>OZ023161.1:27817950-28417950 GCA_963678695.2 Diplodus puntazzo
TACAGAACTCCCCCATCTCCCTCTTTTCCTCAGCTCCCCCTATCAGCATCCCTCCACCCTCGGAGCACCCTCTTATTCCTCCACTCCTCCTCCTCTCCTCCCATCACAACAGACCCTTCTGCTTCCTCTCCCCAGCCACTCCTCTCCTCCACCCCTCCGTTCCTCCGAACTGGATTAAAAGTACTTTTCATTACCCGTGCGGGAGATATGGCACTTAAAAATCACCCCATTATCATTTTTCACCCAGCAAACAGCACACACTCTCACAGAGACATAATTACCACACCCTGTCATACCAGGGAGATGGAGGCTGCTGATTTCCAGCCAGGCCGTGTGTGTCACTCTGTGTGTGTAAGTGTGTGTGTGTATAAGAAACTGCTGCCTGTCCGCCTGCCTGCCTGCTTCTCTTATTGATATTAAAAGCGCTGCATAAACGAGTGTTTAAAATGGCTGTCAGAGGGGGAGAGAGAGAGGATCCACTCCAATCACAAACTGCAGCACACATCACTGGATCTCTTTCCCGGCTTGGCACATGGTAATGGCCTGGAATAACAGAATACTGCCGGATGATTCCCACATTCCAAGTTGTGCGAGGCTGCAGTGGAGGCAGCTGAAATGGGAGGGGATGAGCGATAGAGCTTGCTTTAACCAGTCAACACTTAACACATAATGAATTGGGAGTCGTATGATGAATTGGATTTATGGCGACGCTTGTTCTTAATGGCTGAAGTGCTTCAAATTGTGAGGCTGCGGAGGGAAGGGGGGACCCGACTCATTCACACTAATATTCATTTAGGAAGCTGGTCCTCATCTAACAGTTAGACCAGTTCTGCAGGGCCGTGCCTTCACTCACAGCATTCACAAGGGGGTGTTAAGTATATACGTGTTTAAAACACTCCCCGCACTCCTAAGACATTCATCACGGTGACAACGCTGCGTGGCGGCCCCCCAATATCACTCCACAGGGGCTTTCCGTTGGCCTGTCAGAGAAATGGGTGTCTATAATTATGCCTGTAGATAAAGCAGGGACAAACGTGGGTCCTGCATGATTAACTGGGTTGCTGTTTGATCACATTTGACTAATTTGTGGCATAAATCTTCAGGCAGGCGCCCCTGCTAGAGACCATTAGCCCTGACACTGACACCCCTGACACACACACACACTCACTCTCACACACACACACACACACACACACACACACACACACACACACACACACACACACACACACACACACACACACACACACACTGCTCGATACTCATACCTTTAAGAGGAACTGCATAAAGGAGGGGTGAGCTGTTGGCCTTTTAGCGCCGCTGCGTTGGTGGTGAGAAAATGTGAAAACAAAATACATACGCTCGCTAACGGTTTCTGGTAACATCAATTCCAAAACTCTATCTGTATGAGGTCATGGGTGGGGGAACGGGGGTGTAGGTGGGGCAGCTGGTACACCTAAGCACTATAGACAGAGAAATGCAGGTGTACTGGATTATAATATTAAGCAAACATGAGCTCTGAGGTCTAATTATGACACAGGGGAGGTTAGAGAGCGAAAGAGAGAGAGAGAGAGAGAGAGAGAGAGAGAGAGAGAGAGAGAGAGAGAGAGAGAGAGAGAGAGAGAGAGAGAGAGAGAGAGAGAGAGAGATTCAGTGCTGTCTGGTGGAGCGGATGCTGAAGCCAGCAGAACCAGCCTGGTCATTTGTAAACAGGTAATGATGCAGGCCAGGTGTATGAGCATATGTACCAATGAGCAGGGGAGGAAACGGGGGAGAGGGAGGGAGTCAGAGGAGAGAGGGAAGACGGGGGGAAGAGAGTGGGAGGAGTAGAGGGAGGATCTAATTAGGGTGAATTTACAGTGCCCTGTGCCAAACAGCTAAAATGGCCAACTGGGCACAGAGATTTATTACTGGGTTAAATTAGGTTGTCTGGTGAGGGTTGGTGGGGCCACCTGCAGCTGTCAATTGTCACAGAGATTATTATAACTGCAGGGACAGACAAGAGTGACGTGATGCTACAGCTACACAAACACACAACAAGTGCATTGTTACATATGCAGGCTCGTGAAGAGAAACCGATATTCTTTTGTGTTTAGGACAATATCAATTGAGTCAAGTGAGCGATTAAGAATGATGCTTGAACCCATTTAGCATGAATCAATGAACCTCTGGACAGAAGGTTTCCAGCAAGGAGCCTTTGCCTCCATTTGCATCAGTATCCTTGATCAAATCTGCAAGGTAAACAGGTTTAAAACCTGATGGGGGATATTAAACTTGCAGATTGAGCCCAGCTCCCCCCTCCCCAGGCTTGTCTGGAGCTCGAGGCTGGGGTTTTGGGCCTCTGCATTTGACTCTGGCTACTGAGAGCAAGGACGTGGCACAGCGAGCCAGCCCTGAGCAGCCATACTTTCATGGTCGGTTTCCATTTAAATATCTGACTGACAGGGAACATGGCGCCATTAAGGCGTCCCGAGGGCCCGGCACGAGAGGAGGAAATGGGCAGATAAAACCCCCCAAGGGAGAGGAGGGGGGTGAGAGAAGGGCCACGCTGCCTGAAGTCTTTAACAGTGGGACCGGCTCTTAAAAAACTGTATAGGCACCACTTCATCCATTCAGCCGTCCGTCCCTCCACACCCAAAACAACCTTGTCTCTCTGGAACAAAAGCAGGATTTATCTAGCATGACTTACAGCCCCAGCCTGACTTTCTTCCGCTGTTGGCAGTATGAGGTCATATAGCATGTGTGAGTGCACATGAGTAAGTGTGTGTGTGTTCACATAAAATAGTAAAAGATTCCTCTGAGCCCCGACTGAACCGTAACTCTCAAACATTTAATACACACAGACCTATACCTCTGGGACACCAGAGCTCGGCTAACACGAAAGCAACAAGAGTAGTTGTTTTCAAGACAGGTCATCAGAACAGAGGGCCCGACACTGTCTCTCACTTAGACTTGAATCCATTTTGTCTTGTCTCAGTCTTGGACTCAAGAGTGTTGTCAATGACACCAAACAATCACTGGTTCCAGCTTCCAAAATGTGAAGATTTGCTTAATTTATCAAACTCTTTATTATTGCAAATTGAATATGATTGAGTTTTTGACTGACAACAAAAGTAATTAAAATGTCTATTTTTTAATCGCCACCTTTTTATAGACTAAATAATTGATTGCGCAAAAGAAAACAACAAAATGATGGTTTAATAATAACCATGGTTGGATAAACGTGCATTTATTCTTACGTATTGGGCTGTCTAGGGGAAACAAAGACCAACAGCTTTACATTTAACTCTAGTACATCTTCTCCACATCCTCATAAGTGTACGTGGTCTCAATCTTAGTATGCTGATTGTTTACTGTCCTGCATAAATGGGCTTTAGACAGGACAAACATAACAGTGTAAATATGTTACATATATGTGAAAAGACAAAGCAACACCGTCCTGGATGACACAGAGTTGCTTTGCAGCAAAGTTGAGTCAAGTTAAACTTTTTTGTCGGTCTTTTTCTTTTTGTTGGTTTTTTCTTGTTGTTGGAGCCGTCTTTATTGGCACCCTTGCTGCGGCAATGCTGCAGTCTTCTGAATTGACTGCGGGGGCTGCATTTTTTGGCCTGAATCTTAAACATTAAAACTAAAACAGTCTTGTCCTGGTCGTTTTACGTCTCAGTCTTTTCTTGTTCTAAACTGATTAAGTCTTGGCTACAACACTGGTGTTAACTATGCTGGGCTCCAGTCTGTTGGGTCAAGAATCTAAACTGTGGACGCTGCCAGGCCTTGAGGTTAAGCGGCTGTCAGAAAGGGTGAACGGCTCTGACACACAAACGCAAATGAGCTACGCCAGCCAGCCAGAAGGCCGACCAGCCGGGCAGGACAGTGGCACCATGAAGACACTTAGCAAGACTGAGAGAGAAAGAGAGAGAGAGAAGTAGTATTGTCTGCCAGTGATATACTTTTACCTCTTCACTTCCCACTATTCAGCTTTCAGAGGCCACACGCTGCCCCTCCTTCCTCCCTCCGTGCCACCGTCCATACTGCCAGGCCCAATAAAGGTCAAACCCCTGCCTTCCTCTTAAGGAGCTCATTTGCATCCCGCCGGCAAACAGCCAGTCAGGGCTTGTTCAAAGGGCCTGCTAATCCAATCAGATTGCTCATCTGTGAGGCCTTATCGCCGCGGACACCGGCATCTGTGGGAACCACATCACAGGGCATCACAGGGCTGCTGGTTGTGATTGGTGGAGACAGAGAGTCAGAGAGAAGTATGCATCACAAGGCGTCAGCGCGGCTCGGAGTTAGCCAGTAGTGACAGTCAGAGAGCAGCGAAGGCTTAACCAACACTTCCCATGTTATGACGGCTGCCCCAGGAACGGCACAGATACATATTGGGTGTGAAATATGAATTAGACTGGGTGGATTTCATCTTTATCTACTGTTGAGCCAAGAGGGGATGCACGGTGTATGACAAATATAAATACCAAGACTTAAAGGTGCCATAATATCATTTTAAGGCTCATATTTATTTATTTTTTGCGCATCTACTAGAAATTGTTTTTATGCCTTAATGTAAAAAAAACCACAACTTTTCCGTTTTGTCCATTACTGCTGCACATTTATTCACCCTCTTTATGGGGCTCTGATTGGCCAGCTCTTACAGGCCAGAGCAGTCAATCATGGCTATGCTGCAGGGATGGCTGAGGGCTGTGGCCTTGTAATTGTGACATCACAACCTCATGTACATTCTGGCAGCCATGCTGGCTGGTAAAAATTATTTGTGTGTCTGATTCATACCAATGTCAAAATGTACTGGGTTCCTTCTTGGCCCATATTGCACCCTTCAAATAGATTTAATGACAAACGGGCCAGTAATTTTTCCGCAATTCTGATGACCAACACACAAACAGACCAAGAATCAGACCAAACCGAAAACACAACACCACTGCTGGAGCTAATAAACGGTTAAATTAGAAGTAAAGTTTGGGTGAATCATTAGAAAAAAAACACAAAACACAATGAAAACACACACAAAAGACACTGTATGAAACAAATTAATGGGTATAAGCACTAATGTATACAGTATGTCCTTCAACCCCACAGGGAGGCAGACAAACCTTGTGTAGGTTAATGTCTAACTTTCAGCACACATACATACACAGAGCCATACCACCAGTGCAACAGCAGCCACAGGAGTAAAAACACAGTTTGCTCATTCAGGTATATAAGCTACAGAGGTGATCCGGCTGTGCGAGTGACTTTGCGTCCAGGGACACGCCTGGACATAAAGGGACATGGGGGGACATAAAGGTACAAGGGGATGGGGAAACCAACTTGGCCGTCCTTGCAACACAATCCCACAGAGACCACGGTCCCATCCGTCTCTCCTTCTCCATTTCTGCTCCCACTATTCTCCTCCTCCTCCACCAGCCCTCCTGTTCCTTCTTCCCATCCTCCCGCTCCACCTCATGCAATCTGCCCTCCGCCATCCCTCCTCCCTCCTCCCCCCCATCTCCCCGATTGTCTCGCCCTCGCACTTGCTCTCGACCCCGCCGGTGTCACTATTAGCAGCATCACACTGGGATCACACGGCTGCTGAGGTATGGAGGCCGAGTCAATGGAGCGTGGCACACAAAGACGTCCATATACCCCCATCGCCGCCACTTCCTCCTACTCCCTCCTCTCAATAATTCTCTCTCTCACCTTTTCCCATCCCTTCCTGATCATTAGCTTGGAATGCAGCCAGATTGGATTTAACTAGCCAGACTAACTGTATTTTTTTCAATATGTCCTGTGCTCTCCACTGCAGCAGTCCAACACATCACTACACTGGAACAGAAAACTTCCCGAAACTCAGGGAGGACTCTTCATAACAGTTATTTGTGGATCGTGTAACAGAACCACAGTTTGTCGGCTGTGTGACCTGCTCTTTGTCCCAGCCTTGGCAGACTATTAGACCGGGAGCAAGGAGTCAGAGAGGTGAGACAGGCGTGAGGAGGAGGCAGAGGTGGATCCATAACCGCTCTCCAAGCAGAGCCCCCGCTCGGAGAGAGGCAGCTATGGATTCAACCCATCCCTCTCTTTTCTTTTACTCTCTCCTTTTGTGTCCGAGTGTGTAAGGCTGCATGTGTGCAGCATGTTAGCGAGAGGCATGTGTGTGTGCGCCTGCAGCCAGTGCATGTGATAAGCCTCTAGTAGTAGTGGTCCTGTGAGGGACCTAAGGCCCTGTTCTCCTGATTAGTCATTTATCAGGCCTGGCAGCCCAGACCCACCATAATCACTCTTCTCTTACCCCTCCTCCTTTTCCTCCGCTGATCCCCCTCTATCCCCCTAGATCTCCCCTCTATCCACCCCTACAACAATGCTCTCCATCCCCCAACACCAAAGTCTATACGGCGGTGCGTGTACATGCCTATCCAACCTGCCTCCGTCCGAGCTGCACCCACTCCATCCACCTTGTCCTCTACTCACTCCTCTCTGCCTGAGCGTGTCTAGCCAGGAGCCCTCGTTTCTCCTCTCCTCTTTCGTAAATCCAATTTCTCTCCTTGTCTGACTGTGTTGTGCTTGAGCTAAAAAGCCAAAGCCGCAGCTAAAGACAACATTTCCAATTTGTCCGTTTGAATTTTTTTTTTTTTACAAGCCGGAGCTGTTTGACGCCAAAGAAAGAGGAGAGGAGCGACAAGATGAGAGGAAGATGGGAGGGCAAGTGTCTTCCGGAGCGGCAGGAGGACCTCCCTATCAACCGGCGCCACACTCCCTCGTCCTGACATGTCAACAGACAGGGATTAGGGTACCAGACGCATTGAGGAGGCCAAAATGAGTTAATGCAGTTAACCAGCTGCTTCTTCTCGACCTGTCTTCCTCCGGTTGGGAGAAATTGGAAAAGCTGTCTCGCCAAGGAAAGGGAATGTAATCTGGACTATGCAGACCGGAGGATACGGGCACATGAAAGGGCTGTCCCTCCTGCTTCCCATGCCTCTTTTCTCTTTCCTTCACCCTTCCTTACCGTCGTTCCTAGTCTCTCTTCCCCTATCTCTAAGAACGGGGAGGGGGTGCAGAAGATGGAGGGAGAGAAAAAAAAATGAGCAAATACAGAAGAGGCTGGACCCAAGATGGGGTTAAAAGAAAAAAAACTGCTAATAAAAAAGGGGAAACTGGGGATAAAAGGGGTGGATAGATATGGGGAAGGAGAACAAAGCAAGTGTGTGTATGTGTGTGTTATTACAGTGTGTGACAGCTGTTTGAACCCCTGGGGAGATAACAGCTGGGACTCTACCACAAACACACACTCCTAAACATATCCCTCACTTCATTTCTCCTTAACCATCTCCATATCCCTCCATCCCCGGCCTCATCTTTTCCTCCTGCTCCTCTTTCCATTCATTTAATTTGGATTCCCCCGCTCGAACTCCTCCTCTGTTTCTCTCTCGCAGCGTATTCATAGGCGCTCCACACGTTTTTTTTGTTTTTCTCTTGGTATCTATTTGTTTCCTCTCTTCTAAAAAAAAGGTGCAAAATCCTGGTCCCCTTTGTCTCGAACTGATAACAGATACTGAAAAAGCTAGTGAAATGCAAGCTTCTGACATCATTTCTTCTTAAACATTTTGTTCACGGTTTTCTCCTCTAACCCTGCTCAGTTCAGAGTGAAAAATTACTCCAATCTCTTTTATAAATCTCCATGTAAACAAAGCCGATGACGGGGGCGATGGTGTTTAAAAGGAGGGTGCCACACTACAAATTCAAACCGGGCCTTTAACCACACCTCTCCCCCGCTGACTGTGTCTCTTTATAGAGCAGTATGTGTAATAGAGGCTCTCTTATAAAACACAGCGCCGTGTCACACACACATTACTCAGCCCACCGCCCCTTTAAATGATCCAAAGATGTACGAGGCCATCTGTGGGCCGCAATTAAATACCAACCCCTTTAATTCAGCTGCATGCTACATTACCGCCCCCTTCGTCCAAAGCCCTGTGGACCGGTTACAGGACTGGGTGAAGTCACACAGCAGAGTACAGTAGAGGTAGCTGCATTATGAAAAATGTCAGTATCAGGATTTTCTAAAGCCATATTTTTGTCGCTAAATCGCTAGGCAATGATTGACCAATAATATTTGATTCTGACATCAGAGAGATGACAGGGAAAAAGGGGGACAGAAGTTCATTCCAGCCAGGCTTGAACCACAAAATCACTGCTGCTGATTCCAACACGCATGAATCATTTTTTCCTTCCCTGCTCCTTCAAAATCCCTCGCTCCTCCTTTTTCTCCAACCTTTCACTAGCAATCAGCGAAAGAGGTTTATGAAATTAGTCTGCTGTTGGACACGTGCTCCGACTTTCTCTTATTTCACTTCACTCCCATCTGATTGCCTTTCATTGTCGGGCTCATAAAAGTCTATCTCCCCGCTCCTTCCTGTATCTCCTCTAGCTTCTTAGAGAATCTGAAAAAGACCATTCCCCAATTATCTGTCTGTCTCTCCTTCATTTTTTTCCCTCCTTTTCTTCCTCCGTCACAATACATTCCTCGGCTAAACTGTCTCGTCCCACATTGCCATTCCCCGTCCATTGACTGCACCGGCCTTGTCTCTGAGCGCTAATTGTCTCATTCTGAGGACTTAAGGATGCTAGATGGGCGCTAGATGTGTTAAAGAGACAGACTGTGAAACCAGTGTGTGACTGGCAAATTACATCCTTGGCCTTTCTATGGTTGGCAAAGACACTTAATAAGCTCTCAATGTGTTCAACAGCTAGGTGAATAGTTCACTGGCTCCACTGTTGAATCTGAATAGCTCTGAAGATGCTGCGCAGTGCATGTGTGTGTGTGTGTGTGTGTGTGTGTGTGTGTGTGTGTGTGTGTGTGTGTGTGTGTGTGAGATGAGTATGGTGCTGTTTGTATTCTCAGTGCAGTCGACCCGGCGTTCTTCCCAGTGACAGGATCGGGGCAGATCAGCGTTCGCTTACAGAACAACTCACCTGAGGAAAAACTCTCCTCTCAGCACGTCGCCCTTTTCTCTGTCTGCCTTTCTTCTCCTTCGCTCTCCCTCTGCCTCTCTCCCTCGCTCTGACTCCTCTGTCTCTGACCCAGACAGAGAAGATCCCCCTGAGCTACTGTACTCTGCTCCTCCTCTCCCCTTTTCTTTTTCGGTTTTCGTTCTCTAACCCTATCTGTCTCTTTTTATATCATGCTCTCTGTAAAGATACCCTGTGGGAGGGCAGCATCCAACAAACACCGCCGCACACACCGACTCCACATGCTCGCGCTGACATTGACGTGCATGCGTGTGCATCACCTGCAACACTACCATTCCACTGTAGTTTTCACCGAGGCCAGTGACGGGAATAAAAGATTCTCCAGCTCACCCCCTCTTTCTCCCACACACACACACACACACCCTCTCCACTTGTGCACACAAACACCAACACACACAGACAAGAAACCTACCAAATGCTCTATTTTCTGCCGCTGTGTGGTGATTTATGAAAGGTGTTTCTCACAGCAGGCAGATAGTCCTGTTTGGAATGCTTCATTTCATAAATCTATTCTCCATTCTCATTTCTCTGCATCCCCTCCTTCGCCTCCTCGCTCTTATTTCCTCTTTTCTCCCCTGTGCAGGACTCCCTCAGCCTCTGTTGACACATACACATTATACCGTATGTGTGCATGTGCATGTGTGTGTCAGTATGTGTGTGTATGAGAGTGCGAGTATATGGATGGGGAGGGGAAAGAGAGACACAAGTAGGCTTTGTCTGCAGTCGGGGTAATGATGCAGGAACAACCAAAGCCCCTGCAAAAACCCCATTCTCCTGGGGTCTCTCCCTCTCTCTCGCTCTCTCTCTGGCTCTGACTCTATTCTCTCCACGCCTCCCCCCTCCACTCACACACACACACACACACACACACAGAGTCATGCACACACACACATACGGGCATGCCTGACACAGAGTCAAGCAGCGTTAAGTTGTGTAAACAAAAGTGAGACATCAACTGAGATCCAACTCCCCGATGAAGCTGCACATCCGACTAATAAACACACACATTAATAACTCGAACTGATATAGCAGCTTTATCAGCACACACACACACACACACACACACACACACACTCACACATACACACATACAAAAAGGGAAGGAAAAACTGCACTGGGTTAACAGCAGAGTTGCAATATTTGGACCAAGCTGAATAAAAAGAGGTGATATCTGTTTTAAGGCATGTAGATGGAATTCTGTTGATGGAAACAAACAAAAATAGAATGGAAGAGACAAAACGGTTGTTAACATTTAAACTGTAGCTGTTTTAGATTTGGAGAATTACCATGCAGTGATATCATATTGTTTTATAATTAACATAACTAGCTTTCTGTAGACATGTGGAGTGAACCACACGACACCACTGTGATTATGTTCGTAGGACGGATGCACACTTAAAGCTGCTGTAAGTGTTGTGTTAGCTACGCCTCTGTGCATTTTGCAGTTAGCCATCCCCTCCCTCCTCTCCACGTCACCACACTTGCCCGACTACTTTCTTTTTTTCGATGCAGCCCTCTTTCCCTCTTTTCTTTTCTTTAGGCCTTTTTTCTTTGCTTGGCCTGTTTGGTGGTATAAGCTACCACCGGGAGTGCTGGAATTGAGAGCTTTCCCTGTTTCGCAATTGCAGGTATATGTACCACAACAATAGGATCCTGCTCTTTGCAGACAAGGCCGCCTCTTTATGGAGATCTCTGTCCTGACTGGGCAGGGATACCAGAACCTTTTTTACAACATGAGCAGGGGAAGGAGAGACATGGTTTTACTGATCAAACTCTGTAACAGTGATTACTGTTTGAATACAGAGCTATTTAACACGTTTTTCTTGAGAAAATAACCCTTACAGCAGCTTTAAAGAAAATATTATCAAAATCAGCCCTCATTCCAAGACTGGATTTTAGTAATGAGCGTTGTTACAATTGTCAGGGTTAATCTAAATGAGGTGTTCCTACTTCTTGAACAGAACATGAAAGTTTCTGTTACACTTGAGCTTTTTATAAGTCTGGACTATTATGGAAAATCTACGAAAAACACAAAATTGGAAAAAATAATGAGTTATCAGGGAATGGGGAATACCAACGGCAAAAATCAACATATTGCAATTATCAGAAAGAACTCAAATACCTCAACATATCAATATGTTGTATCTATTGTATATATATCATACAGTATAATCACATGGTGACCAATATCTCAGGGGCCCTCTGTGGTCCAGTTTGTTGGGATTTCACTGTCTTGTTTAAAACTGTTGCCAAGAGTGATTTACACTTTGTCTCACTGAAGACAGGCACCCTCCAACACTGTGTGTGTGTGCATCAGTGTGTAAGCTCTGGGTTCATCAAGACCGTGGGTCATCAGATAGAGGCAGTGGTAAGAAGATGGTGGGAAAACACTTCTTAAAAGCAAGACTCTACATCTGCTGCAGCGAGGGTGTGTGCGCGAAGAAGAAAGCAGGAAAAAAGGAAAAAGAGAGAAAGAGATGGGGGCCACAGTGTAGATAAGGCAGTCTTGTTCCTTATTTATGTCTTATTATAGCTACAGCGGGGCCAGGCCACAGACACAGTCACCGGGGACACAATGATGAACTACTCGACAAGACAGCCTGCTCACTCCTGGGAAGACGCACTCCCTCTATTCCTCACTCCTCCACTCCTTCGCCTTCTTCTTCTTTAACACTTCCCTTCTCCCCGCAGCCTCTCCTGCTTGTTTTTAACCCTTTTTCCTCCCTTTCCTCCCTCCAACCTCATTCTGTCTCTGTCCCTACCTCCACCCCCAGAGCTCTCTCTCCGGTATCCCGATTCATCTCAACTCCTCTCCTGCTTTCCCCGTCATCCTTTTCCCAGTCTTTTCTCTACAACACGCGGAGCAGAGAGGACGGTACTGTAAACAGGGAGTAACCCAAAGGTGCTGCAGTCAGGTGGAACGGCAGGCAGGTGACATGATTAAGACATCCCCCTTTCTCCCTCAAGCACACACAGGCTACCTCTCGCTCCGCTCCCTCTGTTGTCTCTAATCCTCTCTCCCTCTCTCTCATGGGGTGACCTGCAGAGGTGGATGTGACTGAGCTCATTACCTGCCTTAATGAGAAGACAGCACCACCGAGACAGCAGCAGCAACTTACCTGAACGCTGCACACACACACACACACACTCGCAGGAGAACGTGTGTAAATACCCGCCACTAACTACTGAGACGAGCAAATGCGCTTGATTATACCTCAGAGAGAGACAGGCTCAAAGTGAGGGAGAGAGTGAAAGGGAGAGGAAGGAGGGAGGTGTGTGAAGTCTCCCAGGCTTGATGCTGATACCACCGACTCTCCACTGTATCTTAGTTGTTGTTTTATGGAATTACCCTTGTACCAACATGCTCTTCCTGTGAGTAAAGCTTTTTTTTTTTTTGCCTGGTTCAGGAAAATTAATGTCTATGAGCGCAATACAATCCATCATAGGCTGAAAGCAGAGGTCATTCAGGAAATGATAGCAGGCAAGATAGGCTTCTGCTCCATGTACACACACACACACAGACGGAGGGAGAGAGAGTGTGTGTGTGTGTGTGTGTGTGTGTGAGAAAGGAGGATATAGAAACATGGGGGGCATTGAATCCTTGAATCGCTAAACCTTTCTCCCATTTTACTCTTTGACTTTGGTAAGTTAGAGAAGGTAAGAAGAAACTGAAGAAAGTTCAAGTTAAACAGGTGGATTCTACACTCGGGACAAGTTTGGTATCAGAGTCGGTACGATATCTGAGTTTCAGGACTGCTACCAAAAGACATGCTGAGGACACATTTCTATATTCATTTAACAATTTAAAGATCCCCGCAACACACGTATTACGACATGCATATAATTCTCTATTGTGTGCCTGACATGGTTTTTACAGAAAAAAGAATAATTGCCACCTTAAAATCTTGAACATTACGTCTCCTTCATTAAAAATTCAACGATATATGAATATGCGAAAATGTTTTATATCACAACTTTAATTGCTCAACACAAGATCTCTACTTCTTCTCTGTAAAGTAAATTCTCAGTGTATGTGCACTGGGAGCTCTAAGTTTATTAGTTAATACTGGACCAGGATTGGCTATTTTTGATGTCATGAATCAGGCTCGTAGGCCCGCCTCTTAAAGGAGACATATTACACTCATTTTCCTCATAATTTTATTTTGGGTTACTAGTGTAATAGGTTTATGTGCTGTAATGCTCAAAAACACATCAGCTCTGTTTAAGCCCCTGTCTCTTTAAAGCCCCCCTCCCGATCACCACTCTGATCTGATTGGTCAGCTCACACGTGCCTGAGCCAGGTCCGCAGAACAGGTGTGCTAAATTAATTCTTATGTTCTAGCTGCGAGGCATTTTTATCCAAATGTCTGACATGGTGAAATAGTATGATGTCACAAAGTCACAGAATTGAAGGAGGGGCTACTGACAAGGTGTTTCGGGACCTTCAGGAGCAGTGTTTTCTGTGGGAGAGAGGCACTTCTGTCGGCATGAACGTCAGACTTTTTAACTGTCAAAACATTTTACGTGCATAAGAACCTACGCAACACACTGAAGGAAGAAGAAATGATTGTAAACGCAACTTTTATTTACAAGAAAACGCCACAGGGCACCTTGAATGGGAAAATGACTCAGATCGGACGTTTGACGACAGGGTTCTGCTCAGTACCAAAAAAATGTGACGTGTTTGTTATATATTTAGAGTTAGTTGACCGTGTCATCAACTTGGTATGTGCAGCATGTGTCCATCTTTTTTAATATTGATGAATGTTGTAACTGTAAAACCTCAAATCAGATATACACCGAGAGTGCCATCAGGTGTGACTGTCATACAGTCCCAGAGCTGCGTTCTCTGGTGGAGAATCAAGAGGGTCAGGGCCACACACACACACACACACACACACACACACACACACACACACACACACACACACACACACACACACACACACACACACACACACTCAAAAAAGACGTCCCTCTCATCCTCTCCCACATGTGAAGTTGTTGACAGATTAATCACATGCATTAATTATTGACAGTAACTTCAATGTGAAAAGCAAACATCTGTCAACCTCGCCCTGTTTTAAATCATTTATACCTCCCCTACATAGATAATCATATGGCTATTGATTAAGATACTTACAGCACAAGGGCGTATTGATAACACATACACGCACACAGCCTTACATATCAGATGAGCTCAGTAAAAAGAAAATCCATCCAAAGTGGAGGCACGTCTGAGTGCGTTTGTCCTACATCAGGCAGAATCTGGCATAAAGGTGGGTTGGAAACAGCGCAAGAGGATGACACTGAAAGAAGGACATGTTGACACAGAGATAAAGTCAGACGCAGAGAGCTCAGCCTTGTCCTAAAAATGGACAGATGAGAGGGCCTCTCTCTCTCTCCCTCTCCCTCTCCCTCTCTCGGAGATGGAGAGAGGGGGTTTTATCTGTCTGACAGAGTGAAGGATGTGTGGTCAGGTTCTACTCTGATGCTCCTGTCCTTTTAGTAAATCAGCCTTCACTGTTGTCACCTGCCCGACCTATGGTCACACATCACTGGTGTCACCCTTACATGATGTCAACACCCACAACCACCACCACCACCACCACCACCACCACACACCCATACACACACACACAAACTCAGATCGTATCGTTTCCCTTACTTAAGCCAATGACATGAAGGCAAATGAACCAAAGTGACCGAGAGTGAAGAAAAACCACGGAGCGAATGAATGGCAGCTGGTCATTAAAGATGGAGGTTCTGTGTCGAGCTGTGCAACTGATAATCATGCAATATTTCTCCAGTTATGTTTTGCTCCGTAAAACGTCCCCCTGCCTTCCACTTAACCTTAACAGAAGGTGTATTCAGCAGCATAAGCCGTGAATAAAAACACCAGCTGGATGATCTCCTGTAACAGTATCACTGTGAACAAACAGAAACTCTGCAAAGGCACATTTTTACATTTCATCTTTTAGAGGTTGGTGTTTCTTAGTTACTAAAACATTGAAAAATGTCATTCAAATTAAAAATTATTATATGTTTCAAAGAACCTACAGGTAAATTTGAATTTGGCGAAAATGAATCAAGAATTAGAAGCATTCACATGTGCGTTTGTTCTACTTTTCCATCTGAATATTTGACAGAAAATAGTGAAAAAGCACTTTGTTCTCCCAAATTAAAACTAATTCAATATAATAATAAACATTTTGAGGGGGGAAAAATGAAACAGAAAATATGTCACTCTTTCTTTAAAAGGAATGAACTCTCCTGTGTTTTATGACTCTGAGAAAATGACAAAAATCACATGCACTATAAAGTTTAAAATATCTCAGGCAAAGTTATTGCAGGATGCCATTATCTCTATAAGTGCTCCTCAGACATCAGTAATCTATCCATGCTGCAGTAATCACCACGATGGAAGGGGGCAAAGGGATCAATACAACCCTCTCACAAGATCTATTGCTTTCTGATCGATTTCTCGCTGTGATCAGCCTCTCTGAGATCAACCACACTTCCTGTGTGACAGCACTACAGTCCAGAAGCAGAGATGAGGAGGGAGTGGTAATACGCCCGGTATAGACCCAACTTCCTTTCACTGCATTGCATTCATTATTATTAAATCATCAGAGGTGAAGTACTACAGTACGTTTTCTTTAAGAACGTAATCAATAAAGAATATTGTAACTGACCATCTGAATGTTTTTGTAATTTCCATCCTTTGAGCAACTCTGATTAGAATCATAACGTTTTGTAAGCAGGAAACAAGCAGAGCTGCGACTGAACATTACTTTTTATTGTTGATTAATCTGCTGATTATTTTCAAGACTGATCAATTCATCCTTTGGTCTATAAAATGTCAAGAACAAGGGAAAAATGATAATCACAATTTCACAGAGCCCAAACAGACATCTTAAAATTGTTTCTTTTGAACAACCAGCAGTCTAAAACCTAAAGAGTTTTCACTGACTATCAGAAAAATGTATCATTTATCAAACTTATTGGCCATTAATTTTCTCTTGAACAAAGAATCAATTAATCGACTATTTGTTGCAGCTCAAAGCACACGCAGACACAGGCCTCTGCAGACAGCCATGCACCTGTAGAAAGTTATAAAGGTGAGATGTCTTTGATTCATTGACATATTTTAAATCCATCAATATTTATTGAATATTTATTTAAAGCCTTTTTAACAGCAGATTTTTTTTTTATTGTTTTGGATCATGAGTGCTTTGATCTATTCTGTTCTATTCTATTCTATTCTATTCTATTCTATTCTATTCTATTCTCTCTAATATGCTGCTTTGTTTGGCTTGTATCTTTGTACATTTGACATCACTTTGAAGCATCTCGTGACCTCATTATGAGCTCCGGTGTGTTTTGTATGTTTCTCATGTGACACATGAACATATGTGAATCTGTATCTACAACAGTAATTATCAATAATTGAGTATGCACGTATGAATACATGTATGATTAAGATTAAATACAAAAATACTAAAAACGTATAATCAATACAGCTTGCATGGCTTTTCACATTAAAGCAGCATGCTGTCTTAAATGCAGCTATAATATCTGTGTTCTGTGATTTGGACTAAACTTTAATTCCATTCTAACCGATTGTTTTTAAATGGAAACAAATGAAAGCCGCCGTATAGAGTCATTAACGCGGCCATTAAAAAAAAACGGAGATCGGTACACTGCCCACGACAACATGGTAGCACCAGTTACCTATATTGCTCCCCCACTCCTCTCATATGCATCATGCAGGACAAAGTCATATACACCTCCGCCCGCACAGCCCCCCTCCTCCACCCGCCACCTCCTCCTCCTCCTCCCCTGGGTTCTCCTGTGATTGGAATGAAAGGTAATGGTCCTGAAAGAGGAAGAAAGGAGACTTTCCTCCACTCTTATCTCTTAACACCGACAGTCAGTGGAGCAAACTCTCGCACACACTCTGAGGCTTCCTTATGTATGTATGCACACACACACACACACACACACACACACACACACACACACACACACACACACACACACACACACACACACACACACACACAAACTGTATATCTGCTGCAGGATGATGGCAGAAATAACATTGGTTTAATTGTGAAACACATCAAAGGAAAAACACATCGCGCATGAGGCATCTCAGAGGATGAAAGAATGTTGTAATAGTAACAGTTTTGTCTCTTTGAGAGAATATACATAAAAAAAATCCGGAAAGATGTAATGCTAAACAGATACAAAGTAATTTAATAGGAAGTTTAAAATATTCATAAATATTGAATTAATCATTTATAATAGATCTTAAATTAACTGCCGTCCTTGAAGTATTAGATGTAAGGAGAGGAGCAAGAGAGAGCGGGAGAAAGAGGGAGTCTGTGATAGAGAAAGAGAAACGATAAAGAATGAGCCCTCTAGACATTTTTCCTTCCCTGTGCTAACATCTCCTCAGTCTGATGAATGAATATTCATGTTTGATCCAGACACTGCTGCTCAACAAAGGCAGGGAAAGCCCTAAAACAGATATCGCTCTACTTCTGATGTGGCGACACCACTCAGAAAGCCTTTC
This sequence comes from Diplodus puntazzo, assembly GCA_963678695.2. NCBI lineage: Eukaryota > Metazoa > Chordata > Actinopteri > Spariformes > Sparidae > Diplodus > Diplodus puntazzo. Next base: position 27,835,547 of record OZ023161.1, read on the forward strand.
TGCTCTTCAGTGGAGATCAGGTTAATATTTATCATACATCGCCGCTGTGTGTGTGTCTGTGATGGTGGATAAAGTGATGAACCGTTGATACAGACACACAGACGCAGCAAAACACAGTTTGCTGTGAGTGTTTGTGTGTGAATCGGTGTGGGACACACGCTGGAGTTGAGGACAGTGAAGGCTGCTCTGATCACATCCTCACTGCTGTTCCCGCTGACACAGCATCCTGCGACTGGTATCTAGCTGGTGACCTGAAACTATTCACTCACTTCCCCTGAAAATCCCCCTGCGTTAGTAGAACGTGTGTGTGTGAGCGTGTGCGTGTGAATAAGGGCTGAGTTGGCGTTCTGTGAGCCTCTCAGAGATAGCAGTGTCTTACAGTAGATTACAGTGGATCCAATCCATACGCCCACCAGGCTCAACTAGACCAGCTCTCTATTCCTGTCTGTCCCACAGCATAAGGAGGATAATAATGGAGGAAAACACACACATGCATACACACACACACGGCATGAATACAGACACACAACCTAATAAATAAGGCTGACAACAGAGGGTGAACTCACCGACAAGTAGAGCAATACAATACTGCATATAGAGAGATGAATATCATATCAGTTATCAGTGCTGTGGCTGTCGGCCTAAATGTGCACTGTATTCATCATGGGCTCACACACTGACAGAGGGGTGGAATCCTTCATCACACACATATAAAGACACCACACACACACACACACACACACACACACACACACCCCTCTTTCTCACAATGCGAGGATGTGAATGAAAAATCCTGAACAAGAAGTGGAGTTCGCTAGTGGCAACAACAAGACAGCGCCTGGGAGTATGGTCATTTGAGTCATTTAGACACAGAAAAACATTTAACCATTAGTCAATTTGTGTTCCTGCAGTTTTGCACTACGAATCTCTCAGTCAAAACAAAAGATGTAAGCAGTTCTGGATCATGGGAGTCTTTCCTATTAAACAACCACCATGGGTCGTGTTTTTCTCTCCAAGAAGTTACAGCGACAGGTGACCAAATGAAATGCACCGTTACCTTGAAAAAAGATTACAGATTTCTTAAATCTTACATATTATATCTTTAAATGTTCATAGTTTTGAATGAAAAAAATGCGCACTTTATCTGAAATCTGGTAGTTATATAACACTTTTTCAGATAACAGCTTCACAGAATTTCTTTTTTTTTTATATCATCATCGCCGTGTAAGTTATTTTTTCACCCATCTCCATTTGTTTGTCAGCAGGCTTGTCAGCAGGCTTACACAAAAACTACTGAACAAGAACATCCATAATAGACCCAATTATCTTTTAACTATATTTTTTTGGCCCTTTTTTTTAACTTGTGATAGGGCATTGTTTGACATTTCTGTTCATTCTGTTCAAGGGAATGACAAACAAATAAGCCGTATTTCAGTGGATGGTACCCGAGTGAATTCGATTTGATGTGGATCCAAATAATATCTAGATCAAGTGGACTTAAATGCATTTTTATTTAGTGTTGCGTTAGGCTTGATTGAATTAAATCATTACAAGCAAACAACAAGGATAGATTGTGGACTGCAGATCAAAATTATCATTGCTTGCTAATTTAAGGTTTTGATTTTTCTTTTGTTCTACTATCCTAACTTGGTTGCCTGTTGCTTGTGTTTCCGTGCAGATCAGCACCTCGATAAGAACCATCTTCAAACAGTGAAGTAATTCTAGAGATTCTTATGCCATCTCTCACACTTGTTACACGTATAGCAAAAGCGTGATAACGCAGAGGAGAAAGAGTCGGCCAGCAGGAGAAACTCTGATGTCTGGTTCCTTGACAGGCGTTAAGTACGTGTCGCTGGATGTGACAGGAAAACAAGAGGCGTGTGGAGAGGCGCTCGGGTTAGTTTGGATACACGTTCAGTTCACCTGAGAGCGCAGAAAAGAGGGTGAGGAGATAGGGTGAGGGCAGAGGGGTTAATAAGGCAGTAGGAATAATACGAGCGTTGGCAGCTCAGTGTGTCACTGCCTTCTAGCCCCCCCTGTAAGAGCAGGACACACACACACAGACACACACACACACACACACACACACACACACACACACAGCAGGAGAGAAGGACACGGACTGCTCAGTATGCAGCCCTGACATTGTCCACATCTGATACGGGACATTAGCCTCTAACTCCCTCCATACACCGCTGCCCTTCACTTTATATTACTTTATGTTAATAGAAAAATATTACATACAACATCATTTGTCTTTGTTACTACGGCACCCCACAACTGATTTAAATGCATGTGTTTACCTCTACAGACAGGTGAAGACAGGGGGAAGGGTGGGTGACGGACTGTGTGTGTGTGTGTGTCTATGTGTGCGTGTGTGTGTTTGTAATAGAGGAGGGTACGAACGCACGCATCTTGTTCAGATTTATCGATCTTACCCACCTCTCACCAGGACCACGCTGTAACGTATATATATAGACTATATAGGCAAAGAGTCTGTGTGTGTGTGTTGCTGTGCAGATGAGTGTTGAGTGCAGGACTCTGACATCAACCTGCCATCACCCCAACTCCTGCTGTATAATGAACACACAAGTTTAATATGTTTTTCTTTTCTTGCTATTTTTAATGGTAATCATTCCTCTTTTACGTGAACCATCCTATAATGAGAGCTAGAGCTAGGGGAGCTAACTTCAAAACTATAAGGTTTTATAGGATCAAAACCTTGATGGGTAAGAATTATTTTATTTACCTTGATGCCTCTTTAAATGGCTTATTTTTTGTTTTAAACAGTTGCCGGGTTGCTAATGCTGTCTTTGAAACAGCTGCATCAACAGTGATAGCAACTGTAAACGCTAAGAGGGGAGAAAGTTGAATAGTTCTTCCATTTCCGCTTTAAGTTTGACAAGTGATTGATATAAATATACACGTAAATCTGCATGAAATAGTAATAAATTAATCCCAATAGGTGGGGATATGAATATAAAGGACAGAGTGCTGATTTTTACGCTCAAAGCAGAAGAAATCCCCTCCACTGTGTCAGGAGCAACTTGGGTTTCTACATCAGGTAAACTAAAGTAACTAAGTTGCACAACAATGCGATTCACATGTGTGACAGCTGACTAAAGAAGAGCTCCCTGTCAGTGTTCGACAGAAGCTGCCTCAGAGTAGGTGGGGATAAGACATCTGACAGACAGGTCGATGTCAGACCGTCTCACATCGCAACGTCTCACCCCTGACGTCCTCTCTGACCCGACGAGCTCACCTTGGAAGCTTAGAGGTCGAATAAATCTGCCTGTCTGCGACGGTGTGTATGACTGTGTGAGGATGTATATGTGTGTGTTTGTGCTGTTTGTCATTTCCACATTCTCTGCGGGCTATCATCAGTGTTCCCATTAATCCATAAGTCGATGGATCAATGTTTGGCTCCGGCTGAGGCTGAAAGCTCTCAGCCGTATCGACCTGTCATTTGAAACCCTGATGATCACCGGACTTTAATGTAAATGCCACCTCAACATCAGTCAAACCAAAAGAATTTACATTTAGATATGGTATCTATTATGCACTTTAAGGAGGAGGAACCTTCTGCTACATGAAGCAGCGTCCTCACTTCAATTCTAAAGATTGTTATTCCGACCTGTGTTTTGGTGCTTGCTTGGTTCAAAGGTGTGAGGATTTTGATCGGAGCTACATGCACGCTATAGTGTGGGGCATTGATCTTTCAGGTGAGTAAATGTGAGTACATTGTCATGCATGTAAATGGTGTGGCATTAACAGAGTGCGAGGGCCTTCTACTGTAAACGATCCTGCACTTTGTCATCTCTGGCATGTCAAAGCTCATACGTTACACTGTTAAAACACCCCCATAACTCTACCACCCAATGCTAATCCTACAACACACTAATATGTATGTGAGTGTGCATGCATGTGTGTGCCAGGCATGTACACTCTACGTGTGTGTGCATGTGGTTATAGTATATATTGCTCAATCCCTTTAGTGCTGATTACGAAGGTGCAGATTGATAGTTGGCCTTGGCTCGGTGTTTAATCATATTGGCATTGCAAAGCAAAGAAAAATGGCAGTTGTTATGAATGAGCACAGTGACATCATGTAGGGGTCATTCATTAGCAGCGGTTCAGAAACTGAGAAGAGGTACAAGACCAGCGAATTGGATGGATGGCACTTGAATAATGTGAAGGGTCTGAAAGGGGTCTACTGTTTGAGGCTGTGCCAGAAGTGTAAGATTGCCAGTACGCTTTCACAGAAGTGCTCAAGCAGAGTCTGAAAAAACCTCCCTCCACACCTTAGTAACATCAGTATAGGGATGAATGACAAACCTGGCAAACGACTGACCAGGTGTCAAGTGGTTAAAGTAGCAGGTTTGAACTTCTCTCGAGTTCTCTTTTTCATTTGTTACACAACAATTTGTGGTACTTTCCGTGCGAACAAGTGAGCGCAACACAACAACTGTGTTTCCATCTAATTATCAAGCAAATCTGAAGCGAATTTTATCGTAGGAAAGAAAAAAAAATGCAAATTTGGCATGTTGCAGAAACTGGCAGTTTAGGCTACGTAACGCGTGGCTGCAAGAGTGGAAAAGTGGAAATAGTGGTTGTGAAACAGAAACAAAACCAGTTACTTGCCAACTCATCTGGGAATGGGAATCTTGCTGGAATATCTGGGAAGAAGCTGACAGCGGAAACAGTTTCTTGCTGTCTTAGAGCAAATGAAATAGCCGATGAGTCGCATGAGTAAAATGTTCATCACGTCAGAGGATAAATTTTGCTAACCCTTTCTAATGTGATACACTATTAATGACTGCCTTACAGGAGAGACTATCTGCACATATGCCCAATTATACATAATGAGTATTACAATATATGTAAGTGGTAATGCCTGACGTGCTGTCCATTATCAAGAATTAATGGAAGACATGGAGGCTAGAACCAGAACGGTTGTCACCGTGAGGGGCATTATCCAGCTTATACTGGTGACTTGCCAACAAAAGAAAATAAAGACTATTAACTTACATTTTCAAGTGTTCTGCGAGTGAAATATAAAGTTTTTCACAAGCGATTAACTCGTTTTCTGGCAACACCTGAGGGATTTACTAATAGGTCAATCGGTCTTTACCAGCCCATAAAGTTCTCATGTCACGGAAACATTGTTTGCCACTCACTCAAAACATCACGGGCCTTAGATATGACTTGAGAACGGGAGAAACTTCTGCACTCAGTTCTATGCAGTAGGCAAAAGTAAATATAATTTGACAGTACGTTAAACAAGACTAGCTAGCTAGCCATGTCATTATCCCCAAATTAATAACCTGTATTAGCGAAGTGAATAGCAAATGGGATGTGAGATGATCGCTGTTCAATAACAGTAAGTTCAGAAGGGCAGTGTACATTTTGCAGCTGCAACAGAAGCCATCCTATGGTGTTAAGAGGATGATGCATTCAAAGACTACACTCAAAGCTGCAAAATAAAAAATTCAGACTTTTTTCATTGAAATTATTTCTAGCAGTGAGGTCTCTGCAGTCAGCTTATGCCAATGCCACTCACAAGAACTAGAACTACTCAAGTAATTAAATTCCTGTCTTACCATTCCCTGTGATAACCAGCTGTTCAGCCCCCTTCCTGTTTAGCTATTTGGAGCAGCTATAAACTCTTCTGCCCTTCAATGTGGTGGGAAGACATGCCGGACGAGCTACTTCTTTCTGAGCACACCCCAGTCCTCGTGCCTCATGCCGGACTGTAACAAGACTAACTTGTCAAAAAAAAATGACCAAATGACCTCGCAGAGGAGAATTGGACACGAGTTCTTCAATTTTAAGAGGTTTCCCTAATGTGGCACAGTATTAATCATACAACACTTGAGCCTTTCATAAGCTAGTGGGCATGTCCTGACTAATACAGAATCCTACAACTACTCAATACTCGTACCGACACAGAAGGAATTCATGTCTCCCACACCACTACACACACACACACACACACACCACACACACACACACACACACACTCACACACTCACACACTCAATAAACGAAACAGGAAGAAAACACAGGAGATGGGATACTGGGAGGAGGGTATGAGAGCTTCTGCTCATTACCATCAATTAGGGTCAAGTCGAGAGCAGAGCCGGGTGGCGAGGGGGGGAGGCAAATGGGAGGCAGCAGGGAGAAAGGACGAAGACTGGGGGGGTGGCATCCTGGCAAATGTGGAAAGAGGGCCAATTAAAGTGAAAGCAATAGGAAATATGAATGATTTAAGGCTTAAACACGTACGGGGACACTCACACACATATCTATGTAAAGCACACATCTATTGAATGTAATGTCAGGCTCAGTGTAATCCTACAGGAGTAACTAAAGGATGAGTAAGAAGTCGACATGAAAGGATCTCTAATGCTCTCTCTCATGACCACTTTCAACTCTGCGGCCCTCGTCCACATCCGCTGTTTGACTATTACAGGAATTTCACAATCAAGGCTGGGCTGGAATATGTTTTAGGGTTGCAGGGAAAAGAGAAGAAGTGACTTCAATTTGAGCTCAAATGATAATTCTTGAAGTTATATCACCACCTTCTGTCATCGAGCTGGAATTCCAATTAACTCTAGAAAAAGGCCTGAACAATAAATCGTTGAAAAGCAAGTGCAAAACCTCTAACGGCCACCGGATGTAAAACAAAACTTTAATCAGAAAAAACTTTACTGCCTCTGTAGAAGTCTGATATTTTCCACAAGAGATAAGCTTTGTTTCACCCGAGGAAAACGGCGAGCGGAGGCAGTAAGCGCTCAATCGTCCATAAAATTCAGAGGGTTTTCAGAAGGCCTAAAGGAGTACTCAACCGATTGCACTTCCATGAAGTTTAGCTCAAGCTTAAGAAACGCTGCATCCTTTCCCATAATGCGACGCAATAGCATCTTCCATTAGATTCTCTCTCCCTCCAAAATGGCCTCCTGAGGATTAAATCAAGGTTATTTTCTCTTACTTCAGATACCTCCCTCCAGAGCCACAGAAGACATTAAACAACTGTTTTCACGGGCTTAGCGCTGCAGAACTCCTCGTGATGAGTAAACACAAACTCCAATTGGAAAATTGTCAAAGCGCTCCTTTAAACAACACACAAACTGTGCTGGATCATACATTCAAGTCTTCTCAACTCCCTTAAAGGTAGGTCACATTAAAGACATCCACTCTGAACCACAGCAACTAATGACCACTGACTAATTGTTGAGATTTGGATTCTTATAAAATTAATCTGCAGCTGGAAAAGCTTTGCTGTTAGTTAATAACCTTAAGTGTAAAATTCTGACACCTTGAAGGAAACGGGATACACGAAACCTCGAAATAAAAAAGCACTCATCCTGATACATCTCCTTCTTCCCACTCCTACTCACACACACACACACACACACACACACGCACAGTGCAGCCTTATGTGTGTTTGACTCATCTAAGTGAGATAATCCAGTTTTCCGGATGAATTCGCCTTTGTGTCCCGAGGGCAGAGATTAAGATAAAGATATTAAACAAACAAGAACCCCAACTCTCCCCTCCACCCCCACCGCTGCCCGCTTCTCCCCCGGTATCAGCCTCTTCCCTCCTCCATCACATCTTCGTCTCTTTCTCTGGCCCGAGCCTGGCTTGTTGCTTCCCTCCTCCGCTACGCTCAGGCTCGCTGAAGACAGCAGGTCTGACTTTGTTTGCTCCAAACAGGAGCAGGTCCTGAGCACTCAGTCAGATAGTAAGTCAGTTAGGTGGAGAAACACACAGGAAGAGAGGTGAGTGTTGATCTGAACTGAAGCTCCCTCTCTCCCTCCCTCCCTCTGCTCTGCTCTTGTGGTAGGGTTGACTGGCTCCAGATCAGAAAAAAAGGCAAACATGTCAAAGGCATTATCAACAGTACAACAGTCATGAGTGCGCTGCCCTCAGAGGGGAAAGAGAGGGTGAGTCAGAGAGGGGGGGCGAGTTTCCAGTCTTCATTTCTATTTAGCAGTGAACAGACGATATCAAGATCCAGATTATCTGAGCAGCGTGAGTGACCAGACACTGAGACAGATATTAACTATGTGCAGACTGAGTGATCACAAACGACAGCGACTGGAGGCAGAAACAGAATCACCTCCTGCTACTGCAGCCTGTATTAAGATAGAAGAGTTCTTTAGTAAAATTAAATAAAACTACCAAGATTTCAAGAATTGCCAGTATAGTCGTAGAGGAAAACAAATATTTTGAGTTTAATATTAGAGTCCGTTGTGTTAGTGGTAGATTATCTCATTTGTGAAGCACATTTTATTCTTGTTTTATCGTGGTGGGTTCAATCATTTGTTTTTTCATTATAGTCTCCTACAGTAAATACTACAGACGCTGCAAGTAAGGTAAAAGAAGAAAACATCCTAACCATTTCGTCAACACACGCGTCTCACTCAGAAAAAACAAGCAAGCTGAGAAACAGATTTAACAACAAATACTCTGAGTGTAGCAAAAAGAAATGCATGCAAGGGTTTGCAGAGGTTTTTTTAATGTGTAGCTTGCAGATTAAAAAGATTTGACCTTCAGTTCAGTGTGAAGATGCTTTTTTCATTCAGCTAGTATGCTTGCCTTTTCTTTATCTATTGCTTTTTTCCTGTTCTAAATGCTACCTGAGCTCTTCTTCATTTACTTATTTTTTCATTTGCTTACTTTCACAAGTGTCAGTGTGGTGAGATCAGTCAATCTGCTGTCACATACAGTGTCGTAACATGATAACAGACATCTCCAAATTATATTTAAGGACTTTCCTCCAGATACTGTTTAACCGAGCTGAGAAGCCGCCCAGATCTGGGCATGTCTCCCTGTGCGATCGATTTTGTTTATAAATTACAATCTAAACCACATTAACGATGCTCATTAATATACGTATGTGGTGTGTGAAAAGGTTTCTCTCCACCTTGTCCATTAGTGTTTTATTTCACTGTAGGAAATGCTAAACCTGCATTGTGCACCCGGTGATGGCGACGGGAATAAACAAGTTTGAATTTTTAATTTCAGAGGCTTTGAGTACAACTTTGAATTCTTGAATGCCTTGAGAGCAACAGAGAAAGAGAGAGAAAAAGGAGTTCTCTCTCGTAATGCAGGAGGTGAGATGGAGAGAGAGAGAGGGAGAGAGACAGAGAGAGAGAGAGAGATGGAGTTTGAGGGGAGAAAGTCTTTGCTGGAAATCTCTCCCTCTCTTTCTTTGCAGGAAGACATCAAACAAACACACCTGCTCCCCGGACCAATCCCCTCAGCACTGCCCCGGCTCTCCCTGCCTCCGCCATGCACTCACACACTCCCATTCCTCATTACACACAAGCGCACACACAAAACACATAAACGCACACACGCACGCTCACACATGCGCACACACACGGTCCCATTCCTCATTACACACACCGAGAGCAGAGCAGTGAGAGATCGCGGCGAGCGAGCGGGAGCGGTGCTTTGGTGTAATGGGAGGAAATGTTGGTGTTTCATCTGGAATTGATGAAGTCTTGTTTCAGCGGCTCTCCCCGGAGCCGGGCCACTGTGCGCTGGCTGTGTAAATGAAAAGGAGCAGCCGAGACTGGACCGGAGGAGCAGAGAGCCAGTCGATAGAGCTACTAGAGAGTCATACTGAACTGCTCAGAGACTCACAGCTTCAGGAGTAGGAGAGGCTGTTCCACAAAACAAAATGTCTATATTGGTATCTGACGGGCAGAACAGATAGAGCAGTTTAAAAAAAAAAAGGATGAAGCACAGAGAGAAAAAAAAATGTCTTGGCAAACAGAATCACTGTAGTTTTCCAAGAAATACAGCGTATAAGTGTGGGGCGTGCTCTGTAATAAAATCTGATTTTATCATCCGAGCAAAGCATTAAAGACACTCTTGTGCTCGAAAGCAAACATACAGATAAGAGTCACAACACCACAGCACCAATTCATAGCTGCTGTAGTAGCTTTTTAAAACAATACGAATAGCAAGACATACGCAATAAGACACATCATATCAATTATTTAACCTAATTATTTATATATACATTTTTAATAATGCTCTGATTTGCTCTTTTTTAGATCTGCATCTTATCTTTAATGTTTTTTCTCATCTACTCATTATCTTCAGTCTTCTCCTCTGCTGGTTCTTCAAACAAAATGATGGGCACCGATAAACCCTGACCTGGTATGTAAAGACGAGTGGGAGAAGACTCGTGCATGAGCACGTATCTTGAATGATGTAAGAGGTCTTAGATCTAATAAAGCCAGCGCAGAGGCTGATGTAAATGCTTGTTCTAATAAAACCCTGGTGTTAGGGGCTGTGCAGAAGCAGATTTAAGTGCTTGTTATAATCAGGCTCAACTTGGTGCGTCTGTACTCTCCAGTCAGAGAGTGTTGTCTCAGGTTAAGCAGACAGAGATGAAAGGAGGAGGAGGAGGTCACCTCTACAGACAGACTGTAATCTATTAAGTACTGAAGAGGCAGATAATACAGACAGGTTTGACTCTTCTATGGAAACTATAATGTTGAAACAAAAGTGCAACCATCAGAGGAAACGGTGACGTTAGCCTGCTGTAATTTCTTTTAAAATTAATTTAGATTAGATTAGATTTAGAGGTAAATGTTTGCTTCATACTTTTATACATTTACATTTAGAGCTGCTATAATTAATCCATTAATCGATTGGTTTCTTAATCAATCGCCAACTACTGTGACAATCGATTCATCAGTTTGAGTCATTTCTTAATAAATAGAAGTTAATATTCTCTAATTCCAGCTTCTTAATTGTTAATATTTTCTGGTTACTTTACTCCTCTATGACAAAACAAGACATTTGAGGAAGTCATCTTGGGCTTTGGGAAACACTGATCAACATTCTTAACCATTTTCTGACATTATCAAGTACAACAACTCATCAAATAATCAAGGAAATGATGGACAGATTAGTCAGCGATAAAACATAATCACTAGTAATTATCTCATGTACAGTGTGTAGATTTAAACTGGCAATAGACAAGAAGTTTTTTGCTTTAAGTCATCGTTATGAAGTAAATGTTGATTGCACAATAACTATAGAATAACGACACCATCACAGTTTATATTGTTTACCTATAAACCTCACTTTCACTATTCTAGTCAGGCTGGCGGCCCGGCACCATTTTTATCTGCTTTCAAATCTCCGTTATACATTAACTTAATGAATAAACTCACATTGTGCCTCATGTTGTTGGTGGTTCTTACTCTGAGGAGAACAGAAAGCGATCCATTTGTCTTTGCGACAGCACTGCTGCACTTTAAGTAAAACTTCTTTGTACAATCTCATAAAGTAAGACATCAAATCTAAAGTAATACATGGAGTAGAGATGAAAATATACAAGTAAAAAAAGGATTATAGCACAAAACTAGCAGAGTGCAAACACTCAAAGTACTGAAACACCATCCAAACATCTGCTCAAATACATAAAGACTCAAACAGCGTCACGCCTCAAATTTCATCCTCACTACAGCAGGATGGATGTTAAGACGCAAATATACACACAAGCAGACACCCAACAAACAGTCGCATTCATCTGCAGCATTAGTTCCAAATAAACAGTGCGAGTGTTTGTGTCAACGCGGTGAAAAGCTCGTCTTCTAAAATATAGTTGGAGGGAATCGGATCAAACATTCTGGATAAATGGAACAAGGCCCTTTAGTCGGATCAGACGTGTAGGCAGTCCAACTGTGTTCACACACATGGCCCTATGTGGAGGAGCTGCTATGAGGGTTGGCTGAGAATTGAATGACACAAACAAAGAGAAAAAGACAGAGAAGAGAGGGGGTGAACGCTTCAGTTAAAGCCTCTGACTCCTCATTCATGACCGACCAAAACACACTACTTCTGTCTCCACACACACAGATCACACAGACAGACATACAGTACACGGGGCCAGCTCAGCCTGACTGGGCTAAGGGAGAGGAGATTAATTAACATTTTTATGTAAATGAGGCGTTTGTGTCTAATTATTTCTGTTATTCCAGCAGCAGCAGCAGGCTTTGATGTGCCAGCGGTGGATTTAAATAGAGGGAGATTTCCATCACATCCTCCCTCTGCGTCACAGCCAGGCAGGAGACAGAGACAGCAGAGATTACACACTCCGCTGGGACGCGCACACACCACACATAAACACTGTCTGGTTTTGTGCACACATTCTAACACACACACAAACAGAGGGTTCTTTTACCTCAGAGGAAAAGTCCTCATGGGTTTTCTGTGTATTTGCTGCCAATGCTCACACTCAAGTGTTTGCATGTTTACAAACCCACCCCCACCCTCGCCGCTCCTCCCAGTTGAGTGCTGGGAGATGTGGAACCCTTAATTGGCAGAGCATTCATCAGTGTGTTATCTATCTGATGGGGTAGAGGGCCTCCATGGCCTGTTTGGTGCTAGTTTATGAGCTGATATTAAAGGCTGTTAAAGTACATAAAGGGGATAAACTTTTACAGCTTGAACTTATAGCCAGAAACACAGGCAGCGTCATAAAGGGCCCATTTACACTCTGCGCACACTGCAGCCCCAGGTCAAAGAGTCTACCGTAGAATATGTGGAGAAAGATATGGATCTGCTTTGTCTGAAACTCTCTCACTGAAAAAAAAAAACAGAATAACAAGCGACTGTGTGTCAGACCCATGGTGGTCACATTTTTCCTTCTACAGTGAGAGCTTTACAAAGTTAGTGGAAGGGGAGTTTATGACCACAAGTCGCGCTCTGGAGTTATGTTTTAATGAGTTTTGCTTGTTTTGTGCACAAAGCCACATGTTTATATGTATATAATATGCACACGGCTGATTCTGTACACATTCCCTCTGTTGGTTTCAGGCTATTCTGCTTATCGACAAGAAGTTGTGGTAACTTGGGGGAAAAAAACGCAGTAACGTGTGCTCAAAGGGGGCAAATGTACTCGAGGAAGGTCAAAAAACACAGTTTTTAGACCTCAAGGATACAAACAATGTGTTTTGGTAAGAAATACTGAATGTAAACATAGCTTCTGTTTGTTTACAGGAAAATTCCAGAGGGCACCTTTAAACGTACAGCCTTAACTGTACAATATGTACGTGCCACTGGGGGGCTCTGTGTGTGCTGTTACTCTCTATCATTAGCTCATGGTAAGTGCACAGTAAATTATTCTGGCAGATATACACTGAATGGGTAACAACAATGCAAATAAACACAAACGTTCCAGCTGTGAAACACGCATCACAGTTGATGTATACACCATTAATCAACCACCACTCCTGATGAAAATCTATCTATATTCGCGTTTAGTTAAGTCACATTTGCCAACTACACTATCACGGAAGAAGCAACACGCTACCACATGAAACGTAGCATCACCTTAAATAAACCTGTGGATTTCTCTTAGTTTGAACTAGTGCACAGTTCAACAAATGATATAATTAAGGACCAGTAGTTTATAGACACTTTAACAACAGTCGCTTCTCTCGCTGGTTGTCACATCTCAACCACGTGTATCTTCCAGTAGTTCCTCAAAGGACGCTGACTGTCTCCAAAACAGATTTTGTGAGAGAGAAAAATGCATTTTACCAGAATTTCACTTTAAATCACAACTAGTATTTCATTGTAGTCTACTCACAGGGTAAAAAAAACTTCAGCTGTTCCTCTTTCTTTTATCTTACACTGCAATGTCTTTCTCTCATCTTTGGCTCTTAGCCAGTAAGATGATTTGTGCGGAGAGTAGTGGAAACTTAAAAGTGGAGACACCCGACAATGTGGCCTGGCTTGTGGAGAGTGATGGAGGTCTGCTGACAAAGAAGCAGTCTGAGTGAAACAGAGAGGCAGACATAAAGGGGGAGACCGATGTGTAGGCGCCGTGACTGTGGGAGAAAACACATCTGAGAGCTGTGTACAAACAGGGATCAGAGAGGCAGAGAAATGAGGGCTGTTCCTGAAGGGGCTTTTGGGCCTGATCCCACAAGTGTTCCCTCTACGCCCGCTGTAATAACTCGGAGGCTTGAAACAAACAATGTGATAACGCCGTGATACTGTGGCATCCTGTCACTGTGAGCCCGAGGGAGCCCACCAGGTATCCCTCTCTTTCATAACTCCTGACACCTGACACTACTTGGTCTCCTCCTGAGTTCTCCCAGCTTACATTCATCCTTACATCACTGTCAGGTAAGACACACTCCAACGCACGAACTGCACATGCTCTAACATTTACTCCGCACACACACACATATCCCTGCATGTACCTGTGCATGCATTGCCATTTAAAAGATATTCCTTCCATTCAAAACATCCAGGCAATATTGGGGGAACTTGTATTGTCCATTGACTCCACAGATAAGCGCCTGACTTCAATTACATGTAGAGAAGCCAGCAGGGCTCTAATCTGCATGTTAGCATGAGGATAACTAGCTTTCTCTCTCTCTGTCCAATCTCCCCCCCCCTTTTTCTTTTCTGTCTGACACCTCATGTACTGCTGATAGGGATCACTGAGTGTATTATCGCAGAGAGTATGGGCTGTGCTATCAAAGCGGGAAGTATTACTGGCTGTCTGCGCACATATGAGGACATGTCATGCGGAGAGGCGTTCGCACGGTTAATAAACAGACTATTAAACAGCCCAAAAACCTTGATCTGGTGACCGGTTCTCTTCGGTTTTGTGGACACACAGCGGAGGTTTACGGCGAGCTCCTTTATAGCTCTGTGTAGTCGTACATTATTTTGAGGGGAATCTGCCTTGTTAAAAGGTCTTTGCAGTGAGATATCTCCGGAGATTACGTGGGCTGTTTTGATATCATGCCGAGAGAATTCAAACTGGGCAAAGCAACAGAAATAATGTCGAGTAAGGACACATATAATCTGATCAGAAATCTGGATGTGTCAAGTTTTCTCCACGATGCTCTCTCCAGAGTGACAGCCTAACTGCTCATTATGTTATATGTTGAGCCTCTCTGAATGGTCCATTTTCCATTTCCAGTGTTGAAGTCTGCTCATAGAGGCCATTGATCCGAAGACCAGCTGCCTTGACTGATTGCTGGGAGGAAACGCTGGCATTATGGGCATCTGTGTGTGTATCTGTGTGTGTGCGTGTGTGTGTGTGTGTAAGAGAGAGGGGGAGAGAGAGAGTGCACAAGTGTAGAAGGAGGCAAAGCGGGTATTAGTCTGATGAAGTCATACAGGAAATCAATGTCGTATTGAAAGGAGAAAAATGCCCTGCCCAGGGGTGGTTGCACACCGGCCCGCCTGCACACAAACACACATACACGCTTAACAATGAGACAAAGTGTGATGTGCTATGAGCAAAAAAGACAAAAGGCTTGATACTGAAAAATGAGCTGGTGAAATGTCAAGTTCAAGTACAATGCTAATGAGAGAGAAAGGCAACAACAGGCTGTCTGGGCTTTTAGATACTTCCACAAGTCTCCCGCCTTATTTGTCCAGCTACGTTGGTTGAAAGTATCCAAATGTCTAAAAAGTGTCCATGCACATGTGACTTTACGTTTCCATATGACAATTTGTGTGTCTTCTGTATTTCAAAAGACAAGGAGTGCAGGGAGAACTCCAGGAGAGCAAGTGTTTAAAAATTAATGGGGCCCAGAGACCGGGACCTATGGATGGAGATGGACCAGGTGACTGAAGTCTCAAGACACACATAAGAGAAAACACACAAACACACACACACACACATATACAGGCAAACTGTACTTGTGTAGTTCAGGCGAACATACACATAAACATACGCAGCAGTCCATCTTAGCCGCGCTTCTCTTGATCTCTACTCCAACCACATCAATTGTTAATAAAGCCGGGGCCCGGGCTGATTACTAAAGATTATTCCACTGTTTATTCTGATCAATAGAGCATTTCTATTCCTGCAGGCCCTCATGGAGATGTTTGAAGGAGCGAGCGAGCGAGCGAGGGAGGGAGGGAAGCGAAGACAGAAAGACAGTGAGAGAAGGAGGCAAACCGACTGTATATCTTAATGACTTTAGTCGCAGCGGTGTCTCCGGTGCCTGCTGGAGCTCAGAGCTCGGAGGGGAAGTTAGGTAGATCGTAGCCTTGGGCTACATCTTACAATTCCTACCAGCGACTTCAAGAGTCGGAGTGCGGCTTAGACTGGAGTGGATATTAATTTCACTGACCAAGTGGCAGACAGGGGTGCTCCATAAGACCATCAGTCACCAGGCCTAAGCTACTCAGCGGCTATTACTATGGTAATCTATACCGCAGGCCTGTGTGTGTATGAAAACACACGTTTGGGTATACGTGTGTAAGAGGGAGGGAGACAAAGACAACGGAGAGGGACTGAGCGAGTACTGTAAGCGTGTATCAACACTCATTAACAGAGACACACAATTACGTAGTCCCACACTTATGTTTCTGTTCAACCGGCATATGATGTTCACAGAGTAATTAATCATAAAAGGCGGAGAGGGGGAGGAGATGAGGAAAGAGGGATGGGTGGAGGGGGGGAGTTGGAGGGTGGAACAACATTATGAGTCTGGGTAATTGTCTAATTTTCCTTCAGAGAGCCCAACGAGGAATTAGAAAACAAACTGCGAGTGCAGTCGCTCCGTTCTTCAGTTGAAAGATGAGGAGGGCTATCAAAGCATCCACCGTGGACTGGAAGACATTTGTTAAAAAAGTTACTATTTCCATCTTGTCACTAATGACTGCATGTTAAAAAGCTTAAAATGTCTACACAAATGCACCGGAGTAAAAAATAAAAAATATCCGAGTATGTTTGTTTTATTGGTGATAAAAAAAAAAAGAGAAAAACCTTCAGCTCACTCACTCAAGCGAAGCTCACGGAGAGATGAATACACTTCCTGGAAGAGACCCAAGTAGGACACACACACCTGCACATGTGTGAGCATGTGTGTGCCCGCGTGTACACCAGGGGACATTTTTTGCACACACATACTGATGTGTGTACACATCAGTATGTGTGCACGCACACACGCGTGCACACACCAGCTGTCATGCAGATGTACGCGTACAAGCACTCGTAGACAACAATACGAGAGCACATAGTGGATTTCGTGCAGCTTTATGGGACAACAAGCGGAAAAAAGAAATTACCACCACGGATCAGAGGTATTACTACTAAATCCACTACTGCTGAAAGGGTAGACAAGACCGAGCAGGATGGGCCTCAAAGTGACAAATCAGACAGACGCACAGACAGTCAGACAGACTGACACTAACTTGTTAGCCTTCCGGTCACCCATACCCAGTTCTGCTAACGGTAGCACTTTACTTTAAAGCTCTCTTTTTTCAGCAGGATAGAATAACAAGGTAAAAGTGTGAAAATAACTTAAAGTTACCTGCACTTCAGTAAAAGCTGTTTCTCCCCCCAAAATTAATTGCTTCTTACTGGGGACATTGAGTGCACATGACAGTGAAAGTCAAAGAGGTAGGAAGGCATCGCCTCGGTCCTCCTTTGTTCGGTAAATGACTAAATATTTAATGTTCCGGGGCTCTTAAGATTAAAGGTAACATGTTGTCAGTAATAGTGGAGCTACTTCAAAGGATGTAAATTATGCATTTCTTCCTTTAGCAGAGAAATCAAAGCAGGTAATGAAGATTAAAGTTTGTGGACCTCCATTCTCTCTCTGGTTGAGGAGGAAGGAGGAGAGGAGACGAAGAGAGAGGGAAGAGGACCTGCGTTAGGAAGGTTAATCTATTCGGAGCGTGGGTTATCTGATTAAAGAATCATTGTGTTCATTTAATCTGTTCCAGTGAAGCTGGTGTATGGAGCTGGGAGATAGTGGTGGGGCAGGGGCCTAACCACCTCTGTCAAGAGGCGCTGAAGCCAACCAAAGTGGCAATCAAAGAGCTGGATGACTTTGGGCAGACGTGCACGGACCATGTTGTTCTTGGTTCGCTTGTGTTTGAAGTAGACAGGTGGGGAAGATGATTTATTAAAAAGCTTCCAGTCACAACAGCGTCCAAAGTACAGACATTATGCATTTTCCAAAACATGACATTTGACACAATCTTAGTCCTGTTCCCTTTGACCTTTCCCTACTCCGTCTGATGTATGTGTGTACACGAGACCACACTGTTTCTATCAGTCATGGACATTTTTCCGGTCTGCAAAGAGCGGTGCTTACAAGTCCCCCCCGGGGCTATATTTTACTCCAATCCGCCTCTCTAAGACACCAGTTAGAGCACAATCCCACCGGCCAGCAGAAGGAGCTGACATTTAGAAACACAGGGGCTTTTTGTTCTCTAACAGTCGCCGCTCCTCCATGAGAAATGAGCAAAAAGACAGGAGACGCTAAAAGGAGGGGAGAGGCGCTTAGCCCCGTCTTCACACCCATCCGCTCTGCACCAGCTATCATTTAGGCTATCCCACAATGCACCTCCCACAGGCTCGAACACAGGAGTCAGGCCCATTAGCCTAGCGACGAGAGCGCTAATCGTCACATTCCATTACAGTCGATGGCAGCGTGGTGATTCCAATACCCATTTGGAAAAAGTCATACAAGGGCCGATGTTGCGTCACCAGAGCAGAGGGGGGACACAAACCAAAGAGTGACTTTGAGGTGAAAAATCCAAATTATTATTTGAGTGTTCGAGGCGTTCACTTACAATCCCTCATGATTCGTGTTGATTATCAGCAACAGCTACGAGCCTCTGCAGTGACTGAGACGGTGTCGAGAGGCACAAATGCGAAGTGAACAAAGCCCAGCGTTATTCTATTGGAATCAGATTCCTCTTCAACTGAACATAGACTTATCGATCAGCGCGAAACTACACAAGAGCAGCTTCCAAATGAAGGAAGGTGCGAAAGAGAGAGGGGAGCGAGACAGAGAGGCAGAGGGGAAGAAGATAGAGAGAAGGAGAGGGAGAGAGTGAGACAGGGGTAAATAACATCTTCATCTCCACTCGCGTCTGCAGCAGCCAGTCAGTCAGGCATCATTAATCCAGCGAGGAGCCTCATCCGTTGTGTATTGGTTCATTTTACAACACTACAGTACTGTCTAAATATTGACAGAGCGCTGTTGTCTGGGCTATTGACTGTCATCAGAATGCTCCCCTTCAGAGCCGAGTGTAAAAGGGAACTGTGACGATCTGATGTGTGTGTGTGTGTGCATGTGTGTGTGCGAGAGAGGGAGAGTCAGAGCACTGGTTTTACACTGAGTGCTGCCTTCACATGGGCAGCACATGTAACAGCGTAGGTGAGAGTCCACTATACACGCACACTGTGATGCGAACACAGACTTTAAGACACATGCATGTATTGTCAACAAACACACAAACACACACACTCAATCCCGGACGCACAATGGACGGACTGTGGCCCCCTCACAACTTGGCTGTCCTCTAAAATTCACTCACCTCAGATGATTTCTATGCAAATAGAGCAGCGGAGGAAAGAAATGCAGCAGCTGAATTAAATCCAAAACACATTTGGTCAAAAATCAATTCCCCCGGTCCTTCCTCTCATCCACACAGACAGCCGACTCTCCACTCTCCCTATCCCACAGCACACAGCCCTGGACCGCTGATAAATATTCATTTTTTTTTATATTTATGTTATAGGGGGAAAAAAAGCTGTGATGGGCAAAACAGGAGAGCATCCCCGACAAAAGCCTTCTGCAAACACACGGGCGCATGCACAGACATGAGAACACGCTAAAAGATAGACCTGCAGTTTACAAATAATCAGATAACGGCTGTGACTCAACGCACGGGTCATTTAATGGAGAGTAAATAACACGAGATTTACATTATGATCTAACTGTGTTATACGTTAAACGGATTGGATATGGTGTGTGAAAGCAGCTTCCTGACCTCAGAGCACACACGCTGCTTTTAAAGTCCTTCTTCAGCCGCATGCCAGAACAACCACGACTCTTCTAACAGCACTTGAACATTCTCTCTTTCCGGAAAAGAGATGGTAATTACTTGACAAATCACTGCCTCTTTTAAGTGCCAGATGAAAGAGTGTAAATGGGGGGAAATACGCAGGAAATAAAATAAAATCCCTTTTTTTTTCTGTTTTCAGTTAAGTGGCCGGAGAGGGAGAACGGGAGATATTTAATGTTGCTTAAATATGCAGTGTGATTCCACCCGCTGATTAAATTATAGCAGATGAGATCTTCTGTTGGCTGGAAACTTGAAAAAGTCCAGAGCTGTTTAAAAATGCATCAAACATGGTGTTGGATTAGCTCTCTGTCTCTGTCTTTCACTGTCTCGCTGAGGAGGAGGAGGAGGAGGAGGAGGAGGTGGTGGAGGAGGAGGTGGAGAGTGGAGGACCAGGCCGAGCAGAGGGGGGGGGAGACAGAATCAACTCTGCCACAAATGAGACTAATGCTGGTGCCTTCGACAGAGAGCAAATATGATAATGAAGAAGTCAAAGCGCACTTAATAATGAAACGAATGGAAAAGGAATTATTTGAATTAAAGTCAACCCGCTGAAAAATGCGACAAATCGTCTTCGTGTGTGTGTGTGTGTGTGTGTGTGTGTGTGTGTGTGTGTGTGTGTGTGTGCTTGAGAGGGAGTGTTAATTAGTGTGTTTGCCAAATGGTCCAAGTGAGAGCCCACTGGGTCCTGTGCTCTGCACTTTTTGCCCTCTTCCTCCACTCTTCCTGCTCTCTCTTTCTCTCCCTCTCTGGAGCCAAGATGTGCATATGTTTTGGGCTGCTTTAATTTCTCCGCTCATAATTGGGCTGAACCGCAGGGAGCCCTCATCCGCTGGGACAAGACTGTAAACATGAGTTTACTCTCTCTTTCTCTCTCTCTCTCTGAGTGGGAGAGCTCACTCTCTCTCTCCCTCACACACACGCTGAAAACACAATATAGCAAACTGATCAAACAAATAAACTACCAACCAGAATGACTAAAAGGGGCTTTACTCCCACCCTCTATTTCCAGTGATGAACAAAGAAACACAAACCGCTCAGAGCGCCGCTCCCGCTCACTCAGTGACAGAAAAAATAAATAAATAATCGGGCGCAAGAGAAAGTGTTTGAAGAGTCAGAGGCTTCTAGCTCACCACGTTGCATCAGAGGGGCCAGTAGACATAGAGTACTTTCCTGCAGAGATGGGTAATGAAGGCGGGTGGGAAGTTATTCATAAGAATCTGACCGTGTAAGCACTTGTGTAGAGACATGATGTTTAATTTGTAGTTTGAGCAAAAGAAGTTTTTCAAGTCCGGCTGCAAATACGGCACAATACTGTCACACTTGAGTGGGCAAACAGGTCAAACCACCTCCATTGTGCTCTTTTGGTGAACAGCCAAAATGCAGCATGGGGCGTTAAGGGTTAACAGACTGAATGAGCTTTGGAGCTGTAATAGGTTGTCCAAAAATGTACCGCTTATCTTATAGAGCATACTTCCATAATTTAGATGCCGTTTGCATGTGTGTGTGTGTGCGCATGTTTCGGTTTGTTTGTGTCTGTGTACCGCAGGTGTACAGACAGGGGGCTGTGTGTGTGTGTGTGTGTGTGTGTGTGTGCGTGTGTGTGTGTGTGTGTGTGTGTGTGTGTGTGTGTGTGTGTCTGTGTGTGCACATACTGCATGTGTGCAGGCATGCTCCTGAGTTCAGAGGTAGTGACAGCTTTGACAGCTATACCTGCCAATGGCCAGATCCCGCCGATAACCCCTGCTGTCGCCACAAAGCCGACAGAAAGGCTCCAATTTCCCCCCCAGACACTGGGCCAGTTTGTGGAGGCAGAAAGAAGGGAGGGGGGGCTGCTGGAGAGACAACCTCCAGCCATTCTCCACAATACACTCTCCTCATTCCACCCCACTAACACATGAATGGGGATCCAATTGATTCTTTTTCACCCAAGTCCATTTTCCCACCCGGCCTGACACAGAGAGAGGATTTTGTGCTCATCTGCCCTTCCTTGTGTACTTCATATCGGGGAGAAGACTTATAGAAAGGGAAGGTAAAAAGGGGGGATCTTTATCAGAAAGCGAATTAACGCTCAAAGTGCTCCATTTGGAAGGTATATCAGGCCAATCCATTAAAAGGGCCTTCAGAAAAGAGCTCGGCGCGGAGGACACCTTGAGAATGAACAGAAGACCTTGCTGAAACAGCACTCTTCACACACACAGGAAGAGAGAGAGGAGAGGGAGAGAGAGAGAGAGTATAGGGGTTTGTGCCACGTGGGGCTGCATAATCACCTGGTTATACTTGTTACCTGAAGAAGACAAAAAACTACACAAAAAAAACTTTGTTTCCTCTTGACAAAATCACTAATCAATGCAGACCTTTAAATTCAAAAATATAAATTCAAACATTCATATCGATTGGTCTCGTTATTCCCTGTAAGTAAATAACTGTGTTCCCCTTTCAAGCATAAAGTCTCTCCATCACACACAAACCAGCCTGCGAGATTTCCTCTCACTTGCTCTCTCATGCACACACACACATGCACGCACACATACACACGCACACCTGCTACAGCAGTGAGTTCCATTAATCTTCTCCCAGGCCCTGTCCTCTGCGGGTTGACCCAGGTGAGGGAGGGGGGAGGCAGGGGTCAGAGGCTAGAGGACTGCCCCTGTCTGGATGGAGGCCTCGTGAACATTAGCCCCTGGCCAGTGGGGTGGGGAGGCAGTGGAGGGACCACCCCATACTGTCTGCGAGAGGTCAGCCATAAGAAAAAGATAAGTGATTTCCAAGAGAATCTAAAGGTGGAAGTCACTGTGAAGACAAAAAAAGGGAACTAAATCAAACTATCAGCAGATTTAAAACAGGAGGAAAATAGCAGATCTCCAGCATCAACAGGAAGCAGAGTCAAATAAATGAACTAAGCTAAATGGAATGATAATAATAATAATAATAATAATAATAATAATAATAATAATAATAATAATAATAATAATAATGGATTGGATTTGTATGGCGCTTTTCTGAGTACTCAAAGCGCCTCACAGGGTTCCAGGTTCCATTCATTCACACACAGTCATACCGGTGGTGGTGAACTACGATAGTAG
Organism: Diplodus puntazzo; assembly: GCA_963678695.2. Lineage (NCBI taxonomy): Eukaryota > Metazoa > Chordata > Actinopteri > Spariformes > Sparidae > Diplodus > Diplodus puntazzo. The sequence goes on from OZ023161.1 coordinate 27,858,508, forward strand.
CCACAGCTGCCCTGGGGCAGACTGACGGGAGCGTGGCTGCACATTCAGCGCCAACGGCCCCGACCACCACCACAAACATACAGCAGTCATACACATTCACACGAGGCAAGGTGGGTGAAGTGTCTTGCCCAAGGACACAACGACCATGACCCAACTGGCAGGGGCGGGGATCGAACCGCCGACCCTCCGAACATAGGCCGACCCGCTCTACCAACTGAGCCACGGTCGCCTAAAAAATAGAAAAATAGTTTGTTTTTGTGTGTTCATTTCGCTATGAATCAACAATGAAAGCTGAACTTTTAGGTTTTACACCCATAAGGGTCTACATAACGTAAACTTGGTCACCAACCCAGTGTTTTAAAGTATGAGGGCACAGACTGTGCACGCAGACATCCAATGTAATAAAAACAGGACTGCAGATCTCTCCACTGCCCATGTTCTTATCTGTTAGAGCAGTGTTTGTCAAACTTTTTGCACGATGTACCACCTCAGAAAATATAAGACCCTCCTAGTAACCCATTATGACCTGCATAAAAATACAGCAGTGCAGGCCTACTCTATTCAGCTCAGTGTTTTGCGCTGTTTGCTGCTAATATTAGCAGGTGCTGTGGACACGTTAGCCAAACTGCTTAAGTAGCCGCTAGCACTCATGCTCACTTCTCGGCCGTCAACTTTAGTTTCAAAAGGGCTGCTTGAAATATTCATGCTTCCCATTTATAGCCACGTTTGTAAGTGTTTTTGAACCTTTTATTTAGCCTTGCGCTTAAAATCTCACCATCACAGTTTGGGTTTTGCTATAGCTAATCATGCACGAGGCACGTACGCGTGGTTGACAACAACATAACAGGCTGAAACACAAATATTACTGGGAAGACAAAACTGACATTGAATTACTTTTCAGTATAAGTTTAAGTATTTGAATTTGAAATTCTGCAGAATTTTGACAATGTTATATGATTTTGGGGACTCCTCTACGCACCACAAGATGGAGCTTCACAGTGATGTAGAGATGAATCATGCTTTTTGGTCCCGATCTCAAACAAGGTTATTCAGGAGTGAGAATCGGCTGATAAATGAAATTTCCATTTCACTAATTACTACAGCTGTAGTCTTAGCCTACAGTAGGCCTATATTAAACTTAATGATGTTCAGTTTTGGTAAAGATGTGTTTGGAAGAAAGAACAAAACACAGCCTTGATCACATCTGTCCTTCCATATTCCATATAGAGTTCTGTTCAGGGGTTAAAATGCACTTGAGATGCATTTTATACCTGAGAAGAATTGCTGAAAAAAAGACGACGTAATCCTTTTCTACCTAAAGCTGCATTAATATCACTTACAACGCTATTTTTTTGTTTTGCTACATTTATTGGTTTTTAACACTGCACATTAGGTTAATTTAAAAATGTTATAAATGAATTTATTTAGAAAGATGGTGTAAAAAAATAAGAACAAAACTTTTTTTTTTTGTTTTGAAATTCTGCTCATTTAGAAGAAGTATCGATTGGCCTTGATTTGTATCCTGCAGAACCGTTTTGGACGCTCCCTTTTATGTCATCATATTAAGATTCAATAACAACAGAAAGTCAGAGAAGATGTTGTTTTGGCTCTTCCAGATCCAAGCTGTGCCACCGTGCACATCACCCCAGAGCTGACCTCATCCAAGCCTGCTGACGGGAAAACAGAGAACCGGCCCCAGGGGCGAGCCTGCCTTTATGCGCCTATATAGGCTCCCCCTCTCCTCTCCAGGGGGAAGACCTCGAACAAGCGGCCCTTCTGTCTGGAGCACCTACCAAGAACAGAGACTCAACTCTTCCCCTGGCATTATCAAACAAGTCAATGAACAGGGAGGACACAAAAAAGTTACTGAAAGTGAGTGAGCAAAGAGAGACAGGCATGGGGGGTAAGGAGCCAGAGGAAAGAGCTCTCATTTGTATCAGCGTACATACACAAGCCCACACTTACATGGGACCTGGCAGAATAGTTTGAAGAGTCATCAACAAGTACTTTATAAAACAGAAAGGCTTCCTCTCTCCGCACAACAACTCAACACTCCCTCCCTTCTCCCACTCTGTCATCCTGCAATCTGATAATCATAATGACAGTGGTGATGATGATGATGATGATGACGATGATGATGATGATGATGATGATAATGACTGCATGTGGTTTGTGTGAGACAGTGCAGAACCGTGAAGGAAGACTGTCCTCTTAACCCAGGTTCAAACCCAGAAGTAAAAAGTAAGACAATATTATAAAAAAAGAGCATATATAACTTAAAAGCAAACACTCGCCTATTCCTCATTACTACATCCCCTCCCACCCATACACACACACACACACACACACACACACACACACACACACACACACAGACTTGAAAGTATCTGATATGCAAGACGTGTTGATCCTGTTTATAATGGCGAGTTTCCTGGTGTAAGCTGTTGGTCTCCCCTGGCGTTGGTCTCCCTCTTCTCTCCAGCCCCTCATCTCTAATGCATGAGCCAGCCAGAGAGACCGCCGAGGCCAAAAGAACGAGCGCAAGGAAAAAGCGAGGGAGCGAGAGCGGACAGAGGGAGAGGCTAACCCCGGCACTGCGGCGCAACACTTTCATATTCTAATAAACCCAACATGAATACACCAATACACAGAAAAGGGAGGAAATTGCATTTCTAAAACTCTCTCTGTATCAAAGAGCATGCCGCCGAACATCTCTCATACACACACACACAGACACACATAAACATGCAGCCCGGCGTTTTTCCAAACTGGGAAAAAAATGGACTAACACAAACATACACACACGTAAGCGCGCACGCACAGGGAAGGCTCAGAGGGATTACAGCCTGCTGACGACAGCAGTTGAATACACACACACAGGCATAAAAACACAGAAAACTTCTGAGGAGAACTTCTGTTTGAGGAAGTTCGAACTGGATGTCAGATGTGCGGAAACACTGGTAACCAATTACCCTGATCATCGACAAGTAATTGAGCAAATATTTTAACTACACCTTGCAGCATCTTGCTAGTTATTCAACAGCACTAATATATGCATTGTGATTCAAGTTGTTCAATTACTTTTTGCCATTTTTTGAGTGATTAACAACTGAAAACACAAACAATTTTAGGTGATGAAAGAAAAGGGAAACTTGAATATACACCACTAGGTGTCAGTAGTGATAAGTACAGACTACTGCAATTTATCGGCAAATGTTTGGAGACTTTGTTGAATGCTATTTTAGAAGTTATCTGGTTAACTGAGTAATCCTGCGTGGTGCAATACCCCCACCGGGATCTGGAGGTGTCTGACTCACCAGGCTTGCTGTGTTATCTGCATTACTGGTGTTACACGGTGTTCAAGCACACAGCGATTACATTACTTGAGCCCACCACTGAGGAGAGTAGGGATACTTGACCAAAAAGATGAATGATGTCAAAGCTAAAAAGCAGAAGCGCCTCCATGGCAATATTTCTGATTTAAACCCAATGCAAACAGGTAATTTGCTAATATTAAAGCAAAACTCGCGCCAAAATGCAACCTAGGCTTTTTTTGTTAATGTACTCGAGTCATAAAAGCATAATTACGACAAAAGAGGCACTTTTAAGATTTACCGTATTTTGTTTTCGGTGGTACGGGCACTTTTACGATAGCCTCGAAATCGATATTTTTAAATCACTAAGAAGGCTCGACACAACATGAAACTTTGCTCGTAGTATCACCAGGGTCTCTACACATGAACACAAACATCGAGAACATTGTTTGTGTACACAGAGTTTGCTAAAAAGAAAGTTTTTGAACAACTCACGTTAGCAGTTGCTTGTTCCGCGAGCCGCCGTCCTGCCAGTGGAGAAGTGTCGATTTCCGAATGCTACATAACACGGAGGACAGTTAAGGTGCCTCTTTCATTGTAATTATGCGTTTACACGAAGGTTTGACTCGAGTACATTCACAAAAAAAGCCTAGGTTGCATTTTGGCGAGAGTTTTGCTTTAATGAGGGAGAAGGAGTTGGTTACTTTACTGAGAAGTTGGAGGTGTGCAGATCTTCATCTAACAGCTAACTGAGGCTGCTCCTTGTTCCATTATTCACACAGACTGTATTAAACTGCTCTCTGACACATTTCAACTAACAACAAAAATGACCGTTGTTTTGCTCTGCTGACACATTTTTGATGACAATAGCAGAAAGTGCTAAACTCGCTGAACAAAGTGCATTCCCTGTAACTAGCCTACTTCATACAACAAGTAAGCTCATGTTTCGTCAGTTAAAATGCTTTTAATTTGAAGCTGCAGCTGAAGGAAATGTTCGGTTTCCATTAGCAGTAAATACAACTATCATCAAAAAAGCTTATAAGAGTATCTTTTCCTATTTTTTTGGATCACATGTAGATTGTAAATTCGATCACTTTTATAGCTAACCAAACTGGATTTCTATCTGGGGTAGCTCTGCTGTAGTTCAGCTTCTTTCGGTAGCTAGAAATCAGTAGCTTGTCTAGCTCTTCTTTAAATGTAGCCTCATGAATACTGCTGATCATTTTAATGCATCACTGACAGCAGGTGCAAAACAAGTGACAGGTAACGGAGAGAGACGTTGAGACAAAGAGCAGATCACAGGCTGCAGATCTGGAGCAGAGAGGCAAATATTGTGCAAAACACGTACGCCGAACTTTAACTCAAACGGGTGCCTCATTCCTGGCCTCATCTCTTTTAGAGCAAGCCATTTAATTTCAGGCCGCTGATACCTATCCCTCCTTTCACAAGAGTTAATATCCCATTCTCCCTCCTACTCTCTGCTGTGTGTGTGATGGAGTCTCAGTGACAGCCTGTAATGCAGGCCTGTATGCATTGATTATATGACACCCTCCATTCAGGTGTGCTATTAAAGTTCCCCTCCTCTCTTCCTTTCTGCTCTGCCGGCAGAATAATGTCCAATAATAAGAGGAGCAGGTGACTGGAGCCGAGGCAGGAGCCGAGGCCGGCCCAGACAGAAACACTAGTTTCCTGGGGAGGACTAGATGAAGATACGCCCATGTTATTCACCCCAGCACCGCGAGCCGTGGAGGAACAGGGTGGGGGGAATGCATAATTGCATTTAAATTACATGAAGGATGCTTTGACTTCCCCCTTGTCTGGCTACCACTCCCCCCTGCATATCCACACACATGTAAAATCAAACCCATCCCACCTTCTGCAGCTCCCCTCCCCCAACGCTCAGTAAGGACGCCCTCATGTCCGTCCCACACACACGAGCATACAGCAATACAGAACACAGAAAATATGCCTTTAATTAGTGTTCAGTAATGAGTCTGTCTCTGAGTGCAGCACAACGAGGTGGAGCAAGAGCTCGATAAGGCGATTTATCACATTTCAAACAGGGAGCTCTTGAGGAAGGTTGTGCGAAAAATACACATGGAAAAGTATTTTTCCAAAGGTGGGTCACAAACAACAAAGAGATGAGGATTAATTAATTACACTCATTAGATGAAGCAATAATCAGAAGAAACAGAGACAAACCACAAGAAAATAAAAGACTGCAGCCAAATCATAACTATGACTAAAACAAAACTTTAATTATGAAAGTCTGACCTACTTAAGAAAAACTTAATTGTGATCACCACCCAGCAACCATTAATAATAGAGATTAATAAAAATGTTCAAAAAACCCTACAAATGCTTTTCCCACCTTAGCTAGACAGAGACTAGTCTGTGTGTTTATTCAAAGCAATACCAAAGGATGAAAGAAGGAAGTTAACCCTGTTCCAGTGCCCAGTGTAACTTCACAAGTGCATTCAACTCGAAACTCTACATATTACAGCACCAAAAACAGAACCAAACACTGCTGCCCAGGTGAGAGAACCCAGTCTTATGTTGGTAGATCGGTAAACAAGGCCAGACCTGCACAGGGGACGCAAATGTTATACCTCATAGTTTTATGTTGGAACTTCATTTGCACAGTTGCAAAGATGAGCTCATATTTACCTAATTTTAACCCTGTTTACAGTAGGATAAAATCCAAATTGCAAATTATTTCCACAATTTAAAAAACTGTTGTATGATCAGATCACTGGGTTACCTTTGACTGCCACCATTATCTTGGCACAGATGGTTGAATAGATAAAAACGTTAACATTTCAATGAGTTTAACACCAAAATCAAGGCTTAACACAAGTTTTGTAGTGTTAGATAATGATACCTACACTACTTCAGAATCCAACTGCGACTGTATAGTCTATTATGTAGGTTGGGCTGTAGGTTTGTACACAAACCCATTATAGTAACTAAAATCAGGTCATATTCTACCAGCTGTACCAAGCCTCAGACAGACAACATCTTTAAGCCTTCTGGTCTCACCCACACAGTATTCCCGCTGTATAGCACAGCGGTCTACCTTCACCATCTCTGCCTTCTCTTTCTGTCTTTCTGGGAAGCTCCAGGCCGAGAATAGAGCTCAGAGCTCTACGGTTTACATAAACCACAATACCTTCTCAGCTCGGAGGGGGGAAGAAAGACACGAGCATCTGTTTTTGTTTGCATTTTATTCCAAAACATAAAATTGAATCAATCTTTTAATACTCTGGATTGTATAAACATGGGAGAGAACTGCTTGAATAAATATCAAGAATGAAAATGGATTTCTCGTCGACGACTATTATCTATGTGGTTTATTTATGAACACCACGGCTGGTGCCAAAATAGGCAAGACATAAAAAATACAGAGATAATGTGTTTAGCCTTTTTCATTTTCTTCTTTTTAAGTGAAAGAATAAATATTAGGATTTACATCACATTTACATTTTTATCAAAATCAAGTTGGGCGCCACAAAACCTGCATGCACCATTTCCCATCCCCGGTTGCCACGACAACTGTGAAAATAACAAGAGCAACATGACACTGACATCTTTAACAGGAAAATCATTAAAAGCAACACGAGGGGCCAGATGATGCTGTCTGTGCCACAGTCAGTCTGTGACTGATAAACACCACGCTGGATCCATAAATAGACTAATAGCTCTTTCACTGCTCCCACTACAATGCACTCAGTCAGGACGGTTAGTGGGTGTTTTTGTAAAAATGATAGATAAAATCCTCTCAATCTCAGTGGCTCATCATCCTGGTGTGTAACATCAGACACAGTGTGAGATGCAAACATGTGCGCGCACATCTAAACATAGCCCAGGGCCATCTATCGCCGGCCACACAGCACCCACCGATGCTTAACTACTTCTCATACACACATATATTCATAAGGTATTATGCAGAATAACAGTTTTATGGATTTTAAATGGCATTCATTTACGAACACTGTGGCTAGCCATCACATGGAAGGGCTATTTTATCCCCTCTTAATGTAGATCAGTCTTCTTGGGTGAGATGCAGGGGGAGGTCCAGGACATTAGGGAAGTTGGATCTGTCTTCAGCCACTGATTAAACACTGGGCCGAGGTGAAGGAGTAGAAAGGGATGGCATCAGTTGGGACTCATGCACGAATGCATAATGGAACCATCACATGAATGCTGGGCCTCCATTAATATCCTTTGAGTGTGAGGATCCCAGATAACAAGAAGCCTTTTCCATCCATATTTCTTACCTCGGATTTTTACGAGCGGCGCTGCGGTTATTACCGCACACCGCACAGAGTGAAACAAACTTCACACAAGCGCACTGAGAAGCCCAGAAGATCCTCCACAGCCCGGGAGATGACTTTCTATAGTCTGCGCACGCTCCAGTGTGTGTGTATGTATGTGTGTGACAGGTTTATAGGAGTCATTTATCCTGCTCAGCGGGCTAGTGTAGTGCGGAATGGTGGCCTGAGTGCCAGGCGTAGCTTATTGTTGTGTAGCCTTTATGGGCTACATTAAGTACAGCTGAGTGAGAGGGAAACATACAGTACAATACCCTGAGCTCACACATGTCATACACACAGAGATTAACTACCTCCCAGGGCCCAGGGCAGGCCTACATCCACTCAGCACAAGACCCTGGCACACTCCCTCCAACTGCAGACATGGGTGGAGGTGTGTGAGAAAGTACGAAGGCACCGGAGCTGATTGCAAAAGTTCAGGGAGACGATTGAAGAAATTAACATCGGATGATCCCCTGACACGCTACGATCTCAGGAATCATTCCTATCAACTTCCTCTGTGTGCGACGAGGCAGCGTTTCAGTTAAAAGCCGCACAATCCAGATGGCGAGAGATCAGAGCGGGTCATTAAAAAGCCTCTCTCCCCGCTCCTCTGATCAATCTGAGCAATAAAAACAACATGGATTACACATCACCACCGGACCGCTCATTATTGGCTGTACTTGAAAAAGACACAAATATGTGCACGCACACACACAAACAAAAACACACACACATGCTCTCAGACAAACGGGTCCAACAGTCAGGCGATTTTGAAAAGCAGTTTTATTCTCTCACTTACCCACTTATAACACACCGCCACCCCACCCCGCCCCAGCTGCATGTCTGCTTTTTTGAAAGCTTCACAAGCGTCCCCTCTTCAACTGTGTTCCACAGTGTAAAAATAGAGGCCATTATATTGCCTAATGCCTACCTGCCAGCCCTCTATGCTCCCTCCTGTACACGAAGGCTTTTACATGATGAGGTGGCTGACATGTTCCACACACACCATCCATTACCATATGTACACTGGATGAGACTCAGCCTGCGCAACTTATACTAATGCATGTTTGGTATGCCCTGTGGGGGTGGGAGCCACACGGGCATGTGCACGCACACGCACACACATAACGCGCTTGAACAAAGAGATGCGCAAACTCTCTCCCATACAAATATAATGGCAGCGCTGTGATATGCCACTTGTATTAACGGCAGGATGCTTTTAAAGTAAATAAAAACATTACGGCTGGCTCTCGGGTGAGGCTTCTCAGAGGATCGCTCCATGTATGTGTGTGTTTGTGTGTCTGCGTGTGACTGGAAGAGGGGGGCAATCCTCTGTGCTGGGGCGGCGGTTCCTCCTCTAATTGCCCCTCTAGGTGCCTGTGTGCTGGAGAGCTGAACTGAGGGTAAACACAGATCTGGAGATGATTAATAGCCAGAGGTCAGGGCAGAGCACAAACAGGCAGAGAGGCTGAGACCTCACTCCAGCGTGCCCCGGACTTCCAAAATCTACACACAAACACACTCACACTACACACCAGAAAAAGTCAATTTTTTTCCCAACCAGCCGATCGCTACACGTGTGCACACTCGCACACGAAAGTCAGAAAAGGCCAATCCGCCCTGGGTTCCACTCAGCAGAGCGGAGGAGAGGGGTTGGAGATAAACGAAGACTGAGCAGGTCAGTCGGGGGTGAGGGTGAAAGGTAAAGTTGAAGGGTGAAGGGTGAAGGGGAAGGGTGAGGGTCACGGTGTCGGCCCACAGCACAAGTCCTTAACAAGCCGTGATCAATACATGAGCAGGAGAGCCCGAGCTCCTGTTTCTCCTGCAGCTGTAGGTGGTCTCCCAAAGATTTTACACTGGAGCAGAGAGAGACACACACCCTGCTTCTATTACCTGCCCACTTTGTCTTCTCTGTCCCCTGACAAACACACACATACACACACACACACACACACACACACACACACACACACACACACACACAAACTGTTCTTTTGCAGTGCGTCCCGTGCACACATTTCTATCTCTCGCACCAATCTGCACGCAACACACACACACACACACACACACTCACACACACTCACACACAGCACATCCCCAGCTGAATGGAGTCAGGTTGGGCGGCCCTTCATTTTTCATGCAAACGGTAATTTAGTGAGACTGCCTATTGATTGAGCGCCGCTTGTCTCCCAAACAATGCCACTTCAATCAGCGGCCTGTGGGGGGAGGGGGGCCAGGGGAGAGGGAGGAGATGGAGGGGAGAAGGAGGGGGGAGAGAGGGGGGGAGGGAGGGCTGCCGATAGCTGCAGTGACTGATTTAAGAGATGGATAAAAAGCAGATACGTCCCCCGCCCCTGTACTGATTAATGACAGTGGCCAGAGCAGCCCTGGACTATGCATCATGATTTAACCACCAGCCCCTCATCTAAAGATTAGCGTGCATGCACACACACACACACACTGTAAAAAGCACCCACACACACAGCGTATACTGTACCACACAGAGAGACAAGACACGGAAGGTGCGAAGGGAAGAAAGGGAAGTGTAGCAATGAGAAAGACAAGTGAAAGGAGTTGCAGTATGACTGTGTCGAGTTGATTTCGCTGGCAGGAATCCGAGCCTTTCAAAAACTAAACTAACAGTAATAGAGACAGATGTTTCCAGTAGAGTCAAATGACATCACGCACACTGGGAAGGAATTTGTATTTACACACCAATCTAATTTTCTTGCCAGTCATGTGGCTAATTGTGTGCACCGTCAGCTGTAAATGGCAGCGAGTTCAGGGAGGAGAGTGCAGGTGTATCTTCAGGGGGGTCCGCTGCACTGGCCTCTCACACTAGTTAAACTCCAGCTATTAGAGCAGTGGAAGCAGGCTGACAATCATTCTGATTATCAATTAATCTGCCAATTATTTTCTCATCAGGCAATTAGATCGACAATGTCGGAAAGTAGTCAAATTATTCCCAGTTTCTAAGAGCCCAACTGGACACTGAATCAGTCAGCACTGATAAAGTGACGGGTAGTTGTGATGTCGTTCCTCAGAGCTGCCCAGCAGTCGGCGATCAGAGCTAGCTTGTCTTTTAGCTCATCCTTCTTCTCCTCGAAAGGGCTTTTCAGTGCGTTTTACTCACAGTAGCTCTCTCTGGCTCGAGGTATTGAACTAGCATGTTGAATCCCTCACCTTCACCACGCTTAATTGTCTCAATCATCGCCACTCAAAATGGAAGGTGGCAACAGACCGTCGTGCATCACACTTTCTTCAACCAGCTAGCAACTTTGTGATTGACTAAATCCTTTTCTAGATTGAGTGGCTGATTATAACTGTTCTGTTTGTTTTGCTTTTTTTTTCTTTTTACAGTTATAGTAGCAGTCCACCTCCCTAGAAACCAATTTCGAGAACAACTTGTTTGACCAAAAACAGACAAAAAAAACACACAATAAACAAAGTTAAAGATAGATTTGATAGCTACGGTTTGTTTTTTCATGAATTCCATAGATATCGCAATATCATCATTATCGTTTAGCCATGTTCATCATGTAGTGAAAATCTGGTATCGTGGCTCCTTGTGTTCCAGTAATACTACTAAACTGAGAAGTAGCATCACACGATTTAGATTTGACTACACTGCCTATCTGAAGGAAATGTTCCCACGCCGAGCTTCGGTCAATGCACCTCATTATTTAGCTAAAACTGCTATTTGGCAAAGCAGTCAACCAAGTGTGTATTTACCAGCATCTCTCTGGTCTAAAACTTGGCCCTTGTTCCCACACTGAGTCACCTAAAACAGAAAGTCACAAGCAAAGTCAAACTATTGTTTTCCGTCACAATGCTCCCAGGCATACTAGGCATTATTAAGGTATTAAATATGTTGTGCAAAGGTTTCTGCCATCTCGCACCTCAACATGTACAAGAGAGCCCAGTTCCAGTCCAGTCAGTCCCAGTGTGCCCAGTCTAACCCATCACTGTAAGCCTAGTATAATCCAGCCTGGACGAACCAGACAGAACAGGGTTTAGTGTCACATTTGTGTTCAAGTGCAATGCAGAAACTTAGAGCGCGATGTAAAGTTGCACAGAGGAAAACACTGACTCTGGTCCATTAGTTGTGTTGGAAGCTGAGGAGGAGGAGGATTGGAGCCCCTCCCTGCAGCTGCTAAAATATTCATCAGACTCCCCAAGAGCATGTCTGCTAATAGTTACACATGGAGCCGGAGAAAGAAGTGAGAAGGAGGAGGAGGAGAGGAGAGGAGAGGGGTGGGAGCGAGGCAAGAGGAGGAGAAATTGGGGAGATGAGCGATGCTCCCTGTGTGCATGTCAGCTAATAGTCAAACATGAAGCACTAGGAGGGAGGGAAGAAAACAGGAGGAGAAGGAGAGGGAAGCGAGGAGAGGGGGTTGTTTAAATAGTCTGTGGCTGAAATCACAGGGGATGGACCACGCAAAAAAAGCAAAAGTGTGGAGGAGAGAGAGGAAGAAGGAGGAAGGGAAAGAAAGATTGAGAGGGAGTAATCACTCCTCTTCCTCCTCCCATGCCATCACTCGCCCCTCCGAGCCGCATTCCAGATTGATTAAAAGCCCCTCTTGTAATTGTCAGATCTTGTAGGAACCATCTCTGTGTTTGAGTGTGTGTGTGTGAGAAGGAAAGGAGGGGGGGGTCATCTCTGTAAGCAGCGCAGAAGAGAAACCCAATTTCAATCACGTCAACCAGCGTAGCAGCAGTCACTTCAATAGCCACCAGTCGCTACCACATCAATCAGAACTCCCACTCAAGCAAAGAAATATTGTTGTTGTGCTGTTGTTTTGTCTCCGCACACAGCGGCACAGGTAGCCTGGGCTCTGTCTTTGCATTCTACTGAAAGAGGGGAAAAAAAGTCATACATGTGCATAAACACACACACGCAGACACACACACAGACAAACACACACACACACACACACAGAGAGTCATTTCTCCAGTCATTAAAATGAGGAACGGCCGTTGGTGTGGAAGCTGTTGAAACACCATTAAGAAATGGAGACAAATGCAGTGGATCCCAGCCTGCTATGGCAACCTCACTACAGTAAATCAGACAGTGACGAATATTACTGAGACCGCTGCGCATGCATATGCACACGCGCTCACACACAACAAGAAGACGTGCGCACACACTCATCTGCACACAAACTGCGCAAACAATCTGCGAGGCACCTTCCAAAAAAGCTCCTTTGGTGGATTAATGAGTAATTATCCTAATTAAATGTTTCCTGATCATCCGGTATGATACATGGATGATTATTATGTTCCGAGATGATTAAATGATAGTGTAACAGAGCAGTCTGATATCATTTCAAAGAATTAATGAGCGTTTGTACAGAGGAGCCGAGTGGAAATAAGGCACAAATTAAAGATTGAATTAACTCTGATTTAATCAATTGGGGACTAATTGTAGAGCCGCAGCGATAGAAAACTTTGTGCCATTTAATCGCAGGTGGAGATGTGTGCTCCAGTCGGTTTATTTTTAAATGCAGAATATTTACAGAAGTCTCAAAGATGGAAAAGTGCATCAGTGCGAACACATTCAGACTTTCTGCAGGGCAAAATCACCACATTAAATACAGTGCACTGTAACAGATACGGACTGTAAAGAGGAAGTACTGTTTGTACTGTTAGATACACAGTGCGCACGTATATGCTTATTATTTCAGTTTGTTGGGACGGCTGTCTAATAGGGCTGCAACTAACCATTATTTTCATTATCGATTAATCTGCCGATTCAAGTGAAGTCCATTTTAATTTACGGAGCCTACAATCACAAATCACATTGCCTCAGTCTGATTTACAATCTGCACAGTGAATAACACCCATCGTCCTTTGACCTTTGATTGCAGTGAGGAAAAAACAAATGACAGAAACCTCAGGAAGATTGTGCAATTCTTTTCATGTGTAATAGATTTGTTTTTTGTTTATAAAATGTAAAAAAGGAACATTCTAAATGGAAAGAAGTGAAAAAAAAGGCTGAAGTGACATCTTCAAATGGCTTCTTTTATCAAACCATCAGTCAAGAACCTCAAAGATTCATCATTTATGGACATAAATGACAAAGAAAAGAAGCAAATCCTCATATTTAAGAAGCTGGAACCTGAAAATCTTCGACTTTTCTACTTGTAAAATGACTCAAATGAGTGTAAATAACACAATTAACAAAATATCAAGTTTACACTGATCAGTGCAGCTCTGCCGTCTCATCGGGAAGCTTTTCTGAGGCCAGAAATGCGTTGAAGTGCCGCAGAAACAACTTTTCCGTTGATCCTTTGAGGACATATCTGCTCTTATGACCAGTTGATTGTGTTACTTAGCCTAATGTAAACCAATAAATGGGGCTAACCTTGTAGGCAGGGTCGATGCTTATTTAAAAGCTCATTGATTAACAGTTGTGATTATTGATCATGCCATGTGGCCCCAGACAGGATTGACGGGTCTGATAGGTCAGGGTCCAGATTCACAGGAACAGACTGACTGACGGGACGGGACGGGACAGGATGGGGAGAGAGAGGAGAGAAGGGTGGCGGGCAGAGAATCTGATACACACACACACACACACACACACTCAGATACAGCCCCTCTTCTCAATCATGTACTAACTTGAAGAGATTACTTGGAGTATCAACTTATTATCTGAACAGTACTTGAACCTCTTCAGTATTTTTGCCCTAACCCCTATCTCCCGCTCTGCCGCCTGATTCACTTCTCCATACAGTTCACGGTGCAGTGCAGAGTAGCTGCATGTGAAGGAGATAGTAAGCAGTAATATTCAATTATTGTATGCACGGCGTCCCCGTCCCGCCCTAAATTGATTTCTTACAGAACGGGAGGCATCGCTCAGCACTGACACACAGCCATGTTTCCCCCATCTACCACATCCCACGCAAATTACTCCTCCATCTGCTCTCCCTCACCGCATCGCTCCTGTACCCCTCTCTCCTCCCTTCTTTTCTTTCCTCTCCTCCTCTGCTCTCCTCTCCTCTCCCCGTCAGACAACACAGCTATCTGCGGTTGGCATAGGGCCCCGGCTCCCATACAGTGTGTTTAATCTGTCTTTAATCTCTTTGCATTGTAATGGGAAATGGTTTTTGTGTTTTACTATTTGATTGGGGCTGTGAGCCCGCCCCTCACCACCGTGGGACTCGGGGTGTTTAGGAGTGGGAGGTGTTTTCAATTTTGCTCCAGCTCAAATTGTCTTTTATCAAAGAATTCATATCAGTAATATGATTCTACATATTAACCAGGCTGTTTGTGAGTGGCCTAATAGGAAAACAGCGCGGAGTGGAGAGGGGGAGATAGAGCCGGAGAGGAAAATGAAAACCACTTCCACTCACAGAATCTTTCAAAAAAATTACGCTGAATTAAACGGCTGCTGAGAGACATTTTTCACTGTGATATTCTCAAGCAGAAAATGTTGAACGCTGCTCAGAGGAGTGCCTCGTTTTCACCAGAAAAGTTTTTCTCCCGTCAGGTTACACCATCATCATAAAGACCTTTACAATTGTACCTTTAATAAAGCCACACAGAGAGGGAATCGGGCTAATCAATACTTCATATAGTGGGGATTATTGTTTGTTGTAGACTCAACATGGATTCAAAACGTCCAGGCTCGATACTTCATGTAAAGCTACAATTGATTTGTTCATAAAAGCAGTGAGATTCTTGACGTTGGTGTCGGATTTATTAATTTTTTTCAGCGGCGTCACATTTTTTTTCATACGCAGACTGTCACTTTTACAAAGAACAGGCCGGAGCTGCATTTACAGTCTCTGATGGTTAAAATCAACAGAAAATCCAAACATGCGTAAACACACATATAGGTATGCGCACACACACACAACCTCCTCTCCCCTATTCTAATTAAAGGGACCTCTCTGCCCTGGGTGTGTGTGTGATATTGACACTTAGCTCCGTACAATAAACTTTATTGGCAAGCCCTGCTTGATTACAGCACTAAACTAGAATAACAAGGAATATGGGAGGAGGGGACGTGGATTATATACTAAACAGACATTAGTGGGCTCTATTCAAATATCTGGTGCATTTTAATAGCGAGCCCTGAAACGCCTCTGGTTCTCTGTGTGGGCACCAGTGGTGAGATGAAGCTGAAATATACTGAGCACAAATAAAAAATGACACAGGGTGAAATACAGCAAAGGTAGAAAAATAGAAAGAGAGGAGAAAAGAGATATATATCGAAGGATGGAGGAAGGGAAAGAGGGATGGATTTCCCGTCATTAAAGATCTATGGAAAATCCTCTGTCTATTTTCAGATATACTGTTAATGGCTGCTCGCTGCCATTAAAATCGTTGCCGTCCTGAACTCAGCTATTCACGTATTGGCTGCTGCTTCATCTAATATTCATCTACTGGAGGTCAATGGCAGCGGTGGCATGCTTAATTTGTATACACAAATTAAGGGTGGAGAATAAGACTTTTAAATGAGCACGGAGCTGAGGAGGGACAAATATAGAAGTTATAGATCTTAAACACCTCAATACACATTTGAGGTGACTTTTGCAGCTGTTTTTACAAAACGTTCAACAAAATAATAAGTTCGTCTTTGAGCGTGCTATCCTAATACATTTATAAGAAAGTCTCAGAGATGCGAGTTCTGTGATTGTATGAAGCAAAAACATGAATAAAGATGCAAGGAGAAAGAAAGAAAGAAAGAAAGAAAGAAAGAAAGAAAGAAAGTTCCTCTTCTCAGCGCCCTCACAACCCTGCTGAAAGGGGAAGCCCTTAAAAGAGAACAGACTGCAATTATTGCCTCAACAGTGGTGTCTCAAACGATACCTGGAGACTTTGCCTCATCCTGAACATTAAATTAACAAGTGACCAGGTGCTAAATCAATTAGGCTGGAATGGCAGGTGAGGCAGAGGGTGTGTGTTGCTTATTCACAAGCATGAACCTGATCCGACTCTCCTTACACTTCTGTGTCAGAACATAACAAGGAATCATGAGGATTTAAATCAAAAGATCCACTGAGCTTCAGTGAGTGTTTCGCTGTGTATCTACCCAGCTGAGGCCTCCTGTAGAGGTCACCAGGTAGTAAATGTCCCCCAACGTTATCAAAAAGTTTAACAAGAATGAAAAAAGATTAGAAAATATGCGGGTGGAAAAAGCGCCTGTTTAAATAAATGCTAAATCCTTTATTCCATACATTCAGAGAGGCCTGAGATAACAGAGTTGTGACTCAAGAGCAAATGAACCGCAGCTGTCTGTCCCGCCGCTCTGACACTCACTGATGGGCTCCCTCTGCCCAGTCAGTTGAACTACAATGACCCCTACTGGTCTAAAAGGGTACTGGGTGAGCTGGTGCGCTCCTCAGACAAAGAGCTTGTACTTCATTGTGAACTTGTGGCTTTGGAACAGCTCTGGATCCTCGACACAGAAAACACAAACAGGAGACAGAAATGACAGAAAAGTTTTCTCTCTTTTCCTTCTTTTGATTTAATATGTATTCTTCTTCTGCTATGTTAAAACTCTCAGTCTATTTTTTTTCTATTTTAAGTTTCTTTATTCATCTTCTTTGATTCACTTCCATCTTCAAATGCTTCTCCTCCCCCTCTCTTTTCCTCTCTCTCTCTCTCTAGAGGCCTTGGCACCCTTGGCAGGGCCTCTCCCGCTGGGTGTGTTGGCAGACCTCCGTCTCTGATTCACCCACAGCGTGCCCTCTGGCTTTAACAGGCTGGCACAAGGACACGGAGCAGAGTTGAGAGAGGAGGGCAGGAAGCATGGCGCTGCAGACTGATAGAGCCATATATTACTGAGGGAAAGTTCGCGCAGAATAGGCGAGCGGCGTGAGTTAAGTTATTTGAGGAGCAGGACGGCGGTTTTAGGCCCGTGGTTTTTGTGAGCGAGGCAGAAAACGCGAGATTGGGGCGGCAGGAACTACTCCGTCTGGAGGAGAACATTAGAGTGAGACACACACACGCGGCCTCACCTTGAAGAACCACTGACCCCACACACCTTTATTGCATCTCCAATTAGAGGAGAGGGAGGGGAGGACGGGAGGGATACAGAGAGGGAGAGACGGAAAGAGAGGAAGAAAAGAGGGGGAGAGATGTATTTCATAAATGTAGTTCCATAAAGAGCACTGACCCAAATGGCATTCAGTAATTCTTCCCTGTGCCAGAGGAGGTGGGATAATCAGAAACTTCATCAAGCTCACTCCTTCCTTCTTTCCTTCCTTGCGTCTGCAACACCTCCTACTGTCCCAGCCTCGGCCCGAACCTCTTAAACAAAAATCGCGTGTAATAACCGCATAACGTATACAGTGCATCCGGCACGCGCATCAAAGAACATCCCTCTATCCCCACTTCATCGCTTCATTTTAATTAAACAAGTTTCCTCCACTCAAGAGTCTCGCCATCTCCCATCTCTTTGATCTGTTCCCATCCGACTCACAGTAAAAGAAACAGCCCGTCTCCATCTTTGAGAAAGTTGTAAGTGTTTGATTCGGAGGACTTCCAAAGCAGCAGCGGTGCAGCATTGATTTAATGTACACAAAAAAAAAAGGCGTCAGGAAAAAAGAAATGAGTGAAAACAGTTCCTTTGTCAAACACTACACTATAACTACAACCCCCTTATGGTCCATGTGGGTCTACTGATAAAAGCACAACAAATCTCTTTTTGAAAACTGTTCAATAAATTCAAATCTGTCTTCATGACAAAGTCGGCAATACATATCAAATCTGTCACCGCTGTGTTGAGATGGATGTAGGAGGGCAGGAATCTGAAAGAAAATAATACAATTAAAGTGTGTCTCAAGCACCGAGCCTCCATTGATCCACTCGCTCTCTTTTCCAATACGCTATGGACTTAACATGGACTTATTCTTTCTTAAGCACAACTGGGACTGCTCCCCCCCGGGGCGCACCACTCACACAATACTTCAAAAGAACATTTTGTTTATATGTTCAATACCAGAAACATCAATAAAATTATCCAATCATTAATTTCCCATTCAATACAAATTTAATGCAGAGCCACGGAGTAGCCAGCTCATATCCAATGAGGACATCTATCCCCAATCGCTCAGCTCACACACACAACCGCACATATCAATGGGACTGTCCCTAAAACAGCAATTCCTCACACAGACTGACTCAATACTGTAGAGACGGGCAAAGAATGTAAAGAGCAAATAAGGAGGATGGGAGTGGTAGGAGACAGGGACGTATTATTTCTTAAGCGCCACTGTCAAGGTGAGAGACTTGACATTGGATGGTCAGGCAGAGCGGACAGAGAGACAATTTCTCGTTCTGGTGCGCTGCGTATAAATGTGGTACGACTGGTTTGGTCACACAGGAGTGTGAAACCAGCAGTGGAGGAAGAGTGTACATTCGATTATTCAAGTTAAAGTAGAATAACTGCAAGATAAAAAGACAACATCAAAGTCAAAGTATTGCAAACGATGCTGCCAGAGTTAGAATATTACATATTATATTACTGGACGATTACTGCTGATGGACTAACACGTAAGCAGCATTTTTATGTTGTAGCAAATTAAGATGAAGCTACCTTTAAAGGGGAAGTGCAACTATTTCACACAGAGTGTAAAAGAGCTGGGCGTGTGAAGTCACAAGGCACAATCTCACCAGGGCTCTGTAGCCGGCTTGAGGTTACATTAGCTTCAATACTTTTTACCGCACTGACCAAGTTACCTCAATACTACTGAGTATCGAAGAATGTCTTGTCATCAGATTAGCAAATCTCATCAGCTGATGATTGGCCGTCTGGAGGCAGACAGAGACGGGCTCACCAGGTGTATGTGTAATGTGTAATCTTTTGTTAAAATGGATTTCCTAAAAATCAGCATTGAAATTGTTCGTGGAATCGTTGAGGAACTTCTATCAATGACAAGGTATCGGTTTAACAGTCTTACTGAAGTGTAATTCACAATACATTTTTCGATCAGACAGATCACGTTTTGCATTTAAAGTCTTTATCTGCTAACTAACTGATTGTAAGTTAAAAGTAGCAGAGATGTTTACAGTACAATATTTCCCTCAAGTATAAAGTGGCGTAAAAAAGAAATACTTGTGCAAAATATCTCAAAAAGTGTACTGCAGCTGGCAATAAAAAGGTTTTTTAGCATAACAGATATCATTATAAAGTAAATGCACGATATAGTGACTATAGAAAAATGACATTCCAGACAGGTCGGCAGACAAGCACTATTTTTCTTTGCTTTTACTTTTTACTCCATTATAGACAAAATGAACTGATGTTTTGTGCTGTGTTGTTGGTACTCAAAGCGACACTAACAGCTATATTACCTCAAGACGCTATGGAGGCAGAAGCTGTTTGTTTACACTTCTAAGCAGAGCACTGGAGTAAATATACTGACATTCCAGGCAATAGGGGACAAGTTGATGTTCGCAGATGAACATGGAGGGAACGAGGGTGTTGGGAAAGATGAAAACTCCACGCAGTTTCACTCTGACTCCTGTGAGGAGCTCTTACGCACTCAAATCAACAAGCTCGTTCATGGCAAATTTCAAGATCAATGGCAGGTTCAACAGTTCCATGCTCGATGATAAAATCTATAGCTCTCTGTTGCATGTGATTAGGAAATGCGTGCAAATGCTATCAGTATCGAATATCATAAAGGTAGTGAACCCGGCTGAACCCGCTCCAACGTGGTAACATATCAGATGGAGCCGTGAGCCACACGTGTGTGTTTAACATGTTGAAGCAGGCGAGATGACACGAGAGCCAGGGTTCACAGGTCAAGTAGAGTCAAACCAGGTAGGCGATTGGCTGATCAGGTCTGAGTGTAATGACTAATCAATGGTTGAATGCATTAGTCTAATCTAATGGTCCAGGTGGGAGAGGACAACGTTAGATGCATGGAACACATGATTGAGCACAACATGCAACAGCATTGCAATCAATAACACATGGAGTGGTGTAACCTCAGGGGGGGTCCCCACTACCGCAACGAGCTGCTCCACATGCATTTAGGAGGCGCTCCGTGCGCTTGTGTGTGTAAATATGTATGGTTGGTTGGTTAGGGGAGGATAGAAAAGGAACCAAGCTGTTTTAGTCTGATTGATTGGATTATGAAATGAAATGAGGGAAATCAAAGCCTTTTGTTTCACCTCAGTGAGTCGCTACTGCGTGTTTCCGCCCCCCTAACAGAGACGTACTAACAGAAAGAGTGAAAGAGAAAGTGGCTGAGGCTAATGTAAAAAGAAAAATGTCGATGCAAATGGAAAATGCAAAATACAGGAAATGAATCACCTGTTTATACAATCAGGGGGAAGGAGAGGTGAGACGTTCTTCATATATCGGTTTGTCCCAGGAGCACAGAAACCCTCCTCTGTTTGTGTGATCTGACCTTCCAGCATCACTCAGTGACAAACATTATGTGAACCGGTTTGTGGGTTAAAAGCATTGCTGAGCTCCCAGGTACTAATCTGTACATTACTGAGGTCATTCACATCTCTAACCCCTATCAGATGAATGTGTTTTCACGCAGAGTATGTAATCGAGTAAAACGTTATGACAGAAGAAACAAAAGCCGGCAGAATCAGAGAAGTTCAGAGATGTACTTCTTCAAGCTGGTGGAAATTTGACAATGACTATTAAAAGGTAGCAAAGCATTGATCAACTAACCATGAGGAGAGAGAGAGAGAAAGAGAGAGAGAGGAAGAGAGAGAGGGAGAGGGAGAGAGATGACAAGTTAGGGACAAGAGCCAGTCAGAGCAGAGGACAGGCCTGGGTCAATACTTGCAGCACATGCTGCTGACACTGCACCACTCTATACACACACACACACGGGCGGACACACACACACACACCACACACACTTTCACATGTACACAACAGATAGAGAGACATCAGACCAATCAGTCAGCCGATGTCAATATTTCAAGAGGGAGACAGAGAAAAGGAGACAAAGAAAGTGTGTTTGTGTTTGTGAATAAGAGACAGACATCCTCCACAATTAAGGAACTTTTCCAGACTGAATTAAGTCTTTCAGGTCGTGGCGACTGTTTCTGTTTCTTTTCTCTACCCAAAGAAAAAAAATAACCAACTGCAATAAGCTAATATTTCACCTTCTGACATGTCTTGTACTGTCATTTTTTTAGCCAGGAGAACCAGGAAGACCCCAGTGAAAGCATAAAAGAGCACAGCGCTTAAAGGGTCAGTTCACCCAAATTACACAAATGGAACATTTTCTCAATAACCTTTGCTATTTTCTAGCAGTGGACTTTTGGTTTAATCATCCGTGATAACAGGGACCCCGTTTCTAACAAAAACAGGTTACCATTAAATACTTCAAATGTGACTCTCTTTTTTTTCAACGCTATTAGCAACACAGTCATTTAACCTCTAAAGTGGTGGTGGAAGAAATTTCACAGTGAAGTTTAGTCTGTAAATTAGTGCTAGACTTAATTTGGCCTTTCTGTTTTTCTCTTTAGATTTCCTGAATTTTGTTTTGTGCTGCAAGAACTTGTGAATGAATCAATTATTTGATCGACATAAACTGAATCAGCAACGACTTCCTTTTTTTTTAAAGTAAAAAGTGGCAAAACTCTCAGGTTCCAGCATCTTAAATGTGAATATTAAGTGGTTGTTCTGCTCTTTGTGATAGAAAACTGAGAAAACAAGCTCTCTGACAACATCACCTCAACATGTAATGGACATTTTTGACTCTCTACTTTTACATATTTACACTTTTTATTCTACAGACCAGTGATTCTCAACCTCTTTCACGTCAAGGACCTCTAAACAGACAGAAATTAGACCACAGACCCCATCTGATAAGATTTTTGCTTTTAGAGAGTGTTACTTATTAGAGTGTTACTTATTCTGTCATTGTGTTACTTAGGGATGGTATAATAGTGAAAATAAATATTCCTCCTTTTGGCTGGGGACCCCTTAAAACCGTCTCAGGTACCCCTACTATAGACCAAACAATTAATCGATTAATCAAGTACATAATCAGAAGAAAAATCAATAACAAAAATAATAATTCAAATGCCCTGAAATTCATCTCATCTTTGTTTACGTCGTCTGAACTACATATTTTCTGTTATCTGTCGAGGAGCATGTAACTGTCTATGCGTTTGTGTGTGAGAGAAGAGAGGGCCGTGATAGGGGCCTCTCCATCTTTGAAATGAATTAGCGTGCGGTGCCTTATTGAGTGAGGTCCAGTGTTTAAGTGAAACTGATGAGAGATGTGTGAGCAGCGAGGACTGGGCTATAAGTATGTGGCTGGGGTCACAGGTTAATCCCTATTGATTTACTCCACCGTCTGCATATACAGCCGCACAGGAAGAGGGAGAGGCCCGCTTTGGAAGCCATCACAGAACACAAGCGCAGGATAAAAATCGCCGCTCACACACGGACGCGCACAGTCTCGGTTACCTGACACTGAGTAGGGGTAAGGACGAGAAAATTAAGTATCATTTAATCTAAACAGGTAGTTAAACAGCCTCTACTTAGAAAAGATTGCAGCGCATGACCTCCTGAAAGATCAATGAGGGAGATTTGAGCATCGGCTTCGTTTGCACGTAATCATGTGACCAGGAGCGAAAAATACAAAGAGGTGCGTGTTTTCAAAATGGGTTAGACGATGGAAACACGCACGAACATGCAGCCATATCGTGGATTTAAATGCTGCAACCACATTGTGAGATCACGCCAACAGACCAGACTACAGTGTGTTTGATGAGGAACCCAAATAATAACCAGACCAAGCTGTATTTATAAACAAGCTCACCCCAGAGGAGGAAAGGTGAAATATTACATTAATATGAACAACTATTAATAATAACCCCCTCCCTCCCCCTTCTTTCCTTTCTCTCCCCACCTCGCACCCCATCACTCCTTCTCTCTCCATCTCTATCTCCCTCCCTCTCTCTCTCCCTCTGCCTCTAATCCTATCATGCGGGCAATAAGTGTATGCACCATGAGCACATTTAATTTCTGCGGTTGGTTTTCAGCGAGCCCAGAGGTGAGCCTTAATAAGGATCAATGGCACTTTATCTGGGACAGCACCCACTTCACAGCATGCAAATTACACAGCAACCCTTAAAAAAAGAAATGGATTTAATTAAAAAATGTAGAACCACGGGCTCTGGAAATTCAATTAAAGGATTTATGCAAAGGTTGGCTAGCTTTTTGTGTTGCAGTTCCTGCTTATATAATGAGCTTTTCATATTAAAAATCAATAGGTAATCTGGGCTAGGGGATCGGCTGCTTATGTACATTTTTGAAATCAATTTGAAAAATAGTCCATCAGCTCCATGTCACAACAAAGAGGGGAGGGAGCGGCGTGTGTGTGTGTGTGTGTGTGTGTGTGTCTGTGTGTGTGTGTCTGTGTGTGTGTGTGTGTGTGTGTGTGTGTGTGTGTGTGTGTGTGTGTGTGTGTGTGTGTGTGTGTGTGTGTGTGTGTGTGTGTGTGTGTGTGTGTGTTGAGTTTGGGGAGGGGGGTCAGTGGAGGGAAGCAGTACGAGTGGATGGGTGAGTCCGGGGTGATAGGTTACATCTTTCTCCTCACTGAGGGTCACAGGAGAAAAGGCTGTGAAGCTCGAAAAGGTAAGAGAGATGGAGAGTGAAGGAGGCGAAGTGGAAGAGTCGAGGGTAAGTGAGTAAAGGATGTCTCTCTGGCCAGGTCAGTTTCTGGCTCTTTGGCCTGTTCTGATCCCTTCTATTAGAGAGAGAGAGTCCCTTGGCAACAAGGGTCTAGCTGGCTTTGACCTGTGGCTCTGGGGTAATTTAGCCCGGCCCCAACTCAGATTCAGCCCAGACTCAGACAACCCAGGCTGGGGAGACGTCCTAATGGCCTCCCTGAGGTGTCTGGAGCTGGAAGGAGCGGAGAGGATGTGGTTGGAGCTTTAAGCAACGTTTCTTTGAAAAACAAGACTGTCAGTGATAGATATCTTATAACGGAGGAGAAACCGAATTGCAGCATTCATAAATGTATTTTAAAAACTGTCAGTTGTTGAAAAAAAAATGATCTTCTTCAACTTCTCCTGCCTTTCACACGGATATTGTTCGTGCCTCCTTCACACTCATGTTGTATAACTGTACGCAGGCAGGAGGGGTGAATGACTGACTGCATACAGTAGCAGACTGTCAGCATTTGATTGGTTCTTTATTGATCCAGACACGCTCTCCATCACATCAACTCATCCACAATAAACCATTTACACAGTTTCCCTGTGCAATGGACCACATAACCAGGCCCCAGGCCATCTCTGTGTGTGTGTGTGTGTGTGTGTGTGTGTGTGTGTGTGTGTGTGTGTGTGTGTGTGTGTGTGTGTGTGTGTGTGTGTGTGTGTGTGTGTGTGTGTGTGCAACTGAGCAGCCTGTGTGTTTTCTTTAATGAAATGGTATCTCCGTGGACAATAATCCCAGTAACAGGATTGGGCAGGAACACACATGTCAATACAGCCAAATGGGATTGTATGCTTTTATCCATCCCTACACCAACACATCTTCCTCTCCCTCTACGTCTCCCTCTCTCCTCCTCTCTGTCTTTCCCTCTCTTGCACATAGTGCAGCAGCACAGCAGGGAGTGTCTGACATGGAATCTCACATTCATCTAGCTTGTCGAAAATGATCTAAAACTCTTCCTCTAAAGGAAATCTGTTCATCATCACAGAGGTCTTCTCTGCGTCTGTGAACCTCGTAGCAGTTAGCATAATGTGTAATATTCTGTCTACACCACTGAGGAGAAAATCTACACAGTGTCTCCAGTCAGACTGGAGCTGACCCCCTCCTGTGTAGCTCCTAATCATCCAAGAGGACTCTATTACAAGGGCCTGGCAGCTCATCTAACCCCACTGAGGAGAAGGGGGGCTGGTGGGTAGATTGGGACCTCTGCTCCTCTTTCTTTCCACATGGTTGAGCACCACACACAACAGCAGAGCGCACACACACACACACACACACACACACACACACACACACACACACACACACACACACACACACACACACACACACACACACACACACACACACACACACACACACACACACACACACACACAGAGACAGACAGGTTGCCTGGGTGTGCAGCAGAGCCACTGCGACTGTGTGCTACACCAGATAGCAGATAGAGCACCTGACCTCACGTCTGTCTGCAGGAGAGAAGCTGATAAAGAACACTGAAGTAAAAGTGGCTGCCATGCTCACAGACAGCGCCAACCGTCCGACCTCACTGCACGTCTGTTATATGGGAATGCTGATGTCTCCGTCGCAGGACCCGTCTCTGGGGTTAACCCCCGAGGTGCAGAGCTCCTGGTCACAGTAGGCAAAGGCTCAGCAGAGGAGGCACCGGCGGTCCCAATACTCCTGACTGAACAACCGTTTCTCTAATACAGCCCTGACTGCTGGTGCCTGGTCAAAAGTTCAGCCTGTGCATATGTAAAAAGGTGGCCTGGTGCCCGAGGCAGGATCCTGGGTAAAATAATCACGCTAAAACGCTAAGAAGCATGGGGACCGGGCGAGAGCGCTGATGAAACCGGCCCCTGGGGGAAGTGAAGTGTCTGATTGGACCAGCGGAGCCTCTTAGGCCTGAGCCCCACAACACCTCCCTCCCCTCTTTCTATCCATTACAGTGGATGATGAGGTAGTGGAGCCACTGCCCACACTGATCTCCATTCAGCTCAGCACTGTCTGCGCCTATAGTTAAGGTATAGATTAGATGAGTATAGGCTGAGCACAGCTGCTCGGAGCCTGAGGGTACGCCGATCTAGAGGGAGCAATCAGTCAGTCAACAAAATGTCACAGGGTCAGCGTTACAGCGCGACAGGACGGTGACAACTTCACAAAGGTTACAGCCCAACTAATAACTGCGACAGCCACTGAAATTCATTCTGCGCTGTTTGAATGTTTGGATTCAAAGACTACTGTCTAACAAGCGTACACTGTCAAAGGCCTGGAATCTTATCCTGAAGTACAATCCTACATCAAATAAATCAACCAAAATCGGCGTCAATCAAATTTTTGAGCATTAAACAGAACTGTGATAACCACTGCCGCACACACACATATACATCCAGGCACATACTGTACACGAACAGTACACACCACTGCAGGCCAGATCATTCAGCGCTGATAATCACACCAAAGGACACAGGGAAAACTCCCACTCTAAACACGCTGAATTAAAGAAACAGGAGTTCCGGGCCTGGTCTCACAATCTCTGATAAGTAGATCAAGGCACGGGGAGGGGAACATGATGTTAGTGAGAGATAGTTTGGCTGATTAAAATGTCATGGCTCTTTATAGATGCCTTTTTCAACTCAGCAAAATGGAATCAGCTCTGTACATCAATAGCAGAGTGGGCTGTGCTCCCTGCTAATAGAGAAGTTTCTTTGCCTTAAGTGGGAGTCACAACACAAAGAATGCAAAAATCGAGTACAAAATATATTTTGGCAATGCGTGCGCAAAACAGCAAAAAGATAAAAGCGGAGGGGCAAGAGTGATAAAATAAGAGAGCATGAAGCACAATTAATGAGGCAGCAAAGCACGAACACGATCGGCTGACCAAGTACGAGGCTTATGGCCTGACATGACATTTCCTCGCCTTTTACTACAACAATCAAATTAAAGATTTAGGACCACATGTAGCTCCAGGTGTTTCAGCAGTCTCCGTATTATGAATTCATGTGTGTGTGTGTGTGTGTGTGTGTGTGTGTGTGTGCAACTGTATATCACTCCACCTGTGCTCCTATAAATCAAACCTGTGTTTTAAATGAGAGGCTGGTTATTTGCGCAAGAACACACACGGGGGCTTTGTGATTGTTTTTTGGAGTCGACATTCTGCTTGTGTTTGCATCCCAGAACAATCTCCATGGATCCCGCAAGCGTACGCAAGCAATTAAAGCGATACCATCTTCATATCCCTGCAACCAATAACTGAAATAATATCACTGTTTTATTAAGCCCTTAATGTGGGGGCAGAAGGAGTGAGGAGTGGGATTTTAAAGAGGATACACTTTCAGGGGCCTTATCAAGCCCAGATTTAAATAAGAGCAAATGCTCAGCTTAAGGGTGTGCCTCTGTATCTGTGTGTGTCTGTGTGTGTGTGTGTGTGTATGTGTGTATGTCTGTGTGTGGCCTTTATCAGACATGAGTTTTGGCTAATCGCTGTGTCAGCACACCAGAATTTAATTACTAGCTCTACCTTTGTCCTTTAATATTTACTAACATCTACACTACGTTTAATTAACCACGTGTAGGAAAGCCACAGCCTCTTTCTGGAGGAGGAACCACTCTGCTAATTGCATCTGTGTGCTCACATCCAAAACATTACCGCACCCTTAACCATAGCCACACACAAAACACAGAAGTGTTGTGCGCTCCTGGGAGACATTTCCAAATCAGCTGATTAAAAAGCATGTTTATTACAAGTTTTACAAATTTTGGTCCCACTAAAATCGACACAGACCAGATTCAAAGACTGAAACAAGACAGCGAGAGATGGAAAATTATATATATATATAAAAAAAAGGAGTGTTTTGTGACATAAACGGTCAAAGTGAGGAAATGTTCAGCTTGGCATTTTGTGAAAGGTGCTGAGGAGCGGCTCCTCTCATCTCTCATCGCATGTCAGAGGGAGGAGAGACAAATGATGGCCCGAGGCCTTGTGTCTGTCAAACATGATGGATAAGAATGACGCTTCGCTAAAACTCCAGCACGCTGCCTTTCAACACATCACATTTTCCCTTCAGTGCAAACACTAAATTGATAAAGTATGCAGAGCAGCTAATGGAAAGATGTAATAGTCAAACTAAAGCATATATTAGGCGACGATGGCGCCTAAAGGGTAGAGTGCTGCTATCAATTGAAAAGTCTTGTAGAGCAGAGGACACAACTTAGACTAAAATAAATCACACTGTTGGATTTTATCGTTCATACCCAAAGTGTGTGAGGACATTAACCTCAGGCTCCTAACATCACCTTATAGAAACACACACACGTGCTATGAAGACTCTCATAGAGTGATTTATGATGCAACCTCGCACACTGACAATAGTCGCCACTCTGATCTGTTATTGCCTTGAGAGGAAACTTTATCAGTAAGCAGTGTTATATATTATGATCCAAATGAATGCCATTGACAGCAATAGTTACTGTAGATGTAATGCTTCATCAGCGTCAACTGCATATCAAAATATGGGTGTGACAGGCTGTGACAACTGAGGTACAATTGATAAAAAGGTCAATTTTTATGACAGTTTTGCAAATTGCCACTGGATGCACACAGTCACAGTCTGATGAAGCCAAAAGAAACTTCATCGCTCGCAGAAAGAGACGCATTCCCAAATCGAGCCAACCAAACTGACGCTCTCTGTCGGCTGCATCGAGAAAATTTGTCCACAAAATATCAGTTGCTTTGGCACTTCATATTCCCACAAGATGGCCGAGGGGGTGTTGCCATAAGCCTTTCACAAAATCCATTTTAAAAAAAAATTGTTGACTGGATGATTAACCTCCAATGACTCCTTCACAACCCTTTGGAAGCGTGTCCGCTGTTTCACAAATCAGGAATCCGCAAAGTTTCTCCTCAATCTGAGGTTTGACGATAAGCCCCAACATCCAAACACTCCTTTCTTTCCAGATGAGGCTGAGCAGTTTGACACCCACGTAAATGGAGCACACCCTCGAGTCCACTCCACCAGTGGAATGGGCAAGGCTCTGCAACCTATAGAGGTTGTGTACATAGGTTTTAGTCCCTCAAATTGCTCCTTCCATCAGCTGACAAGCTGATGGAAGGCAGTTCTTCTACCCTCCTACTCACCTGCAGCTTGATCGAGACTCACGACCAGATGATACAACTACAGTTAAAGAAGCTGTTCACTGATCTTTTCCTACGTGAGATGTTCTACTAAGCATTGGTGTTCATTATGGACAGTGTGTGACTGGCACATAGGTCCAATGAACAGAACCAGTTCAAGAACCAGCGCTAATTAAGCGAAAAAGGGTCTCCAGTCACCCCTCTGAAGAGGTTTCTCAATCATTATCGAATCATTCATCAATCATTAAATCTCATCTGAGTGGTTAATTCTCCAGTCAGTGCCCTTGACTAAAGCGCTAGCCTGTAGCCTGGTCCCTGGGATGGATTAAATGCAAAGAACCAGTTTCACTACATTGTACATTGTACAATGTCCCCAGGCCCTGTCTGTTACCAAAACCAGGGACTAAAGGAAAGCAGGATACTCAGTGCCTTCCTCTCTGCAACTCACAGAAGAAGAGAGGCCACATCCTAAAATATAAAGGGAAACTCAAAAGCCAACAGCCAGAGGATCCTGAGTATCCTGACACTGAACCCGTTCCTGCCTCCATGGGTACCTCATTAAAAGAGGAAGGTATGCAGTCATTTGACTCCAGAGCCAGTACAGTTTGTAGCTCACCTGCACATACTTGGCATAGCTGTATCTCCTGCACCACCTTCTGCTCCATCCTCATCAGAGAGTGGCATTCCATGAAGCAAGTCTCTTACCAGGGACCAGATTGCCAAGGGAGACCCCACCAAAAAAAGCTCCCAGGGTCATGGAGGCATAACACCGTCACAACACCGTCACCATCAGAGTAGAGTGTCATCTCTCTGAGGGGATCCGGTTTTATTGTTGCTTCAAAATTAAACTTGTAAACAGATAAAAACTTAAGGTCCCTCTGGCACAGCACATGGCCTCCTCTCTCTGTATCAGCCTGTGAGGACATAATGTCTTTACAGTATCTCTGCTCTCAGACGGCTCTCTAGTCGGCCAGCTAATATGACTCCGAACTTAAGATAATGCATCTGAAAAAACTTGGTAATAGGTTCTCCTGATGGGAATGGGGTGTATGGTAAAAACATACTTGACAGAGAGTTTATTATTTTAGTACTGTGGAGAACATGACTGCATACGAGTAGAGACTTGAGTTTGCGCAGTGCATTTACTGTAACCTAATAGTCGCAGTACACAGGATCTGGAATATCGCCTAGCCTCGTGAGAGGAACCGCCTCTCGAAGTTAAATAAACAGTGACAGGGGGAAGAGGAAAACAAACCACAGAATATCTCTCTATCTGTGAAACCCAGACTCTCTCCCTGAGCCCTCAGCACTCAGCAGATCAACCCCTCTCCATCCTTTTCCTCTCCTCTCTCCCAGGAACGTGCCAAGACAAATATATAGGCTGAGAAAGGGACAGAGCAGAGTCTACAGAGCTACTTCTAGTGGAATACGAACACGTGTTAACCGAACCACTCTGGTCGCTATTCGGTTCTATTGTTTGTGCAGTCACGAGGTTATAAAACACTTCATCAAACACGTTTTTTTTCTCTTACCATAGACTTGGTGAAAGGTCTGGCCAGTGTGAAGAGAAAGGTCATCAGCCACCAGCTCTGGTGAATGGAGGTGTACATCATGTTCCCAGGATGCACTGCGTTGGAGTAGACACCATGAGGCGAGAGGCGGCGGTGGAGCTCGTTGCTGAAGAGGATGTTACAGAGTTTGGCCCGATTGTAAGCCAGCATGGACCAGTAGTTCTTCTTTGCGGGCGACAGCAGGGCCAGGTCCACCTTGCCACACGAGTCTAGTAGGTCTGTGAACCTGAAACACAGTCCAGGATCAAGAGAAGTTAGACTGTGTGAGTGTGTCTGTGAGTGTGTGTGTGTGTGTGTGTGTGTGTGTGTGTGTCTGTGGAGGCTTTGGACTGCCAGATGTGTGGTGCTGGCTGAATACAAATCAAAGACGTGACATGATGTTCTTTAATTGCCTGCGACAGAGCTGTTAAACTCCAGATGTTTGACAAGGCCCCTTAAACATTACACTACTCGTTGTGTTATTATGCAGTCACACAATCACATCACAATACACGGGCACGGAAAACCACACTCCCTGTGTGTGCTCTGTGTGTGTGAGAGAGAGAGAGAGAGAGAGAGAGAGAGTGCCGGGCTCCAAACTGGTGGAACACATCCTACATATTAATCCAGTCATTAGAAAACAACCAATCAAAATGTCACCTGGTTTCCTTGTTGTGATTTTACAAGCTCGCTGCCTCTTGTTTACTGTCGCCTTCCGCAACATCCTTGCTTGGCTAAATTACAACATCTGCAGGCTTTTCATTTCATGTGCTGCAACTTCATAACTACTTTAGCAAGTCGAGGTTGATAAATCAACTGCCTGAGCACCAAATGGAGGGGTCTTTTTTAAAAAAAAATTCACACTGGTGCAGTGCCCGTTCAAACTGTGCCTGGTAGGAACATGCGACTGCTTGGCCTTTGGTATTTCCTCACGAACCCAAACTACTTCACAATCAACATCGACTGTGTAGACTTATTCAAACGTTAAAACTGGAGACAGACGACACAACACGTACAGATATACATACAGTATGTACATGTTGTGTCCGTGCTTGCTTGGTGTTGTCTTATTTCTCTGTGTACCATCGCTCTGCATTTATTGTTGCCCAGGTCTTTGTCCCTCTTTTACTGCAACCGACGCCGCCGTACATCACGATCGTTGTTTTAAACTGGTTTATTGATTTTAAGGTTGCCAACATCACACCTGGCCAGGGGGACTACATATGAAAACTAACCTCTTGATTGATTCCAGCATACAGTATTTACAGTACTGTTCATTGTGCACGGTCCCTGACACCTTAACTGAATTAGAGCTCTTCACCAGTGAGATTAAACTGAGGTTGACCTGTAAAAGCAGTTTACGGCCTTCCATTGGTTGATTCTGCTACACGTGCATCTATTCGCTAGTTTTACTGCCTCCGCCTCCGTTTTTTTGTCCTGCGTGCACTTGTTCTTCTCTTGGCCAGTTTAACTGAGAGTCAATTAGAGCCCTGAAGCCCCGACCCTGCTGTGATGTGATGGTGTTCATATCAAACATCCTCCGCTGCAGTCAGACACAGAGCTAAACAGCTCACTGTCAGCTTGTTTATGCAAAGTTTATTTAATTGCACTTTCTTCAGCAACAAAACGGCCAAGTGTGAAGTTCCTCGGACAAACAGCCGTCGACGAGAAAGGAAACCCGACTTCCTGTTTTATGTTGCATCTCTGCATGTGTGCATCCACGGTCATACTGGAGAGATCAAGATACACTTAATATTTTCTTTTAATATCGTTAACGTTTATCGTCCAAACAACGGCACACTTGACATACGTTCTTCAGCAATACAACCACCAAGTGTGAAGCAGATCAGATACAAGGTTCCACGAGACATGCGAGGGAGATACAGTTAGATCTTATACTCAAGTTGTGCCTGGTTACAACTGAACACAGCATTAAAGTGATATTGCAATCAATTAATCATCCTGTAGGATGATGCACTCAACCTTGCATAATGAAATATAGAGATTTTGGCTATAAAAAAAACACCTTATCTGTGCATGAAAGTACGGAGCCAGAGCTGCAGCTCAGATCCATCAGAGGTAATTTCATTAAGGATATCATCTCCTTGTTTGACCAGATCTGATGCAGCACTGGGGCAAAGTAAACCTGTATTGGGCCAATTCCACAGTAAGCCCCTGTGGTGGAAACTGATAAAGTGTCCAGCCATTACCCATGTGTCCATCTCTCCCACCCCTGTCCCTTATAGGTCAATGCTTTACCAGAGGACAAGGGGCTTAGGGAATACAATATGCTGCCAGGTCAGGGGTCACACGCTGCTTGTGAGGGGAGGCTAAGTGAATAAACGGGAAATCGGCGCAAACTGAAAATAACTCAAACAAAAAAGGAGGCGACTTCAGTAGATGTAATATAGGTCTGGAATGAGGTGGACAGAATGGGAAGATGTAATATGAGATATTGTCTATTTCCGCTCCTTCTTCCCCTCCCTCTGGTGCGTGTCCGTGTGTAACTGACTCTCTCTGGTCCTGCCTAAGCCTTCTTTGAAGGGGTTAAAGCCGCTGCTGCTTGTGGAGGAGAGAAGGAAAGGTGAGTGTGTGTGTCTGGGAGGTAGGAAAAGGAGAGAGGGAGCCGACCTGACCATTCTCGTCCTTGCGATGTGTTTAAATCGGCCACATTCCGCCTGTTCGCCTGCTCCTGTAGCAGTTTTTACACCACCAAAACTTGTGTGACCTCACTGTTCTCACAGCGTAGGAAAGTCTTGCATCAATCATCTGTTGTCAATACTCCCTTCATGAAATGCTCCCTTTCAATAAGCTTTTCCTACTCTCTCTTCCCCTCACGTTTTTTACAGCATGTCATAGCAGCGTGACCCCGAGTGAATCCGAGTGTCAAGCTGCTCCTGCCCTCTCATGCATGGCAGTCTGTATAACATAACTCATACGAGGCCCGCTGTAATAGTGCCGCTGTTTGATCTGCAAGAATAACTCTGCGTATGTTCTCCTTGTCTCAGGTCACTCTGCCGAGCTCCAATCAATCACTCTGCTTTGCCGTCTGACTGACTGAAGCCAGGATCAATGTCGCACACACACACACACACACTCGCTCAGTCAGTCAGTGACACTGAAACACATGGCTCAGGGCTCGGGCTCACAGATCACTGCAAGACATCATGCCTGTCTACTTTATGACAGGGAAAACAGATGCCTATGGAGTGGAGTTGCTTGACAAAAAGATAAGAGTTGGAAAACAACAGCAGAGGGAGGGAAAAGAAAGGAGAAAGGGGCTGAGTCAGGGGGTCAGACAGAAAGGAGCAGACACTTGATCAAAGTAAATTTTAGCTGAAAAGTCCATCCATCATGTTGATGATACGTTTAATTCATAGTGACAGCGTGTGGAGGGAAATGAGTTTTCAGTGAGTGAGGCTGTCATGTTTGACAATATGCATTAAGTCTGATGTATCAGTTTGTAGCGAAAACTGGCCAGTGCAGCTGCTGCGACTGCACGACTGGAGCTGAAGAGTTGTCGGAGTAGACAGGGTAGTTATGGGATATTACTGCTTAAAATCTATGAGTGTGACTCAAATATGGCTTAACTATGAATGCTGGGAATACAACCAACAGCATAGGGCTCACAGCAACAAGAACACTGCATTCTGCCATTAAGAGAAGGTGAGCTTCATCCAGTGACCTCTCAGAGTTTTTACTGTCAACTGAAGCAGTTCATTTTGGAAACTCAAAATACCATAAGCAAGGTCCAAAATTGACTTTTTGTTCATTGGCATGTTCTCTCCGGGTACTCCTGGTACCTCCCACAGTCCAAACACATGCAGGTTAACTGGCTCCTCTAAATTGCCAGTAGGTGTGAACTTGAGTGTGAATGGTGGGTTGTCATTATATGCCAG
The DNA here is from genome assembly GCA_963678695.2 of Diplodus puntazzo. Lineage (NCBI taxonomy): Eukaryota > Metazoa > Chordata > Actinopteri > Spariformes > Sparidae > Diplodus > Diplodus puntazzo. The sequence continues at coordinate 27,893,378 of OZ023161.1, forward strand.
TCCTGTGATGAACTGGCAAGTTGTTCGGGCTGTACCCGGCCACTCGCACAATGTCAGCTGGGATGACCTCCAGCCCCCTAAGACCCTGCGTAGAATAAGCATTTGCAGATAACGGATGAATGGATAATTTTGAGCCCTACAGAAAAGTATGGCACTGCAGCTAAACCGTAAAAAAAAAAGCACTGCACCAGCTGTGTGGATGGAACACACTCGTACTTTTCACTCTTGGGGATTACAGTGTATTTATCTTCACTCCTGTTTATCACCCTGACTGCAGCAGCAATCTGCGCATGCTTGGTGCATGCCATTGCTCACAATCTTACAGCTAGTGTACAGTCTCGTTTGGTGACTTCCTTCCTTCTTCCCCGGAGGTTGTCGCAACAGGCAACCAAATTAAACATTCTATCATCTTGAGGAAACTTGATGAACATTTGGGATAATGTGAGTACACAACACAACAAAATATATACAAAGGTCTATACATTTTAATGCAGAAATGGTACATATTATATCAACCAAAATATGCATTACTAGCAGTAGTAATTATCATGTCGTAAAAATATAGGAAAGCATCTATGTGAATGGAAAAAACTAGATGAACTCAAAATGAGATAAATGTACAATGTGGCACAATAATAGGTCAGGTAAGGTAATTATGCCTTGGATTTATCATGTTTTTCATACATGCTGTATGAAACATGTTCTGCAGTGGTTAAATGTACAGCACCCTGTGGATGTTTTTTCTTCCAGTAGAGCTGTGGAGCACTTTAGTTTCTCTCTTTTGCTAATGTTTTATGAGAAAGGAAATGGATTTAAAATGTTTGTTAGACCTCAAGGATGCAGACGGAGAGCGCTGTTAGCAACACTGAACATAAACTTTATTTGTTTGGAAGAAAACTCCACGGGGCACTTTTAAGGTTACTGAATGTAAAAATGTACACAATTGGCCAAAATTATGTTTTTCTCTGCACATTCAACATTTTTAAGAATTAATTAGGATGATAGTCATCTGGTCTCAAATAACGCACAGGTCAGGATCACTGTTTGTTGAAACAGACAAACACCATTTTATGTCCTGCTGCAAATGCCTCATTTTAATAGTCTCCTCTTGAGACCACACACTAATATCAAGTCAACCTTGGAAAAAGATCACATTTTTTACATGCCAAGTTTATTGTCCGTACCTGTGGGACTCAGAGGATACCACCACAACACGGGCGGGGGCCGAACGACGCAGCACATCCTGCAGGCACTGGACGAGCAGGAAGTGTCCTAGATGGCAGACCTGGAAGGTGGACTCCAGGCCGTCCTCCGTCAGGCTCCAGGGCTGAGTGCACACTCCTGCATTACACACCAGAATGTGCAGGGGCCTATGGAGGAGAGGGGGAAGGCAGAAAATAAAACATGTTTGATTGTTTATTGATTACAAGTGAAACAAAGAAGACAGAGCTGCATAAAAAAAGGGACTTTTCGGACCATATTAAGCTGAAGAGGAGGTAAGGAGAGGCAGGGAGCATAAAATAAAAAAGGATGGGATAGTGAGAAGCGAAGGCAGAGAAAGGAAACAGGGTGTCTTATTCCAGAGAGTGGAAGACTTCAGAGGTCTACAGAGACAGAGCATCAGTAATGCTGATATGATACAGAGGTTTCCAGTGCAAGTCCCAGTGGCTCGACAGGTACTGTAGATACCGAATACAGCTGGCGGGAATCCAAGAGCAACAACACATTGAAAAGCAATCTCCAACCGTTTCAACACACAAGGGTGGTGGAAGTAATAGGTGTTGATACAGGTTCTGTGTAACTGCTCTGAGTAACCAAACCCACCAACACATCGACTCAGAGAGGGCAGAGCAGAAGAGTGCAGATCAGAGGAAACACACACACTCCCAAGCACATGGTCATGATACAAAAAACAACTGACTTTAATAAAAAAGAAAAAAGAAAATGGCTTTAGCGCACACACAGACACATTTCCATTCCTGCAGACTTGGCGTGGGCGAGCGAGTAACACTCCCTTCTCGCGTGCCACTGAGCGGAGATTGCCGGATTGGTCAGGGCAGTGAGAGATCCTTGTCGGTGACAGCGTCGCTCCAGCGAGCTCGAAACCACAGTAACACAGCCGAACAATCCAAACACACCCCACCAATTTTTAATTTCTTCCATTAGAATTAATTATGAGGCCGAAGGCAATTTGTGTACCCTGTGTTTAAGACTGCCTACTGGATTAATTAAAAACTGGATGCTGGAAAATTAATGTGTGAATTGTTATGCCTTTCTATAATGAGCCATCCCATGCTATTACATAGGAGTGTACTGTACGATCACCTTCAGGCCTCCGAACACACACAAGGTTCATTAAAGAGCACAAACCTAGTCACAAGTCAACTTAAGGAACGCCGACCTCAGCACATTATCAGCGGGGCACACACTAGCAGCGAGATATTCAAATTTTTATCCGAGATACAAAGAAGGTGAGGAAGTCTGACTAAATTGCTTGGTAGAAGAAAAACATCTGTAAAAAAACAAAAAAAAAAACAAACAACCTTTGTAACCTCCACTTAAACCTGATAAAACAAGATAGAGGAGTAAAACATTGCCGTTTCTTTCTGTGATGTCGAGTTCTGCTCTGAAATGGCTCACAGCTTTAAAGCAGGTTGTTTTTGGCCCAGTGTTCCCCTGTCTAATGGAGTGTGAAGTACAGTAACATTGTGCTACACAAGGCAAAACTCTTGGCTCTGTCACCTCAGGCGTGAACTCTTGACCTAACTTTCCAACCTTTTACTGCGGCTGCCATTTTAAACTACTTCCTCGTGTCACTCAAGATTTAAAAATGTATTTGTGTCCTTTTTTTTGTGTGACTGCGCGCTGTTAAAGACAGATGGATAAACTCAAAGTCTATCAAAAATGTGTGATCAAAAACTCCAATAAACAACTTTTCACTGGCCGGTCGAGCGATTTTCCCCCACGCAGCTCAGATGGGCCTCCTGTGAGTCTGCTTGTAATGTAAAAGGCCTGTTAATTCAACTGCCCACCAGTTAGTCCCTCTCTCATAAGCGCAGGTCTAATGAATGTCTTTAATAGGCCTATTGCCGAGTACCACAGTCCCTCTTTCCACATTAAGACCTCACACAACACTGTGTGCACTGTGCAATCTCAGCGCTGGTCAAACGAGGGTGTTAACTACCAAACAGGGAGACATCCGTTTATATATTTACTTTAAATAACCCCCCTGGGTATGACCCCTGACCTCTATGATAATGGGGGCCAGCAGGAAGAGATTGCCTGTGTGAGCTGGGCTCGGACTGCTGGTCATTAACACTGCACTTTATTGGCAACTGGCACTGGCATATACTGTAGGTATGTGTGCACCGCTCATCCTGATCCTTTCTGCATACCTGTACAGTGTGCAGAAACACAAAAACGATCTGAGTGTTACAGTCACCAGAATGCAAAAGGATGGAACAAGGGAAGACTAATGTGATCTGGCTCACATGTATCTACACAGACCACCTACCGAACATAATATGCTTGAAATTACAACCGGATAAATGCGTTTAAAAAGAAAAAAAAAAAAAAATCACAGGTGAAAACAAATTGCATGTGTTAATTACGGACCATTCAGTAGAAATTGTATTAGGGGCATTCTGTCAACGCGGTCCTCCATCAATTACGTCGCGATGAAATTGCACTGCATTCAACAATATCAATATCCAGGTAATTTCATTTCAAAGGACAGGCAATTAAAGCAGAATCGGGGTCAATGGAACACAAAGCAGCGTGAAAGCCACTGACTAAAGCACTTAAAAGCAAGGGAGTGAGAAACGAGAGAAGGAAAAGAGAAAGACTCTGATTACATTTCACCTGTCAATGACACGCTGCAGGAGCATTATTGTGCGTGTGTGTACGAATGTGTGTGTCTGTTTGTCTGTGTTTAAAGAACTGTACGGCGCATGTATGCACAAATGCGTGCGTGTTGTGTGTGCGCACGCTGCTGTGTGTGTGTTATGCCTGAAGACATACGTGCAGTAATAGAGTGGTGGTAGACTCAGACAGCTGCCCAGTGCCATTCACAGCTCAGAGCTTCCAGCCTCCACTCTGCTCTGTTCGCCTTCTGATGAGAATTAATGTACTCTGACGTCCCCTGGGACTCCCCCACTCCCACCCCCCCCCACCCTCAACGGCACAGCTAATGAAGAAATACAACCTTGCCAAAATACTGAGGTGAGGAGAGAGAGCGACACAGACAGGGAGAGACTGAGAGACAACATGAGAGAGGGAGGGAGGTAAACAAATTGCAAAAAGGGATATGCAAAAACACAAAAAACCAGACCGAGACTTCTTGGACAGGAGGGTTTAAGAGAGGTGGGTGTACTTCAGTGTGGATGTAAGAAGTATAGGACACAGAGTGAGGGGAAGCCACCGTGAGGTTTGGCTGTGACCCAAGACACGTGTCCTGGATGGCCATACCCTGCCCCAGGGCTGCTGGGGGCAATGACTGCCCTGCCTCTCCCCAAGGGGCTCCCCTGACACCCGCATACAGACAAACACACACACACACACACACACACACACACACACACACACACTCCCCTCGCCTGGAGACCAGCGGGTGGATGAGCAGTATGGATGACAGAATACATGACCCCAAAAATAGCAACGGTGCGAGCGACCGCAGGACGCAAAACACATGCCGTAAAAGCTGACCACCACAAAATAAAAAAGTGCCATAAAGTCTTGTAGTGCGTTCGACCAATGTCAAGCAAATGGACACAAATACACACACTCACTCCTGGGACCAGAAGAGTGTCCATATGGTGTCTATCAGAAAAGTTCCGATGTCCTCTAAGCATGGTGATGAATACAGTGATCGGCCTGAGGGACGGAGCCTGCGTAGTCATCTTTGTTTTTTATGAATTACGTCCGCCAAGGAGGTTTTGTTTTCACCTGTGTCTGTGTATTTGTTGGTTGGTTTGTCAGCAGGATTACACAAAAACTACTGAAAGGATTTCCACAGAACATAGAAGGAGGACGGCCCTCGGCCAAAAATAGACCCCATTAAATCTTGGTGCAGGTCCTGATAAAGGGACGGATCCAGAAACGTTTTCTGACTTTCTTTATTTAAAGGCGACTGTTGGGCCTTGGCGGAAGTATGCGCTCTACTAGTTTGTTTCATTATCCCTGTGTTTCCTTTCCTTTATCTCTTTATGTGTAAGTAGAATGAAAATGTTTGACACTTTAAATGGCACAGACACACTGTCTCAAACCAAAGCGTTGCCAATGTAAGTGGAATCAGAATTGTAAAGGTTTTAAGTCTACTCACTTCTTATCCTACAAAAAAACAAGCAAATAATTTGAAGAAGGGCAGAACATATTAGAGGTAATGGGACATCTCGCACAGATAATCAACAATTTGGTTTATACTCACAGTTTCTTGGCCTTGAAAGACTCAGCAAACTCCCTGACGCTGCGGAAAGAGGCCAGGTCGCACATCATGGCTTCAACTCTTGCTTTGTGCTGCAGACACAAGAAACACAAGAGTGCGACTGTTATCACCAGCAGCAACAGCAGAGGAACAGGTTCATCAATGTGGATTTTGACATCTATCATCATCAGGTCCAGGTTTAAATTATTAGAAAAATGGTGTGAGGTTTCATCCTGTTTGAAGTGCGATTAAACATGTCTCAATGAGAATAGTAAAGACGCCTGTGTATCCTGGAAGAGGGAGCACTCCCCAAAATATCCTTTTTACAATGGACAAAAGGAGAAAACCTCTCCTCTTGTCCCTTGTAAAAAGGATATTTTGGGGAGTTTTTCCTCATTTGAATTGAGGATCTAAAAGCATAAAGGATGTCGTACACTGTCATTTGAGCTATCTAAACAAAACTGACTGACTATGCTGATGAAAGAGAAATTAAAAAGAGTGTTGACATGTGGTCACATTCCCGACAAAAGACGCCTAAAGAACTCCACAGCTTCCGACTGCATGTTCTCATTGCGTGTGTGTGTGTGTGTATGTGCAGCTCATCTTACACCATATGCTGGGAGACAAGGGGAGGATAGAAGAGCAGAAGAGAAAGATAAATGACTTAAGAAGTGAATGCATAGCTGCATTTACACACTGAGGAAGACAGGCTAAATATTCATCATCCTCTCCATCCCACTGTGGCAGTGTGCTGCAGGGCAGAGGCCTCAGCAGAGACGCAGGCAGGCCTAAAGGAGCATATCTCTTCAATAAGTGTTACGACCAAACCGCGTCAACTCAGGCTCTCTCTTTGTCTTTTTCCTCCGCCTCCTTCCTGCTTTTTCTCTACATCTTTATCACTACAGGCCCTCTCAACAGATAACCCAGGTTCCATCTCCCTTTAACATATGAGCTCACGCGGGACCTTGGTGTACGGGTGCGTGCAGCGTGAACCCGAGGTGCACCGTGTTCCGCTCAGGCTCAAACGGTCCATTAGACTCATCCCTCATGCTGGAGAGGGAGAAGGAGTGAGATATTGCTCCCAGGACTCCCAGCTGGCCTCTAGCTTCGGTAGCACCAGGTATTCTTGACGCTACCTCTCCCTCTCGTCCTGCCTGCCATCCCAAAGGAACGCTGTCAGCTCATGTTACACACCGGAAGAGCGTTCAGCATTACGCTCCCATCCACCACCACCACTGCCCCCCTGTCAGCCTTTTCCACTGATTTGATCTCCAGTCCACGGGCGTCATATGGGAACGTCTTCCCCCTCGGCGCGTCTGCCTCCGCAGAGCCGAGTGTACATGACACTCACAGCGAAGACGCTCCATGGAGCAGCGAGCACAAAGACAACAGGAAAGGGTTAAGAGCGCCTTCTGATGGAAATGTGATTCTTCAGGCATTTTACAGACACCTTAACAGCCCCAGGGCGTATTTATACATGCATACACAGGCACACACACACGCACAACAAATTCAATGTTGTGACTCAAGGGTAAAACCACGCTATCACGCCATTATCTATGCCTGAATTATTCTCTTGATGCTACTCTATACCATTATATGGATGATATTACAAAGCATTAAAGGGCTGATTATGGCCATTATAGATATGATTATAGGGTACCTGCTTATATGATCTGCACACAGCAGTAATCACAGGTGAGAGGAGACAACTGTCTCATCTAATGGCTTGTATATGCAGCATTCACACTCCTGCCCACTTTTACATACAGAAATGCATGTGAAGCAAAAAGGGGTCACCTGGTCACCAAGTATCCTGATAAAAAATCGACCGATAAACTTTACGGTAAGCCTTCAGTTCAATCCAGAAACATGAGACATTACTCCCAAACAAGGTCAGAGCAGGCAGCAGTGTGGTAATTAACAGGTCAGCGTAAGGCCTCCTCAACAGGGTAGCCCTCCATGTGTGTATGACCAGCAGAGAAGATGAGAGCAGGTGTCAGCTTGACGAACACATATCCCCTTCTCCAGAGACGGGGGGGTGCAGAACAGGGAAGGAGAGCTGGAGTAATGGGAGACCAGAGGGAGGATGGAGGGGGGGGTTGAAGGGGGGCCACTGGAGCAAATCCAGCAGGGAGAAGGTGAGCAGCCTGCCCGCCTACCCTCCCCCTGCAGATTGAAGTCTTGCGAAGAAAATAAAGTTTATTGCCTGGAAAGAGGGGGGAAAAAGCATGTAAAAAGCATTAAAGCGATGGAGGTGAACAATTAGACAGATGGCCAGGTTTTGGAAGGAGAAGAGGAGAAAAAAAAAGGGGGTAGAAAAAGAGAGGAAGAACGCACAGACGCAATCGTTCAGGGTTTTTACGAGGACCCTGACAACTCCTGGTCTCTTCAAGGGCGAAGGAAAAGTGAGAGGCAGCGAAGCCTCTCTGGTTAACTCCAGAGTAATCGCTGAGTGTGCAACACCACAGAGCTCGGCTTGGGGTGACAGAGCTCACCGCCCCCAGCTACACACAACCTATCGCTCCAGCTAAATGCAAAAGGCTAATTATGAATGAAACACACATGTAAATAAGCTTGGAAACTAAAAAAAGTGCGGCCACTGCGCGTCCATCTTTATGACCGCGCAAGAGCCGCCAGATCGGGGCAAGAAATCAGCAAGGTCACCACGATGATAACTTGGGCGTCAGATCCATCAGCCCTCCAACTCCTGCCGCCACCTCTCACCTTTCCTCCAGCCGTCAACCCAATAGAACAGCTGTCTGTAACATGACGACGACCTTTATAACTTTCAGGAGGAAGAAGGGAACCAAGGATGGAGAGAAGTGATCGATTGAAGGAAGTTGGCCTCTGCAGAGGTTCCCCTCATCTCTCCCGGAGTTTTCCACGTGCGTTGGGGGAGTGACATGTGGTCATTGCTGTGGAGAAAGATGGAGTGGGGGGATGGAGGGGGGGAGAGCCCTAATACAATTATAACTGGGGCCATCCAATCCAATAAAATGAAGAGGTATTAGAGCAGGGGAGCCCCATCCTGTTCAATAAGACGCTGGACCACTCTACTAACTCTTAAAACACACACATGTAGGCATACCCGCACGCACACACACAGGTACACACACTTCGCTGACCCCTTTAATAGCATAGCAGCCACCCCTAATGGACGCAAGCAAGTGGAACCGCCAAATAATACACTGTCTTAATGCACTAGGCTCAATCTCATCCCCCCCTTCTCTCGCTCTCCCTTATCCTTCTCAGCCTTCCCTCTCACACTTTAACCCCTGTTTCCATCTTCCCTCACCTCCTGCTTCCCCCTCACCACCTCGGCTCCTCTTATAGATCACCAATGCGGGGACAACACTTACGAAATCAAAAGTAGCCCCATATATATGAAACACTTACCCTGCAGACCCCGGTTAACACCCCAGGCATGGAGAAGGATGGTTAAAGAGTGACTGAGGAGAGACAAAAAGTGCACTCGCTCTGCTCCCGCTGAATATGAGATATCAATATAAGGCAGCAGCACTAAATGACTGTATTTTAACCAGCAGGTGCGGAGGTAAGGTGTTGTAATGGCGGTGAAAGTGAACGAGCAGAGAAGACACCATGTGAAAAGGGCACCTTATAAAAGCAATTAGAGAAATGACTGTGAGCCCCTCTTCTTGCTCCAAAGATTAGAACAGGCCTCGGAGGGAGGAACACAGAGGAACTCGCAGATCTCTGTGACCTTGTCCGCAACACACCACACTAAATTGGTCATCAGCTTTTAAGACTGTATTTTATCATAGATATATATTTTTAGCAAAAAAGAAAAAGAGAAAAGGGAGGAGGGGGGTGGAGGGAAACTGTGGAATGTGCCGGTCGTATATCATCCTGTCACAATTATGACGTTTGTTCATAAATACCAACCAATTTCCTCTCCACCTGGCTAAGTCACATGCGCCCCGCGCTTACGCACGCGCCATACACCAACAAAGAAATATGGACACACACCACGTGCGGCTGAACGCACATGCACGCCGCAAATAAAGAAACAGACACATCTGGCTGAGCGCCCTACCACAGGTCTGAGGATTGACCTCCACCCACAGACAAAGAGACTGAACGCACGCTCAAACATGCATCCGAGCGCCTAACACACAAATGAACGCGCGCACTCTCTGCACATTTTCAAACACGCGCAAACAAACAAACAGATGCGCACGCACATACACGTCCACTCGCTCGCTGACATGCACACACACTGCAATTAATAGGGAGGCAGGTCTCTGGTGAGGAAGAGAAAGTGCCTGTTCAGCACATACAGGCAGAATATGCAATTTCCTCCAGTTAAGTCTGTATTAAATTGATTTCTTCTTTCTCTGACACGGACTGGGTTTTTCCCCCCCTAATGAAAGCTGGATAATCTACAGGTTTTCCCTTTCCTGAAATCAAGTTACAAATCAAGCAATTGCAGGGGCAGATATGGGAAAGGTGAAGGAAGGACATGGGATGATTTTCCAGATGAGAAACATGGAGAATGAGGCACAAACGTGCTGATACTCTCAACACGGACATCAGGGGCACCTCTCTTGCACGCTAGCACGCACACACGCACGCACACACACGCACACACACACACACACGCACACGCACGCACACGCACACACACACAGAGTAAAGGCCAGGCCTCAGTTAAGTGCTTGCTGACATCTCTGTTCAGTGAGGTACTAAGGCTACTGCAGGCCATGTTAGTAAACACAGCATTAATGAGTGTAATTAATGAAACACATTAATTAGTAAGCACTTCAATCAGTTAATCACTCAGTCAAACCTGACAAGGAGTCATGTGGAGGCGGCAGAGAAACACTGAGCATGCTGAGAAAAACAGGAAGAAGAAAAAAGGGGAAATGATTACAGAGATCCTGTGGCTTTTATTTTCATTTATTTACTTCAGGCAGGAGAAAGTAGTGATGTCATCATATAAGAATACTCCATTCCAGCTGTTCTATCAAAAACAGACTTAAGCTAATGTGTAATTGAGTTCTAACGGCAAATTGTACTTTAAATTAAGAAAAAGTACTCATTATGCATTATTGCATTTTGTATTACAGTGTTATTAATCTTGATGCATTACAGTGTAGGCAGAATTTTTTATTTCTTAAGTACTCTATATACTGCTGTATAGTGAGATGTTATAGTCTGTATGCTCATTATAGTTGTTTTATCATGAAGGGCACACACAAAGTAGTTTTTGAGAAGACAGTTAAACTAAGAATTTTAATATTTACAATATTAACCCGGTAATAATACAAATTCTGAAATATTTATTTTTTCTATAACTGAATAAACAAGCTGTCCCCAGAACACTGTTTGAAGCTAGAAAGGTGGCAGGGTCCGCCACATATAAACAACATAAACTGGTGATGTCCTTTAAAGTCAGTCTGTTTATTTGGTCAATAAATAACTTTCTCTTCTGATTTAAGTTTATTCCCCAAAACTTTGTAGAGAACCTTTAATCTGCAATGTAACTTTAGATTTTAATGGACAAAATACATTTTGTGAAATGTAAAAATCATCCAACTGCATCAAATGGAAATACTCAAATAAACTACATGCTTACAGACTAGTGTCAATCGGAAAAATCATGCAAAAAATATTATTACATTGAATTTTTAGGAATTAAATAAAAACATGACAGTAAGTATAAAACAACGATGTCAAAATCCTGATGATTTTATCATCTTTCATTTTGTAATATTCATTATTGTTGTTATATTTCAACTGAAATCAAATTAATTGATTGAGAGAACAATATGAACAACAATAAGGACGTCTCCAAAAAAGTCTAATAATTGATCAAAAGCAAAACATTTAAAGGAGAGTTGATACCTGAGTGTGAGTGTGGCAAAAAAAGTCTTTACATAGAGACTTTATCTTGCGGGTGAACTCAAACCTATTAAGAATTTCTTTACCTTTCAGAAGAGACAAAGACGGGTCAGACAGAGAGAAAAATAACGATGGAGAGACGGAAAAAGAAAGAAAGAGAGAGAGTGCGAGAGCCGACAGGCAGAGAAAGAGAGCGAGAGAGAGACAGAGATGGGAAATGAAAAGGACAGGGCGGTCATCATAATTGCAGAGTTTGCTTTTCGGATGCAGACAGACCAGGGCCATGGGGCCCGAGGCAGATATCAGATTCCACACCAAACGCACACATACACGCGCACATACAAACTTACACATGCACCCCTACATACCAACACACACACACACACACACACACACACACACAAGATATTCCACAGCCAGTCTGGGTTATTTCTGATCAAGGCGAAGGACGGCGATATCATTTCTAAAGAGTTGTGTGTTCTCTAATGGATAAAAGTGAGAGATGAGACGGTGACATCCAGCTTTCAATCCTAACAATGTTATTTTATAAACCTGTTTCTTTCTATTCATCTGTGTGTGTGTGTGTGTGTGTGTGTGTGTGCGCGCGCGCGCGCGTGCGCGTATGCGTCACTGCTTCTCCTTCACTTCTCCCCTTCTTTTTCCGTCCAGCAAGAGGCCTGTTCAGATTTACATTAAAAAGTGATGGAGATTTAAATAATGTGTCTATGTTCTCAGAAAGACATTAAGAGATTTTCATCTTACTCTCCTCTTCCTCCCTCTGTCTCTCTTCCTCTCCATTTCCTCACCCTCTCCTGCTCCTATCTCCCCCCTCATCTCACCCACTCCATCTCCGCCAGATTCGCAGACAGTGCACATTTTCCTGCATGTCTTCAGTGTAACCGATACCCCTAACAACCAGGATTTTAATGCGATCCATACTGCACCCTAATATTTCAGATCTCAGAATAAGCACTGGCAATTACATATTTACACCAAGCTTATTTTGCAATTCTGCGCGGGGACTTTAGTGTCGGGCCGCACGGCACACGCAGACTTAGGTGCTGATTATGTTGTGGTTCAGATAACAATAAAGTCACAGGAAAAACTCTGTGCACTTATACTCCACACACAACTTTCTATTTGGGGGGCGTCAGCAATAAAGCTCAACACTCGCTCAAGTACAAAATAACGTGTTCTTTTCAAGTGCGGCAGTAATGTGATTGCTTTATCTAAACCTGCTAGTTTTACACTGTTTAATTTCTCCTGAAACACTCGTGCCTCGCATCATCTCGCTATCCGGAGGGGCTGGGAGGGAACCAAACACACTCGCAGGAGATGCACGCGTTTACACGTGTGTACACTGTTGTAGTGAACACACATCGCCGCGCAGAGATGATAAATTAAGCTCCTTTGATTTGGTTACCCGAGCTCTTTTTGTATCAGCCTTATAAAAACATAACATAATTGAATAAGAAAAGAATCTGGCAATTAAGAAACATGCAGGCCTTTGATGTGAGTAAGTGTATAATAGGCCTTTTGATGAGGGAGTGTTTTACACTCCGCAGGGTCTGGTGTGCACTTTGATTAAAAGCTCTTTTGTTTGGCAATATTCTAAACTGCTTACCATTTTCCAGTGTCACAATAGTTTAGCTTGGAAATACAAGAGATTTTGACTTTTTTTCTCTCTGCTCTGTGGGATATCGTCTCCAATGTTCATTTGCACAGATGTGAATTCACGAAACAAGTTGAAACAAGTGAATGAGTGAATGGTGGAGCGACCTGAGACACAATGATCAAGAAGGGGGAAATAAAAAAGGGGAGATCAAAGGGTTAATAGTGTCACAATCAGAGAAAAACAATAATTGATTTTGTAAGATATGATGGTAATCAGGGCTGTGGGAGCCTGGATGAAGTTTATTTGATATTTGATTAATTAGCATTCAATAATTTAAGTGATTGATTATTTAATTGCAAGTTTTTTTTTATTTTGGCAAATTATTCTGTACCACCTTTTCTTGTGCTGAAGTAAACCGTTAATTTGTTTTTTCTTGAGGACGAGGCATCATTCATTGAAACCCTACAAGAGCTGCAACTTGATTATTTTCATTGTCATTTAATCTACTGATTATTTTCTTGATTAGTCGATTAGATGTTCGGTTTATTAAATGTCAGAAAATTGTGAAACATTGTTGATTCAGTGTTTCCCAAAGCGACGTCATATTCAGTTTAGAGTCATAGAGGAGAAGAAACCAGAAAATATTCACGTTTAAGAAGCTGTTATCAAAGAGTATTTTTCTTTAAAAAATTACTTAAACCAGTTAATCGATTATCAAAATAGTTGGTGATTCATTTAGATGACAGCCTAACAATTAATCAATGAATCGTCGGAGCACTTATGGTAATTTTCATGTTCATAAACACATTCATTACCACTAACTGTAGCTGTTCGAGCACCATTTACATGATCTACCCTGTCTGTTGATAAGGTCATGTGGTTTTGCATTCTGTTACAGCGTTACGCACATTTGAATAATAGGATTCTCATCATGCATCTTTAGCCCCTTGTCGCCTGATAATAGCCTGAAAGACTCTCGTTGAGCGGCGTAATAAATGCACCATGTGACCTCGGCAAAGGTCGGGGGTCAGCGAGCCGCAGATTGTCAACGGAGCGCCGGCCTGACAGAGAATAAATGACGCCTTGTAAACAAATTGAGTTATTGCTTTAATTCATGCAGTCTGATTAAATTTGCAGAGAGAGGAGTCCTTCACAGGGGAACAGAGGAGCAAAGGAATGACAGCGAGGAGGAAGGGAAGAAGAAGAAGAGGTGGACGGCGCGACGTGGACACGCACCTTCTACCTCCGTCCCGCGATATCTTTGGCTCCACTGAAGGAGAGTAACCACATTAAACAATCCCGATCATCTCACAGGACCGTGCAGACAGCGAGTCTTCCTTTTGTCTATCGGCTAAATGTAATAAGGTTGTGTTAAATCGAGTTGGGCCGGGCCACCGGGCTGACTTCCTGCCCTGGCACGAAGTGAGTGACAATAAGCAGAAGACAGATTTGAATTTCATAAACTGATACACAGTCTACAGTTTGTCTCTTGCATAAACATTTTAAGAAGTTTAGGCAATCAAGAAAGAAAAGAAAATGTGCACCGGGGTAAAACCAGACAGAGCCTAATTAGGCAGCAGCTGGGGACTGAGGATGCTTAAATCTGAAGAAATCTTTGAAGAAATTTGTGTAAGCTTATTGTAATGGGCAAATGGGATAGCCCGTCTCCTACGGTAGATCCCATGAACCTAAAAAACCCTGAATGAAACATCAGTATTAAGTTTGGTCTATCACCCAAAGCTGCATTAGGTCTCTCCTCAGTTTGCTCCTTAATTCCATCTGTGTAATCCCACATTATTGCCCTCTAACAGTACCCTAAACGGAGAATAAAAAGTTTGCTCCCCTCTAGCAGTGTATTACCAGGAAACAACAGGCCCTCTCCTCATTAAGTTATAGATATAAATGCTCCAAAGCATGAAATTACCCCCGAGCCTCCCTCTCCAAATAACCTGGTTTGCAAACAAATGATCCGAGCACAAGCAGTAAAAGGCAGATTATTAAAATAATAGGAGGGATTTAAATTTGCATCCACAGAACAATTCAGCAAAGGACTGTGCAATTACTCCTCCCCCTCCTCCTCCCCTGTTCACTCCACCTTTCTACTGGCGAGCCGAGTCCCTCGCACTTTATTGTGTCCATCTGTTCTTTCTGAGTTTGGTATCTTCAGATGTCTCCGTATGTGTGTGTGTGTGTGTGTGTGTTCAAGTGGTCAAACTCAGAAGGACACACTTCATCTGGGAGTGTCTGGTTATTTCTTACCTTAATCAAAACCCCTATCTATTTACATGCTCATACTTTCTTATTCCCTTCAGCCCACACCCTTATTTCTCTACCCTTATCTTACACTATGATAAATATCTAACTTTATACTGAGACAATAACAGTCCCTCCTCCTATGCTGGAGTAAATGGGGAGCGATGAGAGAGGGAGGTGAACAGGAACGGACAAGGCAAAGGGTGCTCAGGTCTGCATTACCTCTGAGTTATGGCGTCCATTTGCATCTCAATCAGCCTCTTTGGAGAGCCCACCACCTTGGTAACCGCCCCATCACACCACAGCCACCCCGGGTAATCAGGGAGATTTAGTGGGACTGGCAGCCTACCGTGGGCACCCCCTGGCTGGGGCTCGCAGCTCATTCCCAGCCCCTGGTCTCGCTAAGGGCCCTCTGGGCCACATCCAAACACAGGAGAATGGCAGCACTTAACAAGACTGAGGAAGACCAAAATAGATGAGCAGCAGGAACAGGCCATAAAACAGAGGAAAAACAAAGCACCTGAGTGATTGTAATAGATGTTCCAGTGTAGATGTCTGCATACTGTTCTGTTATTGCTGCCTCATTATGGCAGCAGAAAAAAAAAAAGCAAACAAAGTTGAACTTGTGACCTTAGGTGAGAACATTTTATCTCAGAGTTGATGATGGCACTGACACCATCCCACTGCTCCCCTGCAGCAAAAACAAGCTCGCTCCAACATGTAATGGGAGGATGTGCACCCACAAACACAAACACGCACACACACGCACGCACACGGCTGCATGGTGTGATTTGCAGATAGTGAATGCTCCACTTGAGAGTTGCCTCTCTAGTTAGCGCTGTCTCATGGCTGAACCCCGCTAAGGTATTATTACCTACACTCAGCCCTATTGATATTGTGACTCCAGCATCTGTTCACCTCCTTGTTACCGCCTGGACTCCAGCACAGCATCCTATCTGCTCTGGGGTAGAGAGTAGTCACTGTGCGCAGTAGAAAGCGAGAGGCTGAGGAGGCTAATGGAGAAACCCTCGACACACCAGGGGCCTAATCAACTGCGAAGGACGCCTACCCTTAGCTCCAAATCTCTAACACGAACGCGCTCCAGCCTCTCTTCCTCCGTCTAATCTCACTGATACTCTAAACTCCACACTGCCTGCACCGATGCCACGTTGCACTTTGTAAGCAAAGCTCGTGGAAAAACAACAATAAAAGAGAAGGCAAGACCGGATAGCAAACTTAAGCTGCAAACACAGATGGCTCAGGTGAGCAGAGGAAAACAGAAAGGAAACAGGAGGAGAGTGAGGACCGAAGATGGAGAGACTCCGAATGAGGAGCTGAGGTTCAGCTATCAGAATCAAATATTAGCGGGGAGAAAAAACCGGGGAGTGGGCAACATTAATCAAAGTGTTCACCTAGTGGGCAGCCATATGGCAGATCAGCACGCCAACAGTGCAAACTTGCTGATCTTCAGTAACGGGGTGCAATTAATTCCACTGGCTGCATTCATCTCTCCCTCACACACTGAAGGAAGGGAGGTAAAAGACGGGGAGAGAACAGAGGAGGGTTTGTTATGACTCTTTACTCTTCCTCCTCAACTCTTTCTCCTCTTTCTCTCAAAGCAGAGGAATCAAACCCGCGTGATGAATGAGGTGGACACAAGGGCCTCAGGTAGCTGCTGTGGCGACGGTGGGGGGAGTGATGGAGGGTGGGACAAGAAAAAGTGGAGAAATTAGGAAGCTGGGAGAGGAGGAGACAACGGTGGGGAGGGGATGAGTTTATCCGCAGAACTGGGCAAGGTGCGTGAAAGGCCTTAAAATCTATATTTATGTGTTTATTTTCCCCATCAACTTGCATTTCCTAAAGTTCACAGAGGAAAGTGCACCAACAACATCACCGAAATGACAAAGTCAGAATGCCGTGTTATTTATATCAAACCACTCTAATGAGTGTATGGCACGCACAATACCACTGGTCAAAAAATAGCCTCATAAATTCGATGTAAATCCCATTATCTAGCCCACATAATAGCTATTTATACACAAGGCTGCGCATATAAAACACAGTGTCTATGAACGCTTTCCAACTTTCCGGAAAAATCATTGTGGTGCCCATAAAATCCTTAAACGTTGACAGAAAAACGTTGCGTTGTTTGCATGAATTTGTCGACAAAGTTGGAATGAAAGTTAGCACACTTGGCATCAACTGAGGCACCAAAAAAAAAAAAAAAAAAGATTAACACAATCTCAGTAAATCTGGGCAAAAGTCTCTCTGTGGAGATTAAACCAAATACAGTGTTTTTTTATCAGATATCAATTCATTAAAATGTAAATTAAAAGAGCAAACATGATAAGTGACGTCAAAACGTCACTATGAATCATTTCTTCTGCAGCTGGATAAAGAAACGCAGCTTTTATGGGAAAAGATGGTCAGCATTTGAGAGTTTACTTGGTGAAGTAGACACAACTTGACCACACACAAAACACACACACAGCTCTCACACCTCTTTTGGTTTTATGTAAAATTAGCGTCTCCCCAGGCTCTTAGCACAAGCTCATCTCCATTAGCCGCAACCTAGTAAAACTGACTCCTGCAAATGAGTTGTGGATATGCGTTCCCTCGGCCCTCTCATCTCTCCCATCCATACAAATATCATATCCATATCTCCATAAGTCAGCTCATCCCATAGGCCTAGTCACCATACCACCCATACCAATATCATAAATGACTGTGGGGGAAGCCTTCATTAGGGCAGCAATGCCCCTCCACCCCCCTAATCAGGGCATTTTCTTTGTGCGCATTGGGATGCTGCTTTATGGCCCAAATGGGGCTCCGTTAATGAGGAAGTACACATGTCTCCATTTCCTGTCTCGCCAGGTCGGCAGTTCCTGTATTTGGCCCTATTATAATCACAAGGCTTTTTTAATGAGCTGTATTCATCTTGGTCATGCATCAAACACCATGCAGACTTATACATTAACAGGATAAATCAAAGGACATACAGAACTAATAACACTCCACTAAAAACACTATGATACAGCAATGTAGCTACCCAGTCGCCAGAGTAAAATGTTGCCATTTTGTGTTTCTGCAAAACATGCATAGGTTCAAATTTGCATGTCATGCGCACCATATAGATAGTTTTTACAGTTTGTGGCATACAAGATTCACGTTACATGTATATGAGCTGACTTTCATGTGAGCAGGTGGAGGGAATGGTGGTAGTGTTGCAGCTGGGCGAGACAGCTGCCACGCCAGAGACCGTACTTCGAGCCAGCATTTCAATATTTGTAAGCGTGACCCACTCAATATTTTTAATAAGGCGTTGGGACAAATTCCGGCAATTTTCATGGCAAAAAAAGATTTTTAACGAGACGGCTTCCACACCAGAGTGTACTGTTCTAAAGTGCGTTTCAACATTTGTAATAACAAGACTTAATTTTCCAGCCATGTGCATGACAGAACGAGATATTTTTGTTAAGACATGAGGACAAATTCCAGCCTTGTTCATGGAAACAATATCTGGGACTTCTAACAAGACATCAGCCATGCCGGAGTCCACTATTCCAGACAGCATAACACATTTGTAAGCGTGAAACCTGCTGGATGTCTTCAATGAGACGTCGGGACATTTTACAGCCATGTACGTGGCAACGCAACCGGATATTTTTGACTAGATGTTGAAACATTTTGTAGCCAAAAATTACAGATTTTCCATCAGGAATGTTATGTTGCAAGATAAATAAAAAAAGTTTCAACATATCGGTGGTGTACAGTAATTTACATTTGCAACATTTATTCTGGTGGTTGGGTTGGCGCAGCTTATCACCAACCTTTAGAGATGTGAGGAGATAAATTACAAAATGAGTGTCAGGAAAGATATTTACACGTCTTCATCCCTCACAAACGGGTGCTGGACTATTCAGTGCCCTCCAAGCAACATGAGTTTAAACCCACATGATGACAGCTGAATCATTGCAATGTCACGGTAAATTCTGTTACAACGTCCCCACGAACTCCACTTGCTTTTTTAACGTCCTGCTCTCAGCCCGCTCATTCTTCTCCCGCCCCCTCTCCACACCTCTGATCTTTCCCTGTCCCCGTCTTTCTTTCCCTCCATCATCCCCTCTTCACTCCCAGGCCTCGTTGACATTAACCTGGAGCACTCGCATTTTCCCATGGTTCTCCATGTTGCTCTCCACATGTCAGAGCGGGAGGCTTTATGGCCCACATCCATCAGCGTCGCATGCCAGGATTTATGGGTGATGGAGTCCAAACCTGATCGCTCTGAATCAGTCTTACTGCAGACGACCCCTGGGCCGCTGTGGGATGTAATGGATGAGCATCCTTGCCCCACACCCCCACCTCCCCTCACTCCCTTCTCCTTCCACCTCCCTCCTCACCCAGACTCTGCACTCCTCCCTTCATCTCTCATGGTTTTTCCTGCCCTCTGCCCATCAGTCCAGTCCTCTCCCTTGCCCTGGCTGGCTCGTCTTGGTCAATCATTTAAACCTAATGGAGATTTGGCTACCAAAAATTAATGAGGAAGACTCACTCAAGGAAAATTCCAACATACACTCACACAGACATAAGCTCATCACTCATTGCTCTGTGTAGGGTTTTATTTGGGCTAGTTTATCATGACACTGTATTAATAGGCAGCAGTGCCCTTCAGAGGAGAGATGAGAGGCACCAATTAACACTGTTCACTGCCACACACAGACCTGTAGGAATGACAAAGGTCTGTCAAATCACTCTGTCCTGTTGCAGCTCTCTGTTTTACAGAACATGGCTGCAAATGACGAGGGAGACGGAGCTCAGTGCACCATCACACTGAGCTGAATTACATCAAATATATTTTCCAGACTTTCTGAACTGGAGCTTTGTACTCCTCCACCTGCTCTCTGAAATCCCAAATCTTTACTTCTGACTGAGTCCACTAAGCTTCATTAATTGTCAGGCTTTCTGTTCTCACAATGCACATATGCAGTGTGTGATTATAAGAGGGGCAGGCGTGCATTTTGAAATTCTTCTAAAATAATGGGGTTGATACTGAGGTAAACAGAAGCAGAATGTAAACTGGAACGTGACCCCACAAAGTAATTGAGCATGACACAGTCCTTGGTCTTTATAATAAACCTCGGTTACTACTGCAGGTATCAAGCTAGTTAGCTGGACATGGTAAATTCTCATTTCACTTTAAGGCTGACTAACTTAAACTTACGCTTGAGTACTTTTGCTCTTAGAAAGGCTATTACCACAGCCCCATGAACACCACTTGTGGAAATTTCCCAAGCTGTACAGGACTGCCACGCACAAATATCATTGCTATGCTTTCATTGGACATCTGTTGTTCAGAGATGCAGTATTGTAAATAGTCAATTAATTTAACCGCGCCACTCAGAAAAAAACAACCTAATCGATGGGACAGCACTGGTGGAACGAAAAGCTTAAAGTTTGAAACATCAAATCATCCAACACCCATCAATCAGCTGAGTCCCTGTAGTCTACAGTACATACACTACAGTGCAGTGACTGAGGGACTAAGAGGTTAAAGGTCAAACTGTGGTCAATGGTTTACAGCAGCTGTTATTACAGTTATTTGATATATTTACCCAACCTGCTCACCTTCTAACCTGCCTCCATATAGAACTGTTATCTAAAAGCTGTACAGTGAACACACACCCACACACACACACCCTCCTTTCTCAGCTGGAACATGTGAAATAATATTGCCCTGCGGCCCCCCAAACAGGTCTGTACCCTAATAAAGGCTTTACACCATGAAAGAAACACAGTGGGGCAGCTCCGACACCTCTGAGCCTCCCTCAACACACAAACACACACACACATCCACACACACACAGGGGCTGTGCCTGGTCACAGGTCAGGAGAGCCTGTAGCTCTCTGTGGTCCAGGGGAGCAGAGCCGCTTGAACCTGTAATATGCTCCTCTCTCCCCTGGTGCCACTTGTTGGGGTTTTAGTGCAGGGGAAATTACACCTGCTCTCTAGCCTGAGACCGGCACTGACACACACACAGACCACTGAGAGTGGAGATTACACACTCAAACACACACATACACAGGTACACCTGAGAGGAGGGAGCATCACATGTGTGGGTGTGCATGTGTGATGTTGCTTTTATACTCCAACATCAGTGATCAACACAACATTTTATAGGAGTGCTTCACACACCATTAAAACACTGGTACCGTTTTTCAAAGTGTGAGCAGCTCAAATAGCAATAACAGATTAACAGCCATGCTACCATTCACCAGCTCAGTGCACGAAAAGAATCAAGACCGTGACCATCAGAACACAGTACGCAGGGCATGAAAATAAAATAAAACAGTGATTTATTCACTTCCTTTACACAAGATCAATCTGGTGCAACAAAGTTGTGTAAGATTAGGACGCATTATGCGGCTAACACTGTTCTGTAGGCCTCGTCATTTGCCAATGTGTAGGCTTAATCAGTGGTTGGAGGGGGAGGCCGCTTCATCATCGAAATGTTCAGCTAAAATGAACACAACATCTAGCCTACTCTGCAAGTCAAATGTGAGCTGAGAGATAATCATTGATATGGGGCGGCAGGAGAGAATGAAACTAATAAAAAGGCAGTGTATCAAAGTATCGCAGTTAAGCATTAGTCACGTGAGGGCAACTACGCCACAACTCTGCTGTTCTCTAAATGAATCCCCCTCGTCCCATGCTTGATTTATGGACCTGTAAAAACACACGTTGTTTTTAATCTACTGCTGCCTGAATCTGCCCCTCTAATGAAATGTGGATCTGTGTGTGTGCGCATGTCTGTGTGTGTCCCAACAGTGAGCGTGAGAGTGTGTGCATGTGTGTGTGTGTGTGTGTGTGGTGTGTGTGTTTGATAGTGATGTATGGGCTGAGGTCTGATTCTTTGAGCATGAATTTTCTCTCTGATAAATATGCATTCAGTTACACAGACTGATTAAGCTGTAAACCAGTGTTAACTCTGTGTCAAAGCACATACCAACACACACACATATACATGCATACAACTTCCCAGAAAAAATAATGATGGCAGTGCCTGGGGCAGGATTGTTTGGATGCCCGGAGCGGTTCACTGATATCATGTCCATGAAACCTGACTGCAGAGGATATCCTATAAACACAAGACAAGGCACAGACACAGCCCTATCAGCAAAAGCCACAGAGTTACACAGTCAAGAGTGATTTGCAAAGTCCTGCACCAAAATCATATATACTGATGGACAAGTAAACATAATACAAATAAAACCCTACGTAGAGTGTATAGACTACTGTTCAAAAGTTTTGAATCATCTGCCATAAAGGTTTGATATGGTGCAGTCAGATTGCTGAGAGGTCTACTAGAAGGTCCTCTTCACAAACAGATAATATTTCAACTTTGTTTATGGAGAACAAAACACTGTGCAATGGTTCAACCAAACTGACAACTGAAAGAAAAGAAAGAGACCTTTGAAGAAGGTTACCTCTGAGCAACAGTTAAACAAGAATATATAAAAGAAAAGAGGAGAGAAAATTGAAGCTTAGCATCAAAATCTGTGCAGATTTACTGGTTCCTGTTTCAGCGTCAGGTGAAAGATATTCTTATAATAGATAGAGAGGGTTAGTCTAAGCCAGGAGAGCCCAAACTTTTCTCCTTGGAGGGCCAAAATTGAAGTGGGCCAGGAGCCAAAAGAAAGCCGCTACTGCACAGCTGATTTACTGTGGAAAGTGTCACTTTGCCCACCGTGCTCAGATTATGTAAAATACGTACTAGTTTAAAGAGCAGTTTCTAGCACGCAAAAAAATAAAACACCATAAACAGCATAACAGGTTAGTGTTAGCACTATCGTAACATCAGATGAACATACTTCAGACTGACAAAGTCGGTTTAAACAGTTATAAACCTATTCAGTCCAGCAAATGAGTTACATTCAGAAAAACTGTCTCGACAGTACTGACCCCTTTCATACAAAACTTAAGGAACATCAACTACATTGAAGTTTTAATCATTTATTTATTCTTCATGTGGGGTCAAAACTACTTACAATATAACTTCGTACATCTGGCGATTGACTTATAGAAGTATTTCTTTGACATTAAAATAGCCATTATTGAAGAAAAGAAGAGAACAAATATAACAGGTGATCCCAAATGTGAAAAGCAGGAGTATACTTATGTGTTTTTTTGCTTTGAAAAAGCCCGTTTTCATCTTCATTTTGTGTTTGCCAATAAACACTTCCATTCTTATTACGTTCACAACCACATCACCCCAATACCACACATTTCTTTCAGAGAGAGCACTCGACTACAGAGAGCTCTGCGGCTGTTATTCTTGATCGGGCTGACATTGAAATTCGTGACTTACAGCGTCAGAGTGCTCGGACGTGGCAGCCGTTGACTTGTTGTGACGCACTTGTCTGTTCATTAGCCGACAATCCCTCCCGTCCTTTACAACAAAAACAAACTGACAACAGGGTACATGCATGCACACTTTCCCCTTTCTCACATGTGAAACACAGGCAGACGTGGACATGTAGGGCACCGGACGCACAGACACACACTCATTAGGTTCCCTTCTGTCTGAATATACTCTCGTGGGTTATGAAAGATGACGAGAGACAGCATCAGACAATTTAAATCTCACAGAGACATCAAACACAGAATTACATCTAATTAGCCTACTGCATCTCCTATGAACTTTATCACAGCATCTGAGAGCCTGTGCTCATTTCATACTGCGCTAAAGATGCTAAAAGAGCTTGGGGTAATATCAGATAAATGTTAAAGCCACTTGCCAGATGGTTTTGCGCATTCAACATTACTATGTTTGCTTGTTTGGCAGACATCAACTGAGCCCGAGTCCATTTGGCTGCAGCTTATTACAACTGGCGCATCTCCTGATTTAAAACATTACAGTGTGTGCTGGACCTGTCTCTCTGTGGTCAGCACTTCTCAGACTTCAATAAAAACATTCTCGGCTGGCAGAGAGAGAAAGACGGGAGAGGAAGAGTGAAAGAGATCCAAGCAACCTCTCACCTCTCTCATCATAAGAAGCCCTCGTCCCAGGGCTATGAGCCCTCCTTCAGAGGGGCGAGTGAAAGAGTGAGGGATGAGAGTCTGTCAGGTTCAAACAACAAAGATGGGCCGCCTTACACATCCTTCCTCAACCTGTCCCCTTCAGTGGCGGTGACATCACTTAAATCATTTAAATCCTCCCCAACATGACCTATGGCAAGTGACCCGTCATTCTAACGCTCACACCTCCGTGTGAGACGACTGCGGAACTGCTTATTTGGCAGAAAATACCACCCAGCTAACTACGTGATTTATTCAAAATTATTCCTCCGCGGTGCTCCTTCACACGGAGCATTCGCCCATAGTTCACTGTGGTCCAGGCAATTAGGAGCAGGCCACACCTCTTCAGGAGACAGAGCACCTGGCTATTGCAGACAGACATAAGGAGGAGGAGAGCCGAGCGGCGCACAGCTTTTCACGACGGGCTGGAATAACTAAGCAGCGCGGTGAGGGCTGAGTGAGGGAGTGAGGAATGCAAGCCAGGCACTTTAGGATTCATTTAGGTTCCCCCATCTCCCTGGTCACTTTATTAGCAGTCTGGGAAGAGTGATGCATGTCCCAAAGCTATGCAAAATGCATAATCAAGCATTTAAATACACACCATGTGAATGGCCAATGTGCATGCACGGGCACGTACGTGTGCACGCGTACTGTACTTGTAGGAGTGTATCACATAGATACACACACACAAAATGCTTACCACTGTAAAACCTCAAGGTATTACTCTTACGTACTCTTACAAGTTTATACTAACAGTCTATACTTCACAAAGCCCCCTTTAGTATTCCCTCAAGCTGCATTGTAACCGTCACCTGTGCAATGTAAAGTTGCCTCAGTGGTACATTACAGTAAATCCTATTGTAGTTGCCAAGCTCTCTGCGGTCTCTCTCAGAGTTGGAGAAATTTGAGGAGAAAGGGGTTTCCTCATCACATTTACATATCCTCATTCCATCCATCCGTTCTGCTCTCTTCAAGCCGATGTAGACCGTAGTTGGGGGACGTGGGACCTTTTATATTCCCAGTCTGCAGAGAGGATGCAGGTAGGAGAACAAAGAAACAAATAAGTAAATATAGAGAGATGAGAAGGACTCCCTGGAGAGGCAAATGCGTGCCACTAATACGGGAGGCAACAGAACGATTTGCACAATGCGCCTCATCCAGGAAATAAGGGAGAGCGGCCACTCCCCTCAATGATTCAGTGGATGCACCTGAGATTGTAGGAGAGCACTGGGAGAGCGAGGAGAAGGGGGAAGCGCAGGTATAATGTCGGTGTCTGGGGACAATCTGGAAAGGGGCTCTAGGGCTGCTTAAGTACAAGCTTCGACACCACCAACAACAATCTCCACAGGATTTATCTGAGCTTTAACAGCGGTGTGTCAGCAAAACCCCCCGCAAATAATGTGACTTTTGCTTATGCTTTTTAATGAAAGAAAGTGCTCCATGTGAGACGTCCTAAAGCGCCATAAAAAACAGGTATGTATGTTTTAATTAAAACCGTTGAGAGAAAATTGCTGTTCAGGTATTAGTTGTTTCCCCACAAGAAACTAAAGTTTCAAATCCTGCTAGATATTAGGCCTAAAAATGATGAACCATGATCTACTGGGCTTCCTGGCACCAGAGAAGACCTGCTCACTGACCTGGGAAATGGGCTGCAATTTCCTTAATCATTTTCAGAAGAGAATGGAAGAGAGGAAAAAGTGGTATGAAATCTTTTGAGGCCTTCTGAAATATGAACAAAAAGAAAAAAGAAAAAGAAAGCCATGGAGCAAGGGAGGAGAGGGGAAGAGTGACTAAAAGAGCAGCATCCTGAGGCCCTGGAGGGGGCTGCAACCGACCAGGTCAGCATTTCACATGTGTCACTTCCTGTTGGCCTCAGCGGGAGGAGCGTGGCATGGCACGGTGGCCGGCGGGGCACAGGGCCTGTCAGACTGACACAGGAGGTTATGCACCGGGCAAACGGGCAAACACAGGCACACATGCATCCACAAACACACACTCACACACACCACTTTTACCGATGCAAACAAGTGTGATTCGGGTTAAACGCAGAGCGAGGACGACACAGATCGGGGTCTGAACGCATGCATGTGGCCTGACCAACACAGTTGCGCAAGAAAGTAGAAATGTGGGACTCATCCAGAACTTTGCCGTCTCATGCTGCTGTATGTAGGCCATGACGCATAAACATGACATTCTCATTATAAATCGTCGGCTATGAGAATGGAAAAGCTAGCGTGAACTTTCTGGAAGGCATGGGAACACAAATTTATGTGCCGGCATCCTCAAGAAGAGACTATCTTCTTTCCTTCTGTCTTTAAAGACCTATTTCACCTCTTCCACCTGAAATAGCAGACGCTTGGAGAGGAACATTGTGTCATAGAGAACCAGTGTATCTACAGTACCTGGGTAAATTATTTATATATACATTCCTATAGATCTAAAGGCTTGGAATGGCAAGGAATGCAGAAGGTAGAGGTTCGTGGCTACAAGGTATGAGCATATTCTCTGTCTGGTTTTCATATCTAGCAGAAGAATTGTCTGTGTGTCTATCTGTCGGTCTGTCTGCCCGTGTGAGTGACCGCTGCTTATCGGCTCTCAGTCTGCCTGTCTCGCTGTGCCTCTCCAGCCCGTGTTAATGTTGCTGTTTGACATTGCAAGCAGCAGGCTTTTTTTTCTCCTTCCCAGCAGCCTCAGTGGACACTGAGCTTTAGCCTAATTGGTTCCAGAGCAGACCCTGACAGAACTCTCCTCAGCGGCACACAGCCATATTAATACCCCCCCGCCACACACACACGCGCAACAAAAACAAGCACAGCAATCAGTGACTAGCTCGCTAATTAACGCCCTTACAAAGCATCTCATTAGCATGTGTTGTAGAAAGGGGCAGTGGGGGAAATAAGCATTTTGGATTAAAAAAAGGGAAAGAAATTACAAAATAAGATCATGTATGGCCGTGTGTGTGTGTCTGTGTGTGTGTGTGCGTGTATGTATTGTATTCTACTCAAGGGCCAAGGGCCTTGGTTGGCCCACCGAGTGGTGGGCTGCATCTCAGGGGAGTCCATTACAGCTCTCTGAGGGAGACATTGTAGTCAAAGATAAGCAGAATTTTAAAGGCAATCAGGAAAAACGCAGGCAACACTTTGGTTGTTAACCAGCAACTTAACCTGCATACACTGTGAGCAGAATGGGAGATGGATGGCAAAGGCGCTGTGGGGAAAATAGCTAAGTTAAGTCATAGTTAAGGCGCAGGCCAAGAGCTGCAGAGCTCAACGACTTGCACAGCAGGTAACAGAATTAACTGAAGGGCTCTGTATGGCATAGGGATGTGTGCAATTTGGGTTAGGGTTAAGGCCTGTGGATGATTTGGTGAAGTTGTTTAATTCTAATTTCTATGTGAAACATTTTCCACGCATGTTTTCGAGGGCCTCGCCTCAGTGCTGCCACACAAACAGAGCACCAGTAGCTAAAGTTAGTGTAGAAATGGAGTTTAACAAACTAAAAACCTGCGTCCAACTCAACACAGACGTTCTACAGAGGCCCTTTAATGTACAATCAGTTTTCATGTCGACATAATCTGAACAGAAATATCACGTCTCCTAGTCAAAATGTTTGTAGGATAATGTGCAATGCCCATAATGCACGGTGCAAAGGTTGACACATTTCAGAGGTGTTAACAATATGACTTAGTTGTTACATCCAGAAACAAGGTTATGTTTTCACCCATCTACGTTTGTTTGTTGGTTGTTTTGTCAGCAGGATTACATAAAAACTACTGAAAAGATTGGTGGGGAAATTGGTCTTGGTCCAAAATCGACCCCATTAGCTGTTGGTGATTACAGGGACGGATGCAGGAACTTTTCCTCCCGTTCTTGAACATTGAGAGATGCAGTTTTTCCACGTGTTTCTAAAGGGCAATTTGATGCAGACCCAACACAAATCGGGATCTAGAGGATTTAAATATGTTTTATTTGATATTGAATGAGGTTTGATTGAATTAAGGGGAAAAGGGGACTAGTGGCCACGCCGGTTGGTCTGCGCTCTACTGAGTACCTTTCTAGTTGATGTTTGTGATTAACAGTTTCAAATGGCTCCATCTTTATAATGTATGCAATACCATTTCAGACAATGTTTTTACCCTATACATTTAATTTTTCTCAATTTTGACAGTTTTCTAAATGTTTACATACTTACTTAAAGGGAAATTAGTCGTTAGCAAAGACATTAATAGGACAATAGTAAAATACAAAATATAGATCAGTAAGCAAACATGAATCAAATCTATCTGCCTTGTATCTTTTTGGTGCAAATCTGTTACCATGCCTCACTCTCAGCATTTTTCTCTAGCAGTCTGCCCATCTCCCAGCACCCATCTGCTGCTTAATCCCCTCCTGGTTTTACTGTGGCTTCATCACCGCCTGTAAAAACAGCCCCCTTTGAACCCTATAAAGGCAACCAGCATCGGGCTTATTGTAAAACACAATCATAAGGTAAATGTTTATCCCCTCTCCGCCACTCTAAACTCCCCTAATGAGCCTGCTGGAGGGGTTTCACCTCACAGCTCGCATAGAGGCGGAGAAAACACATTCTGCTCGGATTAGGCCTGGGGTGGGGATGCAGCTAAAGTCCCATCATGAATACAATGTCTAGCATAAACACAGCGAGAAACTAATTTCATGATCAAGGGTCAGCAAAAACACAAACAGGTAATGCAATCTCTGAGGCGCCTCACATTAAGCATGAATGTTTTTACTTTCACTTAGTTAAAGATGAAGTAGAAGTGCGGGACGGATTTCTTTCTCCTGTAAATTGTATTGTTCTTTAAGTGCTGTTCCTGGCAGAGCACAGTGTGATTGGCTGAGAAGGATGAGCCCTCTGACCCCGCTCTTCCTAACAGCAAGTGGCTGTTCTGACCTGCCCATTATCCACCAGTGACCCCACTATTACACCCACTGTCAGTACACGACGCTATGCTGTACGGCACCGCCCGGCGCTGCTGCGGATGAGCCATCACTCTCACCTCTGGGCAGCGCACACAGCCAGAGACGCACAGCGAGAGTTAGAGAAAGGCAGAGTTCAGAGTTATAGTAAGCAGGTAGTTAGAGGTCAGGGGTCCCGTGCAATCGGGACAGCAGTTCCACTCCTGGCAGCCAGAGCGGAACTCTGAGAGGGACCGGGAAGTAGATATGATGACCTTTTGTACAGAGGACCCCAAAATATACCCTCTTATCAAAATGACCTTAACGCAAGAGCATGGGAAGGCGAGCGGAGTCCATCCATCATCTTAAAGATTAATCCTCCTCTCTATTCTTCTCCTGAATCTATTAATAATGTCGCCAGAGGGGAGAATTTGCGGCAAAGATTTATTCCGATATTGTGACTTTTATTCATTAGCCTATAACAGGGGGATTCCTTGAGAGGGAAATATGGAGTGAGCTTAAGGAATGCTAATTCACTATTTTGTGCGTCGCCTGAACTGTACCGGACACTATCATTTAATTTGCTGACAATCTGCCACATGCCACAAACAGGGAAGATTATCATTTACACAGCAGAGGTCAGCAATCACTTATTCTGTATTATCTTGTCTATTCACAAACATTTCAAAGGTATACTTTGCAGGATTTTCCTAAAAATCAATGTATAGATTGATACAAAAATAATCCTTCATCTCAATCATCGCCTATGATCGACTAGAGCTGTGTGGCGGTGTCTGCATCTGCACAGCTTTTGTTATTTGACCTGGGAACGAGACTCAAAAATAAACTTCAACTGGCGTTTTTACAAATAAAAAAAAAAAACAACAAATCCTGCATAGTATGCCTTTAACAGCATCGTGGATGATTCTGTGGCAGGTGTGAAGTTTGAAAATCAATCACGACTGCGAAATCTGCTGCTTGGATCAAAGCTTTTCCTCACTCATTTAGACAAAGCAGCTGCATTAATAGATCTGTACACTGGATTTCACACCGTGGAGCGGCACTGACAGCCCCAGGGGCATACTTCAATTAGAGACTGAGGGTGAGTTTAAACACTGCAGATCTACTCTCGCTCAAAGGCGTTTGTCTCCCTCTCTCTCTCTCTGGCTCGCTCGCTCCCCCTCTTTTCCTCCCTCTCCCTCCATATCTGTGCAGAGCACTCGCTCTCCTTCTTCTTCAAGTCCTGCTCTCTGTAATCAACCCAGTGCTAATGGCTTATTCTTTCTGCTCCAGCACCCACATTTCACTTGTTTATTTTCCCACACTCGTAAATCTGGGGACGCGTCACAAGCGCGGCGATATTAGAGCAATAATCTCAGGTAATTATCAGATGCCCTCTCTCACTTTTCTCTCTCTCCTTCCTTCCTTTAACTCTCTCTCTGTCTCTCTTGCACTCTCTCGCTCATTCTCTCTCTCTCTTTCTCACACTAATACAGAAGTTTCTTTACGTTTCCTAGGAAGTGTGGAGGCAGTTTCTGAGAACCTAAACATCAATACTTAAACTTTTTTTTAAGAACTCACAATATGGATTTTTTTCAGCCAATACCCATAAACGATAATAACCAGCTTCTCATGAAAGATCATCTTTGTATCTTAAAAAAGTAGTTAATGGCGCACCTGAGGGTATGAAAGAAAGATGTTTTGAGCAAACATGGATAATTAAATATTTCATATATCTAATAAGATTTGTTGTGTTAAAACTCAGACTTTTCCCCTCCTCCACTCTATAATTTCATCATGGCAGATAAAAAAACAATTACATAAATTCCCCGTATCAGGCCGACATACATCGTGCCTCTCTACTATTTTTCATGTTGGAAAAGGTTCATCTTCAGCTATGTAGGACTGAATATGTGGATTACATAAGTATATAGATATACAGAAGTAATTTCACATAAATTGTGACACACATCTACAGAGAATTTAGATGGTTTACATGCTTTACTTCCTAAATCAGCTTTCTCAAATTGTCCAGTGCTGAAGCGGTCAGTGTTCAGCTCACACACGCCTGAGCCGGCATTGATCACTATGTCTCTGGTCAACTCTGACAGATGTAAGTTTCCAGTTAGCTTCATATTCTACTGTGAATATAGGCATAAATTTTGCAAATGTGTAGCATGGTGAGGTGCTGTGATGTCATAAAGTCACGTAACTACAGGACTACAGGACAGACGGGACTAAAGACGAGGCGTTTCAGGAGAGGGAGCCACAGTGTTTTCTGTGGGAGACAGGAGCATCTCTTGGTGTGTTTTTAACTTTCAAGATCTTTTACATGCACAGAACACATAAAACACAATGAGGAAAGGAAAAAAAAAGAAAAAGCACAAAAGGTCTTATAAGGACATTACTATTGTATCAAAGTTTACAATTCTGGTATTGTGGAAACATTTCTTCAAGGAAATTGCTGACATTACCAGGCTTGTAATCCCTAAATTGCAAGTGAACTTTATGGATTCTTAAAAGGTTCGACCTCTACGTACCCACTCCTCCTGTATGGAGATGACTGCCTTGCCGGCCCGGGACAGATTTCGACACGCCAGGATCACGTGGGCACCATGCAGAGCAAAAGACCTGGCTGTCTCGAAGCCTGAGACATGATCGGAGAGACAGACAGGCAGCCAGGCAGACAGACAGACAGACAGACAAAGACATGAAGAGAAAAAAAAAAAAAAGAGTGAGAGCGAGCAATGCTTCAAAGATTAGTTTTATTCTGCAGATAACTTTGATTCTCAGGGGTTGAATCTAATGGAAGGGTGGGGGTGGGGGTTGGTGGGGGTGCAAGTTAAAATCCCTATCAATTTTCCATATAATTTCTTTCATTGAGTAACCCAGTGGTCTAGTAGAGGAAGTTAATCATTTCTCTCTGAAGTGATGAAACTGATTGAATTATTGTGGTTCAAGACTTCTGCCTCTCGTCTTAGATAAAGTTTTGGATCTGACCGCCGGCTCTCGAGAAGGTGTCCCCCGCTCATACTGGGTCAGAGGGAGGGAGGCTGCCTGTTAATTATGTTGGTAATTACACGGTGACAGCAGTAATCATGACAACATGGCTCATAATGAAACGACTCGAATTAACAATCGGGCCGACATGACATTCAAACCTCGGTGTGATATTCAGCACATCAAACGGCCTCTGATAAGGACATTCCTCCCATGAAACGAGGGTCCGCAGATACACGCAGAATTTATCAGCGTGAGACTACTTCATGGCTCCATCCAAATCATGTAGTCACGATAAAACTGACAAAAAGCGAAGATAGAAGGGAGAGAAGTTCATTTCTAAATTACAAGTCTAAATGGGTCATTTCAACCCATAGGTTGAATTAATTTATGAGATTCACATTTTTTTTCTCTTCACCGTATTTTTATTTCCTTTGACATTTACTAGCCTTCAAAGTGTCAGGGAAAAGTTCAACAGCACACAGCGGCGTCACATCTTTCGGTCCCAGTTCTGCAATAAATACAAACCACAGGCAGACACAAACCTTTCTAACCCACAGCGTGAGTGTCCTGATTGACAAACTGACGGGCTCAATAACTGATTGAGGCAAAGAGGGTCTGAGAGGCAGAGTGTATCAGAGGGTGGATTAATATGAACTGTAATTAGATTATATGTCTTAATCTGATTTTCATTAAGAGCAAAACTGGGAGGCCTAATTGTGAGGAGAGTGTTCAGGACTAATATCTATTAAAACTCAAAATTGGAGTCGGATTGGAAAGCCCTCTCTGACAAGTGAAGCATGGAATTAAATTATATGACACCTTATTAGGTGTAATGGAGGGGACTGTGGCGCCGTGAGCGGAGATCATTTTTCGCACACAGGAAATGGAAATGAAAATAAAAACAACATAAAGGACAAAAAGGGAGCAGTGTAAATGTGCGTTTTGAATTCACAGGTGGATCAGCAGGCTTCAGGAAACACGTGTCCTAAAAGCTGCTTCTAAATGTTGTACAACATGTGTCTTGTACTACAGTTATTCAAAATTAATATCACAAATAATCCATGCACAGAAACAGATCAACCCAAATTCGCACATTTTAAAAAAAGGATTCCAAACATGCCACTTTTCAAAGGCTTTTTTTTCCAGCCTTTATAAATTGGACAAGAGTACTGGCTGCTGGTAAACAACAACATCTCACACTCACTTGTTGTGTGTACAAACCATGAAAGTGAAATTAATCGACGCCAGTGTTTTCCATAATGGAGAACAAATTAGAATATGGCAGCGACAACAGCAGTGGCACCCGAGCCATGTATTTCCAATGACAAATAACAAGGGCTTGACATTAATTGTGAAATAACGAGAGTGGCGTTGCTGTAACAGAGACTCCCCGCCCTCTCACCCATGTTGCCGGTAGAGAGGGCCACACTGAAATGAGTTCCTGGTCAGGTGTACAACAAAGAGAGCCTGCTTCGACGGTGTACGCTGATGATGGAACATGACAAGAGGTCAGAGAGGGTTTTTTTTTTTGCTCGGGTGGATCGACAGACGCCATAAGCTGTTTTACAACACACACAAGGCGCGACGATTACGCCAGGATGTGATGATCTTTTGACTAATCGTGGTGAAAACAGACAAATGAGTCTGTGCACGATCAGAGCATTTTTTAAAAAGCTGGGAGATGAAGATGACACAATTCAGCCTGGTTAAAGCAGATTGTGTGCTTGTTCAATCTAAAGATTTACAGCATAGCGAAAATACAGTACATGGCTCAGCTATTGTTGAGAATTTGTTTTACTGTAATGTATAAAATGCATAAAAAATTGTGTAAAATGTCCATTAAGCAGTGAATGCTCTTCATGGTACATTAGGATCCCGGCCCTCCTGATATCCCCCAATAATGAGTGTGATTTAGTGATTTCACGCTTTGTTTGTCCTCCCTGGCCCGCCGCCCCTCTCTGGATCCCCCTCGTACACAGGTGTATTGGCTCAATGTAATGAGATCATTACCAGCCTCGTCAGTAAACGTGTTTATTTGGCAAACGGAGCTGCCTGCTCCTTCTCTTGATCTGCATCCAAAGAGGCATTTAACTAAAATAAGCTCCGCAGTACAATTGGGCAAACAGAAGTCAATTCAGATCATTACAAGACCTGTGGGTAAACATGTCGAGTTCCCACAATCCCCCCTCTCAACAGAGCTGAGTTTTGTGCTCGAAAGAACACGAGGGCAACACAGATCATGGACAGACTCCACATCAGCCTGCCCCAGTGAATTATAAGCCCTTTTTAATGGTAGCGAATAACATAAAAATATGTTGTGTGTTATATTTCTGTAGCAATGAATAAATATGATAAATATGGGACTTTTAATTACACTGTTTATGTCTGTGTGTATCTGACGAGTTTAATTTGTCTAGTTTAACTGATTTATGCATCAAGATTTGATATTTTGGCGTTTATAAATGTGTAGATTTATGGAAGGTGATGCGGATCGTGAGCAAGCTGTAGTCACCCTTCAATCTGGTCCAATGATGCCACCGCAATGTCTCTCTAAATTACACACTTTTAACCCCAAAATCATATCTCATCCCATTCCAACTCTAAGGCTGTGTCTGAAGTCCCACACTACTCAATACCATATTAACTGTAACTTTAACTGTGAAATGTACGAGTTATACAGCAACCTCTCTAACATTCCCACAAGTAGTGTCTGTGGCATGTAAACGGACATTACAAGGAAAAGGAGTGGAGCTGTCACATGCAGGTAAGGATTTAAGATCACTATGTGAACAATGAATGCCTGGATCGACAGCTATACTCTGTAGTGCAATACTTTTCAGAGTTTGGCACTCTGCCTTATGCATCAAACGGTCAATGCTGTTGTGTCTCCAAAAATATGAATAAAAAGCAGGAAGTGATGTGATTCATTTGTCATAGATCAAAATCGTAAATACAAAACAATAACAGGATCTTACACTATAGATAAAAAAAAAAATCAGCATGTGATACGCAGACTTTTTCATGTTGTCCTGCTCCTGTCATATCTTTCTCCTTTTATTTGTGTTTTATGTGATATGTGGTGTCTTTTTTTTCCCCTCTTGTGTTCCTGTGCTCTTTCCCAGCATGCTTCTCCTTCCACACCTGCCCTCCATCAGCTTCGCTAGCCCTGCCCTGATTACATCACTCCCCTCACCTGTGCTTCTCCACCTCGCTTCACCTGCAACTCATCCCTTCCTCAGTATAGTTTGTATTGAGGACGTGTCATCAGTTCAGTCTTCGTTAACTATCATCTCTTGCATTTGGGCCCTCTAAACTCTTTGGGTGACAATTAATCTTTCCGCCATTTTTCAACATTTGCTGCTTACGGCTTCTTTTTCTTCTTTTCCATATAATGTATGAGAGTAAATAAAGGGTTTCGGACTGTTGGTTGGACAAAAGAAGCAGCAGAAGAAGGCATCACTTTGGACGAGCAAGCGGTTTGAAATTCTATAGATTAAACGATTAATCTTGAAAATAATCCAGTGGGTAATTGATAATGAAAATAATCATTAATTGCAGTCCTAAATTTTATAGATGCACGATATCTCAGCCAACTTCACACCCGAGTGACACGGCCTGACTCCTGCCTGTCTCGGTGATGGGTGCACCTGTTCCCGCTGCTGCTGCTGCACATTTCTTGTCCCAAGAAGTAGAAAACGACACAACCCCCCTACTCTTTCTGACTTTTAAGATCCCCTCTAATTCCCCTCCATTAGTCCAAGAGGAGGGAGATGTCACCCCAAAAGTGGGATGTATGGTTAGTAATTACAGCCCAAGGTTGAGCTGTTCCAGGCGAGAGCACTGGAGTGGTTCTATTACCCCTCCCTGTCCCCTTCTGCCTCCTTCCAACACCCCCACCGCTGTCTCACCATCCATGCAGCCCTATCTAGTACCCCCTCGCCCCAACCCCCCTTCTCTTCCTCTGACCCTCTGTGTCAACCTCCAGCTCCCTACACAATCTCTCATCATGGCCTCACGTCGCACTGGTCACCCCTGCTCCTCCTGCAGCCGGCCTCACCTGACCACCTCACACAAACGCAGCGGCCGGGGAACTTGATAAACACACACATGCACCAGGATAAACACAGACCCCGGACACACATATCTCCTGAGCATTGGGGCTATTTTCATCACTGTCATCAAAATCTCCCCCATCGTGTAACTTTCATCCCCTCATCATGTGCACACTGTAAACTCGATAGGTCTATAAACTACTTGACTACACACAATAACCCAGTACCCTTTCATTTTATTTTACCTACAGCCTTTAAGCACATATATGTATTCCATCCTCTCTCTCTAACCACTTCACTTCTATTATATTAGAGCTGTAATCATTATTGAACCCTTCTGGCCTCCAGCATAATACTCTTTGCATGTTACACCACTTTGAGTCTGCATAGCAAATTTCATCCAAGGTTAATAAAGTTAAATAATTTGACTAACCAACCATAACTGGTTCTCATTACGTAGCCAATAAACACATTCATCAGAGAGGACATGAAATGCCCGTTGAAAGAAAATAAAGCTCTCCTTCGATTTCCTCGGCGGCTCGGTTCACGAGCAGACACGGAGGAGGAGACGGAGCAGGACGCAGGCCGGCCGCCCCCCCAGCGGACACACACACACACACACACACACACACACACACACAAAATACTATCAGACACCGGAATATAAACACAGATGCACTCTGGATGTCATCTAAACCACACAGAGACACTCAGAGATGCTCAGAGACACACACACACACTGAGACACAGGCACCGCATGCCACCCTCACCAGGAACATCTTTTTATCCATCTAATTCCTCCCACTATGAATAATGCATTTCCCTCCTTACCGAGGCTCGGGTTTAACGCATCGCTGCGCGGGTCTTTAAGGGGGTCCTTATTCATAAACAGCAGTGCAGTAAATACCAGAGCTTTGCAGCCAATTTAATGGCAGTTATGCTTAACAAATCTGCCTCAATCTAATGATCAGCCACAAAGCTAGGCTATGGGTTTAATCTGCACACAGAGGCTCCCCCAGCTCTGCGACTCACTGAATATGCTTAGGGATCTCTCCATCCAGAGAGAGGAGAGCACCGGCCTGACACTTAATCCTCCCAACACAACACCGGGATCAACACAAACATAGAACAATGATAGTCTTTCATGAATAAGAATAACATTCAAAGTCCTAAAACACTGCAGAGACGATGCATACAGATACCGAGACATTATGAAGCGCTCCTTTTCCAAATCCTAGCTATTCCCCGTCTGGGCTGCCTGGGTCTTTCACTGCTTCTTATTCCAGCATTGACCCTGCACCTAAACAAGAACACCATGTGGAATTTAGAGCATGATGCATTTAGACTGAATAGAGCTTTGCAACTGGGGGTACTGCTCTACAACAACACAGTGTAGAATGGCCAGAAAAGTTTGAATACGATTCTAATCAAGTAAAAAAAAAAAACGGGTAGAATAATGTTATACGTAATAATAAGTTGTGTGAAGATACACATTTTAAGAAGTTGGCTTTTCAATTTTTACTGTCAATATTTCTGTATCTTGAAAATAGAAAAAACAGCTATCGTTGAAATTGAAGTCTCCCCTAAACACGGGTTTGCTACTGTTCTGGGATTAAAATAGCACAGGAAAGATAGCTGAGCCTACGTGATAGCTGAGCCTGCCTGCCTGCCTTTATTTGAGTGAGTCAGAGGGTCAATCTGTTATTTCTGACCGCTACTCAACATATATTCTGCTGACAACATGGCACCTGCTATAAAGAAGACTGACGCTGCTCCCCTGGTAGGGGGACACATGTATGTCGCAACACATGGTCCTGAAAAGAGATGTTGCAGGGCAAAGATGACTGCATTTGCTATGAGAGCACGATACAAATATAGTC
The DNA here is from genome assembly GCA_963678695.2 of Diplodus puntazzo. Taxonomy (NCBI): domain Eukaryota; kingdom Metazoa; phylum Chordata; class Actinopteri; order Spariformes; family Sparidae; genus Diplodus; species Diplodus puntazzo. The sequence continues at coordinate 27,931,460 of OZ023161.1, forward strand.
TTGCAGAGAAAAAAGTATTCTAGGAAAGTGCTTGGACTGTAAAAATTGGTTATTTTTAAAAACAAATGTCATACACTCATTTTATATGAAGAACAAAGTATTTTTCTCTGAACCCAGCGGGTGCCAGACATACCACAACAATGGCCCTTTAAGGACAACTGTTCCATGGACCCCTGGCCAGTAAATAACCTGAGAGTTAGTTGATAGGAGGGGAATTAGAGCCAGAGCAGGAGTATGTAATGGGGATGGATAGGAGGCTCAGGCCCGGGTCAAAGCCGCTTAGGAATCAATGCAGAGGTACAGGTGTACAACCACAGGTCTATAAGAGTAAGAAAACCTTTAAAGAGAGAGAGGAGAAGAGAGGGAAGGAGAGAAGTAGAAATAGAGGGAAAACAAACTGCGATCATTCATTTCCATTATCACAATTAAAAACACCACTCAGGTCGGTACTGGTTTTTAATTTACAAAAAGAAAGCAGCGAGAGGAAGACTAATGTGAACCGAGCGCAGCGATCACATCGGCAAGACAGACCGCATTACTGTCTCGCCTCCCAGCATTATTGCAATGGAGCTTCAAGTCTGCATGGCCACACAGGCAGACACTATGACATTTCATGCATAAATAAACTCATATAGGTGCTTCTCATGTTCGTGTGCATTTAAAACTAAATCAAAGAGCTGAAATGTAAATGCGCTAATTAAATAATATCCCACCATTGCTAATAAAAATGTCACAACTCCTGTGGAGGAAGTAAGCGCTGAAGAAAATGGAAATAGCCTTGACACTTGGATTAAAACACTATTGATGCCATTAAAATGCTAAGTGGGTCCAACCAATTGGCATAACCACATTTCACTAGTGGAATGTCAAAGGAGCACACGAGTAGTAGCAATTACTATTAGAATATAGTCAATTATGGCTGCTGCATATTTAATATGTGGTAAAGCAAAACAAAGGTTATGTTAATATGAGTTTATTAAGCATCCACGCACTATAAAAATGTTTGTGCGTTGGAGCTTTTTGATGCATTCTTTTGAGAAAAGCTGCTTTTTTTTTCGGATGAACAAATTTTCAGTTGCTGAATGCATCGCAGCAAATTTTAAATGTAGATTATCTTTTTCATTATATAGTTTTTTTTAACTAAGGAAAACAGGCACATGTGAGGCAGTTAATATGACAACGTTTTAAACCTCGACACCAAACACATTGTGGACCTCCTGTGCCCTCTAGTGGTAAAGACTATTTCCCCCTTTTACCTATAAATGTATTGCTCACCAATTTTAATCGCAAAAAAGAACATTTTTGTTTTTATTTTCAGGTTTTTTCTGATAGTGTTGTGATGTTGACAGTTGGCTTTCACCTTATTTCTTCTCAAAAGTTCTCTAAGATAATGATGGAGTTATAGGGACTGGCAGAGAAGTCGTTTCAGTCAACACTACTTGATAAAACTCTTTATTTATTTAAAAAAAACAACAATAATAATAAACCCTAATTAAAAATGCCTAACTTAGATTTGATGCATGTTTTGGTCATTTTTCTGCTGAAAAATTATTTTTAAAAAATTCATTTCATTTCTTCAATTCGTCAGAGATACACGTGAGAAGGAAAGTCTGTAGTTATTCCACAACGGAATGTTTTCAAGTTCAAATGCAGCGTCTTATTTAAGCAGCTATCTCTACACAAGCTCTCCGTATGCAACCACAACGTTCTTCCAATCTTAAGCAAAGTGATTTAGGTACTTGGACGATGTTAAATGTTAGTTTTTTTGTTCTGTTTTATGCACTGGCTTTTTTAAAAATTGTATCCTGGGCCTAAACAATGACTGAACGTTCATCTTCTTTCATGTTACATGATTGTGCTGTGATTGTAAATTAGTTGTGTCATTTCTACACTGTAAAAGATACAGACAAAAACGTCTAAGTTCGGTTCAGTTGAGAAGTTTTCCAGAAACAAGGAATGTACTGTAGATTTGTGTTTGTAAACTGTATGTTAAAATCATTTTACTGTTTATGGTGCAACAATTTGAAACCATACAAAAGATTTGTATAAATTCGGTATGATGCATCTATGAATATGATTATAAAGAGACAGATAGATGGAAGAACATCAAGGTCAGGAAGGCATTTAAGTTCACAAGCATCTTTGTTCAGCAATGGTCCCCAGGCTGCTGTAAATCTATGTACTACAGTGCTGCTGTGCAGCATCTCGTAATACACACACACAGCAATTACACTGCTGTGACTTTCCTTGGGACAAAGGATTTGAATATAAAGACAATTAAAGATTTTATGTTTATTTGATTTCCCTCCCTGTCATTATCTATCCCGAACAAAGCAGCAAGTCTGAACAAATGGCCACTACTTGTGCTAATTTAAACTAAAAGAAAGAGGAAATACATTTGTTTCCAGACCATTATATAGTGAGCCATGCATTTGCTGGCTACAAATGGACACCATTCATTACAGTTAACAATGACATCCAATTCAGCCCAGCTAATGAACTTCAATACAATCATGTTCGGTATTAAGGAGTGATTTGTTGAGTCTAAGTGTATCATTTTGGAGGCTAATGTTGATGAATGCCTGGCTGTGGAGAGATGGAGAGACACTCTTGTCACCCTTCTACTACAGCGTGATACCACAACACCATCTAGTGGCACCATCATGGAAACACACTTAACCGCATATTGATGATTTCTAACATATTATTAAATTGGTAGAACAGTTTAGGATTTTATGAAACTCACCAATGCCAGAGTTGCCTCCAGTTATGACGATAACCTTGTCAGAGAAGTCACGACCCTGCAGGATCTCGAGAGCAGCAGTGTTTCCGTCATAACGTTTTGGCTTGATAATCACATCCTCAACTGTAAATGCCTGTCGCGGGTCAAAGTATGTGTTCCGCTTGTTAATGTGGCTGAAAGTGACAGAGGAAAATAGGATGTTATAGAGGAGATCATATCCCAATTATTCATAGTCTAGCTTTGCCTGCGAGGCTAAATAGAGGCTCATATCTTTCATCTGGTTCAATCATCGATGTACTTACTCAACATAAACGATCTGCCCTTTTTCATCAGTTTCTTGCTCCCAACCATACGGTAAATCTGTGGCAAAAAACAGACACAATTTTTCTTCAAAACACAAAATGAATAGCACTGCTCTAAGCTACAACAATACTTATTCAGTACTTTCACAAAGTAACTCACAAAACAAGAAGCAAGGCATTCAACAAGGGAAATGTTAAACTGAATTATTGCACAGTGAAGGTTAAAACAGCATTAGTGACTGCAGTAAACCACTTTGAGTGAGCGTCCTGCACATAGAAATACATGTAAGACACTGGAAAAACACTCGAATATAGCAAACCTCCAGCACAACGTTTCTTCTTTCCTGTCTTGGGATGTTCCCACTGTGTCTTCATCTCATCGTGGCTGTTGGTGCACAGACACAAAAGAAGATTGAAAAAATGACCCTGGCTTTGTTCTTTACTTTACCTCATTCATTCATTCATTCATCTACGTATATATACCGTACTGAGAACAGCACGTATTTATCAGAGAAGATTTGATGTCCGCCGTGATGCACATGAAAAGACACAACAACACAATGTATAGCATAAATGAAAGGCAACCCCATGAATGGTGTTATAGAAAAGGCATACACAATCATAACCACAGCTGGTGAGAGAAATAAAAGGAGACATGACACTCCTTAAAGGAATTAAAGGAGACATGACACATATTAACAAAAGAAAACATACAGAGAGGGGTTCACAACATAACCACCTTTAAACATTTACATGCTTCTGTCCAAAGCGACTTACAATAAGTAAATGTCTTCATGGCCTGGTGCCTCCCTACCCATCCTGTCTTCTTCATCCCTACATGCCACCCCGTTCACTACGTTCCTCTGATGCACATCTCCTCTCCATTCCCCCCTCTAGACTACAAACAATGACAGGGCCTGTGAAATGCTCTCCACCACAGTTTGCGCCAGTGCACATCTATAACTTTTAAATCACAACTGAACTGCAATGCTTTTATTATTTGTGTTATGTATTCTTTATTTGTATGCTTCACTTTGTTGTTTGACTGCTGTTTTCTTTTGTTATATCCTTGGGTGACCTGAAAGGTGCTTATAAATAAAATGTACTATTACTATCATTAAGTAGTATTTATCACAAGAAAGAAATCACAATATATCACTGTTGACATCACATGCAAACTAGCTGTAAAACATGTTTGACAGACACTGACCCCCTCCCCAACTATCAGTAGTGGCAGCGGTGTTATTCACTCAGAGTAGCTACTCTTCACACACATATCAATGACAATGATGAAATGAAATGTTGAGCAGATATCTTGCCACTGTTGTGTCTTCTTCCTGTGGCCCCCACACAAGCCACCTACTGCACTGTCCCATCATCACAACCTCTGAGCTACACTACTGATAACAACTATTACTTCAATATGAGTCTCGCTGCCAGTCATAACAAAACGTTTCACATTAAACAGTCCCATCTTTTTTAGCAACAAAACCAACCGTGACGTGAGCTCTGTGCATGTTCTAACTCACGCTAGCTTAAATAAACCGGTGCAGCTAGCAAGCCGTGTTAGCCGACATTATCCGTTGGTTGTGAGGGGGGGGGCTTCGGCTAAACTCCTAAATGCTGACAGTTAGCGTTACTACATCTGTCCCACTTACTTTGCATAGTAGACCCAACCGTCTTTCGTGGATCTCTCTTCCCACCCGGGAGGTAACTCGTCCTCGCTGTCTGTGTCGTCCATACCTGCGTATTTCAGAGCCGCCATAACTCACTTTTTAATCACGTAAACGACGACGCAACAACCACTTAACCGTTGCTGGATATCTGCTCTGAAGGATGAATGCAAGCTGTCAAAAATCACACACACAGCGTTTCCCGGCACTTCCGCAACAACACTGTGACGTGTGCCGAATGGCCTTCTGGGAAATCGAGGCTGGAGGAGGCGTGTGAGTCTGGCTGGCACAGCAAGGTCAACCTCAACCAAAGAGGTCAATTATATAAAAGCCTGTCTTCAAAAAGTTAATACATGTCTTATAAACTACTTTCATGACTGTAATGATTAATAATAAGCCAATTAGTGTAATCATTGACGAGCTTAAAGTTAAATAAAAGCACTATAAACTGAAAGGACTACGAGCTATTACGCACAAAGACAAATGGCGGATATTTGCTGTATTTATTTGTGCATAATATATTTCATAATGTATTTTATGTTAATGTATAGCATAGTTGAATTGGAGTCATGAGCTGTCACTGTGATGGCGGCCTGTGTGACCCGACACTGTCCTGTACAGCTGCTCCTCATTAGCAAATCAGCTCTTCTGTATGCAAAGGCAGCAGTGTTCCCTTGTTCCTGCTCCTTTACCTGCCTGTAAACCTGTTAGGCTACCTGTAGCAGGTGTTCCGCCTGTTTGCTGATGGCTTCACAACTATTATGGAAGGGCATAAGTAAAAAAAGAGTCATTAATTTGATATGATAATAGCAGATCCATCCTGGAAACTGACTAACCAGCATACCACTTGTGCTACTGACTGTCAATGTGTACAGTAGAAAGAACAAGAACATGAGTCACCTCCCTGTCAGCCACTCGTCTTTTCTATGTACTGAAACTGTCATAACCTGCATTCAAACATCATTTTAAATAGGTCTCTTTAACAGAGGACATTTTGACATGACATGAGGAAAAAAACGATGGCTGAGTTTCGTTGAGCTGCTTCAGTTCCAGGGTTTCCTGGCATTGTGCACGCCGGCTCACTTTCATGGGACACTTGAGAGGAAACCATTACTAATGTTATCAGAAACACCTGTGCTTTTTTCTACTATCGGAAAAGGGTGTGTTAATTCATTCTTTCATATGTTCCTACTATACTTACCTTTTTTTGTATCCTTAGATGTGTGTGAGTCAATCATTTGTGTCTTTATATTTGCTTTCTTAAAATTACTTAAAGGAAGAATTTTATATTTATTAACTGAATTTGTTTCTTTATTGTTAGTCATTCTGTTAAACTGCTGATGTTAACTTGCTAACCAAGGAAATTAGTCATGACAGCAGGCGTACAGTATAAAAATGTCGTGCTTTTTTTGAAGTTTAACATGGTTGTAAAGCAGAAAGTTGCAGCATTGAGGGCCACATAAGCATATACAAAGGAGCTTTATCCAGTTTCTGCTTTATAGCTTGCTGCTTGCCCCCTCACAAACTATCAATAGTAGCAGCATTGTTATGTACTCACACAGTAGCTGCTCTGCACACTAGGCTACTTTTCTTGAATTCCACACTTGTGCCACTCCTGTTTGCTATTGATGTGGTTCAGCTGCTGCTTTAAGTGAGCAGGTTGTGTTATTACTGTGAAGGACGTGAAGAGTGGTTTTACTTTGGCTATTTCATGGCTTCTGGGAAAAACTTGCTGTCATGCATGCTGACTTTGAAGAATCTGCTGACGCTTGTTCAGACCGTGCAACTGGTTTAATATGATCGACTGCCAGGATGCTAACTTTAATTTTACTCATTGCACAACAGACTCTTCCTTCAGTTCTAGTTTGGCACATAGCATCCCACACTTATTCTCTACTTCCCCAAAAATGTGAAGCAGTCAAGTTGCAGATGTACTAAAGCATTACAATCTGCTGTGATCTAGTCGACCCTGTCATGATTGCACAGTTTCAAAGAATTCAGGATGTTTCAGGCAGTGCAAATGGTGCAGGGCTGAACTGTGGTTACCTGGCAAACAACTCCCCCAGGCAGGCGAAACAGCACTGAACCTTGACATAGAACGAACGCTGTCACACTTCAGGCTACGGGCCTTCTGGAGCTGAGGTACACAACCACTGTAGTGACAATCTGGGACACGCAAGAGAGGAGAGCACGATGGCTCAGGCTGTTATTCAGTTGCTTCTCCACATGACAGCCGCTCACCCAGTCATTGAGCACGAGTTGTGACAATCAGCTGTTGTGGTGTTTTCATCAGGGAGCTTCTTCACAGCACCGCTGCATCAAAGACACATGAAAGATGTTGTTGACGAAATTATCTTGACTCATGATCCACTTTTAAACTGCTTCCTGTTCATTTAACCACACCACAGTCTTCATTAATGAACTCTCTCTCTCTCAATGAGAGAGATAAATGCTAACAGAATAATGCATGTTACTTAAAGCAAGCAGGTGTTGTGATGAAATGTTACATCTGACAGATTGTTACAGACCTGGGTTTAGTATTTATGATTGTGGGGGGCGCCAAGTCGTACAAAATGCTAATTTCTACATAACGTTATACTTTTACTCTACAAGATTTCAGAGAGAGGGATGTTTTACTTTTTATGCCAATACATTTATCTGATACTGGGGCTGACATGGTATGAGATTTTCCAGGAACGATTTCACGGCATCAACATGTATGATATTACAAAATAATTTTGATTATAATTATCATTTACAACGACCCCAAACAGGATGAATAGAAGGGTTTCTTGGTTGAACGAACACTAATACATTTTCAAAAATATTTCAGACATGAAACTTGATTTTAACTTGAAAGATATTTTTCTCATTAATGTTTCCATACAAAACATGAGCTCAGATTCAATATGGTGCACTGTTATAGACCGAACTACCGAACAGTCTAAAAGTCATTCAAATCAGCTCCACCTCCGCCAGCTCTAACATTATAATAACCTGTAATAATAATCAGAAATGGTACAACGTAATAATCAGTGCTTTGACTTTGAAACATTAGGCATAATTTATTTATTGGCTATATGTTTTTCTAACTTAGATAGTGAATGCAATATTCATTATCATTATTATTTCTGGGTTTTTTGTGGTATTGCTGCATTTATTCAAGGAAAGGATGTGAATATTTTCTTATCCACTGCCCAACACTGTCTGTCAATACCTTACAATATTCTGGATTAAGAAATAACAAACCTTCAAAGAGAGGATTTAATATGGAAGGCCGGCTCAGTACACCATGAACAGATCAGGACCTCTCTGACAATTCAACATTCAGGGAATGTGAGGAATGTGAGTTGTCTTCTCCAAGTCACCTGGAACTGATAAGACTTGGTGTCGTACGCGTGTCCCACCTTACCCAAGGTGTGTAACAGAAGCTGAATCCATGTGTCATAACGATAAGGAGGCATCCATTGAGTTTAGTGACACTGCCCTCCTCTGTGTGATTGGAGCTTCAGCGCGGCCACGGCGCATGCCCCACGGCAGCAGAAGGGGGAGGGGCTAAGAGGTGGGCCGACCAACTGTAGGCAAGTGTGTGTTTGTGTCTCCTCTCAGCAGAGACACACACACTAACGAGAGGCGTGCTCGCAAACGGTTTTTTTTTGTATGCCATTGAAAGTTTTGTTTTTGTCGCCTTAAGATTGTTTCGATGTTACACTGTGTGTATTAAAAACATTCCGCCTGTACAACGCAATATTTATTGGCCCCAAAGCTGCCGACTTCGTTTCTTCTAAAGAGTGTCCGCTTCCCCTCCCCTCGATGAAGCGCTGCGATGCCCTCTGATTTTATATCCCTCCTTAGCTCGGATCTCGACCTCAATTCCCCCAAATCTCTATACTCAAAAGGTAAGATTTCTGTTACGTAAATGTTACTGTGACGACACTAACCCGCTCCGTCCTGGTTTAATGGGGAGCAGAATGAATGTCTTAATGGCTCATGTTAAGCTGCTAGCTAGCAGTAGTTAGCTTCTTTTCTGCTGTTAGCCAGCCTAGCTAGCTTAGTTAGTTAGCTGCATTTGGCTTGTGCACTGGCGACTACCTGGCTGGTTAGCTGTCCGCGTCACAATGCGTGGACGACCATGTTAACGCCAGGTCGCTCATCTTAAATTATGCCAAGTGACACGTGAGATGATATCAAAGTGTTTGGGTTTGACATTATTCATTAGGCTGGTGGGCTCGCTTTATATTAGATACATGTTATTAGCTAGCCACAGCTACGTGAGGTCGCTTACCAGCCACCACATTGTTCAGGGGGTTTGACGTGTGAAAGTCTTGCTCGGATTCTGCAGAGGTGTGTGTGTGAGTGCGTGTGTGTGTGCGTTAGCATGCATGTCCATATCGCGAGAGAAGGGCAAGATATAGTACACGCGTGTTGTTTTGTTTATCCCTCCCTGTTTGGTGTTTCTGGAGTGACTGTGGTTCTGCTGTAGTAGTGGTTTATTATGTGGATTTGGGCCAGAGCAGTCCTCCAAACAGTCTCTGGTTTCACAGAAAGAATGTAGTTACAGGCACTTCAGAAGCTCAGGGAATGGCACTCTCCCTGTCAGGATGCAGGGTCACTGGGGGCCAGGGCCACTAACTTGCCAACATTTATCCTGCCTTGTTGTAGTCAGCTGGGTCAGTGCATCTGTTGTGGCTTTCAGCAGCACTTTGTAGGTTAATGTCCTTCCTGTTAGCAAGTGGATTAACTTCATGTGTAAGGAAATTGTCTGTCAGTCCGCTACTCAATACTGTTTATTGTTTATTCATGACTAAACCTTGTATGTTGTTATTGTGCACTGCTCTTGAGGTGGTAATCTGAGAGGCGTGCATGTATGTATCTGCTTTGGATGTCAGTGGACAGTAGGACTGATGTTAGATGTAGTCCACATTTTGATCTGTGGTTGTTTATAGATTGCATATAAACCCGATATAATCCTTACCTGCCTGCCGTCAGACCCGGTCCCACATCTCTCGCCCTGATATGTATAGGATGCTCATGAGTTAGCAGAAAGCATTCCTCTGTGACCCTGAAATGCTCCCTTGAGCCTGCCATATGGCCACACTGTATCACATGGTGACTGTTTATTTATATCTCAGTAATTGGGTGTATGCTCATGTTGGGGTCTAGGTAGCAGACCTGCTCATCAAAGAGCTACTCAGAGAGCTCATGTGTATCAGACTGAAAGTGAGAGAAGGGTCAGTTGGCCAAGGTGCATTTCGGCCTGCCAGAACACATCGCACCAAGTAGTTCATGTTTTTCCTGGCTTTAAATGAGACAGAAGTGAAACCTCAATGGTGACCCACTGAACCCTGATGTTTATAAAGTGGAAAATAAATATTGTTTATAATCATATAATATCTGTTTTGTGTCAGGTTCTTGAATATACACCATAAGGAAGCACTGCTGGGATTTCTTTTCTTTCAAGTCTGTAACTACAACAAATCAGTTTGTGCCCACTGTGTCAGTGTTAATCACACCGGGGCTCTTACTACGAGGTAGTTACGCATATTAAAACGATTATTTTCATCAGTCACACAAATGTCACCCATAACAGATATGATCCCTGCACAGTCTGGTTACAAATAGATAACACTTAATTGCAGGGAACCTTGTGATTTAGTTCAGCTTTAATTAAGGTTCCCAGATTTTTATTTCAGAAAGATTCCTAATGCTTTGTTAACTTTTCGATTTCATACATTATCCTGCTATGTGGCCACACTCACTTTACTAAATTTGTTGGCATCCACCATTAGAAAAAGTCTGGTTTATTTTGTTTACATGATGGTCTATTAATGCAACATAAATATGCCAAATCATAGGCTGAGATGTGTGGGAGAAAATAAGCTTATCTTCCGATATTCTGCAGGAGAAAAAAGTGCTCTGATACTTGCCAAAGGGTTGTTTATTCGGCATCATGAATATTTTCTTTTCCCTAAACATAATGCGATTTTGCATTCTGTGAGTTTTATTGCAGAAATATTTTATCTTTGCCTGAAACAGCCTGCCTACTAACTCATCTTGCTCCCCCTTTCAAGTGATTTCATTGAGATGGCTAAAAAAAAAAATCCCGAATGACAGTTCAGTCTCAGACAGCAGAGAGAAAACAAAATCTTTCATCTGCTTATTAGTGTGAGAAACTTGAGCTGGTGCATCAGTGAGTGCAATTAGATCCCATTGTGTGAGACCGACACACAGGACATACATTGGAACTCCTGTAAATTTGGCCCGAACATAAAATACTGAGTGTACAGTAGTGTAAAGTATAACAGTTGAACAGCTTTCTTAGGAATCTTTTCCCTGGTAGAAAGTCATTTAAAAAGTATTTACTGTGCATTGTTAGATTGTTAGTCTGTTCAGAGAAAGTTGACTTTATTTCTGGGAAGTTCTCGCTGTGATTTGACCGTGAGCCCCACAAATGAGACTCTTCACCTCCATTGCATTGGTGTGCAGCAGAAATCTAAGAGGTGGACAGAAAAACAGGATAAATAAAACTCAAACCACGTGTTTGGAAAAGTGCCTCTTGCACTGCTTGAACTAATCCAAGTGAACCCTTTAGGAGAAATACAAGCCGTTTGGTTTTTGTCATTCATTTTGTACACTATGAGAACAACCCCGGTGAGACCAGAACAAATCATGCTGAACATGAAATCTAGGTTTATTTTAGTTCAGTTTTATTGTTGTTGCATTGTGCTTCAACTGAGTATTCATTGCTGCTTTCATATCGATGCAGGCATTCATTAGGCTTCATTTACTGTCAGTCAAGTGAGGCGTATGAGAAGGAATAAAAATTCCTTCCGGGTATAATCCTTTAAAAGCACTACTTATTGAAACATCCTTGTGTGTTAGTGATTGTTTATTCAGCGCACCTTTATGAGCTACTACAGTAGTTAATTTCAGGCTAGGATGACTACCACAAAGCCTGTGTTTTAGAAAGTTCTAAAAGTAAAGGAAATGTAAACTAGGAAGGATGCGGTGGTAGTATTGAATAATATCTTGCGTTGAAACCGCTGATCTGGCTCATTCATCTGATCCTCATAAGCAGGCGCATGGAGAATCAAAGAGATTATCCAACCGTTCCTCACCAGTATAAATCAGTTTCAAGGTAAACAGAGATGGTGTAAATAGCCAAAAATGGCCTTCTTTGTGGTTTGAGTGCAGTGAGTAGCTCCTTTGTCTGTAAGTTGGCTTGAGCATATTGTTATGTGTTCGAGAGTGTAATTAAAGCAGCCATTATTGGGCACTGAGATACATTCTTGGTCTGAATATTTTTTCATTTGCAACAAAAACATCGGCCTCATGAATTGTCTATTCATCTGTCATCCCCCGTCTTAGTCCCAAGCCAGCTGCAAAGAATAAAAATGGACTGGCGGCCTTGCCATTTGGCAAAACCTTTAAGGCATGTGTAATGTGAGCAGTGCATAACTATGAGATGAGGTAATTTAATTGTTCTAAGTGTAGGTTAAAGTCAGTCCGCCCCCTGGCTGGCTAGTTTGTTACAGCCTACTTTTGGGCATAAGATTGCACATAAATGTGCACAGATGTCATCTGACTTCAGTGAATTAAGACCATCACCAAAATCCAATGCCTGAACATTATCAGTGTCCAGTATTCATTAGGGAACAACAGGAATTCAGCTTTCTTTTCTTTTGTGTTTGGTCTGTTGTACTGCAAGGATGTGAGTCGGCCTGGAGGAACGGCTTAAGTAGTGTTGAATGTTTTTATGTTTTTTAGATGAATAGAGTTTTTTTTATCAAAACTATGGGTAGGTGTTCTGTGAATTATTATAATGTTTTTATTTACTTTATTGATTCTCACTTTTGATTCCGTTATGCCAAAAAGTTAATTTGAGTTTTTACTTTGACTTTTGTTAAGAGTCTTGTAGCTGCTTCTCAGATGCAGTCACAGGTGGTGACTTGCAGCACAAGGTCAACTGACAACTCAACTAAAGCACATTTAATGATTGCCTGCTGTCACTGTGAGCAAACAGAAGCTGCTCAACCTTATTATTAATATAACTGCTATTGTTGTTATTATTCCCACATGCATTGCCCCTTTGTTTTCTTGTTAGATTTTAGAAAGTGAAGCCATACTTCTGAGCGTTTACTGCGGTCCATCTCCCCTCACTGATGTCATGTTAACCATGCATGCTCATATCTAAACAAGCTGATACCATCTTATGTTCATGTGACTTGAACCGGTCCTGGCAGAAAGCCACAGCCTTGCAAATATGCAGCCTTTGTTTGCAATAATAAAGGTTACAGCCAGAGCACTACTTGATTCTTAGAGCTGAAGCCGATATTAAAGAAATATACGATATACACACCTTTTGTAATGGTCCTGCAAATTGCTTTACAGAGCACTTGCTACAAAGATATGACTCAGAAGCAGGATATTTAACAGTTTAATAACAATAAACTTGAAAAATGAATGAAGCTATGAAGCAGCGAATTAAGCTGGTAATTTAATAATAATGAATTATCCCGAGCATTTTCCTTGCATGATATATCTGTCAGGATCTGATAAAGGATAGCTAATCGATAAGCAGAAGTCAGCCATTATTTCTCTGTTGGTACCCTATTGTTGGCATTTTGCATTTGAGTTTGGTTCCCAACCTTAATCAAAGGCTTGTTTTGGGTATAATTTGATGGTAGTATGGAATATCAAAAACCATGTAGTACCAGAAGTGAGCATCAGTCAGTCTTATTCTTCTTGTGCACCGTGTTTAACAATGAACACATGCATTTGAGATGTTTGTTTTTTTGTAGGGAAATGTTTCAATACTCAGTAAAGCATGTTATAAAAAATTATGTTTGATATTGGTGGTAAGTGTCGTACTGGTATCAGTCTCAGAAAATCCCTGAGCTGTGTTGATTGTTTAATTTCCCACCAACACAAGCTGCGCCACAGTGTGTGTATATACAAACAGAAACTATTTTGCATGCTGTTCACTCCATGGGCAGTCTGGCGCACGAGTAAATTCAAAACACTGAATGAAATCCAGACAGCACATTTACATACCTAAACAATATGAAAGATTGAGCAACAATGTACAGTATATTAATCAGTTTTGTGCTTGCACCTAGTATCAGCCGTATGTGTTTCAGATAATTAGACTAAACAGTATATTTATCTATAATAAAACTTATCAGTGTACATGTAAATAAATACACTGAATGTATTGCAGGCAAACACATTCATCTCTATCATTGACGCTCACAGTAGATAAGCTCCATGGGAGTCCTCAGCCATATTGACACTATGAAATGTTCCTGATCTTGATTCATTTCATAAGTAAAACAACGCCAAAAGTGTGTTGTAGACCTTTGACACAGTGATGTGGGTTTAACCCGGCATTGACTCATTGCGATCTGGTCAGTGCACATCCTCTGGTCTGGCCTTGGGACCTTCCTCCCTACCTGACTCAAGGTTTCAGTTCAGTGAACAGGCATTTCTGTCATCTGTGCGTGCATGGTGAGGACCTTTGTTCATATATGAGTTATTTTCGTTGCGTATGAATGGGTGAGTCCAGGCGAGTTGAACGCACATTCAGTAGACTCACGTCATGCACTCATCCCCTGTGTGAAAGGGGTAATAGTCAAGACTGAGGTCATGTCGGGTTGCCAGTCAATCTGTAATACACCCGTGCACAAAGACTCCTCACACCATCAACAGAGCACAACGGACACAGATGGAGTGTTATCCTGAAGATTATGGACACTTTGCTGTTTGCTTTAAGACCACATTTTAAGTATATTATATGGGCTATTGTCCAAGCTTTATAGAGATCTTTTGTTTGGCAATCTATTTTAAAAGTTGATTGAATACACGGTTGTGGTTTGTCTGGTTTAAAGGGACAGTTCATTCAAAATGACAATAACACAGATTGCATTGTGCATTGCAATAGTTCAACTGAGAGACACTTTCACACACTATCACGTCTCTGTCTATATTTGGACTTGTGAGAAATGTAATTTTTTGCCTCTTCACGTGCCACAGACTTAATGCCACTCAGCTCTGCTGTAATGGGATTTGCAGCAGGCAGTCTCTTGAAGCCCTCTGGATGGATAAACAAGTTTTATTGTATTATTTTTCAAGGAACTATCTTCTAAAGGCTGATTCACTCGAAATAAGAATACGCCTAACAGCATGGACCCTCCATCTCAACGCTTGCAATTCTTCCCGTCTTTATGAACTAAAGCACTGTGTTAGTTCTTCAGCTGAACTGTGGTGACTTTGTGTTGTCACTCACTCAGCAGCATCACTGACGTCACAGAAGTGGGAGATCATGTGTCTTCAGTTTCACCATTCCGCTGGTGCTAAGTCATAGCTGAGTATCAGATGACTACTACACACGCTGGGTGTCGGTGGTGCACAGCTGAACTATCCATGTCAGGGTGTTGATGGATCACTGTTTCTTAGCAACCAGACTACCTTGTCGTGTTTATATCTGCCACCAAATGTAGTTTGCTCCAGTGTAGCTGCAGTGGTTGGTTATAGTCTTCTAGGAATCACCTTCACATCGAATAGCAAGGAATGTCTCAGTGGGTCTTATTACGCAAAACCCCATGGGAGGCTAATTTAGCTTATCATAAGATGGCCTGAGTTGTGTTCATGTTGACAGCAGGTTTTTTTTTGTGTGTGTGTATGTTTGGAAGAACTTGATCACCATGTCATCCCAGTTCAGGGCTCCAGTTTTCTTATGACTACTAGGATTACATTAGAAATGAACTATTGACATTATTACATTTCGGGAAGAAAAGTATTACATTATCACAAGGTTACAAATCTTATACTACAGGAATGATGATGAAATGATCAGATGAATCACAGTGATGATTTAGTGTGTGAATGAATGCAGGATGCATCTTGAATTCCTGCTCTCAAAATTTTGCAAATGATCAAGTCAGCATAACTGTGTCTAACTAGGTCACACTAAACAAGCAATATGAAAAATATGGCCTGAATATAAATTAAAACGTTAGAAAAGATGAACTAACATTATCCGCAGAATAAACAGTGGTCTCCTGGCCCGCCATGTGTTGTAATACCACTCTGTACCACAAGAGGCAATAAATGTCAGAACTGCTTCTCTTAAATCAGAAAATGTCTACTTGTGAAAGGACACCCTGTTCTAGTCCCTTGGTCTTGTAATAATCAACAAATCTGCTTTGTGTGTTTCAGAACCTAATTTATCTTCTCCTGCTCCTCCTTTATGACAGAGTCAGTATATGACCTCCTCCCCAAAGAGCTCCAGCTCCAGCCGTCGTCCACCCAGACAGACCCACCCACCATGAGCCAGAAGAGTGGGGGAGAGGCGGGACCTCCCCCCTCTGCAGCCTTGGCCTCAGGTGAGCTAACTGCTGAGTACATAAAAACCATGATCTGGGATCAGTTTCCCTTTGCCAAACTATTCCCCAACATAGTAAGGGGTGCACAAACCAATGTGGCCTTGTATCAGTGTCTGGGGGCAACTTCACCCTTTCACCAGTTTCTGAGACAATTTGTATTGGTGACTGTTGGAGATGATAACGACTAGTAGAGTATTTATTTTATATGTTTTTTCAGTGAAGGGATAAGTACTGCTGACGTGACAAGACACTGTCATATTAGATTTCACTGGGGTATATTAGGGGTTTCGCTGGTTGCATTAGGCGGTAGCAGTTGATGGGTTGGGGCTGAGAATTGAAGCTGATTTTTACAGTCGGACTCGAGCTGTATTTATGTATATTTTTGGATTTTTGAGTCGGTTAAGCCTGTCTGTTTTAGGTGAACATGTTAGGTGCTTTAGATGTCTGTGTGACGAGCATCTTTTCTTATAATCCTAGCAGCAGCATGGGAAGAGGCATTGCTTACCTTGACTTTGTTGTGTTTATTCAGCCACACAGCAACTGCTTTAAGTGCCCGAAGCTCTTCACCTAACAGCTCTACTTTATAAAACTAACTCACAGAAAAGAGATGTTTTTAAAACTTGCTGATTACAGTATAAGGGACAGGCATTTCAAAGCATTTAATATCTGGCTAATATACTAGTGCCATAACTAACGATTACTTTAATTGTCGATTAATTTGTTGTTATTTTCTTGATTAATAGTTTAGTGTCAAATAGTGATGGGTGTCAAATATCAGTGTTTCCCAGAGCCCAAGATGATGCCCTCAAATGTCTTGTTTTGTCCACAGGCCAAATACATTCAGTTTTCTAACAGAGATGAAAACAAACCAGAAACTAGGCACATTTATGAAGCAGGAATCAGAATTGTTTTTTTTTTGTTCTGATTTTGTTTCTTTAAACTGCTCAAACCAATTAATCAGCCATCAAAATAGTTGGCAATTAATTGAGTAGCCGATTAATCGCCTCAGTTGTTTGCAGCTCTATAACATTTGCCATGCTGGTGGAAATAAGAATCTCATGCTGTGCTTCCACTGCATGGCTCAGCTTAGCTGGGCTCGACACACTGTTTTTTGGTTTCCCAGGGTCAAAAGTTGAGGATAGTAAATTTTTTTGATATCACCTTGGTCGAGGTTTTAAACAAGCTGAGTTGATTCAACAGTAAAGTAAAACGCTACAGGCCACTGATGAATCAGAATATCGTCACTGAAGCGACACAGTCATCTCATCGCCTGCAATCTGATGTAAGATCTCCCATTTCTTTTTTTTCTTTTTTTTTTCTTTTTCAGCAGTCTGAAACGTATGTCTCTTTGTAAGAACAAACAGCCATCCGTTCAATATCCTCCATTGTTCTTTTGTTTCTGTTGCGTTGATGATGGTGTCGTGGCAGTCTCACTGGTGCCGCTATTGCAATCAGCTAAAAATCCAACCTATGTTGAGCGGGCACCATCTGCAGTGGAAAACAAAATTGAGAAAAGTGTCTGGTATCAAAAGGGAGTCGAGAATAGCCATGCAGTAGAAGCACAGCTTCTGTTGCTTCTGTGTAATGAAAGTCATACGCAGTCTTCTTTTCCCGGAAAGATTCACTATGAGTAACGGCTCCAAGTAATGTTGCGTTTGCATTAACAGCATGCTAACATTGCCTGTTCTTTTTTCATTTCACTCACCTTTTTCTGCAGCTTTTTCCCGTCATGCTTGTGCTTTTTTTTCACTTGGCAGTTAGAAATATATTTAATGCTATGAAGCACCAGTGCTGCTGATCCAGATGTAATCCTTTGGCTTCAGCAGTCATCTCAGACTTCTCTTATGCTACAACATTATATTGTATTCCCGTGACTGTATTAGCACTTTCTCTTAGTGCCGGTGGGGTCAGGTTTTGTTTATAAATGCCTTCAGTTCCTCAAACAGAAACGGCCTATTCACATTTGTTATCCACACATTTAACACACTCATTCAGCAGTTGGTCATCTGATAATTTATTGAGGTTTCAAACTGTTTGAGCTTTACAGATAAATGATTCATCCTCGCCCATGTTTCAACAGCAGTTGATATTTTCAGTACTTATGAATGTTCTGTCTCTTTATGAAACAGTGAAGTTGCCCCTAGCAATCGTCTTTAAATAAAACGTAGCAAATTAAACGATACTGGTCTGATCTTGGATCATGGTTAAAGGAGGCCAACTTCAGCTGTAACTGTAAAGGATTCAAGTCTAGAGTTTAATCTAGACGGCAAACTAACTTGTCAACAGTCATGTTGAAGAGAGCGCTTTTGTTAACGCTACCTTTTAACTTTCCTGTCTGAACCAGCTGGCCCTAAGCAGTGCTGATCAAAAGCATGTCTACTGTAATGTCCTTCAGATCATCATTAACCAAACACACATGCTTTAAAGTGTTTTTAAATGATCAGCTTCAAAAGTTACTCCTTCCTCCAGTGTATTAACTCATCCAATTTACTGATTGACAGAAGTTGAATCTTGAATGATCAGCTCTCTTGTTGCTCATTGGCTGTCTCGTTTTTATTGCAGGAAGTTCCCTCTGAGGCAGGGAGTGTCTGCATATAAAATGGTCTGCAGTTCACTGCTCCATAGGTCAGAGGCTTGTTTATTCTGTCTCCATGGCTACGCTCAGTCCCAACCAAATCTTCCAATTGGCATGCGCAAACTACTGTTTACTAGTGAATGCACATTGCACAAACTGTACTGTAACCCTGGCAAATTTAATTTGGCGCCACATTACCAGCTTGCAAATTTGGCTGTACAACAAAAGTTTGACCAGATTTTGTTTATGTTTCTTTCTGGCAATGTGTATGTAACAATTTGTAGCTTGCTTTTGTTTTTGTAAACAAAGCATGTCAGTTTTGTCACATTGATTTTAATTGAGAAAGGTTTTGTAGGAATCAAAACATTGTGGGACCTATAGTACCCTTCTCAACTTTAACTTCAGAATATTTGATCAATGCTTGGCAGCTCTCGCATGCACAGTGAGAGCATATAACCCACAACAGCCTGTTGAAATTAGAGTTGGGAAGAGGGGAAATCAATACAAATCATGCACAAATTCAGCTGCTTGAATGGGACTGCTAGCCTGCTCTGTGCTGAACATCTGTACTAACTTATTTATCTGTATATACTACTACAGATGCCACCTCCTCCACCTCCAGCCCCTCTGCCTCCTCCTCCCTGGCCATGGGAGTCCCATCCACTGGCTCCTCTACCTCATCCTCAGACCATCTCAAGGTTCCCCAGCACATCCACTCCAGCGGAGGGGATGGAGCTGGAGCTTCAGAGATGCAAAATGCGGAGGGTGCTGTATCTGCTACGACCAGAGGCAACAGTGGAGCAAACACTGCACCAGGAGATATAGGGTCAGGAGTGTTGTCAGGGCTAGGAGTCCAGCAGCCTCAGAACACCCCATCAAAACGGAGGCCTGTGTTGAGCATATCCCCGCCACCTGAGGATCTATTTGATGACAGCCAGATGTCTTGCCAAGAGGAGCCTACTGTGTCTGCTCCAACGGGTCCTGATTCAGAGCATAGCAGCAGCATGTGGGCCGATGACTCCGTCTCCAACTTCAGCCTGATCAGCTCCGTCTCCTACAACGACAACACAGAGGTGCCACGCAAATCTAGAAAACGCACCCCTCGCCAGCGGCCTGGCCCCAAGCCTGCTCCTCCGGAGGACAGCATGGATGTGTTTGATGCTGACAGCGCCAAGGCTCCTCACTTTGTCCTCTCCCAGCTGAGCACAGACAAGACCACTCCCATAGCCAGGTGGGCCAACCCTTGTCCAATGCACATTCTGTCAGCATTTTGACTGGAGAGTAGCTCTGTCCTTCTGTAGCGATTTAGTAAAGGTCATTTAATTCAGTTTTGTCTGGGGTAATTGAATTTCAGAAAGTCATATTAATGTCATCATGTGATTTTTTTGTTGCCCGGCAGCTCTCTTGAGTCAGGGACTGCAGTGAAGGGTGGGTCACTGTCTACTCAGTTCCCCCAGAGGAGTGACGGAAAGGAGCTGAAGATCCTGGTGCAGCCAGAGACCCAGCACAGAGCTCGCTATCTGACCGAGGGCAGCAGAGGTTCTGTCAAAGACCGCACGCAGCAGGGATTCCCTACTGTCAAGGTTTGACAAACAAAACCACCGTCTGCTTCCTGACAATGAAAAATATGACACCTAATTTTGAATTTACTGAATGAGGCTGAAAGTGCACAGGACCAGTGTGAAGTACTGTGCGCTACAACAGTGTTTACATGAAGCATTTAAATATTAATTCACACTCATGAGTCTGTTCTGGGATACATCAAAAGCTATATTCTAGGTGGTACAGTATGTTTTTTGTCAATTCAACATCAGACCCAAGAAACTTTACCTGTTAAAAAAAAAATGAGCAGGAAATATCATTCCTTAATCAGGAACTCAACCCTTGACTGCTCAACTAGGGCCGCTCAGCTGCCAGCAGATAAAACTGCAGCATCAAGCTGTTATAGTCTATACAGTAGTGAAGCACTCAATGAAACATGTATGATACCAACAGTAAAGATGCTAGAGAATCATGAGCTTTCTCTGTGATATAATCGAAGACAGGGAGAAAATAGATCCGACTCTTTCTGGAAACCCTGGCATGCATCCACACATTACATTGCAGATACCACTTTTCAGTATGCAAGTGCCACTCTCGTTGCTTAGCATGGATGCTTCAGGAAGAAAGCTGCACTCTGTATGCATTTCACGATTACTCGCTGACCGATAATTTGAACTTAAAACATCTGTATTGTTGTATAGTGTTACGTTTTCTGTTATTGGTGAAAGTCAAGTCATTTACACACAATGTCTTTTTTGTCCACAGTTGGAGGGTGTGAGTGAACCAGTTGTGCTGCAGGTGTTTGTAGCGAATGATGCAGGCAGGGTGAAGCCTCACGGTTTCTACCAGGCGTGCAGAGTGACGGGACGTAACACTACTGCCTGCAAGGAGGTGGACATTGAGGGCACCACTGTTATTGAGATCCCCCTGGAGCCCAGCAGTGACATGACACTCGCGTAAGGGGTTATGGTGTTTTGTGGATGATTCAGGATCAGTTGCTACTCACAATACTTTGTGTGCTAATCATTTATTCCCTATACTGTGTTGTTTTCTACAGGGTGGACTGTGTCGGAATTTTGAAGCTGCGTAATGCAGATGTGGAGGCCCGTATTGGTGTGGCAGGGTCCAAAAAGAAGAGCACGCGTGCCAGGCTGGCCTTCAGAGTCGGTATCCCCCAACCTGATGGATCCACCCTTACTCTACAGGTTCCCTCATCATCCATCCTCTGCAGTGAGTAGTTCAGACACAACATCTATTAAAACAACAGTCAACACCAGTCTAAACCTAGCTGGCATCATGAGGCTAATTACTGGAGAACCATGTGTTACTTTGGCTATCATCCAACATAGTATTTAGGATGATAGTCAGAGATGTATAGGTCTCTTAAGTTGATTGAAATGTCTGTTTTGTAACAGTCTCTGGTAAACACTAACCCAGTTGTCATGTGAGTTATGATTCATTGGCTCTTCTGTCAATTTCCAGCCCAGCCAGCAGGAGTGCCAGAGATCCTGAAGAAGAGTCTTCACAGCTGCTCAGTGAGAGGAGGAGAGGAAGTTTTTATCATTGGAAAGAACTTCCTCAAAGGAACCAAAGTTATTTTTCAGGAGAACATCGCAGGTGCTGTGTCCATCTTGGTGTCGTCTGTGTTGTATCGCACTGTAATTGTTTGGTTTCTGCATGTTAATCTCTGCCAGATGGTTGAATAAATATTTAAAATAAACATTATATGTTTTATTTGTAGATGATAATTCCTGGCAAGCTGAGGCAAAGATTGACATGGACCTATTCCATCAGGTAAACACAACTGAATGATATGTAAACTTGTTTTTCCATGAATATTATAACCTGCTGTGTCAAATCTGCCATGCTTTTGTTGACTATACTCTTTGAGATTTTTCTGAAGATGTGATCGTCCTTTTGGATCTCTCTTTTTCAGAACCATTTGATAGTGACAGTCCCTCCATTCCACAACCAGTCAATCACTTCTCCCGTTTCTGTGGGAATCTTTGTGATGACCAATGCTGGTAGATCACATGACGCCCAGACCTTCACCTATACTCCAGACTCAGGTACAGCCACTCAACACTTCAAAATGTTCAGCTCACTGGCTGACGGACGTGATTATAGCATTTTAAAGATACTGTAACAATAGTATGAGGAATAACGCTACCTGCATTGGCTGTGTACAGGATTGTGTACTGTTCACATTTGAATCAGTACTGGTAGCTAGCGATACCTTTTTTCAATTCTGTACTGTGGGACCTGTTTACAAGATGAGTTTGCTGATAGCAATCCCATAATCCTTTTTTATAGATTTTTTCAATTATGCCTATGTAGAAATGAATGACTTATTGTGATGATTTTAGCATCTAATAATGAAAAAGCTGTCGTGGAAGAACAAGTTTAAGTGTATTTTGTTTATATGGCACTTTTTTAAAACAAAGTTTGCAAAGTGCTGTGCAGGGTACAGTCAACATAAATAAAAAAAAATCATAAAAATAAACAAAATAAGATAAAATAAAAGAAACATACACGTACAGATATATGCAGAGAATGATTACGGTTCTATTGCAAGGGAATGCAAGACGATAGAGATGGGTTTTGAGAAGTTTTTTGAAACCATTTAGTGATTCAGCTGATCTAACAGAGAGGGTAGACTGTTCCAGAGGAATGCAGCTCTGACGGCAAGGCGCAGTCACCCCTAGATTTGAGGAAGGAGCAGGATATCAATAGGAGGCCTAGGTCAGAAGATCTGAGTGGTCCAGAGGTGGAGTAAGGGTGCAAGAGTTCAGAAATGTAGGGCGGGGCAAGACCATGAAGGGCCTTGTAGGTGATGAGTAGTGTCTTGAAGTCTATTCTGTATTCTACTAAGAGCCAATGAAGGAATGCAAGAATTGGTGTGATGTGGGATCTGCGATTGGTTTTGGTTAGTAGTCTGGCTGCAGCGTTTTGTACGAGTTGCAGGTGAAACAGGGCTGCATGGTTGAGACAGGTGAAGAGAGAACTGCAGTAGTCAAGGCAAGAAAATAATGACAGATATTGTAAGAGGTGCACTTGAATGCAGTTCTTGTCGGCTCCTACACACTTTGCCATTCAGGCCAATCTTTATTTCAGAGTTTATAGTTGCACCTAAACGTACCTTGAAGTCGCCTGTCTGTCCTGTGTGTCCCTGTGTGTTTGACACAAACACGTGGACAAACACAGAAGCAGCGTGCCTGTAGATGACACCAAAATGCAGTAGACTATTTTGGTACAAATATCACCTGCAGTTGTGGCGGATAGCCTTCCAGGATTTAATCCCCAAATGGAAAATATACCCGCATTTAGCGCTTAGCAGGTGTTAATTTCGACCCTGCGTGACTTGAACAAGCTGCATCGGTGACACAGTCTCTCTCTCTCTCTCTCTCTCTCTCTCTCTCTCTCTCTCTCTCTCTCTCTCTCTCTCTCTCTCTCTCTCTCTCTCTCTTTATCTCTTTATCCTCTAAATTACTCTCTTACTCACCCAGATGCACTCTCGGCTGACAAAATTTGGCAGTGATTGATTTATCATGAATTGATACTTGGTTATACCAATGTAAATTGGTTGGTACCATTAAAAGAACAGAGTTTATTGCCCAACCCTAGTTGTATAAGTCAACATTATGACTTTTTGACACAGGGTTCAGGAGGTAGAGCGGGTTGTCCAGTAATCGGAAGGCTGCTGGTTCAAATCCCTGGCTACCTCTGCTGCATGTCAAAGTATACTTGAGGAAGATACTGAATCCAAAATTGCTCCTGATGAGCAGGTTGGCACCTCTGCCATCAGTGTTTGAATGTGTGTGTGAATGGGTGAGTGTGACAAGTATTGTAGGGTGCTTGGAGTGGTCAGTAGACTGGAAAAGCTGTAAAGAAATGCAAAAGAAACCAGAGAAATCCAAATCCCAATACATTAATTATTATTATCAGTAAACTGTAAACCGCAAGTCATAGACTTCAAATAAGTACTTCCTTCCAGAGACATAAAGCTATCTTGTGTTTCCAATCTTACCCTCAGCTGATGACTCAAACGTCCGGACAGTAAAAACAGAGGGACCCTCCCTGGTCAAGACATGTATATTTGATGTTCAAATCAAATCTATATCGTCTGAGCGAAATGACTGCTCTGTTCAGCCTTCCAAGCGGCAAGAGGACACCCCAATGGAAGTGTCTAGCAATCCACCGCCCACAGATGTCTTCAAGGTAAGAAACCATTCATTCTCACAAAGGAATCAAAAATATTTATTTTAGATTTAGTTGGTAACATTTGTGTTTCTTCTCTTTTTGTAGCCCTCCCCTGACCCTCTTGTCTCAGTGCAGCAGACCCTGGAGCTCAGCTCCAGTCCTCATCCAGGTGGAGAGTCCTTTCAGAGCCCAATGCCCCTACAACCTGAAGACGTGGAGCTTCCCCAGGCACCCCCTGTGTTCCCGAGTCTAGAGTCTCTTAGCACCATACAAAAGCAAGAGATTTCCCCCACAACTTCCTTCCCAGTGTCAGGAGATACTACAATCCCTCCTGTGACGCCAGAAGTCCCTCAGCAATTCCTCAGAGACCCTCAGGACAACTTGCCGCCTGAGAGTTCCAATAATAGTGGAGGGGTTGTAGTCGTGGCCATGCCCCAGATAGCACCTCCCTCTCAGCCCCAGCCACAACAGTCGCAGGTTACCCTATTCCCACAGGAAGGGGTGGCCCAACTGGAGAGGGCAGTAAGGGAGCTACAGGCCGGAGGTAACACCACACTCCAGCAGGTGTTGGAGGCGGCTGTAGCCCAGCAGCAGCTGAACTCTGTGCTGTACAGCCCCACACCCTCTGCAGACTCCCTTCAGCAGCATGTCCAAGAGAACATGAATAGCCTTCGATTGGGAACCACAGATAATTCACTATCGACACAGCAACAGCTACAGATACAACAGCAGCAGCAGATACAACAGCAACAGCAAATACAACAGCAACAGCAGATTCAACAGCAACAACAGATTCAACAGCAACAACAGATACAACAGCAACAGCAGATACAACAGCAACAGCAGATACAACAACAACAACAGCAGATACAACAGCAACAACAACAACAACAAATACAGCACCAGTTTCAACAGCATCAACAACTACAGCAACAACAGCAAATCCTTGGTAACCTTCAGCATCAACAACAGCAGCAACATTTGCAGCAACAACAGCAGCAAGTTCTTGGCACCATGCAGATTCAACAACAACTTATATTACAACCGCAAGACCAACAGCAACTGCAGCAGCAACAGCAGCAGCAAATCATTGACAATATTCAACAGCAACAACAGTTGCAACAAAATCAGCAACAGCAAGTCCTTAATAACATCCAACTTCAGGATCAACAACAACAAAATCAAATACTTACCAATTTACAACAACATCAGCTACAACAGCAGCAGCAACAGCAGCAAAGTCAAGCACTGAGCAACTTACAACAGCAACAACAACTGCAAGAGCAGCAGGTCTTGGAGAATTTACAGCAGCAACTTCAGGCTGAGCTGCTTCAGCCTCAGATCCACTCCTCCCCGCAAGTACAGCAGCCAGTGGCCCTGATTGGACAGGCTGGAGACCTGCTAACAATTCAGACCAGCTTCCCAACGCAGCCTCCATCCCACACATCTCCCCCACAACAGCTCTTCCAATCACCCAGGCCACTTGCTGAGACCCAGGGCGCCCAACAGCAGGTCCAGGCAGCCCTACTCCAGAATACACTGACTGTTCTGACAAGTGGCAGTCTCAACTCGGAGCAACAGTCAACAGGGTCAACCTTATACTTGTCCCCAAATCCACAGCCCCAGCAACAGCAGCAGCTGGCATTCATTTCCTCCATGGAGACATCCAACCAGCCCCAGTCTGTTACGATGTTTCAGAACCAACCCCAGGCTCAACTTTCCCAAATGCAGCAACAGAGCACTCCGATGGAGCAGCAGCAGTCTCCACAGCAGAACCAACAACAGCCACCACAGCTCCCCATCAGCCAGCAGGGCTCCTTGTTCCAAAGTATCCCAAATCACTCGCAGGCTAACCCTGGCCCCCAGGGCCAGCTTTCCCAACCCCAGCAGACAGGTCTGCTCCTCTGCACCACAGATCTAAACCCACAGGCTATTCCCCCCACTATTCTCTTCAGCACTCAGACCCAAGGCCCTTCCCCTATGGGGAGCATTAGCGTTGGAATCCCCCAGCCAGACGCAGCAGAGCCCATGTCCTTCCAAGACCAGAGCTCCTCAGGCAGCAATTCGACATCCACTGAGAACCAACAGCAGAGCCTGTTCCAGGAACAGCAGCCAATGCAAGTGGGCCCAAGTTCCAACAGCATCCCGAGCAGTCAACCCGTGGAGCTGTTCTTACCACAGACATCTCTGTCCGGCCTGCAGAGCACTATTGGCTCACAGGAGCTCAACAACCAGGCTCCAGCCCCTGGCACAACAATCTTTGTGGTGCAGGGTGGTGTGGGTGTGGTAGCCAACCCTGGACAGCAGCCCCCAGAGCAGCTTTTCCAGACCACTGTGGGTGGGAATGTGGCTCCACAAGGGCAGGCCAACCTGTTTGTGTTTGGCATCCAGAACGGTAAGAACATTTTGATCTGTGTTGAATTCTTGAGTTGTACATGTCCAAATGAGTTGCTCCAGTGTCACTGCCAATGCCTTCCCCTAATGTTTGATTATAGTGATTATTTCAATTTTCTCTTCCTCCCAGATTCGCCCCAGCTGCTCAATTCCTCTGGATCTAACTTGCCTGCTCAGAGCCAGCCCCAGAACTCCAGTCACATGCAGCCTTTGTTGGACCAGACCATGTCCCAAGCTGCCCCGTCCATGCCTGCCACCATGCATGGCAGCTTGCAGAACACCCTTCAGGCACAAATGCAGTCCAGCTTAGAGAACGCCATGCAGACCAGCCTACAGAATGCAATGCAGACAAACACACAAACAGCTCTGCAGTCCAGTTTGCAGGCGACCATAGAAACAAGCCTGCCAACTCCAATGCAGACCAGTCTACAGACACAGATACAGAGCAGCTTACAGAATCAGTTGCAGGCATCAATATCTGCATCGTCCAACATGGATAAAATCGAGGACCTACTGGAAAGCCTACAAGAGCAATGATGCATGTTTGGACCATGAGGGCACTAAGGAGAGTGAGTGATATGTAGCCGAAAGTTATACATCCTAACACAAACAAACAGAAGGGGGTGTGTGTGGTGTTTTTAGCCAATACCACGAAAACCACGAAAATTTTAAATATTTAAGAATTAAATGCCCCTTTTACCTAAAAACCTAAAATATGAGCTCATGTAACTCCTCGTTTTTATGAGATATTTATAATTATATCGTCATACATCCATTGTCCTTGAAGTGATGAATCCGCCTTTGTTATTACCCCTCTTGCAGGATCAGAGAGGCACGTAATAACTGCTTTATCCATCAGTCTCAGAAATGCAGTGTTTTGTTTTGTGTTTTAAAAATGTGAGCCTAAGAGATGATGATGATGATGATGATGATGATGATGATGATGATAAAAGCCTACCAGGTTTGGTGGAAAAACTGGAAAGGGATAAAGAATGTCAGTGACAGGGAAACGAGAATAGTAACGTGATGGAGATGAGTCTGTGAGAGCAGCTGGAGCAGATAAAACAGCCAGCCATGGAGTGAATAACAGATTGCACATAAGTGTTAGAGATGGGCTGAATCTCATTTTGTGAGCGTGTAAACTCAGAGCTGTCGCGTCTTTCTGAGAGTCTGTGAAATGTGTCTTTTGTCTGCTCGCCATGTGGAGCGACAGTGGAAATGCGGTGGGAGATTACCTGGATAAAAACAGGGATGAAATAAAGTCTCAACCACTACATTTTAGGATAATGTAATTTTACTTTGACAATTAATGAAACCATGTGTTTGCAATCATGACAACAATTTGCCTAAAAACTACTCTAAGAGTAAAAAAACTAGTAAATTAAGTAATTAGATGTTCAGCCTCTGTAACAGAGACTATAAGACTTAGGAGGAGAAGAGTTCAACATTGTTATTAAAATTTAACAAAAATGAAATTAACTCACTCACCAAAATTGGTATCAATACATTCTGGTATTACATTTCAGGGGATTCTCCCATGTGCAGAAAGAAGAGGGACTCTCAAACACTCACAAATGAGATTCAACCTGGTGAATAATGTGACTTGGCCTTTTGACACCTCCCAGTGTTCTCATCCGTTCAGGCCTGGTTGCTGGGTTTGCAGAAGCCTTCTTGGTGAATTTTAAGAAGCATTCAACTATGTAGTGTGTGTATCTTTTTTTTTTGTTTTTGAAGAAGTTGGTAACCTTTACCAGTTTCATGTGGATAGAAACTTTCCACTAGTGAAAATGGAGTGTTGTGTGGTTTTATAAACATTTTATCTCAAGCACTTTATAACCTCTAGCTAATCCTTATATCCGTCCACAGCTCTCTACTGACCCAGCTGAATTTGTACTCGAAAACGTCCAGTTAAAAAAAAAAAAAAGTCAAGAAAAACAGAAAAAATCATAAAGCAGATGTCTTTGTAAAGGTGGATACATCCTTAACCGAACATTTTTATCATGTCATGTCTGTAATCAATATTTTTGAGGTCTAGGACAACTTTGTATAGAATGTCTGCTCACTGTTGAATTCCTCTTTGTATTCAGTCTCAGTGGTCCAGTCAAGTCTGTCAGAAGAAAAAAAAGAAAATCAGCCATTCCCACAAAAGCATTGTCATTTTTCGGTGGTGGAGTGGTAAGTAGGCCTTTTGTGTTTTACACACTGACAAAACACCTAAAAATACCGATTCATTTAGTTTGTGCATTGAAATGAAGGATTTTCGTCATATTGCTATTTGTACTATTTACTGTTCAGTCTGTCACTTGAGACTGTTTTACCTTGTGTTGTGTTAAATATTTAAGTTTTTGTCTCAGTGTTGGTACCATGTGCAGGCTGGCGCCATGTGAAGTTGGCATCCAGTAACCGTCCCTTGTGTTGTGAACAGGGGCTCACTGGTAAATGAAATCTCTGTTACATAGAGGCCGCCATTTTGATTCTATCTATGGTGCTATGTACAGGAGTGACGGGCACTTCTGATGTGATATTAATACATAACAGTTTATACTTCTATATCAAATAGCACTGACATTGATAGTTTTGAAGCAGAGTCGAGTCTAGAGAGCTGGCTGTTGTTGTGGGGTCAGACTGGAGTGCACCCAGGCATACCAAAGCTCCTGTTGTGAACCGTCGTCATCTTGTCTCATACGTGTCCTCGCGAACGCCCTCGTAATGTTTACTCATTTGTACTTACTCATTTAACTTATGCAGCTCTTACATGAATAGCAATTCAGCATGTTGTTTTGTTCAAGTACAAGATTTTTAAAAGATATGTAAAGGTACTTTGTTTCATGGATCAGTTAATCTCTCATTAACATTTCCACCAATTTGATACTTTACATTTCTCATGACATTACTCTATTTTTTGATGCAAAATAACACTGCTGTACTTTCCATATCGACGACAGCAGCCAATTTGGCGTTATCAAAAAAAAAAGCCAACTTTGAGAATAATTCAAATGTTAGAATAGCATTGCTCACATATGCATTTGTTTACATTTTCATAGTCATACTATTTTTGTCCTGCGGCTGTTAGCGATCCATTTTGAAGTAACTTATCTTTTTTAGAATTTTGTATCCATGTATCAAAATGTAAAGTATTTTTGTAAAACTAAACTTTTTTTGGTTGATGCTCATAGCACAGATTATCATTGCTGGTATGTTGTTTTGTTTTTCTTTCCTGACATGAAGCGCAGGTTTATTGTGAAGTGTATGATTGAAATAAGAAATGTAATTGAGTTGACATCAAGCAAACATGTTACAACTTAATTCTACCGTTTTAACATTGACTTTACCCAACCTGTATAACATAATACATGGGCTAGGTTTCTTGTGTGTGTGTGTGTCTGTGTGTTTTGTTTTTACCTTTTTTTTTTTTCTTTTTTTTTCTTGTAATGTCATGCATCTCAAATGGCACTTTGACTCATCCATTAACTGTAGGTCAGGTTAGAGCGCAGTAGTGATGTTTCCAAGCATTCCATTCCCTTTGGGTAGGGGAGTCTAAGAGCACATGATGATTGCGATAGAAGTGCGGAACAGTAATGCCTCTTGAAGCCATACCAACACAGAAAGCCAACCTGTGACTTCAGTGTCATGAATGTAAGTTTTACCTCATGGTGTGGACATAGAGCTTGCTCTAAATCTAACATCGGACCAATTACAGTTTTAGAGAACATATATTTTGAGGCAGATGGGGATGGGCGGGGTGGCACCAAATGTCATTTGTATCACTGTACATTTGTCGGATTGTTTTGTCTTGGATCGTGGTGTAAATGTCATGTTTTCACGTCCAGTCGTTTTCATTTTGAGCAATCCAGGATGCTCAGTCTGACTCTAAGAATAGCCACTTCCACCTGAGAAAAACCATGTGAAACATGAATCTAATGGTGGTGAAGATAGCACACAAATCTTTACACAATATCGGTTTTGTCCTTCAGTCATGTTAATGAATATCCATGTATATTTAAATGTGAAATATACTGCAGGGGTATCTTGAATTTCAATTGTGATGCTTTCAACAGAACTTTGTGTGCCTTGATAACTTAACTGTTACTCTGCTGTGTTTACTGGTGTCCCTTTTGTGTCACTGCTATTTGGCTCCTTGTCCTTTTTATTCTGTGGGACTGTTTGACATCAGGACACGTTTCAGTGATTTACCTTTTATTTCTAAACACAAGCATAACCATAGCCCATCCCAAGATATATTTTTCAGCATTTTCTTCATCGCAAGATATCAGAGTGAGAACTCTCAACATAATATTGTGCAGCTTCACCAGTGAATTGTCAACTTTTGTTTATTTTCTGTTGAAAGTATTTTTTTTTTTCCATGCCTCATGAGATTTGTACATGTGAGGTAAAAGGGACGAGACAGTGGAGATTGTTTTATGGAGAGCTTTCTTGTGTTGATGTGCTTGTCAACATTACTATTGTTGCTGTGAAATGCTTGGATCAAAAGGAGCAACCATGATAAATTAACTGTTAATTGCCAATAGTGTGAGCTGTTATCTTGTGTGTAATCAGTTTGCTCACTTTTCCTAGTTCGCTTTCTATTTCACATTCTCCAACAGTTCTGTTGTATCCGTTCTGTGTAGCTTGAGCTTTAGTATCTAGCCTTAAGACCCTGCAGTCGGGATAAAGGTCAACCCCAGTGTGTTATCATACATCTGAACTATTATTAACATGTACTTTGCCTTGGTCTGGACATTTGTATACTCTTCTGTTTATATCTGTAATCCTGCTGCTACATTAAATGAATTAATAAAATCTAAAGCTTCTTGATTTCATTTCTCCCCCGATTCATTATTAAAAAAATATATACAAGCTTTTTATATTAATCTCTCTCTTATCCTCATAATCAATGCAGTAAATTAATACACTTCAGTTATAAATCAAATCTGGTTGCAGGCATTTTGTTTACTACTATAGTTTACTGATTCTTCTATGTAGGATCTTGTGGAAGAAGGAGAACGGATCATCGGTGTCAAAACCAACATCAAACTCTGGCTTTTTCCTGAGAGCGAGAGCAGCAACCACTATGGCCAGCATAGCAGTCAGTCCCCATATGTGATACTGGTTTCCTGAATCAGGGTCCACAAAGTGAAAGGAGTGCAACGGTCCCACCATCCAAGCGGCACCATGGGCACCGAAGTGGTCCTTCTCGCTGGTGAAGAAATCCAGGGGGACTGGGAACACGGCACTGACCTCAGCTGGGTTTGGACAGGGACGAAATGATTCATCTATGAAGCCCACCACCGGGGTCACCAGCAGACCACTCTGAGAAAAGAGATGGAGATGAAAGGGATGTGAGAAAGAGATCGACCCAAAGCAGCTGATGCCCTGAAGGAGCAAAAACATTTTTCCTGTCCCACCTTACTGATGATAGGGAAGAGTGTACAGACCACCTGAACCTCATCAGGTGGGAGACCTATCTCCTCCTCTGCCTCTCTCAGGGCTGTGTCCACGTCATCTCTGTCACTGAGGTCTCTCTTCCCACCGGGGAAACACACTTCCCCAGCACTGGTCCTCAGCTACAGACACACACAAGTCGGTCAAATGTTAAGGTAGTTAATAAGAGACATTTTTAGTCCTCCGCCTAGTTGACACCCTTCCGGGTTACCTCTTTTGAACGCAGTGTCATCAAGGTGTGCAGCTCTCCTTTCTTCACAAACAGCGGGATCAGCACTGAGGCTTTGGGAAGCACAGGTAGCTCGGAGAACTTGTGTCCGATGTCAAACTGTTTTAAATTGGCTATCGTCTCCTCTTTTACATTCATGTTAACTACTCGAGTTTACAGCATAAGACATACGCACGTTTAATTCACTTAAGTTCAAAGTACAATCAGTCAGTCTCGATCCTACACGTGAAAAATACGCGCATCCATTAAAAAAAAACGTATTTTCAGGCCGGTCAAAGTCTTGAAAAGCAAGTTAATGTCTTCTACCCGGTAACGTGACAGAGAAGTGTAATGTGTAAAGTGTAATGTTAAGAGGAGCTGGAGCTGTCGCACGTATTATACGTCACAAGGTGAAACGATTGGCTGACCACAAAGCTAAGCCAGAGACGCTCTACAAACCAGTTCAACAACAGGTTTAGCTCACCCCCAGCCCCCCACACACCCACACTGTCCCGGATGACTCGACCCTCCTCCCAGCACTCTCATGTGCAACATCTCCCCATCTGCCCCGCCTCGACTGAAGACATCTGCATCAACCCCCACCCAAGAGTGACTACAGGCCAGGTAAAGAGGCAGCTGGAAGGACTACATCAGCGAAAGGCTGCAGGCCCTGATGGCATCACAGCCACTACGGATCAGAGGGGAGGTGGTGGAAGCAGTAGGCGATCTGAGGGGGGATGCCGTCCCCCTTGTTAGCAAAGTGTGTGTTCTTCAAGGAATTTAGAAAGTTAAAAATCCTGAGGGATCATGTGGGTCATGTAACTTAAAATAACCCTGCTTGAAGTGTATAGTGAGAAACGTGAGAAAACCCTGCCTGAATAAACTCAATCCACTCCATACAATTTAAAGATTTATTATTTATGTATTTACTCATTACTTTAATACAGTTATAAAAAGACAAGTGTAGTAGGGAGAGAAGGAAGATAACTGGATAAAATGGAATTGTAGAATTAGAAATGTCACGTTATGGTTAAGGTGTCCTGAAACAATGTCCTTTGAGAGGTGTGCAGGTGTGTCGGGGCAGGGTGGTGCTCCCATTGGGCCATCCCCCTTGTTAAAAATTAACAAATCACCCACTGATTATACCATTACCATAAACATGTAAATGCGCAAAATGCATATAATTATGTTATGTGTAAACGTATGTGTTTGTTAAGCTTTTATTTTGGTGATTAACTAACTTCCGCTTGAGACTTCCGGTATGGATTGGATAAATGGAGGCTTTTATGTTGGTGATTAACCTACTTCCGGTTGGGACTTACGGTATGGATATGACGGCGCCCTTGTCGGCCATCTTGACTGCAGGTACTCTACGGATGGTATCGTTTGATTGAACGCAAATGCTAACATTAGCATTACTGGTAACTGGAATAAAATCACAAACTCCCTTTCTTGCCAACATGTGTCAAATAGTATAGTAGTTTGTCTCTACAACGACTTGACTTTCCTCTCATGAAAACTAACCCAAACATACGACGTCAAAATATGACGTCACGGACGTCGACGATCGCGCTTCCGCGTTCGTTAGCCACAATTAGCCAGTTAGCTGTTGAAGCACACAAGTCACGACTCCGATAACAACTTTATATTTGCTACTGAAACCCAACAATAAATGTGACGAAAAAACGGAAATGCATATTTTATAGCTGGTTTTACGTTATTATAAGTGCCAGAGAAGCAAAAAACAGGATCCAAGGTTTCAATGGGAGTTGTATTGCTGTAAACAGGTCCTTGATGAATACATAAGATATGAAATAAAACATACAGTACATTCCAAGTCAGTCATTTTATGGCATAATGAGAAGATATATGCGTATTTTAAGTCCAAAAATAACGTACAAAAGGCTACTTAATTGACTGACAGTTCACTGAACATAAAGCTTGTAGCCTGAGACTGTGATTTAATGAGCCAGGACAAATAAATTAAATTATTCAATCTCCAAGGTACAACTGCAAGTTACAGGTAAAGTCTATACACATAGTTCAATAAATACATTAAATTAACAACCAAAATATTCATAATATGACTAAATGATCCCATGTCTTCAATCGGGTGGGAAATAAAATGTTCTTTTAAGTTATTTACAACCCACAAGTCACATTTTGTGGATTCATATGTAGAAAAATAAATAAGATTCAAAACACAGCAAAGCTAAGGAGGGTCATCACAGTGGTCCTAGTCTTCATAGATTCAGTCATCGCCTCTGCAGCACATCACCTGCTCACACTTTGTACTTCTCCTTGGCTTGATCATTCAGTATACAGATGTGCTGCAAATAAAAAATGAATAAAACCAGAGGACAGTGAATGCTTTTGTGTTTCTATTGTCGAGGAATTATATTTTCCGTTAAAGTTCAACATTTTGTGAGGTTAGAATGTGCTCTCTCCATCTGTCATAAGACAGGAAGTCAATGTACTGTAGAATTTTAACTGCAAAGCTCTTAAAACAATAAAATGAATTCAAAATGATTATTATTATTTTTTCTTTTTTACATAACAAAAGCCTTAATTTTTAATTCAGATTTGATTTAATTTGAATAAAGTTACTCTCCTCACCTGGGAGACATTTTGACAAGTAACCATAACAAAAGCTCAGGTGTTACTAATGACACTAAACAATGGCTCTGTTCTATTCAACTGTCCCAGTAAACCATGAGCCATATTTTTCATATGTATTTGATATACATATTTCACACATAGCATTATTTGTTCAACAGTCTCCTTTGAGAAAACAGCATTGCGTATATACTGTGCGCAATTAAATTGTAACACCCAATTGAACACATCTATTGACTCCTCGTACTTTTCATCTGAAACAGTCGACTGCAGTAAACTTACACTGAGATCTCTGAAGTACTCATTGTAGTCCAAAGCGTAACCCACCAGAAAGGCATCAGGCACCTCAAAACCAATGTCTGAAATAAACATACACACAGCACTGATGTGAGCCGCATCACGAAACCAAACAACTACTTACGGTGCATCTGAACTGAGACATGTAAACAATTACTGAGGCACTGTAGTGAACTAATGTTGCTCTTTTACTGTCTGCGTGTGGTGGTGCTTACACTGTAAGTGCTGTGTAGTGTTAAAGTCAAAACGCTTACAGTAACAGCTGTCCTTGAGGGACAATCTTAAAGAGATTATCCAACTCAAACCTAAAAGCATTACATAATCACAGACAGGATGAGCAAGGGGTTATCAGGCTCGTGTTAGTGCGTAAGTGCCGGGCTCGGCTACATTTGAAGTAGATATTCCTGAAATTAATGTTAATCCTGCAGGAAAAACACAGCTTTATTAAGTAACAGTTCACCAGCCCTTCAGAGAAGCAGACACACATGCACAAGTGATGGCATGAAATGAGCTCTACAATACATTAATACACAATACGTGTCTCAGTGTAAAGTGAATAAAGAGGTGCTCACAGTCTGGTCTGTACCCTGAACTCCTCGGGGTCCTCTTCACCAGAAGGCTGGAATGACAAATGAGGAGAATACAGGCTATATGAACAAAAGATAAATTAACCTGTGTGTTGTAACCACAACATTTTCAGTGCAGGCTTTAATTCTAACTGGCAGGACTGGTTGTCTTGATAAATCCCACAACACCTCGGCCAAAACAAATTCCCTTTCAAAGTTTAAAAGCTGCAAAAGCAGAGAGCAGCTATTGTTTTTTTAATGCTGTTATCACAAGATTGCAGATTAATTATTTGATCATCTTGAGATCACAGAGCTCTTTTTCTTATGACAGCAGGTTAATTATGTCGTTATCAAGAATAGAACAGGCAGATTTCTTGAGATAACTAAATAATTTAGATATCAGGATAATTCTGAAAAGCTCAGAAATGACTGGTTCATTTGATCAAACCTGATTCAGGCATAATTTATAATTGAAGGGTAAGATGGGCATAAATGTGTAGTTTTCTATGCTGCAGTCAGGTCGGTCTTGTTTTAAAGTAGACAAAGACGGGAGCATCTACATTTGCTGGCATGGCACTACTGAGCTCTGATAAACATACACTAAGTAATAAGAGGAAACAACCTTATCTCAGGATAACAAAGCTAATTTTCTCGAGAGAACAGAATTATTATTGTTTGATCTTGAGGACAAAAAGAGAGTAATTGCAAGTGTGCCTGTTCTTGGCTTCTGCAGAGATCAACATCTTTGAGCGTTGCTTATTTTTAAATGATAGATGCAATGTAAGACACATAATACAGGCTAAGATGTGCCAGTGAGTGGAGATCGGCAGTCTTCAAGCTAAAGGAAAAGTTCAGTATGATCTAAGATTACTCTTAATTACTGAAAACTTGTTTGTGGGGGCAGCATGGTGGGGCAGTGGTCAGCACTCCCGAGCATGCAGGTTAGGTTAATTGGCATCTCTGAATTGCCAGCAGGTGTTATTCAGAGCTTGAATCGACTATTAACTATATACAGCTGGGATTGACTCCAGCCCCTGTATACCACCCAAGGTCAAGCCATTACATCTAACAGATGAATTGATATTGATCCTGGAAAAATAACATACCTTGCTACCTACTGTATTTTTTTTTCCTGCCATAGACTGTAGATAAAGATCTATATAAAAAAGGTACATTTATATACAGAACAGTATATGATTCTCTCTCTGTGTAAAATATATTTCTAAATGAAAACAGTTAACAAAATGCTCTACATCTTTTGTATTGGGCTAGCAGCAGAAATGTCTGCGGCAGATATCACAAGACTTCCGCAGGAACGTGGCCTGCCTGCATGACTTGATACCACAATCGCAAAGTGGGAAATGTTTGTGTGAGAGAAAGAAAGAGAGATCATTTAAATCCAACTTGTATTTAAACAGATAGATCAGGGCAAGTTCACAATAGTTATTCACAACGGGAGTTTAGCAAGAGACGCTTTGGCAATAAAATTACCACACGGCCGACATCACAGCAATAGGAATTACCCAATCCATAAAGAGCAGATCACATGAAAACGATCTTTATGCAAGCATCAGAGCAGGCCCACGTTGCTTCAGCCCATTTCCTGTTTCAACCAGCTTTCAGGAATACTTCAGAGAGGAGCCTTCTACCTCCACAGTGCAGTTAATAGTGCAGCAGATTAACTCTTAAGCTGCTTCCTCCCTCCATCACATTACATCTCTAATACAGTCCTAAAGGGGAGCGTCCATTAGCTAAGAGCACTCTCTGGTGACAATACAGCCAGTTATAGTGGAGGTCTATGGTTCAGTTTCCTGGACTGTAATCTGAATCTGATGGTGCCTACCTTACGACTTTAACCATCTTGGGATTACATTCACTCAGCAGAGACAGTAGCGTCTGCATCGTCCTTCCCGTCTCCACTATGTCCTTTTTATAGTACAGGAAAGAGGAAGTGGTCACATTATAGTGGAAGCATAAACAAAAAGAAGCAGTGCTTACAGCGAAGGGGCACTATGTCGTCGTGGAGAAGAAATTTAAACTCAGCATTTTAATATTCACAATATTAAGGAGGTAATAATACCACAGTTTTCCATAATTGAACAAACAAGCTGTTCTCAGAGGAAAATAAGGTCCCCAGAACACTGTTGTTTAAAGATAGAAATGTGGCAGGGTCCGCCACATATAAACAAAGTAAAACAGTATGAAACTGTGTAGTCCTTTAAGGTCAGTTTGTTTATTCAGTCATGGAAACAAAAGACAGTTTGTTTATTTAGTTTGTTTACGCATTCAAAATAATCAGTCAATGAAGATCTTTCTCCTTTGATTTACATTTCTTCTCCAAAACTACGTAATGCACCTTCAAAGCATACAACATTTATGCACCACAGACGTTTTATATCCAACTAGTTTTACACTAAAATTAATATTAAGTATGTATCACTTTCAGGTGCTGTATTGACATCCTAATGATCAAATCAATGAGCTGGACTGATGTTGCATGCAAGCACCTTGATTTGTCAGGTTTTTACCAAATTAACCAAAGACAGTAAAAGTTTTTAAAATTAGTTTCCAGAAAATTAACAATATCATTATATATATCACTGAATAAATGTACATATACTGATTTTATCCTTCTATCCATATGTCCAAACATAGTACAGAATAAAAATGATTGAAAATTTGAAGTCTTACCTCCACAATCAAAACGTTCTGCAGAAAATAAAAATAAAAGAACAGGTGGTGAAGTATGCAGTTATACAACGACGTCTGGTTGAAGCGTATCATCTGTAGACTAACCTTGCCTGAGAGACTCGACAGCTCATCCCCGCCTATGACTTTGACACTGTTTGTTGACTTGTCATTCTGGAGGACACAAAGAAGAGACGACAGTGTGGTTACAGTTTGGATTAACCTCGTCTAATTTGCAGTAACAGAATTACAAGAGAACACCTCACCACAAATCTACATCACATTTCCTTTTTTAAAATGTCTGTACATTGCACCGTGAATCTCCACTCTTTGAACCCAGCAGTGACTCAGTTCTGATGAAGTAAGATTGCTCTCATTTGTATTTCGCCCAACGCCACATCACACACACCTCACATCAGCACAAGTGGGTTCTGGGAAATGAAATGAGAAAAGGCAGCTTACGCAGTAGCTCTTCACCCTAATGAAATCCACCGTCAGCGGGACTGATTTATCGCTGTTCTGATTCAGCGCTTTGATGTAGTCCAGGAGGTCTGCGAAGAACTTGTAGCCCCCTTTCAGCACGCACAAAGCGACGATGTGGTGTCCCCCCATGTCCCGGATTATGTCCCGGGCCAGACGCTCTGTCCTGGATCAGACAGTAGAAGGAGGAGACGGAGAAACAGATGCATTTTAAATTACTGTGCAGTGTTCAACCTTTACATGATAATGCACTTACACATAATTGCTTCCACAGCACTACTCTGGGCATTTAATCACTCCAAAGTCAAATGCACCTCAGGATGTGGGCCGCGCTGATTTGTCAAACAAAATACAGTGCAGCACTCTGCTGTAATCCTGGCACACACTGATGTGAGTGTGTGTGTGTGTGTGTGTGTGTGTGTGTGTGTGAGTGTCAGATGACTTGACAGAAATATAATAGGAGTGTGTGGTGATTGGTGGTGCTGCTGTTGACTGGTTCACCTGTCCATGATGAGTCCATGGGGGATGATCACCTTCTCCAGGTCGTTCTCGTAGTGTCTGGGGACGCAGAAGAGGTCCAGCTCGTGGCCCTTCTCATCATCGGCGATCTGGAGACGAGAAGGGAGCCACGTCTTCAACTGGCACTGACAGGTTTAATCACGGTGGAGTGAAACACTGGAGCCTCTCAACCACCTGTTTATCCCCCCCGCCCGCACTCAAAACACTGATCGGGGGTGAAAACGGGCCTACCGCACACGAGCACAACCACACCCTGACAAGTGCACAAGTTATCAATGAACACCAAAACAAACGCACCGCGGCAGGCGCGACACTTCACAGCAGCTCACCTGCAGATACGAAGCCATGTTTCCAGCGGTCGTCCGTCCGTGTTCAGTCGCAGTGAGGGATCTGAGGAGTCATGCTCGGGTCCTGAGAGAGGGAGGAGTGAGAAACAGAGAGGAGAGAGGAGGGTTTGTTGACTTCAAGTGGAACTAGCTGCTCTCCTCCTCACCCACTGCCGCTGCTGCTGCACATGCGACGCTCCTCCACCGGGGTTTAAAGCGCTTACGTCAGAATCCAGTTTACCTTCCCAGTAATCTGATTTGCCCGACACAACCTGAGCTTAAAAACGCTGTTTATCCCGGTTACTACTGCGCTCCGCTGCGCGCCGCGGTCACTGTGGCGGAGAGACGGACCGCGAGCGTTTGACAGAAGCTGCAGATGACGCAGTTTTAAAAATATAACGGTCGGCCGTTACGCGCGAGGCTGCTGCTTCCTGTGTCTGCTGTGTGCTTTTATTTTGTAAACCCACTCAGGGTAACAACAGTACAGCTGAGCTACACGACATCTTATGTGTTATTTCTATTATTTCATTTACTGGCATTATATATACTGCAAGATATATTTTTTCCATTACTTTTCATTACATCACGATATTATAAACAATTTAGTAACTGAGAGCTCCCAATAGCGATATACCGATATTTATAATAATTGTGATATTTACAAATAAAATATGGATGTGTTAAAAAAAAAAAATACACGCATACCATCATGTAAATTACATAATACAGCACATCATTTATATAATTTCCATTTCCTTCCACTCGCACCTTAAGGCTGGTTGCCATAAAATCCATAAATTAATTAAAGCAATGTTATATAACTGTTTTGAAACAGCCTTTGTTAAAGTGTGTGTCAGGGTAACAACAGTACAGCTGAGCTACACGACATCTTATGTGTTATTTCTATTATTTCATTTACTGGCATCATATGTAGTGCAAGATATATGTTTTTCATCACTTTCTAAATCACGATATTGTAAACAATTTAGTAACTGAGAGCTCCCAATAGCGATATACCGATATTTATAATAATCGTGATATTTACAAATAAAATATAGATATAATATTTAAAAAAATACACACATACCATCATGTAAATTACAGAATACAGCACATCATTTATATCATTTCCCTTTCCTTCCACTCTCAATTAATTAAAGCAACGTTATATAACTGTTTTGAAACAGCCCTTGTTAAAGTGTGGGTCAAGAGCCCCCTAGTGGTCAAAAATTCATGTTTTAAATTAAGTGTTTAATTCTATTACCCCTTTTCCACTGGTCCTAAATCTCCCTTAAACCCATTAAAATCGGGCTTTTGTGTTCAGTGGGAATGTGTAAACTCTGCACTTACATCCGGGTCAGTTGACCCTGCAGTAGACCCAGGTGTTTTTCACCTCGGCTTAGATCTAAACACAAGAGCAAGGCTCAACATCCCAGCTGTGAAAATACAGCTGAGCCGGCTAACTTGAGAGGGGATCAAATAACTTAATCCTGTAGCTCTTCTAGACTTTCCAAATGTTATTGGACCGAATGGGTCAAATCATGACCATAAAATGAGTCATTTTGCAGGGGTAGTGAAGCTCAAAATAAGTTATCCGCCGTTTCACAGACACTTCTCTCACAACGGGTGTATTGACATTTTCTCTCACACTGGTATTAAGATGAAGTCAAAAATGAGTCCGCCAAAAATTCTCCAGTTTGGAGGCGGAAATTTCTACACGGATGTCTCCATTAAGTTAATTTAGCTATAATTTGAAGTAGGCTGATTATTTTGGGGGGATGTTGGGGATTGAATATTAGGTGGTCCGTGTATGACTGATCAAGTGATCCATGGTCTGAAAAAGTTTGTGAATCACTGCCTTAAACAAACAGCTTCAAAACCATGTTGATGGCACAGAGTCTTGTAACAGGGCGAACGGTGCCTCTGTCTCCATCACTTATTTCTGCACTAC
Source organism: Diplodus puntazzo (assembly GCA_963678695.2). NCBI lineage: Eukaryota > Metazoa > Chordata > Actinopteri > Spariformes > Sparidae > Diplodus > Diplodus puntazzo. Next base: position 27,973,366 of record OZ023161.1, read on the forward strand.
GCAAACTGCCATTTTTTTTTTACATAATAATGCTTTAAATGTAATTGTTTTTTCTATTTTTTAGTTGCACTCTCCCCACTTCTTGTATTTCGAGTGTAATCTTTCTCGCCCAAAAATGACTTGACACATAATAAACGAAGATAAATTTCAGTGAGCACATTTTCTATAGATATTGCAATAATATCTTCATCTTTGATATTTAGGGCTCGATAATCCTGTTGTGACAATCTGATACCATGACAGCCCTGCTGTGAATCATATCACATGATCTTAACCAGCAGATTCAATTTTCATATTTATTGCTATTAAATGTCTTTTATCTTCAAGCACATGTTTTCACGATATTGTACTTAATTATGCCAATGAGTAAATTATAATTAAATTATAACTTGTTCTGACCTCTCTCATGAAGTGCTATTGCCATGTTTTATAATATTCTAACTGGTACCTATGTTGGAGCTACTTTGCTTTTAACAGGGTCTTTCTAAATCAGGTTCTCAGGAAGATAACTTGTCCTCAATTTCATTTCAGCGTCTAATTTGGCCATGTGAGCTTTAGTGAGTTCATACTACTCTATGGGGAATATTTACACTCACACTCACACACACACACACAAACCTACATCTGTTCAGTGCTTCCTAACTCCATAAAAAGTGATCTCAAAACACAAATCAGTACATCTGCCTACTGGCCTCTCTATAATATAATACAACAATTTAGCAGCTGTTCTTAAATTAGATTAAATTGGATAAAATAAGTACAGTAAAAACTGCAAAAACCACCAATTTTTTTAATATGATCCCAATTTAATGAGTTATACAGAAACAAAACATTTTTTCCATATATCAAAAAAGCAATACCAGGTGTCATACAACACCAGGAGCATGTTCTCATAGATCAGAAAACCATAGACGCAAACATCATCTCTGTACGATAATAACAGTCTTTATGAGTGCCACTTGTGACAGTGAGGCCAAATCTCAAATGACACCCCTCCCCATATAGATGCCTACTTTTAGCCTGAGACCCACATACAGAGCTGTGCCTGTGGGCAGAAAGTAGAGCACCATCCAGATGAAAGCCATGTGATTTGAGAGAGGACCTGAGAGGAGGAACACTCATTTTTTCTTCTTCTCATCTTTCTTGGCACCATCCCCTTTCTCCTTCTCCTTATCTTTGTCCTTGTCATCTTTTTTCTCCTTGTCATCTTTCTTCTCTTTCTTGCCTTCCTCCTTTTCCTGTCCTTCCTTCTTTTCTGCGTCTCGGTTCGAAATCTTGTTGTTGATCAGGTTGTGCAGAGCCACCACAGAGCGAATGAGCGAGGCCAGGTAGACCACCAGCATCTGGTCGTTGGTCTTAAGGTAGAAGGCTTTTGTGAACTCCTAAAAAAAAAAAAAAAAAAGACAAAGTCATGAGATTCAGCATAACAAAACCATGTCTACAGCAACAAACCAGCTCCAATCATATCCATGAGATTAGAAGTGAACTAATTGTGATGCACTTTTTCGCAGGGATGATGAAACTATTTGACCAAAAAGAGTTTGAAATGGAACCATAAAAGCAGAGCTATGGATGAAACACAGATCTGGATTTTTGAAGTGTGAAACATGCAGGTGTCGACCTCTACGGACTTGCTGATGCCATTGTTATGTTGGATAATAACAGAACTGCGACCAAGAGTTGTTTTGGTTGTTGAATATGTAATCCATACATCAACTCTATTTAACTGAATCAAATTCATTAAAATTATGGAACTGACAAGTTCATCACAAGATTTAGTTAATTTTAAACATTACCGTACAATACAATTCATACTAGTTGATATTTGAGCAGAAATGTGCTGGAACTGTATGTGTCACTCTAAACTCGACTCAGTTTGCCCTCCAGTGGATAAAATTAGAAGCTCGGATAGACATGACAGCTAAAATTTGAGAGTGATTTTTTCCCGTTCATTTTGTTTCCCTCATTAGCTGTAATTGTATATGAGTGACAATTATAACTAGTGTGCCATTGTTACCAAAACTAACTGCTGCCGCTTTAATTTACTGTAAAACTCCACTTTTCAAAATCACATATGATAAGTAAACTAAACAGAACAAATGTTATGATCACTGTTCTATCACTGACATTCAATAGATTGACCTACAAGGAATTTAGAAAAATAATGTAATGATGTAAACAATGTAAATGTGCTTCAAATACAAACAACTAGGGATATATCGATTTATAGGGGCCAATGTTCAGCATTTTTCTGATAATCTATATCCGTGTTTTGTGTCAGATTGCCGACAAAATAAATGAATTTTAAAAGGCGCTCCGTTGGCTCTGATGCAGCACCCTTCTGTCTGTAGTCACCATTCTGTGGTCTCACTTAATGGCCCACCTACAACACCATCTGAATGGTTACATGTCATACTAGCCAGTCAAGACTGAAAAATCTGTATCTGCAAAGTAACTAGTAATTCAGGTTATCAAATAAAGGCAGCAGAGTTGAATGACACGAAGTAGCGAATGCCTACACACAACTTACCAGTAGATTTACGTCTGGCAGCAAGTTGAAGACATCCTGCAGCTGGTAGATGATCTGGTGATTGATGGGAAGTTTGCCTGCTGCCACTCTCTCCAGGTAGGAGCGGATGTCCAACAGTTTTGAGTTAAGTCCCTTCAGGCCGTGGACCTGATTTGTGATGCGTTGTGACAGAGTGCCCACTGTGGTATCCTTGATATCTCTGTAGATACATAATACATGAATGGACATGAGTATGAATGTTTAAACATTTTTGCAAGGAGTTTTTCAATTTCATCAATATCTTTGCAATGTTGGTTATTATAATTAAACAGCAGCAGAGTTGCATCATTTACTGTAATCCCATTATTTACTATGGTGACCAAAATGGCTGATAGGTGATTAAAGGTGGAGTAAAGCATGTGAATCAAAGGTTTATTTAGTACCTGAGCAGGTGCTCCACACCCACTTCCTCTGCTTCCTCAGCTCCAATCTCACTGGTGACATGTTCAAATGTCTTGGATGTTGGAGTGCCATCCTAGAAATAATACATTAAATTACAACAATGCAAGGAATTCAAACTCACTTGAAACCAAAGTTTGTTTTTTAACTAAAATACAAAGTCAGGACAGTTTCAGAAACAACTGGTTTTCTATCTGCTTCGATGCGATCCACGATTCACTCACGTCGTGTATTTCCTCCACGGAGATGTATGCTTCTGTAGGAAGACCAAGATCTTTGGGCTTCACATCTATAATTACTAACACCTGGTGGGATAAAATAGAAATATACAATTCAGTTATTCAACATCAGAATAACTATAAGTAGGACAACGTGATGCACATTAAGGTGTGCAAACAGGAAAAGTAGTTACATACCGAGTTGGTACAGTATTGCTTGATGAGCTCATTGATGGCAATGTCATTCTTATGCAACTTTGGTCCTGTGTGGTACCATCCGACTATTCTTTCTCTGGCTGAAAACAAGAGAAGACAGTTGTTCAAAAGGTATCACAGTCAAGTTAAAGCAACTGATTTACATGGATGTCTGCAGTGCCTTTACCATTAACTTTCTTGAACATGCCATACATGTTCTCCAAGTAGTCGTGATCCAGGAACCACACCGAGTCGTCTCTGTCATCCTCATCAAACGGCACTGGAAAGAACATTGACAATGGATAAATTAAGTGACCGAATCTGGCTAAGAAACAATTTAAACACCTAATAATTTCGCTTCATATCAAGTCACCGGTAAATGCTTTCAAACACATATTTAAATATATTTAAGAGCTCTACTGATTCTACATGATTGCCAACAATTCTGTGAGCAGTACTAATTCTACTACAGTACTAATAAAACTGCTAATTCTGACCTTGTCATCTGGCTTTACTTGCTGCATTACAAACCGGGATGAGTGAAGTTTGAAAGATGTGTTTGTATAACTGTCAGGGATTCATTGAATTGTTTCATTATCGAAAGTGAACTACTAGGGACAAAAACTCAGCAGGCTCCTCTATCTATTATTTTCTTTCATAACTGCTCTTTATTTACTCTGTTTCTCTCAAGTCCGCCAAATACTGTCAACACGACACTCACCTGCAAAACTGTTTGAGACGTCGAGAACTTTTTTCTGCCATGATCCCAGAAGGACACCCACCACTCGCTTCTGATTGCCAACTTTTCCTATCCTGTAGAATAAAATGTAAAAAAAACCCAGAACAAATCATCTTGTTAGTTCACCATAGTTATGTCCGAAATGAATGGCATTACTCATAAACATTGACTGAGTCATTAGCTAGCTAGGTTTCTACTGTAAGCTAAGCGTGTGCTCAACTCTTCATGTTGTCCATATCACAAGAAGTGAACGAAAAATCACTTTGTTAGAATGTACGTACTATCGAGTTAGACTATAATTAATCTAACATTGTTCCCAATTAGTGTATCGGTTGAACCCATTATGTTTGCGAGCACCGGCTAGCTAACCTGATTGCACTGAGCTAACTAGCCGGGCCATGTCTGCATTCACTCTAAACGGTGCTCTGACTCAGCAGGGCTACCACTAGCTTAGCTTAGCAGCAACGTTCCGTTTCTGGCTATTTTAACCTCCAACCTTTGCAAAGACTGAACACAAATATCAAACTTACTGACCTGTTAAAATGGTCCACCACGCTGAGCAACACCAAGGGATGTACGACCACATTTTCCACCGCTAACTCCGGCATTTTAGCAGTCAAGATAAACAGCACAAAACCAGCACCTCTTCACAATGACGGCTACGCTACACTTCCGCTTGCGCCCGACGTCACTTCCGTTTCTCTTGGCAACAGAGAGACGCGGAGAACAAGCAGAAGAGTTGAGGCACCGAGCTGCTCACCGACAAAATGGTAGGAGACGAGCACGTAAATTAATGCTGTTATGTATCGGAATTGCTTTATGTTTTGCGTTTATATTCAACTACGTCATTTAATGATACTCGTATTAATGTTTACATTACCGTTAGATTTCAGAAAACATTAGAATTGCATCAATTATCTCAGCTAGTTGTGATGTAGCCTAGCTTAATTTACTTGCTAGTTAACTCTAAGATAACTTGTCTGAAGTGAAATCAACTGTTTTAAATTCGTTGTTTATGACTGTCTTGGTCACAGCCTCATAGGTGGGTGCTTTCATTAAAAACACAATATATAATATAACATAATATAATATAATATAATATAATATAATATAATATAATATAATATAATATAGTAATAAATACTGTTGTTGTGATGAGTGTTTTTCTGATTTCATTTTGTCCTGCAGGCTGAAGTTGATGACACACTGAAGAGGATCGAAGCCCATAAAGGTGTGATTGGAACAATAGTTGTCAACGCAGATGGTAAGCAAGCATGCATAAATGTTAAACTCAGCGGTTTTCTCTGATGCAACATGTCTAAAATACAGTCTGACTGTGAAGGTTTTTATCTTCGCAGGTATTCCCATCAGAACAACTTTAGATAACTCCACAGCAGTTCAGTATGCAGGGCTCCTTCGCAACCTCACGATGATGGCCAGGAGCACAGTGAGGGACATTGACCCTCAAAACGACCTCACCTTCCTCCGCATCCGCTCCAAGAAACACGAGGTCTTGGTTGCACCGGGTGAGTGTGTAGGAGTGACATGATATTGTTGATGTAATGATGACTTTTAATATTATCTGAGCCAACAGCTGTACAACCCTTGGCTCTACTGTTTTTGTAATATCTGTACCCTCGTCCTCTCTTCTGCAGAAAATGACTTCCTGCTGATAGTCATCCAGAACCCATGTGAATAGCTGCTGGACATTTCCATGAGAGCCAGCCTTTGTTTGGTCACATGGTCGTCGTTCATCCGGCAGATCTTTATCCACAGTGTTATGTTGCTCCATGCACTGCATAATCCCTCTTTTTCTACTTGGGACTCAAGTGTGTTGCCTTAATCTACATAGTGCATTACTTGTTTTAACTTTTTTTCTTTCATTTCATGTCTTTGTGTTGATATTCAATAAATCTCTGAAATAAAGCTGTTCCAATACTTACCTGCTCATTCTGTTTATGCACAGATGCATCACTAATTGAGTGAAAAACATTAATAGAATGTTAAACTAGCCTTGATAAAGTCCTTATCAAATTGTTTGTAGGCTACATCAAATTGGCAAGAGGAAAAGATCCAAGAGAGATCATTAACAGGCATGTATCTGGTCAAGATGGAGTTAATGCTGACTACTTATACTGTATGTAGTTTAATCAATAGTGAGGATCATATTTCATAAATGTAATGTGTCAGATATTAAAGGACCTGCACACACCCTGACCTGTCCTGAATCTACAGAGTGGACAGTTAAAGCATTTTGCTGTCAGTAACTGGGCTCTTTATTAGTAGTTGAACACAAACGTCTTCTTCTTCATGTTTATTGCCAGATAGCCTAACGATGCTTCATTTTACAACCCGTGTTGGTTTTGGTTTTATTTTGTGATTTTTCTTTTTGTAGCCTCAACCCTTATTTGACTTCTACAGAATCCATCCTGAACCTGTTCAGCCAGAGTGGAGCGTAATTGGCCTATTTCTTTGAGCACCTATGGTAACATAAAGGTGAAATATATAGTTTTTAAGGAGAAATTTAAAATGGCGCAGATAGGGCCAAAATGAAATTCTGCCCAAGTGCTCTGCACTAAAACCTCCCTAATTGTGTTCTGATTCACTTTATTAGCATAAATGTTTTTCTATGGTTTGCTACAGATTTGGAGCTGCATCATTCCTCCAGGATAATCATTCTAAAATTGTAATTTAAAGAAAGAAAATCATTTCATGTATTTGCTGTGTGCCAACTTAATTTTCTCAGATGCAGTGACATGTATACTTAAACTTACACATCTGAACAAACATTTCAGGTGTTCCCTTTATTACGATACCTTGATTATTCACATAGACCTTGTTGTTGCAGAGATGCACTCTGTTAATCATAGAGCAGAGACACAAAATAGAGGCTTAGTTCTTAACAGGTTAAAGAGAGCAAAAATGTTCAATGTATTCACTACAGGAACATGAACTCTGCTATTCAAAGCCTTTCTGAGGCCACATAATTATCATATGTCTAAATGTTGAATATGATGTATTACGTGAAGAAATGACTTATGTTTCTGGTCACCTCAACTCTCGTACTGTTAAATAGTTATACGAAGTGAAATCTATCTCTATGACACGTGACAATGACAGACAGAAGACATTTTACAAATATTTTAATGTAAATTTCCATCAGAATTTACAGCAATATATGTTAATAAATAATTCATCACACTTATACATCCCAAATAATACATTACATAACAACTGATTGAAACAAATATGCAGGATTTCACAGAAGGTTTGTCGAGGAGACTGAACAGGTAACAGGACGGTCAGGTGATTCTGGGACATTGCTACTGTAACTGGCGCTTGTGGGAACGGCCTCCTGGGATTTTAATATTCAGAGGGAGAGAGGCAGAAAATATAAATTTCATGTGACATTGCTTTATCTGGCTTGAACAAAAATAAATCTCATCAAAAGAGCAGAGACGGTGCAGTTTATTGTTATCCACAGAAGGACAGCGTCATTTTGATGTGTACGTCGCCCCTAAAAACAATTAGAGAACGGTTTCAAGTACTCGAAGAGCATCAAGAGAAAAGATGTCGTTAATTAGATTTGACACAGTCCTGAAATGGAACTGAATAATAATTTGGCTTTTTTTTTTTTCTTTTTGGATTCCACAGCAAAAATCAGTTCAACTTCTTCACAATAATGCCACAATAAATCACCGACATTCAGACAGGTGAAAACATTTGTAAGTAATTCCAATTCTCTAAGAAAATGTGAAGACTGTTGAAAAAAGAATAAAAATTGTTTTATTCTCTTCAAGTTTGGTCAACGTTTATAGGCATGTGGAGTGCTGAGGACATAAAACCATCTGAACTGACAACTTGATAATGTTGTGAGACAAAGACTGATGTCATGCTGTCTTCCATCCCCAGTGCATCTTGGTCAAACCCCACCGACCCTAAACATTTTTGACATCACGTAACATTTCTCAAATACAACTGTCCTAACATCCTTCATTTTCTAAACTTTTTTTTTTTTTTTTTTTAATTCTGACCAGCAGCAGTTTGAACGAAACATATGGCTTCCCCACGAGGAACGGTTAACACAACAAAACATACAAAAAATCTTCATCTATCGCGAGAGACTTTACTGATGGAAAATGTATTAAACCTCAAAAAAACTTCATCGATACCATTTGCCGTTATATAGATAATATCTTTTTAGACGTTTCCTTTACCAGCACACAGACTGCTTCCTCCGTCGCGTACGGTGCTCAGTACAACATTACACCACACAGAGGACTGTAAAGTTTCTCCTCCAGTCCCATTTCAAGTGCATCCTGTCAAGTTTAAGGCCTGAGGTGTGCTTTGATTCCTTGACTCCTGTTTTCATTCTCTGAGTATTAACCAAGTGACCACTGTACGCTTTAAGTCTCTTCTCATTGCTGTCCAGAGAGGCTACGGATTTGTGCCGAGTGAAACATCTCATTAGTGTGAGTCAATAAACTGATATAATAAGAGCTAAATGGTAGAAAGTCCTTAAAGCTGTCTGAGGACTAGCAGGAGTGGTTACAGTAACTCTGACGGAGATGCTGTTTCACCGACACAGTGCTGGGCAGAATGAGAGAGAGTGTGAATGCCCAGACGACACGGTCACCGTGGTTTTTACAGCTACCGTGGCAAACCTGGCAGGTCATCAGTTGAATCTGGAAACCAGTCAGGTAACATAACTGACTGGCCAGAAGCGTAACAAGACAAGGACCGGCTCCTTCAAGTGCTTCGAGTGCAGAAAGTGGTCTGGCTCCAGTCTGTCTTGTTTCCTGTTACTGATCCTTCGCTGTCAGAGGCGTATCAGTCAGAGAGTGTCGGAGGTCACCTCGGCGTGTGCCCGTTCACTTGGCTCCTGCCCCAGTGAATGTTCGGGAGCGTCAAACACCTCCTGAAGTGCTCGAGCTGGGCCTGCAGTCTCTCCCGCTCCTCTCTCACCTTCTGCCTCTGACTCACCAGGTCCTGGAGGACGGACAAAGCCTCTCATTAGAGAAGCAAGACTTTTCGCTGACAAACAGGAGTACACACAGCAAACAGGATCACTGTAGAGCAGCAAGTAATGATTGTTAGATTGATCGTTTTATCTATAAAGTGTCAGGAATTGTCCATCCCAGTTTCCAAGGTGATGTCTCGAAGATATTCAGCTAAATATGACACAAAACTGAGATAAGAAAAAACACATTTTCTATCTTCCATCATCTTTTACAAGACAAAATTACTGGTGATTATACTTCTGGCAATCGACTACTTGACAAGTCTGACAGTTGTGGCTCTATGACACCGACTTTAAAAGACACAAAGAAGGAGGCACACAGGTACGGCCTCGGATACTTACCCCCATAGTGAGAGAGAGCTGCTCTGCAGTCCTGGTCAGGTTGTAATTCTGTGCTTCGAGTCTTTTACACTGACTGTGAAGAACCTGCCTCTCTAAACCCCACTCTGTGCAGAGGGAAACACACGGAAACCACAAACGAGTCAGAGTTAAATCTATTCTTATAACGCTTAGAAAAGCAAAGTCTAAAGTCTCAGAAACATTCAGGGGAACTTTGACAAACTGACGCGACGTTGACTCACCGTCCACATACTCCTGGTAGGCCTCGAAAATAGCTTCAATACCCTGCCACTTCTTTGGAGCTTCCTCCATCTCCTCCTCCTCATCATCCTCCTCTTCCTGACCAGACTCTTCCTCGTCCTCGTCGGACAGTTCTTCTTGTGGTCCCGGGGCGTCCCTGCCCGCTGCAGGGAAATGGAAGTGATGACCGTTGATGTGTGCGTGCTGAGCGGCATGGTTGAGACTTGAGCTTTTCAGCTGAGAGATGCTGTGAGGCAGCGAGCGGTCAGCAGCCTTCATGCCGGCCTCGGGGACGCAATTTGAGACTCCTGTGAAGGAAAACAGCGAGACAAAAATGCTGTGTCAGTCTTATCAGCCATTTTTAGCACAGTACTTCATAAGCAGCAAATGTGGTTTATGATTTCAACAGCCAGGGCACTGCACAGAATCACCACTAGGTGGCAGAATGTCGTCATTATAAAATGAAGGCCTCATGGTCATGCACCTATGGGAGTGGGTGTCTAACCTTTGTTCTGCAGCGTGTTGTGTGTGGACTGCAGCACGGCCTGGTGGAAGTGCTGAGCGAAGGCCTCCGGTGTGAACCTCTCCAAGGGCCGGGTCCGTCCATTCTGCACAGGATTGGGCTCCTTTTTCTGGGGAGAAGCGACAGCGCCGTTCTGGAGGCCCTGGTGCTTCCTGTTCGGCTCCACGAACTCAGCCTTTTCATGGTGCAGGGCCAAGGGTGGAGGGATGCGGGCCACGTGGGTGTCGGTGGAGGGTTTGAATGTGTCGCTATGGGGGAGATGCTTAGGTTTGTGCAGGTAGGGAGGGGAGGGGCTGGGAGAGTCTGGGTACAGATGTCCGTTTGATTGGCACGGCGGAGGGGCTGATGAGGAGTCACCTAAAAATACATTTGTACAGCTGCTTAGGATGAATGCTCACATCTTAAATATGTCTATAAATGTGTGTGTGTTTAAGTGTGTGTTTTTGCCGTGTCTGTGTGTGTCTCACCAGTTGAGGGAGCAGGAGGACTGCTGCACGGAGGTAAAGGATTATATCTGAGAGTGTCTAACGTCACAGTCTTCCTCTGAATGGCCCTCAGCAGCTCCTCTGTCCTCTCCTTATCTACAGAGCAGAAGACAGAATGAGAACACCTGTCATTCATATTTGGAAATAGGACTTAAAATATTGACTGACACGAGGAACTGACGGAAAAAGGTCAGCAGATCGGTGACTTGGGGTTATGTTTGGTACAACAGGCGCATCATTTTCAGTTTGTTAGCACATTTTCTCCTGTTTTTTTCAGAGGAGCAGATTGTTTATACTGATTTCCATCCAGATTTGATGTCCCTTTCCCATCCAAGATGCTGATTATGGCAGTTTACAGTAAACTAGGTCCAGTAAATCAGAAAATGTTTCCAGTGACCGAAAATTCAAATTCAAATTCAAAGAGAGCACAAATGAGCCGCTGATTATGCACCAGTGTCCTCCGAGGACGTAAAAAACAACAAAAGTTAAAACAACAAAGAGTTTGCCCTGCTTTTTGTGTTGTTTATACATCTTTTTTGTAAATAAATGGGATAAATCATCCAAATTCTCAGACTTTTTATGATAAGTAATGGAAAATAACGAGCACTGTGTTTATCCAAGCCTACAAAAGTAGTGTTTGTTATTACTGACATAAAGTACAAGAAATCCTCCTCATACAATATATATGTGCATGTGTTTTGAAAAACTTTCCAAAATGCATATAAATATTTCATTTTCCCATTTTTAAAATGTGTCTATCTACAGTTTTACGTTAAAAAAACATCAGCTTAATATCTTTTTAAAAGAAATTCATACATTTTTAACTGATTCTATACTTTGGCTGTGGATTTAAATCCACCTTCACTGGGAGAAAGTAGAAAATGCTGCCACAACTTCCTCTCCACATGCACCCTAACTTTATTTTCTTCTCACCCTCCTACACCGTCAGTAAATAATAAAACAGAGAGAGAAATGTTGCATTTTTCCACGGGGAGTTACCAGAACAACCGTGAAGAGAGCAGAGTAGTACGTAGGACGTGTGTGTGTGTGTGTGTGTGTGTGTGTGGATTTGTTACCTCTCCTCTGCTGTGGGCTGACATGCGAGAGGTCGAACATATGGAGGAAGTCCTTCTTCTCCTCCAGTTCGGGGGTGCTGTCCATCTGCTCGGCGGAGAACGGGGTGGTTAAGGGAGTTGCAGGTGTCGGAGGTGAAGACGCCTTTCTCTTGCCCCGCACGGCCGGCGGAGAGAGGCTGCGCTCTCTCAACATCCTCCTCCTCTTTCTCCTCTTCCGTGCCAGAAGCTCATCGCGGTGTGCCAGCGTGGTCAGACCGCACACGCGCAGAAAATCCACTTTCTTTGGAGAGAGAGAGAGATTTGGGAGGGTGAATATCAATCTGACAGCTATTTTCATATCAGGTCTCTTTATGGCTCAGAACTGGCATTATAATCCGCCCTGAGTGATCCGATCACAAGCTCTGAGTACAGATGTGAAGGCACCCAGGACACAGTGATGGTACACGGAGATCCAATCACTGAGATCACATTCAGAGGTGGTCTGGGTCACATATGCCCACATTCTTTTAGCAGCATGTGCCGGGCCACATTAAAGGAACAGACTCAACTGGCGTCCTCTGAAAGCAGGTGAAACATGCCGTCTGATTTCCATTTGGTTCACTGTAATGCAAATTATGTGTTCGGGTCCTCTTACCTGCCGAGGTAAGCAGCAGGTGTTTGCGAACACAATGTCTGTTTCAACTGACTCCCTTAAGAAATCATGCAATTTTGTGAGTTTGTGCGTTTGGAAAAACTTTACAAACCTTGTGAAACACTGTCTACAACAAATTCTAAATCATTTTGGCCTTCTTGTTAATTCGGCAACTGTAAAAGTGAGATTTCCTGTCTTTTTTATTTTTTATAGTAGGTTTACGCCTGTGAAAGAGGACCAATCACAGCAGACTGGGCTTTTCAGAGGGTGGGGGCTTAAAGAGACAGGCACTAAAAACAATAACAATAGGCATGATGAGAAAAATGTTGTGTTTTTTGAGCATTAAAGAATGTTTTCTGGTGACAACAAAAATTTGCATGATATGGACCCTTTACCTTTTTTCTTCCTTAGTGTAGAAAATGTGTCAGAAGCAAGTTGGCTCCTACTTTAAGCCCGCCAGTTCAAAACAACACATTTGGGCTTTGCAAACAGAAAGATGTACGTGTTTATCTGCATATAGAGCGTGATCCAATCACAAGCGGTCACTCAATACACACGGACATGTTAAACCGTCCTCTTGTGATACCATGATCCACACGTGATGTTAATACCGGGTCTAAACAGCCTCTTTGTTCATGTACCTCGGAGGATGCGTCCAGCTTGAGCGGAGGCTGTTCTGCCACTCTCCTCAAATGGGCCTTCACCTCCTCCTCGTCACTCTCATCATAGGACTCGTCCAGGTCATAGTAGTAACCTAATAAGAGGAGGGCAGGAGAGAAATTATCTATCATCATAAAGAAATTGCAAGGTTAGTCTTAATGGCACAAGCAACCGTTCACTGCAGTCATCATCTTCTGCCTACAACTCCCCCTCAGAGCTCATAAATCACCCTCGTGCTCACCTCCCTCTCTGGCCTCCTTCCTCCTCTTCTCCTCCAGGTCCAATTTGCTGAGCAGCCGTCGATGCTGCTGGAGCACCTCGTCATACACCAGCATGTTGTCGGGAGGCTGACTCTGTCGCTCCCTCGCCGGAGACGGGGAAGCTGTCTGGCGCTGCCCCCCGAGGTCAGGAGGCACGCAGGGTCTCTGGTGGTGGAGGTTGTTGATGTGATGTCGATGATAGAGGCTCTGGAGGGCTCGGTCCTGCTCCGCCTTGTTCCAGGAGCCTGCGTCCTGTAAACCGGCTCCCCTCAGTGAGGTGTACCTCTCTGTGCCTTCTCCCCTCCTCCTGCCTCCGTCTTCCAGCTTCTCCCCCCAGCTCAGGGGGGGTCTGTCAGCTCTGGTCAGCCCTGGAGGCGGGCGACTCGGCGGCGTAGGAGGGTTGATTTTTCTGCGGGAGTCTGAAGGGGTGTCGACGAGGGAGGCGGGGTTCCACAGTGTAGTCGGGGGCGCGGGGTGATGATGGGGACCTTTAGGGGAGATGAGGGGAGGTGGAGCGCCGAGGCAGGGAGGCACGTCTTTGCTGCCTGGGTTGTGATGGACTGAATTGGTTCTGTTTAGAAAAATCAAAATCAAAATAAGTTTAAAGTCGTCACACTGCAGAATAAATATCTTCTAAAGCTAATTCTGTCATCGTCTTCACCTGTGGCCGTCTCTCCTCAGCTCCAGCCCTTTCCCAGGCGACCTGAGGCCCATCTCCAGCGGACCCTCCCTCTCCTGCCCTTGCCCACGTTGCCGTGTTAACCAAGCAGCCTCGCTCGCCCTCTGAGTCATCATGGCAGCTGCCAGAGCGCCATGGATCCCTCCGGCAGAAGCAGCAGCAGCAGCAGCATGATGCTTCCCCAGGTGAGAGGGCACCAGGCTGGGCACCGGATGTGGGATAGACCCCCTGGAGGTGTGATGGCCGGGCTGCAGGGACAGAGGTTTAGGTGCTGGGAAACCTGGGTGCTCTGAGTCCTTGTTTTTGTCTGGAGAAACAGTGGAGTTTGGAAACCATACATGATTACGTCTGTGATTTATTCAGACATCATTCGATCTGAATAAATCATCAAATCTTACACTTCTGACAAGGCTGGACAAGATGATGAATTACCAATTACATTTTCACTCTCTCTCTCTCTCTCGTCTTAAATGTGCATACAGTGTTGTGTGTGTTGTGTGAAATTCCCTATAAATACACATCATTTAATTTTAAAACTGTAATGAAACCTAACCGCTTGTGACATATTTCAGGTCTAGAATTAGAGTGAGGAAAGAGCTAAAAGACTAAAAGTTTGAATTGTTCCAACAGTCTCAATGTTGAGATGTAGTGTGTATAGACCTGACATAAGTGAGACATGAGCTTTATGAACAATGTGCACTGACCAAACACTCCCAAACTGTGTGATCGGCTTCGTCTGTCAAACCACTATTCAGTCTGACGAATAATGCATGTTGCCCGGCTTCAATCTCCACTTCTGTCATTAGGATCCTGTCTACCAGTAATTCCTGACTAAAGCCCTGATTTCAGATTTGGTGTGTAAATTACAAATTCCAGATTCTTAGAAGGTGCTTAAGCCACAGTTTTCACACTCAGCATCAGACTTTAAGATTTCAAAACGAAGTTCAAGTATGAATCTGAGTCTTCATACTGTTTTTCTTAATTGATTTACTGAATGAACTTTAATGTGCTCACAAAAACAAAATGCCATTACAAGCAGTTTCTTGTCACGCGTGTGTTTACATGCTCACACACATACATGAGTGCACATGTTGTGTATGTGCTGAGGTTGTGTGTAGGTACCCAGTCTGTTCGGGGTCAGCCTCTCCCCTGGCCTGGCCCTGTCCTCTGGTGGCGCCCTCCGAGCCTGCAGCTCAGCCAGGTAGTGGCTCTCCGCCGCTCTGACCATCTGCTGCTGTCTCTCCCTCTGCCTCTCCTTCTGTCTGTCCAGCTCCCTCTCCCGCTCTCTCCCCCTCTCCTCCTCCCTCTCTCGCTCCCTCTCGCGCTCCCGCTCTCGTTCCAGCCCGGCCTCGCGCTCCCTCTCTTTCTCTCGTTCGCGCTCTTGCTGTCTCTCTCGCTGGCGGAGCTCATTCTCCATCTGTAGCCTGTGGGGGAGGTTGACAAGTATGCACACACACACACACACAGACACACACACAGACAGGGGGAGAAGGTGAGAGATGCAACACCCAACATGAGGCAGATATTAACCACACACTGGTGAACCTCACACAAACATTTCTGCCCAAAACATACACACACACTCGCAGGAACACACACAAACACGCACACACACTCTCCACTTACCATGAGGAAAATAATCCATACACAGCATGACTGAGCAAGAGCAGATGAACACTTAATAGGTATCCACAGGAAAAGGACACACACACAGACGCACACACACACACGCACGTACACAGTCACCGGCAATCAATAGCGCACAAACAAACCTACAGGATACACAGAAGCCATTACAGAACCAGCCGATAAATACCATCCATTTCGAACACAAACATTTCCCCCATGCATTATGCCAGAGGGAAACAATGTGCATTGTGAAACTGAGAGAAGAAATCAAAGACCTGAAGGAGAGAGAGACAGAGAGACGGGGGGTAAAGGAAGACGTCTATATGGGCATGTGCGTGAGATTTAGTGTATGTTCTGGCTTGCATATGCATGTGTATGGGTGTGCGGTGTGTGTGTGTGTGTGTGTGTGTGTGTGTGTGTGTGTGTGTGTGTGTGTGTGTGTGTGTGTGTGTGTGAAGGGCAGTGTGTGTGATGAGTGTATAGAAGGCACTGTGGGGTGTGTGCTAAAAATATCACACACTCAGCAACCTGTGCCTACCCTGCAGAGAGAGATTACACAGCCCTGCAGACAGAGGAGAGAGAGGGAGGGAGGGAGGGAGGGAGGGAGGGAAGGAGGGAAGAAAGAAAGAAAGAAAGAAAGAAAGAAAGAAAGAAAGAAAGAAAGAAAGAAAGAAAGAAAGGAGCGAACAAATGGACATTTGCATTTTTGCTTGTGTGTGTGTGTTTGTGTCACCTCTCAGCCAGCGCTGTGTGGTTTAGATCCCCGGGATAGCGGCCTCCAGGCATGTGCAGGTGGAGGGCAGAGTGGTGGAGAGGGAAGGCGCCCCCTGCAGGCACAGAGTAGAACTGCGACCGCAGCGCAGAAAGACACAGAGACTCCTCCATCCTGTGACAGGCACACAGAAGCAAACCAGTCAGACTACGACTGCACCGAGCCAAGTGTGGAAGAAGATGGCGAGGGCTTCAGGAGGCATCCACAATCTACTTTTCAGATCACAGTATTTAATGTCCTCTTACTTCTGTTTTCCAAACTTCACATAAGTTTACTGAAGAGCTACATTAACATCCAACTTCTACACAGATGTGCCAACTGGACAAATGACTTCACACGACTCCTCCTTGAGTGACGTATTGTAAACAACGACTGTGAGTTAAAGCTAGCAGCAGGGCTGATGGGAGCTTGTGCCAATAAATATCTAGCTTTAATAATATTGTGTTTTAAAGGTGGAAGTGGAGAAATTCATGGCGTGGTCTAACACTTTAATGAAACCAACTACAAGGACTTTTTAACTGGTTATGAAACAGTCTCAGTTTAAGACAGATGCCTCTGTACGACCTACATAAGCAAAAGAGACTATCAGCAAGAACTATTTCTATTTAGTTATTCTTAACTCCTGCCGCCGGGTCAGCGTGCAGACTGAAAGAGCCTGTGTTTACATTTTCCCAGATAAAGTTACAGGGAGTTGTACGTCAGTCAGTTAAAAACAAGGAGTCATTCTTTCTCTCGATAATATTACTTTTGATATCATATTTCGTGGTCTGAAGGTGGAAACACTTTTGTCCACGGGGCCACAAAAATCAGTAGCAGCTTTAAGGTACAATATACTTGTCTTGTCTTGATTCCCACTCAAATTCTGTGGTTGACATGAGTTTGAGGGGACTCAGACTCTTTAAGTTTAAGGTGGCGTTGTTACCTTGGCAAGGACAGCGGATGGTGCATGTAGGCAGGATGATAGTAGGCAGCAGCAGCTGCGGCGTGGGCAGCAGCAGCAGGGTCCAGACTGAGGGGTAGGGAGGTCAGTCGGAGGTCATCTGAGGTGGCGAAGGGCCGGAGCGCTCTGAGGTACTCTTCTGGGACGGCACCCGACTGAACCACAGGGTGCATCTGCCCCGGCAAACTGCAGAACGAGTGCAACACAGCTTTCATCTTAATGTTGCTTTGAATTTGTTCTGTATTACCAAAAACTCTTAGACAAATACTTGCGGGCCGACGATGACAGTGTGTCGCACTCACCTAAGGCTCTGTATTCTTGGGTCCTGCATGACGGAGCTGGGGGTGAGCCCGAAGGAGTGAGCCAGGTGGTGAGGTGAAAGGGTGGGCGGAGTCCGCTTATCTAGCTGCGGCTGGGTGTTCTCAGCACCCACCCGCTCCCTCCCGAGTCCCTGAACACTCGGCTCTACCTGACAGGGAGACAGACAGTGCGAGAGCAGACATTACTATGTATATCCATGAGCTCTGAGTGTGTGCTGGATTAAAACTGGGCAGAAAAAAGTTCGAGGGAAATAAGAAGGAGTGAGTGGGCAAAAAAAAAAAACCCTCCGAGCTTCCACCCAGAGGCTCACCGGAGTGGAAAAGTGGGTCTGATATGTCATAACAGGTCAAGATCAAAGCGGAAAGATGATCCTAATATCTGGCCAACTGCTCTCTCCTTCATCGCTCACTGCCTCGCCCTCGCTGAGAGCTTCCCACTCGGAGGATTCGGTCACCTCAAAGTTGCATTTGATCCTCGATTGATTATAGTCACATTCCAACCTTCAGATCCCCACCATGATACAAACAGTCGTGGAAAAACACAAACCAAAATTACAAAAAGATGTGCTCCCAAACTGACATATAACATTACAGTAAATACTGACACAGTTTAGCGAGGATGAAAACCATGTGACTCGTTTTCCTGCCCCAGTTTGCTGCTTGTTTTCTCTCTCACTCGTCCGAACAATTCAGCTAAAGACGTGAAATGCCAAAAGATAATCCTAAATGTCCGGTGTGTAGGATGTAGATGTTGGCCGACTGAACGCCCCTCGTTTCATACTGGCCACCCTAAACATAAAAGGGTCCCTCTGGAGCCAGTGTTCGGTTCGTCCGCTTCTTATAAGGTCACAAAAACATAATAGTTCTTATTTTCAGGTGGTTATACACTAAAGGACATATAATTATAAATGTAGGATTGCATTACTTTAACACATTGAAAGAAAAAGTCTCTGTGGCCCCTGATTTAAAAAAAACACAGCTGCCAGGAAATCTTTGACGACAGCAACGTTGATGAGAAGGAGACACGCACGTCCACTACGATGTGGTGAATCTCGTTACTACAGCAACAGAGGACATCAGACGGACCACGGACGAACCGCAACCAAATGACCTCTCCCAGCAACACCCGATCTGCTACCTTAGCTTTGTACAACACTTGACCCGCAGTGAAATATCTGCGCTTTGAATATGTTTGAATAGCTTTGAATGTGTCACTCATGGAAAGCAGATTCAAACCAGTGACGAATTGTCTCGGGTATCATTCAGCAATCTCCACTGGAGGCGACACACAGAGGGGTCTGGAGAGCAGCCATCACATTCCTTAACCTCCGGCCCCGCAGACAGCCAACGGCCTTCACAGATGCGGCAGTAAACACACACAAGCAGCGTGTTTCTTTGGCTTAAATCGTCCCGTCCTCTGTCTTTCTGTTCTAGGACAAGCAGCACACAGTTAGGACAAATACTGGAGCTCCGCACAGCTTTACAGCCCTGCTCATTCTTACACTCCCTCCCCTCATTTCTTAACATCCTATTCTCTATTTTCCTGCCTCCCTCCCTCCTTCTTTTCTCTCTGAATGTCTGAATGGGAGCCCCGGGCAGGCAGAGCCACAGAGTGCTCTTTGTGGAGGGGGAGAAAGGCAGCTCTGATCCAGGGGGAAGTGGCTACTGTGGGGGCTAACCCTTGCATTGTGTGAGGGGCCTGGTCCCTCGCCCCACCTTGAATTCGCTCGCACACCCACAAGCAAACACATCCACGGACGCTCACACACACATACACGGGTCCCTCTTCACATCCTAAGCCTTTTGTGGTGAAGGGTCAAGTACACACACACACACACACACACACACACACACACACACACATGCGCACACACAAACACTGCAGGAAGCTGAACACAATAGGTGCCAGTCTCTGAAGCCTCCAGTGTTTCTTTACAAACCCCTCATGTGTTGCTGAAAAAGACATGGACTGATTAGCGCGAGGAAGAGGGGGTGAGGCCGAGGGGCGAGAGGATGAAAATGAAAGGATGAGACGAGACAGAGAAAGAGAGAGTACGGAGGAAGAGAAAGAAAGCAAGGATGGGAAAAAGGTAGAAATGAGAGCGAGAACGAAATAAATAATGAAAGAAAGAAAGAAAGAAAGAAAGAAAGAAAGAAAGAAAGAAAGAAAGAAAGAAAGAAAGAAAGAATGACATGGATGGCTTGATGTTGACAAGCACTGGGACTATTTACTTAATGGAGGGAGCAGCAACATTAAGGAGACAGAGAGGGACAGACGACTTGTCTGCGCCGAGACAAGAGCGAGAGAGAAGAAGAAGCTTTCAGACAGCAGAACAGAAAGTTCAGATTCACAGATCGAGATGTCTCCGGGTACGACGGTTTGATAAACGACGTGTCTCACCTGCCGTCCGTCAGCCCTCCACAGGCCGTTGCTGGTCTTGGTGGGGGCAATTGTGACTACTGGAGGGGTGCCGGGGACACCGTGGCCCCTGGTCTGGCCCAGGAGGGGCCCTAATGAGCTCCGCTTAGGGGTGGTGACCGGCGAGCTGTGGCTGGTGGCCGGGGAAGAGACTGGAGAAGACTCACCGCTGACAGCAGAACCTGAGGCAGGGAGGGAACAGGGCGTTAACCACAGCGGGAGAGGCAGGAATAAACTCAGCTCATCAGATTTAAAAAGATTTCAGGATCAAACAATCCCTCCGTGTCTTAATAGAGACGGTACACGGAAAAAAGAAAAACTAGCAATTCTGACAGTGTGCTGGCCCGTGACGAGGTAAACAGTGATTCAATCATTTTGATGAAAAGCGTTCTGGCAAGATGCGACAGAAATAAAGAAGAGTGTGAAAAAGATGCACGAGGTAGAAGAGCAGAAGATGAAAGTCTGTGTGTGACGCTGATGGCGAAAGACAAAAATCAGACATAGAGAGACGGAGAGAAGGACCTCGTAGATGATGGGTTTTTTAAAAAAAAATAGAGACTGGGGTGCGACACAGTGAAGGGGGTGTGTGTCGCCTGTAGCATTCACTCTACCATTACTCCATTAGTGTAACACTCACTAATCAGTCGACACACACACACAGAAACACAGACACATTCAGAGGCACTAAGGAGGAGGAAATAACAAGATGGAGCCTGAAGGTAGAGGGAGAGCTACAGGGAGAGAGAGAGAGAGACAGAGAGAGAGAGGGAGAGACGGAGTGAGAGAGCTTGTTATAATTGACTGTAATTAGATTCTCATTATTAGGAGATGAATGGAAATGGATGAAGGAAGAGGCAGAGAGGGAGAGGTCGGAATAGGTCAGCCCTTATTCAACACCTTCATTAGGACACCAATGAGCTGAGAGTGGACACACACACACACAAATTACACACACACACACACACACAATCACACGCATACATTTACACACACACACACACACACACACACACAACAAAAGAGGTACGAGGCAGTGATGTTTTATTTCACCAAACACAACCTTGGTCTGTGATATGACACAGAACCAGTCGGTGGTGATGTGCTGCGGCACCAGTTTTTTTTTTTTTTTTTTGCCAATTTTAGCTCATTAAACCTTGTTCACATCTTAAAGGGACAGTTTGAAATATTTTGCAGAACATTTGCTTCCTCGCAGATAGTTGGACTGACGACAGAAGACTACTTCCACTCTGTACAACAAGTATGAAGCAGCTACAAGCAGCTGGTTAGCTTAGCGTGGCATAAAGACTGGAAATGAACTCGTTGCATCTTGATTGCTGCAGTTTTACAGGGACATAATTTTATTCCTTGGCTCGACTCGATGACTACTTACGTTGAACGATATAGTGTCCAAGACGTAACTGTAATAACAACGAAAAGGTGCAGATACAGTAAAGGATGTGGAACAAATCTGACAGCAGTAGAGGTGCTTGTTTTATGGTGTGTGTGTGTGTGTGTGTGTGTGTGTGTGTGTGTGGTGTGTGTGTGTGTGTGTGTGTGTGTTTGTGTGTTCAGGACCAAGTTAGATCTCCAGGGCCCGGGTTGTTAAAAAAGGTTAAATCACTGCTCACCTCTGGGATCCTCGGCCTGTTTGGCCAGTTTACGCAGGGCAGCAGCGAATCCGGAGTTTGCAGACTGGGCAACTGCGTTCCCATTGGTTAGTGGGCTGAGGGGACTCACAGTAGCCGTGGTGCGACTTGCCGTGGAGATCATTCCTAATGATGGTGATTTGTTGGACTCATGGTTCATACCTGCAGAGGAGAGAGGGGAGCAATTATGCCATGAAAAATCCAGTCAGCGATAAAGTGTTTGATTCTTCTGTCAGCTGAGGAATTAGATTATTAGTTTCTTATGAAAAAAAGAGGGAAATGTGAGAGACAGTTGATATCTTCAGCGTGTGAAACTCATCACACACAAGTGCTCAATCAGAATGGACAAGTGTGTGTATGTGTGTGCCTCCCTTTGTGTCTGGACATCATAGCGAGCGCATACGCGTGGGTCAGCTCCACTAGAGACGGAGCGGAGGGAGTAGAGCTGTGTCAAATAGAGCGGTGACCCTAATAGCAAATCACACACATGAGTGCACACATTTCCTCGAGGGAGCCAGTCAACACATCTTAAGAAACCCGGCAGTGTCTACACGCAAACATTATCAAGTATCACTGCAGTTTTTACACTCTCGCACAGATGCAAGCATGTGCACACACACATACACACACACACACACACACACAACCACAGAGACAACTAGCAAACCCATCGATCTACGGAACAGTGGACGCACTTAGAGCAAACGTGGCTGGACTAACCTTTGTCTTCACCCTCTACCCTCTCACTGACCCACTAATGTTAATTACAGCTGGAATTAGCCAGCAGCCCCCCTGCCTGCTACAGCAATGACCTCATTACCACCGCACACACACACACACCTTTCAAACACACACATATACCACAGGAAGAGCAAACAAACAGCCAAAGCAGTAAACACACTCATGAAAAATTCATAGGTGCACACACATACACACACACACACACACACACACACTTGAAGCACCATTATTGAATGTTCTGCTCATCTCGCCGGCTTTTTTTTTTTTTTGAAGAAGAAGAAAAAGAATAAAAGGCGGTCGGATCTCGAGAGTTTGTTAATCGAAAGTCTCATAAATCTCGTATTCGCACACGTCAGATTAGATGTCTACCTTCTTTGCCTGCCAGCTTTCACACGTGTGAGCAAGAGCAGGCAGAGGAAGCTGTCGAGCGACGAGCGGAGCCCGAGGAGAAGATTTATGGAGGAGAGAGCAAAAAAATGAACCAAAGCCAGAGCTTAACAAAGTAAAGTGGAGACTGACAGAGGTCGCTATATGAAATCATGTAGACGCATCAGAGGAACGTATCGGCTCATATCTTCTGAACGCTTTGAGTTAAATGTTATGAAAGTTTTGAAAAAAACTGTTCCTGCAAGTTGATGAAAAGCCTCTTTTTCCCCAGTTTCAGATCACTTGTCAGCCGACATCTGACTGCGTGTAACGTGTACAGTTAACACACATGCAGCCTCTGACACGCATGATGACAAAATGTTGACTCTAACCCGTACAGAGCACACTTCTCATTTCCTTCTTCACTATTCACTTGTAAGTCTTTGGCTGCACACTCTCATGTATTTACATGTCACGCTTATGAGGCAAATTGAAATTGAGACAGACAGAAAAGGGAAAAGAGAGATGAAGCGAGTAAAAAGCTCAGATCCTGACAGGCTCTGTGTGTGTCTCTGTGTGTGTGTGTGTCTCTGTGTGTGTGTGTGTGTGTGTCTCTGTGTGTGTGTGTCTGTGTGTGTGTCTATATCTCTGTCTCTGCTGAGCCCAGCAGTCAAGGGAGAGATGATAAGACAGTTTCTATCGACTCTTTCTCCTCCTCCTCCTCCTCCCTCCTCTGTACTCACTCTCTGTTTCCTTCCCGTCTCTCTCTCTCTCTCTCTCTCTCTTTCTCTCTCTCTCGCGTTTATCTCAGCGTACTGGTGCTTATTTAACAAAAGCCAACACACATAATCTCCTCTGTTTCTTTGCTTTCTTTCCTCCTTCTTTCCTGCAATCTTTCCTCTCGGGCTATTTCCCCCCTCTGATATCTATCCGTGTCATTCACAGAACACGTCCTAACATATGCATGTGCACATAATTCAAACATGCAAACAGACACACTCACCCTCCCGCTCACTGTTCTCCTCCTGCTCCGTCTTTCTGCTCCTCTGTGAGACTCTTTCTCTCTCTCTCTCTCCCTCTCAGCCTTGCAGCTGCTACGTGGTCACGTGACCTCTTTTCTATCCACTCCCCCCCCCTCCTCCTCCTCCTCCTCTCCATCCAGCGCCCCCCCTCCTCCATCTTCCCCTCCCTCCCTCCCTCCCCATCTATCACCCTTTCCATCCAACCTCCTCCTCCTCCTCCTCCTCCTCTTCGTCTCTTCTCCCGTCTCTGTCACTCTTTTTATCTTTCCATTTTCTCTCCTTAGCTGTCCCTCTCTCTCGCTTTTAAACTGCGCTCTCTGTCGTTTTCTTTTCTCTCCTCATTCTTCATCCCTCCTCCTTTTGGCTTGCGCTCCCGGGAGGGTGGAAGGTGGTGGTGATGGTGGTTGGGGGGGGTTAGAGGAGGAGGAGGGAGGGTAGTAGAAGGAGGAGGAGGGGGGGTTTATGGTGATGACTGGGAGGGTGGGTGTGTGGTTTGAGCTGTGTGTGTGTGTGTGTGTGTGTGTGTGTGTGTGTGTGTGTGTGTGTGTGTGTGTGTGTTAACCCTCCATCCATCACTTTGTCTCTCCGCTAGTCAGCTCTGTCTGCTGTAGGGACACGGCTGACGTGGGGGAGGGGAGGCTTCCGACAGTGACCTTTCACCCTTCACCCCTGACCTCCCACTGCCCTGGACAGCAGGGGGCTGCAGGGTAAATCACACACATCAGCCCTAAATACAAATTAAGACATCTTTTTTAAAGTAATGGCTGAATAAACGGCTTCAATGCTCAAAGCACACAAGAAAAACTGCTCAAGGAGGTTAAAAGAGGGCTAATCATGTCATTATTGGGGCAGAAAATGATGCCGGTGCCATGTTGTTTTTTTTTGTCCTCTGAACGGTGGCCATTAAAAGAAACGTAAGAGTCGGCTTGTCCGTCTCTTCTGACGGCGTGTTACGTGTGCGACCAACAAGCAGGAAATTTAAAAAGCAGCTAAGAGCAGTTGGCAGCTAACTCAGAGGAGTAGGATGAAATCAACAGCCGTAAGTCAGGATGGTAAATGATTGTGGCTGCCATGTTATGAGATTGTCATTGTTTGGAAGGTGCTTCCCGAGGTGTATGTAAAACATAAGACTAGACGCTGTTGTGTTAAACAAAGAATCACACACTGAGGAGGCATCATGCAAAACACAAACAAAGGCAGCATACAGAAGCATGTATGTTGTGGCAGTATTGTGCGATCTCTCTGAAAAAAGTGCTGCTACCTCGTACTTTGCTTGTGTTAGCATGCTAACATAATTACAGTTAACATACAGACATTGCGAGATATATACAAACATATTAACGTTACTACAAAAAGGAGAACATTTAGCGTCAGAGCAGTACTGTCAACAAATACGCTGAAAACACCCTGTGCTCATCTTGAGGCTCGACGACTTCTCTTCATGAGCAAACACATTAAAAAACGAGAGGGCTGGAGAAAAACAACGGACCGAGCTGTGGTTCGCAGAGTTCCTGTAGGTTCTGAGATCAGTCTGAGCTGTCGAACAAACACGCGGCCACACTTCACTCACACAAGGTCAGGGTGTAAGTTTCTAAGCGAGCTAACAGCTACAGCTGATGACTGCGCACAGCTGTTACATTGGCTGCTTGGGGTGATTAAACAGGACGGCTTTGACACTTGGATAAATAAAACAAGGTGAAATGTTGAATTTTACATAAAATCTGAAATCTTGTGGGTCGGCCTCAGCTGTGCTCGGAGCTGACTGCAGACAACCTCATGTTAACAAATGCTTTGTAAGTAACATTTAACTTGTTAGCGTGCTAACACAAGCATGTGGCTAACTAACCCCCTCAGCATAATCTCAAAGTAAAACAAACCAGTTTCCAAGGTAAACTGTCACAGGTACAGTTCCTGGCAGGTGTCTGTTTGTACAGCTTCTTAAGAGGAGGATTCAAGCACCACTCCAGCACTCAAGGCAACTAAACCAACAGTTTCCAGGCGCTCAAAGCCTTTATCTTCAATCTGTGTTCACTTTAATTGTATGTTTCAATCATGATTATTTAATTCTGGCTAATTTTGACACCAGGAGACAAAATCAAATATGGTGCCAGGATTGTACTGTTGATATTACGCATTTTCCAAATGTTCAATACTGACGTGTATAATTGGAACTGCTTGTGACGCTAAATGGAAAGTCAGGGGATCACCAAGGTCAGTCCACTTCACTATGGAGTGAAAGTATGGACGGACTGACCCACTGACACAGACTGTCGGGGCTAAAAGTATTCAAACATACGCTACGCGCTGCTAATATAACCGCCCCGAGTGTGACTCATCCGCCCACACACAAACATACACAATCACACTCTGATCAGCATGATGTAAGTGGTATAGTACATGTTAGGGCCTGTGTCTTTCACACCTTTTTGGTGTGTGTCTCTCTCTCTAACATACACACAAACAGGCAAACACACACAACGCACAGGGGAACTGTGAGGAAGGCAGGGGGGACCTGCTCTGCCCCGTCAGCTCATTAAAAAGCACAATGTCTGTGTGTGTGTGTGTGTGTGTGTGTGTGAAGAGATGGGTCATTAAGATGGAAGAAGAGGTTGTTACACACTACCTACTCATTAACCCTCATCACACTGGCATGTCTGGGTGTGTGTGTGTTCTTGACGGCTACTATGTTAACACTTAGACATTAAATTGACTTTGCCCATTTGTCTTTACGAACAGTTACCCAACATTAGCCCAATAATTAGTGAGCACACACACGCACACACGCACACACACTCTTAACACAAACTGAATGTGCTCCATTTTAGGTTTTAAGACGTTATTATTTGTGCTCCTACAGCTGATAATAATCGTAACAGCAGCTACCGTTGCTGCTACAATAGCTGGCAGCCTTTTTTAAATTCCTCCGACAAGCACGCAAACACACACACACACACACAGTAAGAGAGAGAGGGAAAGCGAGAGAGCGAGAGAGCGAGAGAGAGGGGCAGAAAAAGAGGGAGAGGAAAAGTAGCCAAATGTTTTACAGCCTCTTAAACTTGTCTGTAATAGCAGTCAGAGTGGCGTCAACACAGCAGTCTCCAGGGTTACTCCTGGGGCTGCTAAATGGCTTTACTAGCTCCAGTCACTCTGCAGCTCACACAGAAACACTTAACACTTCCTTACAATCCATAAACAACGAACACACTCTCCCACTGCAACATCTCACACACTCACGAACACAGAAATGGGCACGCAAATGACTGTAAACGTCAGGAAAAAAAAATGGCATAAAAACAGAAACAATGACATCAACTAAAACACACTTACATGCAAAGAGAGGCGCACACACACACACACACACAATCAGCTGACTCAGGATTCAGGCAGCGTGCATCACAAAAACGTATGCATGTGACCCCCGGGGACCAAACAGCCAGCACGCATTTATGGTTCTGGGATAAATGGAGCAGAAAAAACCACATACTGTAATAACCAACACCTCCAGCGAAGACATGAAAAAAAAAAAAAGAAATACGAAAAAACAGGAAGCAACATCCAAAGACACGCTGGATGAGAGAATTAGGAGCACGCAACAGGAAAAGGAACAATGAAGGAAGTGTAGCAGTCATTACTCTGGTTCATATTAAACAGTGTGTCTGCCAGAGCTGAGCCATGTTTACTGTGCAATCATAACAAGAGTGGAGATGTTAGTGAAAGGTCTATAAATTATCGCCGCCACAGCTTAGAGCAGAATGTGGACTGTCAGCAAAGATGGGACGGCTACACTGGGAAAGCTCTTCTTCTTCTTCTTCTTCTGCTCTCTCCTCCCTTGAACTCGGGCCTCCTGGCTGCAGGGCGCTCTTCCTCTTTCTGTGACCCCTTCTCCGTTTCTCTAATCAGCGTACTTGTCTACGAGTATCTTGTCACTGTCTGTCAGATACAGAAAGAAGATATAAATAGCAGCCGTTTTGGGACCCCTGACACTTTTTTTTTTCTCTTATCGGGCCGCGTTATCGTTTCTTTGCCTTGTCATTTCCTCCTCACTATCTCTTCCCCCGGCCTCCAACCACTCACTCGACAGCCTCCCCCATCACGCCGGCTACAGTTCTGTTTTTTCCCCCTCTGTGTCATCGATCTCTTCTGCAGGCGTGTGGCTCGGTCTTGCCTCTCTGATACGGAGATGATGCAAAAAGATAAAACAATCTGAGGCAAACCAATCTTGCTCTGTCTCGGTTTGCCTCGGCGCCTCGCTGCGTCTGACTCTTGCCCGCAAGGAGTTTGTGTGTGTGTGTGTGTGTGTGTGTGTGCGCGAGTGTGTGTGTGATCAACGTTGGCGGTGGGAGTGTATACAGAGTATACAGAGGGTCATGTAAGACTGTTGACAACCACAGTTCCTCCTCCTCCTCCTCCTCCTCCTCCTCCTCCTCTGGCCCGAGGACGGCTCTGCTCACCAGGTGCCGACACCACGGTGGCTAGACCTCAACCATCTGAACAAACACGGAGGGGGGGAGAACACACGCAGACACACTCTGGCTGCACAAAGGTGTATGAAGACAATGCAGACTAGCAGATGCACGGAGAGACTGGCCTGACAGGCTGCTGTTGGCTAAGTGTAAAGTGCAGAGAGAAACTGAGGCGCGAGCTGTGAGAGAGACGACCAGCAGAACAACTACAAACAATGATGAAAGAGGAAGAGTCCAGGAGGGGATTGAGCCGGAGGGTCGGCCCGCAGATTCTATGGATTTGTTTCCTTGTTTATTATCACTGTATGGATTCGATCTGAGCGGTGGGAAGGTAGTTGATTTATTCCTGCGTCAGTGTATATACCTGTCTTTTGGCTGTGAGGTGTGTGTCTTATGATGCCTCTTATGACTGAAACATGAGACTTTTTTCCGGCATGTAAACAATGAAGAGTGTGCAGTGCAAATTCTACTACAGCTTACACATTTGAGGGATCCAGGAGCACATTTACAGACATCAAATTTAAAGCATCGCAACAAAATAAAACTAATTCTCACACTATAACTTCCAGGACAGAAAAGGACCATTTAATTAAACCGATACTGCAGTTTAGGGTACAATGTTCATTTGTACCCTTATTGTTACTTTAACTGGCAACAATTTAGATCACGAAGATATAAATCTTCAGAACTGAAAATAAACGAGTCCCGCTGGTGAGATCTGTTTACTCAAATGCTGCTTCCAAAGTAAAGAGAGTTATAATTCTCTTGATTATTAAGCTTCAAATACTCAACTAAACATCAGAAAATAGAGCAAAAAACACAAAACAACAGATTATTCAAAGTTTCCAATGTCACAAGGCGACATGTTCGGCTGTCTTGTTTTGTCTGACCAACAGTCAGAGTTCAGAGATACCTGAGCTTCTATATAAGCATTCAAATCTTGATTTATTCTAAGGATACAAATAGGAAGTCTGTTTGTAGAAAGTGCTCTCTTTAGTCCAGTATTTGTATTAATGTTAGTTATTTAAGAGAACCCAACAAAGCTCAGATTATAACTTGAACTCTGTCGACCATCCAGGGCCTGATCTGTTACATTTACAGTGACATAAAACACTAAAAAGCAGCAAATCCTCAGATTTGAGAGGCTGGAACTTCAAAATTCTCAATAATCTAAATAGCTGCCTTCCTTTTTCATGCAGATCAATTCATCGACCATTTCAGCCCTCATGACGTGAAGACTGCATGTGGAAAAGTGCCATAAAGTATTTTTTCCTCATCATTTAACAATTAATCAGCCAATAACTACAGCATGATAAAGGCGTGGTTTTGATAATTACTAATTCAATAAAGAAACAGGAGCCCCGGGGTTAATCTGAAGCCGTGGGGTGTGTCGGGGTTTATAGTAGCCTATCTATATGAGAAGGAGGTAATTAAAGAGATTGGAGGTTTACTCAGTAACCCCTGCTGAGCAGCTGGTCTACGGCAGGTCAGGAGCAGCACATGGCGCATGGACCGTGCGTGTGCGTGCGTGTGCGTGCGTGTGTGTGTGTGTGTGTGTTGAACTCCACCTGCGGGCTGTGTACACACACAAAAGCGACGTGATCCGCTTGAATGCTGCTAATGCGCCCGGCGGCATCTATCTCAGCCAAACAATACAGTCGCTGTTAAAGGTCCCGGATTAAAGAGCGACTCCTCTAACTCCCCTGGGTGCTGCTGAGTGACAAGACAAACCACGACAAGGAGGAAGATGATGGGTGACATACACACACACACACACACACACACACACAGACGCGCGCGCGCACACAGGTACACGCGGCGGTGTTTCAGGTGTGTCTTCCTGTCCGTTAAGTTTGCTCGGAGCAAACAGGAACAGGTGTTTGATCACCGACGAGTTTGTCAAGAAAGATAACATAACTGGGGAACCACGAGCTGCACCTTCTGCGGCTGCGTCAAGACGGACACGGTTAGCTGCAGGAAACAGGAAGCGAGGGGCTCTGCCTTTCAAAATAAGAGTGGCTAGTTTTACCGAAATGAGGATTTCCAACGCAAAATACATTAAAATAAACACATGTTTGTGTTTGTTTGCGCTTTACGTACCCTTACAATGATATATGTGGCTAAAACGCGTTAAAAAGACGCTTTATTTTGACCGTGGTAACCGGAAGTTTCTTCCTCCTTCACACTGTCCGTCAGGCTGAACCAGTTTCTCTGAATACATATTGCCGACTAATTCAATCACACACTGCCCACTTTGAGTGCTATAGTCTACCGCAGTTCGTCTAAAAATAGCCCCGAGTGAAACTAAAATTTCACTTCCGTCACTAAAGAAGACGAAAAAAAAAAGGATAAAGGATTCAACCGCCCGCTCGCATCAAAGCGAAACTGGCCCCAGTGTGAAACACAAAAATCGAACAAAGTAAAGCTAAAGTCACAGACAATACACACAAGGTAGGCTTAAGAAATAAGATGAGGTCAGTATTTAAAAGAACAAGCCATAAGGTCATTAGTAAAGTCATCAGTCAGCGCCGAAGACGACATCCAAGCGGAACATTCAGTGATAATTTAACGATTCAACCCCGTGTTGACTTTAAAAATGCGCATAAATGTCGGGAGGTTTATTCACTCCGGGCAACAACAACAAAAGCAAATAGACGTTTTGTACTCCAAACAAAAGAGACAGAGACAGAGAGAGAGAGAGAGAGCAGAGAACTTACCTACCGCCTCACCAAAGAAACAGACTATCCTCGGTTTTTGCGCATCCTTAGTAGATAAATTACAGCAGCTCAGAAAACCCCGTTTGAGCTCCACGGTACCACCGAGAAGGACAACACGTTAACTGTCCTCAGGGAGAGAGACACAGAGAGAGACACAGAGAGAGAGAGAGAGGGAGGCGGGGTATGATGGTGGAGGAGGAGGAGGAGGAGGGAGTTGGAGGAGGAGGGAGGGGGAGGAGGAGGAGGGCGAGCACCTGCTCCACTGACGCTCCCTGGAGAGCTGGAGGGATGGAGAGGAGGAAGATGTGGCCCCGCAGACTGCTGATACCTCACAGCCTGGACATGTTTACTGTCCACTGGAGACAATCAGATCTGTTCAAGTCAGCTCCTCCTGCTGCTCCACTGACTGCACACGGGTCCAGAGCAGTCCTAACACGCTCACTTAACTGATCCTAATAATAATAATAATAATAACGATAATGAGGATTAGTATTGATCTGCTGCTGCTGTTGACGCTGACGTAACACTTTACACTGAGGAACACATCATTTGAGTAGTTTCAAGGGAACGAATGAGTAATTAACTGCTAGTTAACCATAAACTGATGAGTACATCCTAAAACTAATTTCACACAGTGGCTAATTGAATCGCCTATTAATTTGTAAAGTTATTAAGTAACAAGCGAGGAACTAATCAGGGATTTATTCATCAGCTATTACTAATTATGATGCACCACTTTACATGAAGGGACACAAAAACGGTAAGCAATCACAAGATAATGATGAACAAATGAGGGACTACTCAGTAACTTACTCAGTATTATGTATCACTGCTTGCAGTGCACGGAAAGAGTAACTAATGATTAAGTAATTAGTATTTAATGAGTTGTTAGTAGTTTTGTGCTGTTCACCAGCTGGTTCAGAGTTAATCAGGAACAGCTCATGAAGTCATTAATTACTTAATTATTCATTAATATTGGAGGATGTATCTACTATATAACCCTTCATTGGGAATTAGCAGGGAAAAACATATTAACACATTTCTTAATTAACAGTTCAAACTCATCATTTGCTACTCTTTGATATTGGATGAGGAGTTACTTATTAACTAATGATTAGCTAGCGGCTAGTTCCTCATCTTTTGCTCCTTATTGTAAATTGTTACCGATATCTGATTTAATTCAGCAATAGTAGCATTATTTATTTGTGAGTTGTGTTTCTGGCAGGCTGATGGGACATTTCATTCATGCTTCATCATCTGGCTGCTGATCCTATCCGCTGTTTGGTGCTGAACAACATACTGTGAATTCGTCAGAGCTTTTTCACTTCAAACTCCAGCGTGAAGGATTTAGTGGCATCTAGCAATGAGGATTGCAATCAACGAAATACCCCTGCTCTCACCCTCCCCAAGGGTAGCTGCTGAAAAAAAATCAACAAATGTAAAAGAAAAAGGCTTTTTTCTAGAGCCAGTGTTTGGTTTGTCCGCTCTGGGCTACCGTAGCAACATAGCAGTGCAACATGGCGGAATCGATGAAAGACGACTGGCTCCCTCTCTTCTAACGAAAACACAGCAACACAATCTTAGTTTCAGTTGATTTTACACAAATAGAAAATATAATTAGCCAATAAATCCTCCTAAATTCTACACTCTGGCCCTTTAAAGCAGCAAATTGTTCACTAAAGCTAGCTGCTAGCCTCGTCACAGGTAGCGTACACTGGTAGCTTCACTTAACACAGAAGCTAATTGCAACTCGAAAGGATACTGATGAGAGCTGTGAGAGCAGAGCAGTACATCTGCAGACTATAAAACCAAAAGAATGAGCCAAAACACGCTAATACTCAGGGACGGGTAATAACTGCAGCTTTAATGCTAAAACTGTGAGAGAAAATTCACTTTTTATTGCCTGTTTTCAGCTGTTATTCTTTTTTCTTTTCATTCAAACACTCCTTATAACATTAGATCACTCAAAGACTCTCGATTTAAAAAAAAAATGAATTCTACCTGATATTTACTAAAAAAATACTGTATGAAGCATCACGTTATGAACATAGATTCATTAACATTCACGTGTCATCATAGGCTCGCTCAGCCTGCTTCATTTAGTCTAATATTCCAGCGTGTCCCGTGGGCCCCGTGTGTCTGTCTCTCTCTTTCTTGATCGTTCATCCCTTCATCTCCCCCATCCCTCCATCCTCGTCTCCCAAGCAGCTGCTCCACTTTGCAGCTATTTAACAGCTGTTTTGCATCGATTTGCGCTTCCGAGTGCAGATTTCTACCTTGTCCATCCTCCTCCCCCCTCTCACTTTTTACCTCCCTCTCCCTTCCTTCCTCTCTTCCTCTTGCATTTCTAAGATGCCAGACACACAGTAACACCGAACAGCCTTGATGTTTTCCTCAATGAATAGACCGTCTCCTTCATATCTTTCCCTGAAATCCATTCAGTGCTGAACGACACACACACACACACACACACACACACACACACACACACACAGGAGCATGCAAAACACAAGCTGGCACACATACACCGTAATAGACATGCACACATATTCGCACTTACATGCACATGCACGCAGATTAGCGGCCCCCTACTTCCCCACTTTTCTCTCGATGGATACAACAAGTACTGAAGGAAGCAACGAAAAAGAAAAGAAAAAAGTGAGGCTCCCCTATAATCCCCAAATCCCTCTCTCTTGTACTCAAACCCACACAAGAGAAAAGAGGGGGGGAGTGAACGAGAATTGTGTGTCTTTGTGTGTGTGGGTGAGTGTGTGTGTATGTGTGTGTGTGTCTGCTGAGACTAGTGTAGCCTGACATGATTTATGGTTCGGCTGTGCACTGCAGGCAGACACTCTCAGTTTTCTCTGAGGTGGGTGTCTCACCTCCATCCTTTGTGACCTATACAGGTTGCATAGTGTGTGTGCGTGCACGCGTGTGCGTGTGTGAGAGAGGAAGATAAACTGTAAAATGTACACACGAGCTTGTGTGTGTGTGTGTACAAGTGCAGGTGCATGAAAGGGAAGATAAACCCGATCGAACATGTGCTGCTCTGTGTGTGTGTGTTTGTGTGCAGTGTCGGGGTCAAAGCGCACAGCGGTGTGTATTCTCCGGGTGGGTTATACTTGGCGGTGGACTGTAGGATCCCCCCATTAAGCAGCGTGTAAAAGAGGCCAAGCACAGAGGCCATTATGAACTCCGGCAGTAATAGCTCCAGGAATCTTATTGCCTCTGGAGACCTGGTCATTAGCCTATTCCTCTCTCATAAAGCCCTCTATCCATCACACACGCAAGCATACACACATTTATATGCAAGCGCAGCCGCACACAAACACACACACACGCGCGCGCACACACGCACACAAGCAAGCACATGTTTGCCTCCGTCTCCTCTGCTGCTTTCTTGTTCTCTGTCTATTCATCTCCGCCGAAGAAGAGTATAGCACTGCAAGAACGATCCACCAAGACATCCACAGATGTCTTTAAAAAACAGATGCACTCGCTCATACATGAACACACACACACACACACACACACGCACACACACACACACACACACACACACACACACACACACCCACACACACACACACACACACACACACAGATGCTCATTTACAAAAGCAGCCAGGCATAATATCAGCCATGAACCCAAACCCCTGATTATTTAAATGTATTCCTCCTTCCCCATCCAGTGAAAGTGAGACGCTGTAGCAGCCTGTTAGCTCTGGTCAGGTAGGAGATTACAAACAGAAACATTGCCACATACAATGGCGCTACGTGGCAGGACAAGCATTATAATGGCACCAAAACCCACCTTCAGAGCACACACACACACACACACACACACGCACACTGTGGCCAGATTTATTGGGGATTCAAACAGTAAGGACAAACTGCAGAGACGAAAAGGAGGTGAGGGCACTCTTTATCCTCAGGCAGGCACACACACACACACACACACACACACACACACACACACACACACACACACACACACACACACACACACACACACACACACACACACACACACACAAACACACACACACAGAATCACTAGTGTATCACCAAACAGTACAGTGCACATATTTACTTTCACCTCTGCACGTACACACAGCCTCAAACTACAGCAAGAGTAACTGTTGTTTTAATATAGGCACGTGCATGCCCCCACACACACGCACACACATGCATTCATGCATATATATACATATATATACATACATACACACATGTATAGAGTACATTGTGTACCAGCACACACAAAGCAGAGAGAGTCCAGAGAGAAGAGATACCTGGGGATGAAGACACATTGGCAAAGGTAATGCTGGAGTCAGTCACTCTGTCCTCAGGCAAAACACACACACCCTCATAGGCGTACACACACACACACACACACACATGCACACACACACGCACACACGCAGTGCTGTAAAGATAAGCACTAATCCTGTTTATTACCTCCTCCCTCTCTACACTCTCCCTCGCTTTTTTTCATTTTATCTCTCTCTCTCTCATTTTCTCCCTCTCTCCCCTCTTCTCTTATTTTTCCTGTCTCTCTTCCTCAAGCCTATTTCAGCGCGCACAAAAAACACACACACACACACACACATACACACACAAGACACGCTCACACACTGTCAGTTTACTCCTGTGATGTTTGTTGGCCTGGGGCTGAGACGAGGAAACAGGGAGGGGAGTGTTGATGTGTGCTGCTCTTTTCCAGCTCCAGCTCTGTTCACGTCCTGCAGAGAGAATTACCTTCCCTTTGTTTGTGTGAAGGGGCTGCTGCCTTTACCATCTGTGCAGCGGATACAGTGGCAGGCGTGCATATGTGTGTGTGTGTGTGTGTGTGTGTGTGTGTGTGTGTGCGCCTGTGTGTGTGCCTGTGTGTGTTTGCGTACCGCTATAATCTTCCAAAATAAAGATATTTCACAGGACCTGATGTCTTAAAGGGGACATTAAGACTTGAGGGATGAGATTAAAGGTTATGACTGAGGTTAATGGAGAAGTTTAAGGGTTGGAAAGTAAATGCCAGTTTAACATTCTCTCAGTTATAATCATGCAAATAAATTTCACCTTCAGAGAGGTAATACCTGTCACACAGGTGCAGACCATACAAGCTTGTTGACAATCACCTATAGTCTTTGTGGTGTGTTCAAGTGCAGCATTTTGGCCGAGACACAGGAGACGTGAGGCGACACAATAGTGGGCCTTTGTAGGAGCGGGTTCTTTGGTGTCAGTTTGATGTGTCGGCACCTTAAGAGAATTGCTCATGGGCACCTCAGCGGAGGTAATGAGTCCAGGAGTCCTGGAATCATACTGGGGACCCTCTGCCCCTCTATGCTTTAGGCCATCACTGCCCTTTGGATGAGGCTGGCTTTATTAAATGTGTTCCTTATTCTCAACAAAACCAACATTATTGTTACTTGATGCCTCCTCCGGCCTGTCTGCAGCCCCGCAGCTCCGAGACCATGTACATCTGAAAAAAGAAAAAAATGGCTTCTATATGTTTTTCTAAGGGTGAAGTAATTTCCTAACACAGCTGGGCACTGTAGCTTTTAGCGAGTGTTGCTTAAACACAAGTTAATTGTGCATTTGCTTGGTCTATTTTGGACTGCAGATTATTGCACATTTCATGCTCTGGTGAGTGTTTACAGCAGCAGGATGGTGCTACAATGCTCGTGTTCATTAGGGAACAGAGGGACTACCACAAAGATTAGGCAAAAAATGAAAACTGAAGTGTGAAAAAGTGACGGCTGTTTTCACGCACACTTTTCGCAGCGCGACAAATTGGACATTGTCGTCAGTCCATTTGTCATGTTTGAGGCTCCGTGTTGATATTTTGAAGCAAAAACTGATTTGCAGCTTAAGAATTTTAAAAAAATGTCTCAGATAAAACTCCTCCTGTGCTTGAAGAATGAGAAATGTTACGCACTGCAAGCCCCACCCCCAAAGTTCCTGTACTTTTGGAAAGTTCAATCCGCTGGGACTTTTTTGTGGGGTGATTTATTGTCCTCATAACTTCATGTAGATCCCGGTCCCTGCAGAGGGGTTCGTCCAAAGGTTCCTCTCCCCTGGGGAAAGTTCTTACGATGGAAATGTTATTGATATAAGAAAAACATGGACTATTACCAGCCGTAGCCTTTAAGTTGAGCTGCATTTTTTATGTGCGTGAACCCGTGTTTTCATTTTTAATTGCTGTGCATGAATGTGTTTGTGTGCTTGTGTGTTTGTGGTTTTCTCGAGCTGAAGATGCCGTTCTCTCATGGGGACAAACTACAAAAGAGGAAACTAAATCAAGCATTACATTAAAACAAGAGAGATCAGGAACTTGCGGGTAAACTCTTAACAGATTAAACATAAAGACAATCACGTGTGTATTCTTTCATCCTCTTTGCTCTTTGCTTTTCATCTTTATTTTCTAATGCTCCTCCTCTTACTTATCCCCTCAGCCATTCCTCCTCCCAGATGTTATTTCCTCCACCTTCTTCCCTTTTCCTTTTCCTTCCCTTCCTTCACCTCTTTCCTCCATGTGTGTCCTCTCTCTTTCATGCCTCTCCTCCCTCTTCTCTCTCGCTCTCTCTCTCTCTCCAGATGGGTGGCAGAGAGCAGCAGCTTGCTGTGGTCAGGCCAATTATTTACATAATTATGATCTCCCACTTAACCACATGATCCCTTACCTGGGCGTGGGCAATTAAAGCCGGCATCATTATGCAGATTATGCAAATACAGTCAGAAGCGGAACAAGGTGGCGAGAGATCGCACATGAGCTAACACGTGCCCTGTAACCATGTGTGTGTTTGTGCACTGTTGATGTGTGTGTGTGTGTGTGTGCGTCAGAGGGTCAGCTACATATGTGTGCAACAGAATGTGGGCAACATATTTGACAGCTCCCTGAATTGTTAATTGTATTTTTTTTGCCGTCCACAAAACGTCTGAATGTCAGACACCAGCCACTCCGCAGATGTAGCTGCATACGCTGCCTGCTGTGATGCACTCGATGGGATCACGCTGGAATCATTCCGAGACTGAAGTTCACTAACGTCCTTACCAAAACTGACACAAATTGAATTTTGTGGTCAAGGATAAAAATGACATTAGAAAATACTCAACAGCAGTTTGTCTCTGCAGATAAACAACGTCATGGTTACTGTGGATAGTGAAAACTCATGTCAGCACTTCATTAAAACTGCTTGATAGTAAATGTTGTTTAGGAAGAAGTCTTTTTTTTGTATTGATACTTGCATCAGTAGGATCAATACCACACAAAAAAAAATGAATCCGTCTCACATTGGCTCAACTTTCGGGCACATGAACACTCTTCTCAGCCTGCGAAAGTTGTGAATAATCAACTTGTTAGAGAAGCACATAATGAGCGCTTTTGTTATCGCAGAAAATTGTGCTATGCTTTTAACATGCAGGCTACAAATACAGTGTTGCAAAAGCAAATGTTTGGCTCATCATGAGGTGGTGATCAAATATACTCAGATGCAGCATATTGATTTGTAATTAAGGTTATTGATCTCTATGAAAACGGCAGTGGTACGGTAAAGATTTAAACTAAATGTCAAGGTGTCGTCCCCCCCTGTACCAAAGCGAGGTCTGTGGATTATCTGGGATGTTGTTTCTCGTACAAATGTAATTTTTCAGTGAAAATTCACCTCCGCTGTCTCTGATGACAGCCGAAATCTCAGGGAAGGAGATCTCAAAAATTCAATGAATAAAACGGAAAACATCTGCATGATTAGATAATACAAGGGTGAAAGTGAGAAATAAATGTTGTTTTTTTTTTATTATTGGTGAAAGGACCCTCTAACCCTTTAAAGTCAGACTATGTTGTTGTGCCTACTTAGTTTTTAAGAATGAGATCGAGTGACCGCCGTGAGACAGATGCACCGAGAAGAGTGTGTGTGTTTGTTCATGTCCTTGCTACATGAGAGGACCAGACTGCGAGTGAGGATATTTTTGAAAAGTGAGGACATTTTGGCCAGTCGTCACCACTTCAAAGCGCCGTTTGAAGGTTAAGACAGGTCTATCGACAAATGCTTGTGTCGTCGCTTCGTCCCATGTTCATTTGTATTCGCCTGCATCAAATTACATAAAAAAACCAACAACAACAACAAAGAGACAGAGCTCCTGATACCTGGAGGGCAATTTGAACGAGCAACATTATAGCAAAAGAGGCCTCGTACATCAACCAAGTTTTACAGGTCAAGAATAAAGGACTTATAACCAAAATTGTTCCTATAGAATGTTATGTAGTGCACAGTTATGGGTCAGTTTAGAATAAGGTTTGGGTTCAGGTCAGGGTAAAAGCTGAGGTCACTGGCATTTAGTTGTGATGGTTAAAGTCGGATCAGGCACTCGGGAAAACCCCAAGCGTGTGTGTGTGTGTGTGTGTGTGTGTGTGTGTGTGTGTGTGTGTGTGTGTGTGTGTGTGTGTGTGTGTGTGTGTGTGTGTGTTCACTGAAACATGCTAACATGGTGTGGCCAGGTGGCAGACTGAGCTGTGCCCAAAATCAACAGGCACTTCAGTGAAGCGACATCATTGATTGTGTCTGTGTTCCTGTGTGTGGGCGGTGTGTGCGTGTGTGTGTATGTCTGTTTGTGTGTGTGTGTGTGTGTGTGTGTGTGTGTGTGTGTGTGTGTGTGTGTGAGGACCACATCCCTCCCGGCAGTGGCACCTCACAAAGAAGGCATGTGCAAACACACATCTGCATTATGAAGCACACACGCCTGCTCTGTTGGTAACGGCCATATAACTGCTGTTAACCTGCTCTCTGTGGAGGCCCCTCCCTAAACACACACATACACACACACACACACACACATACTCACTGCACATGCACACATACATACACACTGACACATTCAATCAATTATGTTTTGACATGGTTCGTGAACATGCAGATGGTGCAGGACCAGCGGGGGCAGAGGACTGAGTATCTCTCTCTCTCTCTCTCCCTGTTTAACTTAGCCCTGTAGATGTGTGTGTGTTTGTCTATGTGTGTCTTTGTGTGTGCGTGTGTGTGTGTGTGTGTGTGTGTGTGTGTGTGTGTGTGTGTGTGTGTGTGTGTGTGTGCGTTAAGGAGTCCACCTCCCTG
Organism: Diplodus puntazzo; assembly: GCA_963678695.2. Classification (NCBI taxonomy): domain Eukaryota; kingdom Metazoa; phylum Chordata; class Actinopteri; order Spariformes; family Sparidae; genus Diplodus; species Diplodus puntazzo. Next base: position 28,013,541 of record OZ023161.1, read on the forward strand.
TAAAAGATATTAATGCCGGCAAATTTTAGCTGCTGTATTTTCATTTGGCTAATCCTCCTGCCATCTGCTCGTTATCATACACCGCGCTGCTTATTACAGTTTTTACTCTGTGTGTTGGTGTATGTGTGGACTGTGAGCATGTGCACGGTGTATCTGTGTGTGTGAGAGTGTAAGTTTTGCAAAAGGCGTGCGTGTGTGTGTGTGCATGTGTGTGTGTGCTTCCAAGAGTTGTCGTTATCACCTCGGGTCAAAATCTGCTGGCATTTATCCCAATCTCCCCAGTCCAGTGAGCAGGCGGGCTGCGTGTGTGTGTGTGATTGTGTGTGTGTGTGTGTGTGTGTGTGTGTGTGTGTGTGTGTTGGCGTGTTGGTGTGGGGGTGTACATTGTGAATATGTGCTTGCATGTGAGATCTCACATCAAAGCTTCCCTCTTACTCTAAATGGATGTAAACATCACAGAGCAGCTATGTTTGCCTGTGTGAGCGTGTGTGTGTGTGTGTGTGTGTGCTGGTGTTTGTGTGTTTGTGTGTTGCTGGGTGCACATGTGCTTTAAATGAATCCTCTGTTAATTAAGAGCTCATTAGTGACACCAGCTCTTTGACCAATTAGGGTGGCTTGCCTACTTGCTCACTTGTTTGTTTTCTGGTTGAGACATTACCAAACACGTTGTTTTATTCATCCCTTTTCTTTTACACCCCTTCTCCGGGTTTATTTTCACCGTCTCTGGAGGATAGAAAACATAAAAAATAGATTATGGTTGTTTTGCGCTTTTATTCTTGTTTTTTTTTTCCCATTTTTTTTTTCTTGGCAGGAGAAAGTCGCCCAGCTCCCACATGATGTTTGTGTGTGTTTCTTTTTTTTTTCTTTATCTCCTCTGTGTTATCAAGCTGTTGTCATGGTCTTTTATTCATCTCATTAATAACAGCGCCCTTGAGGTGGAGCATCACGACCCTGTTTTCCTCGGCACACGGAAGCGAGTGCACGCGGCATCACACAAAGATACATACACACACACACACACACACACACACACACAAACACACAATTAACAGCACAAGAGAGCCCGACAGCAGCTTCCTTTGAGGCAGCACCCATCTCAGCCTCCTGCATGAATACACAAGGACTCTCCACATACGTACAGAATGGAAAATGCGGCCAAACACACAAAACGTGCGCGCGCGTGCCAGCAGCTTCTCCACCCACTAAAAACATATACACACAACACCTCGTGTCCTACTTAAAATAAAGACTCAAAAGCTGAGATTGAATTCTGGCTCCACCACAGCGTAGAGCCTCACGTACCCGACAGAGCCCGCCTGGCATCCTAACCAAGGTACAACGAAAAAAAAACAAGGAGGGAAGCTGAAAAGAAAGACTGAAATGAGGACACAAGGGAGTCACAGTACGAAAGAGGAAACCGATCCACGACTAAGTCATCATTACAGATTGGTCTGCAGCCACGCCGCTCATCAATATTTCAGTTTGTCCCAAACTTGAGCTGTTTGTTCCTAATGAATTATTGTCTGCTATTCTTTTTTTTTTTTTTTTTTGATTTATGACACCTGGATGTGAGGACAGTCTCTCTCACCACAGTGCTCACACTCAGGAATCAGTGTATATGTAGAAAGGCTGCTTGTGTGCGCCGCAGGGAAAAAAATATTTAGAGTGAAGTTATCAAATGCCACGCTCACAGTGCGGTAGCCCGAGGCTGTTGTGTTGAGCGTGTGTGTGTGTGTGTGTGTGTGTGTTCATGTGACATCTGCCATAAATCACAAGCCACAATGCCCTTGTAGCTCTAACACATATCATGGAAATCAATGCGGAGGTCAAGTCGAACAGAGCCACCCAACCCCCGAAAATACCACAGCAGCCAATAAATATGGCAGGCTAATACACACGTCGACAACCCGGCTTTCTCACCCTATTGACTCGCCGCGGATAATGTGTGTGTGTGTGTGTGTGTGCGCGTGAGCGAATGCATACATGGACAGAAACACAAATGTCAGTGACTGTGTGTCCATTCGTCATGCTGATGCTGGAGCCGGTTTGACCCGCTGACATTGTGAGAACAAGAGATGCATTATCAGCCTGCTGGGCCTCTGCGTGCATCACGAGAGGATAAATCCGGTGACGTTCTTTATTTCTTTTACTGTTAGCGACAAATCCTGTCAAAAACCCAAACCAACAATGAATCGATCCCTCTAACAAGTATTGTCTGTGCCTGATATAGTTAATTCCTTTGTGCAGTGAGCTCCATTGTTGTCCAAAAAACTATTAAAAACATTGATGGATTGAGTGTTGTTGTGGCGTGCCGTCCTTCCCTGTGACAAACGCTTCGGTTTATTTTGAGCGAATCCGACAAAAAACGCCATCTTGCTGCTGTTAAAACTCAGATACCTCTGTCACGCCGGACAAAAAAACCCCAAGCTGAACAGCTAAAAAACGACTTTGTCTTTATTGTGAATGTGTGCTTTCACTCACGGGTCACTTGACTCGCTGTTGTCAGGGTTCTTTATCGGCTGCAGCTCTGATCAGCTGAGAGGGAAACACAACGCCCATGTGGACGCTGATTTCCACCGTGCGATGCAGCATGTTCAAGTGAAGGTCTCTGGCTTCAAATATCTTATATACGTCTCTGTCAAGCAGCACTCCAGCATCATTCAGTCTGCACTGAGTTTTAAAGATATCAAAAAAGTTATTAGAGGCTGTCGTGTCACTCCCCGAGCCCTGCCAGCCGCCTGGTCTCTACTGCACATGTGCAGCTCTCAACAGAGATGAGAGAGAAGCGAGATGTCTCACTCCTTAGCAACTTCCGTTATCATCGCCACAAAAAAACGATGCATCTCATCCAGAATTTTACTGGTCAAGACATTTAAAAAAATAAATGTTAGCCCTTGAAACTCCTTGTGTACAGAGGCTGTGTCCGCGCTGCAGCAGTCGGGAGTTTGAATCCGACCTGTAGCCATTTGCTGCATGTCATCCGTCTCATCCCATTTCCTGTCGTTTCTCTAAGCTTTCCTGTCAACTAAAGCCACGAAAAGGCCCGAAAAATAAATACATTTTGATACCTGGATGAAGTCAGATAAGTTAAACGATCTGTTTGTTTCTTCCGTCCCCTGATTTTCTGATGTGTTTGTGACACATTAGAAAAACTAAAAGGAAAACTCATCCACTGGCAATTTGAAATGAGTCATTCACCTCTTTATGGCTGGTTTAAATAGAAAAAGCCTGCACATTCATGCTAGCCTTGGTGTAAAAGTGGTAACAGAGGACCGAATGTGTATTAATCCAAAGCTGAAAATAGTCCCTGTAAACACACTCTTAGAGACATTTGTGAAAAACTACAGTGCCAAGCTGTTTTGGTAAATTGCTCAGCTTTCTTTAAACAAGGAAGTTTATGTTTGCGACCCGTTTTTTGAGATTTACATCTTCTGTCGTCACAAACAGGCCCTTCGAAGTGAAAGAGTAGTGTGAGACAGATCATTACAGCGTTGGTTTTTGTGGGAATGTGTTTGAAAACCAGAGGAATGTAGAATATCTCCATCCTGATCCTTTAAACACAGGAAAAGATAGTTTTATTTATTCCCCGGCTTGCAGAACTCCCAGCAGCCTTGACGCACCTTCTCCTGGGAATACATTCTGATTTCAAAAGATAACATTTATTTATATATATATTTTTGAGAAGACATCTGAATAGCGATCAACTGACAAGCCACTGAGGGAAAACAGTAAACTGCTGTAATGCGTGTGGCGCGTATCACCAGGGGGTCCGAAGAGTGGGAGATAGCAAAATGCCACTTTCTTTTCCTTATGATACCATGTTAAGGTCACGGTGTGCTCTGGGTAACAACGCATGAATGTGGCACACACACACACACACACACACACACACACACACACACACACACACACACACACACACACACGTACATATCCTCTCTTTCTGTCATGTCTCCTATCTCACACGTCTCTGATGGTTTTATGAAAGATGCTGGTGTAGATAATATGTATCATTAACCTGATTTTCTATTGTTGCCCCTAATCTCCATTCCTGTCTCATCCGTACTCTGCTCCACTCCTTCTACCCTGACTAATCACACAGTAATCGCTCCACACACACACACACACACGCGCGCGCGCGCGCGCGCACACACACGTCCTTTACCCCTCACCCCCTACATTGTCAAATGATCATTGACGAGCAAGCGTGTGGCTGACACTGTCTCCACAGCAACGGCAGTTAGGATCAGGAGGGGGGCTGGGGCATCTTCCAGTGTGTGAATGATGAGAACACACACACACACACACACCTACATCAACACAAACAGAGCAGACAGGTGCACACAACCACAGAGACACACATATGTAGGTGCCAGCTATCACAAAAACCCATTTACACACACACACACTGTCAAGTTTGCACACACGCACACACACACAGACATGCAGAAGCACACACACACCACAGAGACATTAAGCGAGACCTAGGAAACTGAAAAAAAAGAGAGGATGAAAGCCAGAGTGAAGGGAGGGAGGAGGGGAGGGAGGAGGTGGTGGTGGTGTGTGTGTGTGTGTGTGTGCATGTGTGTGTGTAAGTGTGTGTGTTGGGGGGGTGTTGTTGCTTCCTGGAGAGAGATTTTCTTCTTCTTCCTCTCACGTTCACATGCACGCGCAAGATAGAAATGAGACACACACACACACTCACACACACACACACACAAACACACACACACACAAATACACAAACAATGACAAAGCACCACATAATCACTCAGATTCAATCATTTATGAAAGCAGATGTATAATTCAAAAACCAGCATGAAAGATTCACAAGGCAAAGAACATTGTTTAATCTGCCCTCTGCCCTTCAATTCCCCCCATCAATCCCTCCCTCACTGCCTCTCTCTCTCTCTCTCTCTCTCTCTCTCTCTCTCTTTCTCTCACCCCTCCTCCCCCACTTCTCACCTCTCACCACAGCAGGGTTTTTAATCATTGACCACAGTCTGGCCCAGACAACTAAAAGGTTAGAGATCAGGGTGAGGGGTCGGGGGGTGAGAGACACGTCAGGAGGGCTGAGGTTTGTTTCTGACATTCTCATTCGTATCATTTCCTTTCGCTGCTTAAATGCACAAAATCCCAGTTACACACCTTTTCCTTTTTCCTCAACTTGTCCTTTTAATTCTCTTCTCCACACCGACTTCTCACCGACCTCTCCCTCCCTCCCCTTCTGCTCCTTTCTCTTTTCAGTCTCGTTCTGTCATCCTGCCACCGGGCATGTTTAAGCACCTTTCTCAGGTAACCTCACACCTGCCTCAGCGGTGACACTCGCTGCACTCTCTTGTATATCACACGCAGTCGCCCGGGAGAGTTCAGACAATAAACGTCCTGGCTGTTTGACTCATAGGAAGACGCAAAAGCGGAAGAGAGCGTTACAGACCAGCCATCATTAGGACACCCTGGAGTTATTTCAGGGGCTGCGCCTCTTTTTTATTATTAATTTCATTTTGTAAAATGTCAGGAAGGAGAGGACGATTTCCAAAATCTCAAAAACACATATTCAAACGCAACAGTCCAAAACTCAAGAATATTCAGCTTTCTGTCATAGACTTGCGAGAAAACTAGCACAATTTTCACGTCTGAGTAGCTGAAACATAATGATTTTAAAAGTACGATGGATTTTCTGTGGATCAACTAATCATTTACAGTAAACGACTCGTCATTCAGCCCCTTTAATTTTGTTTAAGTTGGCTTTTTTGCACCCAATCCAGCTTGAATTTAACAAAAGAGCCATAAAAACTTGAAGAAAAAAAGCAATAAAATAACCAATAATGCAAGAGTATGTGATCAGGTAGTGTACTCTGTGTTAGAGGAATATATCCAAGATTGTACATATAACTTTCAGGCCAGCAGCCAAAGAGAAAATGCACAACTAAAGGCACAAAACCACGAGCAAATGCCAAAAAATCTGCTTTACAATGATCAAAATGTTGAATTTAATATCAAAAACACGTATCCGTGTCTATTCCAGCAGCACTGGGCATCTCTCCTTACCTGCCAGAAGACGGTAAATCAATGTGACATCACTCAAGCTATTAATTATGCCTTGAAAGAATGATTGAATGAAAGGGAGATTCACTCTCCGCAGCCAGTTCTGAGAGCTGAAGGAACACCAGCAGCACAGAGAAGTCCACGGGAAGAAACAGAAAAAATGAAACGCCGGATGAAAAAAACTGGGTCTTACCTGGGAGGTAGAAGTGTGGAGGCTTTAATCCAAACATGGTCCTGGATCCAGTGACTCAGAGAAGAGGAGTCTGGGTTACAGGAGGGCGAGGAGGGGGAGCGCAGGGGGGCTGTGGTCGGCCGGGTTAAGGAGCTCGTTGTTGGTGCGAGTCATCAGACGGCTCCCTGCTCCTGCTCTCTCTCTCTGTGGGCCCTGTGGGTGCCAGCAGGGAGGAGGGAGGAGGGAGGAGGGGAGAGGTCAGCCTCTAGTCTACCTCCCTCCCGTCCTCTTCACCCTCTCTGGACTGAACCCCTCGTGAAGCAGAGAGGTGGAGGACAAATAAAAAAAGAAAAAAGGAGAGGAGAGGACAGAGAGAGAAAGTGGCAGAAAGAGAGAAAGAGGAGACGAGGCGAACAGAATTGCTCCACCAGCTGAGGAAGGACGGGTGACAGTGTGCTCATGCCATCTTTCACTGAGGAGGGAGAGCCTCCGAGAGAGTTGGGAGGGAGGGTGACAGGAAGGATAGAGAGAGGGGTTGAGGAAGAGGAGGAGGGGAAAGAGAGAAAGAGAGAGAAAGAGAGTCTTCAGCCGGCGTCCTCTCCTGTTTTTTTGAGTCCTGCGCTTTGTAATCCCTTCCTTGTTATTCATTCAGCGGCCTCTTGCTCGTTTGCTGTATAATGATCTGTTTTTCTGCGCCTCTCTTTTCTGTGTCTCTATTCTTGCTTTATCCTCCCTCCTTTGCCTCAGTCCCACCACTGACTGCTCAGATCAGCGAGCACAGAGGAGGAGGATGAGGAGGAGGAGGAGGACGAAAGAGGGGAGGGGAGGGGAGGGAAGCAAGGAGAGAAAAGAGAGAGAGAGAGAGGGAGGGAGGGAAAAAGAGGGGAGGAGAATCATAAGACGGATGAGTGAGGGAGAGATGAATGAGTTTATGTGAGTGCGTCGCGCACGCACACACACGCGCGTGTCTCAGTGTGTGTGTGCTTGTGTGTGAAATATGAAGAGAGGAGGAAGGATGATTTAGTTGGCATGTGCGTGTGTGTAGTGTGTGTGTGTGTGTGGTGTGTGTGAGTAAAAAGAGATTGAGAGAAAGAGAAAGAGGGAGGAAGAGAGGCGAGAGGGTGTTGATGCAGTTCTCATTATCAGTAGATTGGACTGGTGCCTGAGTGACAGCTGATTCATCATGGGAGGAGAGGAAGGGAGCGCGGAGGGGAGGAAAAAGAGTGTGTGTGTGTGTGTGTGTGTGTGGAGCTGGGAGGGAAGGAGGCAGGGAAGAAGGGGGGGGGGTTAAAACCTGCCCTTAAGCATCTGCTTCATTCAGATCTCCTCCTCTCCTTCTCCTCTCTTTCCTCCTCTCCTCCTTTTTCAGCCTCCGGTCCTGAAAATCAACACTCCTTCCTTGTGTGTGTCTGCTTTACACACTGCTGTATACCCTGATGTGACCGCCATAACTCTATCATCCACACACACACACACGCACAGACGCACACACACGTAGCCCCAAAACCGGTCACATGCTCTCATTGATTAGACAGGCCTCATATGTCTGACACATCACGTTAGCCGGGCTTTCCATCAATTACTGTCCACTCTTGGCGAGCTAACGTCCCATCTACTGTCACCGAGACCCAATTCTATCACAGCCGCGTTAGAGCCGGAGCCAGAAACCACTGCCTGCCCACACACATACACACATGCACACACACAGCATCAAACCAAGCTGCATCATGGGGGAATGAGATGCCATTAGGAGCAATTATTTGAGTTGGTTCTGTGGCGCTCTGCTCGTTGGTGGTATGGAGACGTTTTTGGAGACGTCTCGTGGTTTGTGTCTGAGCATCTGTGGCAGCCGGAGGGGAACCTGGCCGCTCTATCACTGTCTCCATCTCCTCGCAGCAGCCCTCATCATTTCTCTCCGTCACCTCCTCGCGCACACGTATGGAGCACGCAGCCGGTTTCATCGCATGTGCACAAACATTCAAAGGTCCAATTTGTAGGATTAGGTCATGAATTACTGAGGCTTTGGTTTGGTCTGTAACCAACCCAAAGCCTCAGTGTTTGAAGAGATGGGGATGAGAGCCTTCACGTATTAGAATATAGGTGCATTCTAGTCAAGTCAAGTGAACTTGCCTAAAATCACAAGTTACATTGCCTCAGTGGTCTTTACCATCTGTGCAGAATACATTACTTCAATTTGAGTAGGGAAAAACTCCCCAAAACGTAAAAAAATAATACCCCACATATATGTACTTGTTTACAGTGATGGAATCTAACAAGTGCTATACTCAAATACCATTTCGAAGTACTTTCACTTCCATTTTCTGTGACATTATAGTTCCACTCCAAATACTTTTTACTCCAATACATTTATTTGATAACTTTAGTTATTTGTTACTTGCAGATTACATGCTGCATCAGAGCCAAATTAGCGCTTTTTGTATTCAAATGTATTCATTTTATCATCAATCGGATAAAGAATAAAAAAGAAAAACATGGATTCTGATAATCAGGAACATGCTGAATATTGGATATTGAATCAGATAATCAGCTGGGTCGATAATCGTGTGTATATATACATGTAGATATAGGTGTAAATTACTTTAACCTGTAGTTCTGTATATGTGGGTCAACTGATTATTGGCCTGGTTGATGATTTGATTATCAGGAATTTCACAGTTTTTTTTAAAAATCTTTTTACGTCTGACTTCCGTCCAAATAAGATTATCTAAAATTAATGCTACTTTGGCTCTGATGCAGTGTGCAATCTGCAAAGTAACTTGTAACTGAAGATTTCAATTAGGTGTAGTGGAGTAAAAATTATACTTGCCTCCAAAATGTGAGAAAATACATGTGAGTAATATGAATCCTGGAGGACGACTGAGCGAGCCACATGGCCAACTCTCCATCATGGCGACCTGGAAGACGGCGGTCCACGTGAGAAAATCAGTGCACAAATATCAGAATGTTGACAGATTTTGTTAACAAAAGTGAGAAAGGTTGTGAAAGCAGTGATCCATGAGGAGGCCGTAAGAGTACAATGATACAATGTGTTTCCACCTTCTTCTTCTTCTTCTTCTTTTTCTTCTTCTTCTTCTAGATTTTTTATCTCACTTCTTAACATGTCTTCTCTTTTTATTCCTTCACCTCTCTTTTTTCTCTGTGAGTTGTGAGGAGGAAGTGTACCGCTGATAAGATTGATCGTGAGGGTCTCAAAGAGCTATCTATAACCCCGTCTGTCACCGCTGAGTCAATGAAGAGAGGCTGCTGTGGGACACACCGAGTACAGCGTGCACACACACACACACACACTTTCAAAATTCATAAACACATGTAAACATACACAAGGAAGAACATTACGAATGCATGCAGACACACGCATTCACACACTCACAAAGACTGATCAACAGCTGTGGGAGAAGTTGTGAAACATCAGCCAACCACAAACTGACAGAGGGAGCAGACTGGAGAGAGGAGATAAAGAAAACAGAAGAAAACAGCACAGAGGATGGAGAGGTGGTGGTGGCGGTGGTGGGGGGGGTTGAGACGGAGGACAGGAGTATGTGTATGTGTGTGTGTCAGAAAAAAACATGTTTTTTCAGTTCACTTCGATTGGCCCTGAACCAGATCGAAACCAGCATTTGTCTTCTTCTTCCCTGTATCATTGGCTCAAGCTGTTAACACACACACACACACAGACACACACAATTGTACACACACACACACGCAAACACTCTGTAAACACCCCTGACCTCTGGGTCGAGACAGTCGAGGCCCTTTGGCCCCGCGGGGGTCACGCTCCGCCGCACGGAGCGGGGTCGAGGAGGTCAAGAGAGGAGGAGGAGGAGGAGGAGGAGGGCCAACAAACACACAGCACGATCCGCGATGATTACAGACAACAGCCAATAACGAGCGGCCACCTCTGACCTCATCGCCGTGGAAACGTGAGGGAATGCCTGTCACCGAGGGAGCAGTATAACTCAATCTATCGCCGGGCGGAAAAAAAAAAAAAAAAAAAAGAGGATGAGGAGAAGAAGAGAGTTTTTTCGAGGTGTGGTCAATGAAACACCGGCCTCACCAGCCACCTCCCGTCTCCTTATTGGAGCTCGAGTTCTGTCCTCCGCACAAGACGCCATCACAATCACACAAAGCAAAAACACCCTACCAACACCACCAACACCACCACAACCACAACCACCACCTCCTCTCCTCATCTCTGGCTCTTTCTCTATCATTTGCCTGTCAGATGCACGCTGTGGCAGAATAAGAGCTGACACCCCGGTCCCAGCAGCAACCAGGGGCTGCCATCAGCACTTAAACATTTTTCTCTGCTGCTCCCACCCCCCTCCCCCACCAGCTCTCCCTTGCATCCATGCAGCACTCTCACTGCTGACAAGGAACACAGAGAAGATGACAAATAAAGGGAAAGAAATGATGTGAGGGGGGGTAGAAACAGAGAGAAATCCCTCCTCCATCTTGCTATTATTCCCGCATTCCCTTCCCCTCTTGTTTTCACTCCTCACTCCCCCCTTCCCTCCTCCTTGTCATCTCAGTGAGGTCGCTGACCCCGAGCGAGTGAGCCTCATTACTCAGTCACTCTGTATCCACTCACATAGGGTGGTGGTGGAGGTGGTGGTGGTGGTGGTTCTGGTGGGGGTGCGTGAGCATGTTTTGACGGGACGAACAGTAAATGTATTTGTCACTCCTGAAGTCAGTTTCAGGAGAGACGCTTAAAGAGACGACAGAGGACGGGGCGTCACCGCGGAGAGGCACGGGGGGAAGATTAAAAGATGGTGAATCGAGGACGGGTATGGAGGATAAAGTGATGGGGGGGGAGGTGGTGGTGCTGGTGTTGGAGGAGGAGGGTGGGGGTGGTGGTGGTGGCTCACGCTGGATCAAAGATAATTGTCAGCGGAAGTCATTATGCACATATTGTATAGAGAAACCCGAGGACGCTTCTTTCAACCCTATCCCTCTCATCATTTCCTCCTCTCCTCTTCATCAGCCTCTCGGTGTCTCCCATGCCATCGGGGATTTAATTGGACGCTGATGGGTTCACGGTGACCTCGAGTGAGGGAGAGAGAGGGAGAGAGGGAGAAAAAGTAAGTTGAAATTGTTGGGGCAGGAATCCACCACCACCACCACCACCACCCTCCGCAGCATTAGTCTGTTAGAGAAAAACACTTCGAAATGATCCAAAACGACTGTCTCCCCCTCGTCCAAACCGATGACACAGCCTCAGACGCTCAGTAATAACACCCTAAACTGCACTTTTATTGAGGTTTGGATCGCTGCGGTGGATTCACATTGGCTTGGCTTGTGGGCCTTTGTGGGGGCTCACACTGTATTCCTCCAAAAGTGCAGATGAAATGGGAGGGAGGTACGCTGCGAAAGAAAGAAAGAAAAAAAAAACATCACCCCCCCCTCACCCGCGCTAAACTCTGGACTCAGGCTGTCTGGTGCCTGTCTGGCCACCAAACTATCCCAAACACGCCATTCATGCGTGCTCACATAGACATGAATTATCAGAGTGTGGCCTGTTGAAACCCTGAATCAGCACACACACACACACACACACACACGCACACACGCACACACACGTACAGTAGACCCGGCTGACGTCCTCCCACCACAGCATGCAAAGCAGCATAAATCAAGACTGTTAATGGGCTCGAGTCACAGGGCTCCACTGTACTTCTCCACCCCTTCAAACTCTCTCTCCTCACACCCCTCCCCGTCTCCACCCTCTCTCTCTCCCTCCCTCTCTCTCACCCTCTCTCTCTCCTCTCTCTCTCTCTCTCTCTCTCGGGTCCATCTGTCCGTTTGCAAGTATGAACAGAGCACAGCGACACACATACTGAGTGGGAAATTAGCCTGCTGCTGTGACATTCGGTCGTGTGTGTGTTTGTGAGTGTGTGTGTGTTTGTGTTTCTGTACATGTCCATAAAGCATCACTGTAACTGTACGTCAGCATATGCGCATGTATGCACACACACACAGTTTGTGCATCTGATTTCCGATGCAGAGCTGGAAAAAGATTTACATAGTACGTCCTCTAGATTGTACAGCTGGAAGGTTTTAAATGATATGATGAGTATATTGTTTTGAATTGACTTCAAATAGGGTTGTTTTCTTAAATTATAGTCTACTATCTATCTATCTTTCTATCTATCTATCTATCTATCTATCTATCTATCTATCTATCTATCTATCTATCTATCTATCTATTTATAATCCATCCATCCATCTCTATGTCCCTGCTGTGACATTGGTCTTTAGTGTGTGTGTGTGTGTGTGTGTGTGTGATGTGTGTGTGTATGTGTGTGTCCACCCAGATGGTGATATCTCCCGATTATCTCTGTATGTATCTCCTCCTCCATCCTGCAGCTCCACTGGGTCAGGCGGGTCCCAAACCTCGCCGTGCCACCATCCGAGGTGCCACATCGATTAGGCTCCCCCGGGAAACACAGGCTCCCACAGCCAGGATCTCATGAGCGGAGCCCCCACAGGAGGGTTTTGAACTTCTCTCAGCACATTTCCCTGTCCTGGCCTGACCCCGTCGAGGTGACCCCTGAACTCTGACCTGACTCTGTGACCTCTAAACCTGCTTCTGTCCCTTCTGATGTTTTCCGAGCTCAAAGGATCATAAATCATTGCCGCAGACACAAACTTCAAACCTTTCTCACCGCTATCTTGCACCCATACCTTGTGAAGTTGTCTTTATGAATTCAGTTGGATTCGCTCTAAATCACCACATGATACACTTACAGTCGCGTCTGTGAGAAGTGAGAGATGATTCTGATGTCTAATTAGAAAGAAGCAACATGCTCCTGCTGCTAAACCTGCTGCGTTTGTCTGTGTTTTCAGATATTTTGTGTTTACATTGGTAAAATGAATATTTAACTGTTATTCATAACTAACAGGTGCTAAAAATATTGTAGTTAAAATAAATAGATGAATATATTCTACATTACTCATAAACAATAAAGATGTGAGGTTATTGTGAGTTTCATGAGGAGACACAATTATTATTACACTGATGAAACACAAACTCAAAGTTCACTCGTTAGCTTTTTCCAAAGCTCATCTCTTCATCATCACGTCTTCGACACACACAAAACTTCCGCCATGTAGTTTGTGGAGCTTCAACAAGTAGTTTATTAATCAATGTATATGAATTAAAGGGTAAATACAACAATTTGTATCATTATATTTGTGTTTACAGGTGTTGGGAAGTGGTACTTCATATGTGGAAGAAGAAGGAATGAAGAAGAATATATGGAATATAAAAAGTAAATATCATTGGTTATTGCTGTATTGAGTTTCATTCCTGGTGCCTACATTACCCACGATGCAGTTTTTTCACTGAGTGATCACTGGAGCCTTTTTCTCTTCATATGCAGCAGTACTACCTGCACACACCTGTAAACACTTCAGTGTGTACAGTTTGTGGAGTTACACTTTCATTAGCAACTATTTTGACAACTGAATCATTATTTTAGTCATGTTGAATAAAACAAGTGATTTGAAAACATTTCATTTTAATTCAGTTTCATTTCCCACTGTTTTCTGAGATAACAACAAATTTGTTAATTTATCAGCAGATTAATGAACAACGAAAGTAATCACTAGTAGCAGATGTCGTACTTTCAAGTGATCATACAGAGGAGATGGAAACCTCTTTCTCTGTTTTCAGTGATTATCAGAGCACTTTAAGGACTTAAAGTCCACGTTGAGCTACAATGTGAGAGCTGAGAATATGATAAAGATGTATTATTGTTTATATTGCTTTAAATAATATATCTTCGCCATTGTAGTTAAAAATGTGTCTTCCTCTTAGTTGTTCAGTAAAATGAAAAATAGAGGTAAACGCCTTGATCCAGATTGATAAAATGTGTTACATAAACCATAATTTTATCCTTTCCCTGCTTTATGTTTCTTCCCTGTGTTTACTGATCAGTCAATTGCTGCGAAGTCACTTTGAAGGTCTCTCTACATATCAACACAAATCTCATTAACTGTGATTTCAGACAGATGCGTAGACTGACGCACCGTGGCGGTTTTAGTATATCAAGATTATCTGCAAATCACAGCTCTGCCTTCTGGGGGATCTGGCGTGCTGCTGTGTGCAACCAGTGCTGTCACTCGTCAGTCAGCTGTCACTTAATATCTTTGCGCGGCTGAATTAAAACACTGAGGAAAGACTGAGGAGGATTTTTTTCTACCGAGCGAGAGAAACATTTTATCAGATAACAGATATTAAGATGTGTCATATTCCGGCGCCTCTTGAGGGAAATCCTGGCCGACTGCACTAACTACCCAGATCAAGGATTATTCCAGCTCCACTGCCAACACACACACACACACACACACACACCTTCACACATGCACATCCACATTACCTGGGGGGTCTGAGCTCCCCCCTCTACAGGCCTTCACCCCACATGCTCATCTCAATTAATCACCCAACAAAACAGATGTCAGGAACAAAGGAACGATCTCCAGGCCTGTGGGGTAAAGAGGGGGGGAGGCGGAGGAGAGGGGAGGGGGAGGAAGGATGGCAGGAGGAACAAGGAGGGAGGTTTTGTACGAGGCAGGTGATTGGAGGTCGGAGTGGGATGTGCTAGCTGCTTATGCGCTCCCAGCCCCGGCGTTACTGTTACTGTACAATACAAGATGAAAACTGTAAAAAGGAAAAAAGGAAAAATAGAGAAGAAGTCACGATGTAAGAGGGGGAGAGAGCGAGAGACGCCGAGAGAGAAAAGAGAGAGTGAGAAAACAACAAAGCCCTGGAGATGAAAGACGGTCTACAAAACAATGGATACAAAATAATGCTGCGCGGTGTGCAGAAATAGAGCAAAGATTGAAAACCTGCCAAGATAAAGACAAACCCCCGCTTTTGAACTGTCACTTTGCCGCGATACTGTCAGAAAACAAATGGCAATCTTGACAGGTTTCAGCTGCCTTTGAAAAGAGACAGAATCATATTTTATTCACAAACGCATATTTTACGGCTTTTATAGCAAAGATCGTAACCTGTTGTTAAGCTCTGAATTCTTGAATCTTCTGCTAAATTATTGACATCTACATAATGTACAGATGGAGGGAGAGGAAGAGGGAGGAGGGGGGGTGGAAGCAGAGGAAATAGGGAGGAAAGAGGAGGGGAGAGGCGGCAGGATGGAGGAAAATCTCCACGTTTTTATAACATGGTTGTGGGTTTTTTTTGCATTAATTCGGGAAAGAAACGCCACACGGCCTTAAGTGTGCACATTATGGGGAGAGCCCATCAATCTGCTGGCATTATCTCCCCACTGTTTCCTTTCTTCTTTCCATCCACCCATCCTTCCAGAGCAGCGGTCCTCTGTCTCTCTCTCTCTCTCTCGTCGTCTGCCTGTAGAGTGTGTGGACAGTGAGAGTTACAGCTCGCATCAATAACAGGCAGATAACAGCCCCAGTCTTCGGTCTTCAAGCACAGCCTTAAATCACATCAGCCCTGGAGGGAAGCAAATGAAGAGAGAAGAGGAGGAGAGCAGAGGGGGAGGTGGTGGGGAAGCTTAGCACTTATAAGACTCACTGCTACTATAACAACAACAACAACAACAACAGTGCAGCGTTGGTAAAATACACACAAGTGGGAAAAAAATGACAAGAACACATCAATTTATGCAGCATAAAAACAAGGCTCGGTGTTGTAACTGAGAGTTCACACACTGAGCAACACGCCGAGGGAGGAGAGAAAAGGAGGCAAGACGACTGAGAGTGTGTGTGTGTATGTGTGTGTGTATGTGTGTGTGTGTATTTACATATGCGTCGCTGCATGTCTTCAGGCCCGTTTTTTTCTTTTTTTTCCTGTATGTCTGTATGACTTTCGCTGCAGCACACAACATGAAAAAGCACTAAATGAATCACTTCATCCCACATTGATCCCACAGCATCTCGGGTAACACCGACACCCAGTTGTAGGTAATGAACTGCAACAACACACAAATACACACACGCTCTCTGGTTTTAAAGGACGATTCCCTCTTTTTTTTTAGGAAGTTAATTGGTGAGATCTGGATACAAGAAGGAAAATACAAGCAGTCAGGTATGAACGAGCCTTCCTGGTTAGACATATGAAAGAAGAAATAAAGGCAAACTGTAAAATAATATTTATTGAGTCACAGCTTACTGACAGGCCTCCTGAGTCAACTTTGACTTGTCATAGTTTTGCCCACAGATAACCCACATTTCCAGGGGTTTTCCGCTTTAATTGAAAATAAAGCAGATTAGATAAGTGCTTCCCTAGATGTAATACTATTCCAAAAAACAGGTGGGATGTTGAGTAAAAGTAAAAGAGAATACAATGGTTTGTGAATGATGCTCCACCTATTATTATTTGCAAATGGCACAAAGACAAGATATCAAAAGGAGCAATATGTAAGATAAGACCAGAATTTTAGTTTAAACATTCCAAAAATGAACAAACATTATCAACAGAGTGTGTAGATCTGCACTGGACATATCTACTCAAGTTAGCATGCCAACCAGCTAGCCTCGGCCCAGCCTGTCTCCTTATACCACTTTGCACCACAAGAGTCAAATAAGGAAACATAATAAACTCAAAAAATGACAAAAAAGGACATATTTTTACACCTGTTTTCCTCATTAACAGGAAAAATAGAACCGTACACCATGACTTCCTGGCGCTTCGCCGCCTCTTTGACCACACCGACCACGTCTTCCCGTCCTCAGAGTCATAGTCATAGTTGCAGCTGCTGTAAATCACCTCTGTACTGTATCTCCTGTCTTCAAACCAACATCTGTCCATCTCAGAGGCTGCTTGTCCTCCCAGTCTGGTGTCACTGGGAGGCCCACTGACTGAGCCCCTTTGCACATAGTGACTCCGGTAACGGGTAACAAGACCACTTAGCTCCACCGCTAACTGAGCTACTTGCTAACAGCAGCTAGTCACTCCAGCCAGAGACATCTAGAGTAGCAAGTCAAGAGCTACCTTTGAATTCTGAACATTTCTTACAAGTTATACCTTAATGTTCAAATTGATACATTTTGTTGTTTTTTGTAAATATACACTCATTATGAATTTGATGCCTGCAACACACAAAGTGAGAAAAAACAAAAGCATACCAACTTTTTTTTTAAATCAGGGTTGTAGTCATAACGTTAAAAGCTTATTTTTGCAGTAATTACGTGACACTTGACTTATTCTGCTCCGCATTTGCCTCATTTCCTGTCACATCCGCGACAAAGATAGACTCAATTCAAATTAAAGTGGGTCATCAATATTCAAGGTGTCATCACCACCTGTCAGCAGGACATAAACTCTGTGTGAGGCCAGTGAGAGTGCTGCTGAGAGGTCTGTGTGGGTTTTATATTAAGTAAGAAGCAGCAATGAAACACAGACCAAGTAAATTAAGTATATTCAAATAACAGGGATTATTCGTGTGTTCAGATGATAAACTGAGAGATCAGATCATCCACAACAACATTTTTTTAATTTAAAAACAGAATATTTTGTGTGGAATAAAGTTTGGGGACCTGTGGTTTAAAAAAATAAGAGTCGGCTTGTTAACGACTGGTCCAGTCATCCCAAAAATAAGTGTGCTAATTTTGATGCACTATGTGTTTAATATGCTAATAATCATATTTCATTAGTGCTAATAAAGACATACTTAAATACCTAAACAGAACAGAAACAGAGACCAAGTTGGGATAAAATATATTGTTAAAAAGTTGTCAAGTTTGAAACAATCAAAGTAAAATTATTATCAACAGGATGTGAAGAGACAACAGTTTTGATGTTGTCAAAGAGTTAATTGTAGAGATGTTAGCAGAAGTTAGCATGCTAACAAGATAGCAGATTCAGAAATCAATTTTTTTTTCAGATTTCTTCATCATAGAAAAATAAAACATCTGACTTTTTAGAAGAAAAAAAACAGAATTTTTAGAAAAACAACGAAACGTAATTAAAATAAAAAATCAGAATTTTTTGAATGAAAAAAACCCCCCATGCCTGAAAACCTCTTTCTCTCAGCAGTCCGATGCTAACAGTGTAAGCACCAACTCCTCCAAGATACTTGGTAGCTAACTGAGCTAACAAGCTAAAAGTAGCTACAGTCATGAATGCATAAACAGCATACAGCTAGCAGCAGTTAGCATCTGCTGTTAGCTAGTTAGCTCACTCAGTTATGCAGTTATAGGCCTATCAAGACTAGTCACAGCCTTGGAGGCGGAGCCCCATTCATTCCTATGAAAATTGCTCATAGGTGCATGAAGCTGAAAACACTAGAATACCAGTCGGGGCTCTTCTGCATAGCTTCCGCATTGTGCAGCCCGTAGACTGTGCACAAGAAAGACTTCTGTCAGTCGAGCCGGCTAACTTCCTGTTTAACGCCCTGCTAACTTGAATGGGGATGAAATCATTTATTTGTGCGTCTCTTCTAGACTTTCCGAATGTTATTGGACCACATGGCTCCAGTTATGACAGTGAAACGAGTCAATTATTGGTGGTTGTGAAGCCAAAAAAAATGTATCTACCATTTCACAGACCTTCTTTCACAACGCAGCGCATCATGTGGCGGTTTAATTACACGGCTTGACCACAAAAACCGGCTTCACAGCCCGGCGCTCCTCCTGGGGCGGCTTGGTCGAGACTGGGAGCACAGAGTAGTATTATGTGACAGAACTGGCTGTTATACTCTTACTTCTCTGCATCACAACACATAGAGGTCTTTGACGGTTATTTCTACACATCCTGTCTTTGTTCTTTTATTAATGTTTTAAACAAAAATTGTCACATATTGCACCTTTAAGTATGTTTACTTGCATCTTAATGGCGTCTCAGAATTGCACAGTGAGGAACACTTAATTGTTTTTCACAATTTTTTAATAGCACTAATTTGATTCCATTAGCATATTAAGTACATTGTTAGTGGATCAAAAATAGCACACTTTACTCACTTATAAGTATATGAAGTATACTTAAATATCTGACTGCTCCTCTTTCTTGTCCCATCAAGCGTTGCTGTAACGATTGTGCTTCTCGCCTTGATCTCAACGACTGCTTTGAGAGTTGCGACCGCCGACGGAAATGATAACCAAAGCTCCGAAAATCAGACTCTAAGCATTCGTCTTTGAAACCAGGATGCCTCCTTTCTATCTCTTTATTCGCCTCCACTCCATCCTTCCATCCATGGTGCCTCCATCTTCCCTTCCTCCTTCCTCCTGTTTTTATCTTTTATTTTGGGTCTGTCACTCACACACACACACACACACACACACACACACACCGACGCCTATACACCCCAGCCTCGCTCATCACTCCTCATTTGTCTCGTTTGTCTCTCTCCCTCACTCTCTCCTTCTCTCTCTCTGGCTCCCTCTCTCTTGACATAATGACTCAGTGACACTTGTCTTTTCACTTCAGTGTCACACCGACAGGAGGAGCACACACACACACACACACACACACACACAGACAGAGGAGAGAGTCAGAGGGACTGTACAGAGTAAGAGGAGGATGACTGTAGCTCTACAGTAAACAGTGTGTGTGACATCCTCTGAGCTGAGGTCAGAGGTCAGCCGAGGTGATACGACTCCGTCTGTCCTCTCGGTGCTGCAGCGGTCACCAAGCTGCTGTCCATACTATCTCCATGCTCTGAAGTATGGATCAGGACAGCTAAAGAGATTTAAGAGGATTACACACACACACACACACACTTCATAAAGATAGAGAGGCTTATCTTATGGACTGCCGTGTCCCTGCACTATGTTTAGTTCGATAATGTCATTGTGTCCGTCCACGTCGTAGCTGACCTCCTGGCCTTTTGCCCTGCGCTCAGCACCTGCTGACCCCGCTCGGAGATGAGGTTGGAGGTCACCAGGGACCTCCCAGTCACCCTTCCCAGATGGAGTCCTTTTAGCAGCAGGGACAACACCTGTTAACACACACACACACTCACCACACACACACACACACACACACACACACACACACACACACAACAAACATACACCAAGACTGTGTAGCATCACTGTCCTTTAAGAGACATACTCTCCTCTGTGTGATCAATTGAAAAGCATACGCGTCCTGTGAGTGACAGTTATATACTGACACAAAACTCTGTGAAGACATGACACACACACACACACACACACACACACTACACATGCAAACACACACACTACGGTCTGTTTAACATGTCATGTGAGTTCAGCTTCTCGGAGAATGTGCACCGTATGAATGATGACCGGTCACAGCTCACTAACTCTGAACACAGTGGCAGGAGGTCACAGTCACACAGAAGTAACTGTCTCCAGTCTGTGTGTGTGTGTGTGTGTGTGTGTGTGTGTGTGTGTGTGTGTGTGTGTGTGTGTGTGTGCATGTGCGTGTGTGTGTGTCTGAAAAAGTGTGTGAAACAGAGCATATGTTAACCACAATGACAAAACAGTTCCTATTTTTTCTAGTGAAGTCTTCTAACAACTATCTGCACCCAGCGATTTCACTTGAGACATAAGCATAAAACAATTTTTTACAAACTCACATCTTAAATGTTCAAATCACACAATGATTGTATCACGGAGTTGAGTTTAAGTGTTCACATTTAAATATTTAAGATGTTTTGAATAAATGGTGAAACAAATGTTGCTCTCTTATACATTGTTTTGCAAAAAAATCTAAAACAACAAAAAATGTGTAATCGGCTGCAGGGTTCTCCAGATTACTTCTCGTGTGTGTCTGTGTATGTCTGTCTGTGTGTGTGTGTGTGTGTGGGGGGGGGGGGGGGGGGGGGTTTGCTGAGCTGTCACAGGAGATCTGGTGAGAGTGGGCTAATTGGAGTTAATTCACCATCTGTCTGTGTGAGCCAGCAGACAGGGTCATTAGCAGAGACAAGTCCAGCCACAGGGGAGGCCGAGAGGGGAATCACCATCCCTCACTTTCTCTCCCTCTGTCTTTAGTTTCCCCTCTTTCCTTCCTGTCTACCGAACCCTCCCTCATCCTCGCCTCTGTCTCCTCGTCTGTTTGATCCTCTCTCCTCCTCCCGCTTCTCCTCGTCACTTTTTTGTTTCAGATCCTGTTGTCTACATTTCTTCCCTTTGCAGAGTACAGACTTAAGACAACAGATTTTAATCCTTTGTTTGACACGCTGATCCTGTTCTGTGCACACTGTTGTTTGAAGTGGTGCTGATCTAACCGGGTGTACAGTGATCAGTGAGAGAGAGAGAGAGATCTCTGTCCTCTGTCTGATTCATCAGATCAGCACTGCCCCCTGTTGGCTTCATGCGGGCCTGAGATCACAGCTGAGCGGAGATAAAAGAGGTGATAGTTGATGACTGTTATGTATCCGATAAATCTACATAACTGATTTTGCATAATTGAATGTTAACCTTATGATGATGTAGTAAGATCATATTTCTTGGCCATCACAGTTGCAGGTAACTCGGAGCATCTATTTAATATTTAACTCTGTCATCTTTCTCCATATAATTATTGTATTTCTCCAGCGATGACAGGAATTTATTTCCGTATGTACATGTAATATATTAACATTATTTATTGAATATTATTAGGGCTCAAGCACTATCAGTGCTTCTGTAAGTTCAAAGTGTTCGTCTCTGACGAGAAGTGCACGTTTGGCGGCCTGAACAAATCTCAAAACTCACCAAACTCTGCACCCACGTCACACCTGGTGAAAATGTTTATGATTCAACATGACTGGGTGTGGCCGGGGGACTCCATGTCATCTAAAACGTTATTTGATCTCCATGAAATGTGCAGGACTCATAGGTCTCCTTCATATATCCAGGAATTAATTTTGAGGATTTTTCGGCCATCTTGAATGCAGTGCGTTGATTTTAATTTTGGCAACACTGTTTAGAGGACTTCAGGATGTTCAGATTCACCAAATTTGGCACGTGAATTCAAACTCAGTTAAGTACAGAACCATTCTGTGCAAACTACAATGAGGCTGCATAATGAGCATACAAACTACTTTAGCTGCTCAAAATGAGCTTTTATCTGTCTGCTTCCTGATACTAAAGGCAGCACTGCAGGTATATTTCATATCAGCTGCTGGTAAAACGTTATAAACCTCTCGCTGAGCTGCTGTTAGCCTCATTAATTTGATAAGAGATGACAACACATGGGCCCTGTTTCTAAATCAGTCATTCGCAAAATAGGAATAGATAATGAAGGTAATGGAAGCCCTGGTCTCCATTGCAGAAATATATTGATATATCAAATATAGTTAAAGCTTTGACAATGCCACCGAAAGGAGACATTGGACTCCATCAAAAGACTCAACATGTTCTTTAAAAATCAGGGATGTGCAGGATTAAAACCACACCAGAGTGTAATTCAAAAAAAGGGTTTATTAGGTAAACAGCCAGTAAAGACAACAGTACTCACTGTTTGTTTTAAATCGGAAGTAAATTTAAACATTTACATTGGTGTAAAGTTACTCTGCACGTTCATTTTAGTAGTGTACTTATGAACAATTTTGAGGTATGTCTTCTGTTTTCCCAACTTCAAACTGATTTACAATTAATATTTTCACTGCACATTATTTAACACCTTACATTTTACAACATTATTTAGTTAATAGTTACTTTGCAGATTCATATAATTGATACAAAATATTAACTGATCAAACATGATGACATCACAGATTAAGATACCCAGCATTACCAAGCTTACTGAGTTCGCTAGTCCATCTCGTCATGGTGACAGATGAGGGCAGTGACCCGAACCACTTTAGGGGCGACAGACTAGCTTCTACCATGGCCCTGAGCTTGTCCTTAGCCAGGCAGGTTGGCTTCTATCAACAAGACACCTGTAGCCAGAGTACGCTGGCGGGAACGCACAAGGGATCGTAGGATACGCTATGACCAATACCAGCAGCTGATCAAAGGCCTGACTTCTGACATCGCCTTCCATGGAAACCACAGCTTACAGCCTGAAGGACAGCAGTCAGGCATTTGCCATTTAAGATAGCTGAAGTCCAGTCAAGTTAACCTGTCACAAACAATGATAGCACCAGGTTTGCCCAGCAGACCGCTAACATCTGGATTGCTGTTGCTGAACATTGGTCCCTAGAACCCTATGGTGGTGAGCTTGTGGTATGCTCAACATAGTTTAGCTAATGCTGTTTTCCTCAGAAGCTCCATACCACAAACCACAATGTTGCTGCAGCAAGACAACAACTTAAAAAGTTTCATAAAGTTTATCAAGCAGTCTTTGTCAAGCAGGACAAAGACAAACTGACAACCATTCAAGCTGAAACTAGAGGGGTAATCAAGGTGAAACTGCTTCCTGAAAAACTACAGCTGAACCAAAACTAGACTGAAGTGGAATGAGCACAAAGAATCAGACAAAACAGACTGATGGTGGAATCAGCAATAACAGCACCAGAGTACAAAGAAACTCTGATAATAAAGCATACTGTGACACTGTTAAAAAGTTTCAGAGACACTGCTGTGAAGCACTCTGACTTGAATATTTATGTAACAAATGTGCTGTACAAATAAGATTGTCTCGCCTTGCATAACCTAAACGACTGTATCAGTCTGGGTGTCTTCACTGTGATACCACAGTGGTGTCTGCCAACCCAAACCGTCAGTATTCAACAACCTGTGAATGAGACTATCCTCCAGACTGTCCTCCAGAATCAACAATGTGTAACAATACACTGTGAACACCGTTTACAATTACACTGTTTATATTTGTACATATTATGTTTATACAACTCTATTTCTCTGTCGACTTCCCGCACAGATTGAATATATCTTTACTGAGCACGTTACTGTACAAACAAAGTAGATTTACACAGAAAAGTGAGCAAAAGTGAGGATCAGACAGCGACATTTAAATTTTACGAGGGAAACGGAGTCGTGGGCAGTTCTTATTTTTCTCGCCAAATTGAGCAATCCAGCACCTTTTGGCGGCACCACCTGCTGTCGTCACCGAGTCTGTGGGTGGGACTTATTTTAGACCCGAAATGATTGAGGCAGCACCTGAGTGACTGTTACCTGGGATAATGCCTCAGAACCTTTTTTTTTCCATGAGTATTTTTTTGGCCTTTGTGGCTTCATTGATAGATCAGCTGAAGTTTGTGATGGGAAACAGAGAGTGACACGCAGCAAAGGGCCCCAGGCCGGGAGTCAAACCCGGGGCCGCTGCAGTGAGGACAAAGCCTCTGTACATGGGACCCCTGCTCTACCCAGTGTATTTCTGTTTTCCCAAACTTTAAACCCTACGCCCCAGAATGTCCATTTTTGAGTGATACAAAGAGAAATCCTTCTGCATAAAACCTTTGACTGTAATATATCAACAAATTAAATGAAGACTTTGAACCTGGATTTATCCAAAGTTCAGGTTTATGTTCTGTAAATGTGTGTATTTTTAATTAGAAATTTTCTCATTTGCATATTTAAACATAACATTAAATTAAAGCCTCAAGCAGTGATGATCGGGCCCTCATCGCCAACGTATGTCGTAGATGTCTGCATGTGCACTCATTTACTGGACATTGTCTGGTGAAATAACACTGCCTGTGTCCACTATGTGGCGCTAGAGATCACCCATTAATCATATGTCATGTTGTAGTGTATGATGTGGAGGAAACAACCTGTAAATGTCATGTAAATCAGATGATGAGTTGCTAGGAGTAAGATAGCGCTTCAGTTGCCTCCTTTGAAAAATGTATGCATGTGTGATGTGTGAGAGAAAGTGTGTGTGTGTGTGTGTGTGTGTGTGTGTGTGTGTGTGTGTGTGTGTGTGTGTGTTTATATATATAATATATAAAATACAGCCTGAAATCACTGACAGGGAGCAGAGAGAGTGATATAAATCCGTTTAATCACACAGTGAGTCATTTAGTTTGTTAGCGTGGGCACATCAACACACATACAAAGGCAGAATCCCACTCATCCATCAAAAAGTAAAATGTTGATATAACAATAGCAGAAATTTAAGTTTATAGATGACAAGTGTAAGTCAGTTGAATGTTAGCTGTTAGCTAAACTTCTTCACTCGGACCATTAAGTCTCTGCATGTTCATGGAGGCACGACAGATGAATGAGTTCTGAGGTCTCTTTTGATCCGAACCACCAACACAGGTTTGACTGATACTGTCTGCATTCGTCAGAGATGTTGCACGAACAATATTGAAGGGCAGAAAACTTTACACTTGGAGGATAAAATGTTTAGTATTCGCCTTGAATCCTCCAACAGCTGGCAGTGGTCTTTATAGTCAGCATAGTCCAGACGAGTCCAGTCTCCTCTTCCTCTCCATGTGGTCTTAATATCCCCAGGATGAAAGCTCCAGATTTCCCTCGAACTGTGCACACACCAATATTACCATACTTTCCTAATACAGGAACATTTAGGATGCTTTCTGGCTTTGTGAGTCCTTTTGTTTTGTGCATTCTCCGTCTATTTGACTCTTTGCAAAATCTCTGAAATAAAAAGCTCTCAGGATGTCTGGTGAAGGTTAGGAGCCCAGAACAGGGGGGAGACTCTGAATAATTCAAGGGGCCCAGAGCTAGACAGGAATCCTGAAACATGCCAGGAATTGTAGATATTTATTGTTTCAGAGCCCCGAGTGAGCTGTTGGCAGGGGGGGGCCCAGGATTTCTATCAGTGCCCCTGAAGGTCAGCTTCACGAGAACCACTGTAACTCCTCAAGTCTGGCACCGCTAGACACGTTCAAATATACAAAACAAAGAGGGCACGGACTAAGTTACAGCCCTGTAAATAGTAAATCCACAGTCCAGTTTATTTCCTTAGACAATTGGTTTACAACAAGATCAGTTAACTTCCTCCATCACCGCTAGAAATGCACTTTGGTCAGTTTACTTCAAGAAGTTTCTGATCAGGTAAATATGGAAATACTTTCTCTGGCTGTAAATGTACACGTAGAAGGAGAACGTGTGTATGATGTGACCTGTTTCAAAGCATTTAGCTTCCCCCCCAACACAAAAACATTGTCTTTTTTCATTTCCAAACATATAATAGATGTTGGCTTTATTAATTCAGCTTTGAAAGAGCCGATAATATATAAAACAGACGCTGTGTCTCTCACACATCCTTCCCTTCTTGTTCTTTTTACACACCGAACCAGCAACAATCATTGTAAAGCCCCCAATGTGTGTCCTCCCAGCAGCCAGAGGTGACCAGGTCAGTGAACGCCTCGCTGCTGTAACTCTGGGCTTCATGCCAGGTCAAAGACATTTACACCGAGCGGCACTCGAGAGGGAGGCGGGTGACACGACAGAGTCCGCTGAACAAACGCACCTGTCTCTAGGTCGATGTCGGATGTGTGACTAATCTGACAGGTTGTACTGTACACAGGAGTTAAGGAGACTGTTTTCAGCTGGAGGATGAGGCCGCCTCTCTAAGCTTCCAACAATGAAAACAGTTCCATGACTCCTGTTTTCAGTAAACACTGAGAACAGAGTTTTCTCCAGAGAAAGAGCTGCACTACAATGTTTATGCTGCTCATTGTATTATTCTCAAGGGGATATTGGTGATGTCAAGATAGTATCACCAGTATCAGCTACACAAGTTTGTGATAATATTTTAATCTTTGTCACTTTACAGCAAAATCATGTGATTTTCTCAACGAACCAGATTGTCCTACTGATTCTAGTGATTGCCTTTACCTAGTCAATCAACACTACTGGTGATTATTTATCAGAAAAATCATTGTGAAAGTACCAACAATCATGCTACAATATTGATGCAAAATCAATAATATATTGCTCAGAAAATATGGAGGTAATTGATCAAAATACTGTATCATTTTATTTGTTTTTTATCACCCAATCATGGCATTTACAAAGCATTTTCGAAAAGATATTTCAAAATAGCATGATCTTGCCTTTAAAAAAAAAACAACTGTATATATACAGTATGTCAACTTAACCTGGCAGTAAACTTGCTATTTATTACCAGCAGATTGTATTAAACACATACAGTTTTGTTTGTTTTGTTTAAACTGGTTGATAGGATAAAAAAAAATTAGCCGGTTTTAATACATCTTAATGAATATTTCCTGACAGTAACATCATGTTTATTAACTTGTGATGCTTTAGGATTAAAGAAATCACATTCGCATTCACCATCTCTTTGCTCCTGTGTTGTACATTTGGCTTGACATTTCATATTCGGTGTGAATTTTTTATCCAAATGTTGTCGTTAAATTGGCACTTTGTGGTTTTGAAACAATTTGAATATTTACAATATTAATGAGGTCGTAATACAAACTCAGAAATATTCATCTATGCAATGACTGAATAAACAAACTGTTCTCAGAGGATAATAAGGTCCCAGAACACTGCTTGTAGCTAGAAAGGTGGCAGGGTCCGCCACTTGTAAACAAAGTGAAACAGTGTGAAATTGTAATGTCAGTTTGTTGTTTCAGTTTATTCAGTCATGAATCAAAGAGAGTTTGTTTATTTAGTTTGTTTAGGCACAAAAACAAAAACAGTCAATAAAGAACTTTCTCCCACAAAACTACATGATGCACCTTTAATATATTAACTTACTCTGCAGACAACAAACAAAGACTTTACAGTTCAAATATTCATTATAAATATATTATATATCATTATTGTAACCTTCTCCATGTCATGACGGTCAGACATGTATTGTTATGAACATTATGTAACGACGCCAGCAGTAATAGTAACGATACTCAGTACTTCCACTAGGAGCCGCTGGCCGGTGGCTAACCGCGCTACAAGCTAATAAGCTCGTTTATTCATTTGTAGAGATCCGGGATGATCCGACGCTGCTGGAAATGCCTCGGAAGATAAAGGGGGAAAGTTTCTACGCTCGGATGAAGTTCTTGGATACGCTTTGAGACGCGCTGGAGTAAATGAAGACTTGTTCTGGACGGCTCGGACGAGGAGGTTGTTCGGCTCCGAAGCTCACAAGTTTAGACAGCTAATGCTACTCCGACGTTTGCTAACGTTAGCGCCGTAGCGTTAGCCTAGCCTGCTAGGTAAATATTACGGCTGCCTTTTCCTTTCCTACTTCTTCATCCACGTTGCCGACATCGGGACTTTGCCATCAGTGGATATTTTGTTTCCTGTTGAATATAAAAGTAAGCGTTGCTCTAACAAGATGGGTGGACTTTCGTTACGTTACACACAAAGCTAACTGGCTATGGTTAGCCTGTTCGTACGCTAGCTGACATTAGCTAACGTTGCCGAGCCAGCGGGCAACTTCGCCGAGTTTACGGAGAGCTAACCACGACAGTATTGTCGCCCACAACCAACCTCCGCTGCCAAAAGCAGTCAACCTGCAGTCATGTTTGAAATGGAGACACACATATCGTGCCTTTTCCCGGAGATCCTGGCCATTATATTCAGTTATCTGGACGTTAAAGACAAAGGGAGAGTCGCCCAAGTGTGCGCGGCCTGGAGAGACGCGTCCTACCACAAGTCTGTGTGGAGGGGGGTGGAAGCCAAGCTCCATCTGCGGCGAGCTAACCCGTCTCTGTTCCCCAGTCTGCAGACCAGGGGCATCAAAAAAGTTCAGATTCTCAGCCTGAGGAGAAGTCTGAGCTACGTGATCCAAGGGATGCCGCACATCGAAAGCCTTAACCTGTGTGGGTGTTTCAACCTCACAGACAACGGACTGGGACATGCCTTTGTGCAGGACATCCCATCCCTGCGGGTGCTGAACCTCAGTCTTTGCAAACAGATCACTGACTCCAGCCTGGGCAGGATCGCCCAGTACCTCAAAAACTTGGAGGTGCTTGAACTCGGGGGTTGCAGTAACATCACAAACACGGGCCTGTTGCTCATTGCCTGGGGCTTGCACAGACTCAAGAGCCTTAACCTGCGCAGCTGCAGGCATGTGTCGGATGTGGGCATCGGTCACCTGTCTGGCATGACCCGCAGCGCTGCAGAGGGCTGCCTGTCCCTGGAGAAGTTAACCTTACAGGACTGCCAGAAGCTGACTGACCTTTCTCTCAAACACGTCTCGAAGGGCCTAAACAAGCTCAAAGTGCTCAACCTCAGCTTCTGCGGGGGGATATCGGATGTGGGGATGATCCACCTGTCGCATATGACCCACCTGTGCAGCCTGAATCTGCGGTCATGCGATAACATCAGCGACACAGGGATCATGCACCTGGCTATGGGCTCCCTGCGGCTGTCCGGACTGGATGTGTCCTTCTGTGACAAGATTGGAGACCAGAGCCTGGCTTACATCGCCCAGGGGTTGTACCAGCTCAAGTCCCTCTCCCTCTGCTCCTGCCACATCAGTGATGATGGCATTAACAGGATGGTACGCCAGATGCACGAACTCAAGACTCTCAACATTGGACAGTGTGTGAGGATCACAGACAAAGGGTTGGAGTTGATAGCTGACCACCTGACCCAGCTGACGGGGATTGATCTGTATGGTTGTACTAAGATCACCAAGAGGGGTCTGGAGAGGATAACGCAGCTCCCGTGCCTTAAAGTGTTAAACCTTGGACTGTGGCAGATGACGGAGAGCGAGAGAGTCAGGTGAAAGCTCTCCTGTTCAGTGTGTATAGTTCTCAGCTGTGTGCTGAGAGGGACTGCCTGTATCCATTCTTAATTTTACCTTCTATACTGTGACTAAAAACAAGGAGAGGGACTCGGCATCGATCACTGGAATATTGTTCATCTCCGCTGCAATACTCCACTAAAATTCAGTTTCAGTCTCGTGCTCTCTCTTGATGTGCATTGTTTAATCTCAGCCTGTGTACAGTTCTTACTATCTAGCTACCTCACCCATCAAACACAGGAGTGCCTACTATCACTGAATACTAGATTACTTTGCATATTTTTGTGACTCACGTACCAATGGAGATTTTGATATTTTTTAAAAAACGAATCTAATTCAGATAATAGTTAGGCATTTTAACTCTTAACAGAAAGGCTGGAGTACCTTGTATTGAAGTTTTGATAGAATGTTTTTTTTCTTGGCTGATGTATTTTTTACTTATGTAACCAATATTTTTTGTATTGAATGACTGTTGTTGACAAAATTGTACTTCAAATTGAAGTGGGCGGATCACTCCTGTCTGTCTTTGTTTACCTATGTATAGTTGGCTAAAGTTTCATATTCCTGAGGAAACGAGTACGTACCAGATGTTCCCGTATGCAACTCTGGTCGAAGGCTCATCAACACAACTACAGTGAGGCGTAGTAATTAACCGCTGCCAAGGCTATATGCAATACCTTAAAACTGTTAATCAGTGGTTTTTCTCCTGAGGAGCTTCCAACGATAGTGTCAGAGTATTTGTTTAAAAAAGCAGTAATTTAAGATTGTTTTATATTCATACAGTAGTGATATTTATGAATAAAGATGGCCAATATGTTTCAGTTTGTGTGTTTGACTCGTAGCATTTCTAACAGTTAGACCAACTTTGAGTTGATGTATGATTATGACCGTAGATCTTTTAAAGGTGCATTATGTGGTTTCTAGGAATATGTTTTTATCAGTCCTCAAAGCACAACACAATTTTATACTGTTGTACTTAGTTTATATTTGCAGGACCTTTCTAAGTAGTAATCTTTCTCGCTTCAAACAGTATTCTGAGGACTTGATCCACCTTTGAGGGGACAAGACAACTTGTTTATTTCTATAAAATAGAATTTGAATTTCTTATTAATTTTGTAAATATTACCTTTGTTTGAATTTCTTTATCAAAACTACGTAGTGCAACTTTAAGTTTCAAGCTGTCTTGAGTTTTAAAGTAATTTCTTGTTATACATTTGCTGCACAAGATAATCAGGAAAGTGCCTTTTGATTTCTTACTTTCTCTGAGGGGCAACCGCTAAATGAAATCTAGATTGAATTATGTAATTAAGATGGAGATGATCATTTTTGTAATTTCAGCCGAGGGGAATTCACTCCTCGTATGCCTTAAACACATGTAAAGTTAAACACTGGATAATGTTTGAGTCTTTGTGTTAATTATAGGAAGGTATATTGTTGAAAAATGTATTTACATTCAGAACTAAGTGGTGTTTGAGTATCCTGCTGAATTACACTGGCGTGAGGAAAAACATCACATGATCCACATCCGTGTCCCAGAACCTGCATTCAAAGCCCCGATTATCAAGGTGCCGACCTGGTCTGTCTTTCCTTACACACTCAGAATGTCATGAATGTTCTCAATAAGTCTGATTTATAGAACTATATTACTGATAATTGGTGAAATCTGAGTCCAGACATTTTGGACCACATATACAAGTTTTTCTGAGGTCAGCAATCCTTCAGAGTTAGCTTGAAACAACCAACAATTCATTGCATTAAAATGTTTTGGATGATTTACAAAGAAGCCCTCAAGCACAGAGTTTAATGAATTGATAATCAGAATATCTAGTGATAAATTTAATAGTTACAATTAGCTGTAATGGAAAAAAAACAGCAATATTTTGT
Organism: Diplodus puntazzo; assembly: GCA_963678695.2. Lineage (NCBI taxonomy): Eukaryota > Metazoa > Chordata > Actinopteri > Spariformes > Sparidae > Diplodus > Diplodus puntazzo. Next base: position 28,045,184 of record OZ023161.1, read on the forward strand.
ACCTGATACCTGGACATTGATATCATGACACTTCTGTTGGATTGACTATTTGTACACTGAGAAAATATAAAATAATCATCAGTAATGTTGATGTAATGACTGAAGTGTGTAAAGGAAAGAGAACAAGTGGAACAGTCGGGTTAACTGGGAAAATGACACTTTACTGCAACGCCGCCCTTAAAACCAGAAAGACGAGACGTCCGCCACATCACAAAACAACATCCAAAATCTAAGACTGTAAGTAGTTTCAGAACACTAATGTTAGAATATTTATATGTTTCTGAGCTCTACACCAAAACTCCACTTAAAGTCACATTGTAAGTGTTTTGGGGTTTTTTGCCTTTAAATATAGAGCAGCTGCAAATGTGAAATCAAATGGAGTGCTTGTTTTCTGGTCACTGGTTAAAGAAAGCATTCATGCAATTGGGTGGAGCTCACTGTAAAAGCTGATGAACAGAGGTGTCTGTTGTTTGGAGGGGAACAAAAGAAACAAGAAACCAAGGCTTATAATTTATTTATTTACATACATACAAAATCCAAATAACTCACAAACATGTCTGTTTTGCTCTCTTTTTACACAGTTTGATTCTTAACACGAACAGACAGAAGGCAGTACATTTCTTATTACAAATGCAAAAGAAAACAAATATCATGAAGTTGACAGAAGCCCCTTAATCAGCTCTGTGTTCCTCAGTAAGGAGTCGAGAAAAAGAAGACGAGACGTTAAGGCAAGGGCGGGGACACACAGGCCAAAGTAAGGGAAATTAAACACTTCTAAAAAAAAAAATGCTTTCTTCTTCCTCTGATGAGAGGCGAGGGGTTAAAAAGGGACAGAGAGAAATTAATCTCGCGTCAGAGAGGTTCGACAGACGAGAAGCACGAAAATAAGCGTCCAACTAACATCCTCCAAAACCAGGGGGTGCGTTTTAGTAAAATCCACCACCCTCATTCATCTGTGATCAACACTACATGGGATGTTTGATAAAAGAAACTTCCGGATGCAATCTTTCACGACTTGTTTCATAACATTATGTTCCTTTCATAACAGCAGGGAGGGGGGAGGGGGGGCATGATGGTTGGAGACTCTATTTTAATCCTTCAGGCACAGTCTGTCTTTGACATCAACCAACAGAAACTATCGACAGAACAGGTCAGGAGAAAAAGACAACAACACTGGAATCTCAGGATAATACATTTACCTCACCGTGTGGTGAAAATATATAAAAAAGATGACGGTTAGAAATAAATGCAAGAAAAGTACTCTCCCATCACACAGTCACGGTTTGAAAACATTTGTAGTTCACACGTTATTTTGACACAAAAGTTTTTTTTGACACTTCTCTCCTCAGTTTCTGCTGAGGACACTAACTCGACGGTCATTTTTGTTCAGAGCAGCTCGCTCTTCAAGATTCTGTGCAAACATTCAATGCATATCCATACAGTAAACATTTTTTATATATAGATGTATTATATTTATATATATCTCTATAGAACATGACTTTCCGCAAGTTATGGCAGTACTGTCACACACACACACATTTTGTCCCGAAGACAAAATTAGACACAAAAGACAACTGCACTGCTTTTAACTTTTTCAGATTTTTTTTTTTCAAAAGAATGCACAACACCTTCCACTTAATTACCTTTATTCAGTCACTGTACGTGTTAAATATCACGTTATTTACAAACTGATCTAAAAAGTCAAAATCTGCTGAAAAGTGACTTTCATTTCCTGTAAATGTAGATGCACTTAGTAATTAAAAACCTCAGCCCTGAAGATTTCAAAAAATACAATAAAAGAGGCATCACTTGCATCTGTAAGTGATCGGAAAAATACAAGAAAGAAACGGAGGGGGGCGTCGCTTGTATTCTTCAGTGATTCAGTCGACAAACTAAAGGTCAGGTGGGCTTTAAGTAACATCTATAGAAACTTTGGATGAGACTGAATGATCAGTGGATCAGATCGTAAAGTTCTTACATCATGCCTTAGCACCAATATTACAGAGAAACAAATATCCCTGCATTAGGTCCAGTACTGATCTCTGTGCATGCTCCAAGGCCACTTCTCAAAAGAAACATTGCATACCTTATAATCAAGTGGACGTTGTGTGCAAAACCATCAAAAACTTAATACGTCACCGAGAATAAAAGCTCTTTTTTTTTTTTTTTTTGCTTCCTCTCTCTCTCTAGCTGGCTCGCGCTCTCTCTTACACTCACACTCACACACACGCACTCGTATTTGAGAACTTAAAAAGCTGACCTCTGATCTGTGCCAGAGGTCGGGCCTTGATCCCCCTCTTATGCCAGTGACCCAGCCACAGACTGCACCAGCACCAGTAAAACGTACCTACAACTTAATCCCGGCTACAACGGCGACACGTCCGCAGCTCCGACGGCTGGGAGTGGAAACATTTGGAGAACGTGCTGCTTTATTTGGTTAAAAAAAAAGTGGCATTTCCTAAGTGTTCAGATGATCGGCCACCAGTAGCTGCATCTCTAACTAGCTACTGACTAAAATACAAAACAAGCGTCGACATGGCTCCATGATTTGCCCACTGAACTCAACCACTCTTCTCCCCTCTAGATGTAGCAGCTCCCCAGTTGACGTGAAGTGCTTTCCTGCCCCGTGTAAGGAACACGTTTACCCCTTCAAAACTTGAAGGATTCGTGACAGGAATCTAAAAGACTGAGATAGAAGTGAGTAAGGTAACTGTGCTTGATCCAGCACTTCCTGCTCTGAATGAAGCCGTCTAGGGAGAGGGAGGTTGGCAGTATACTCCAAGACTTTGTGCGGAAGTTTGCTTCTTTCATCTGATTTTCCTTTTTCTCTCCCAACGCACCTGTCCCTGACTTACAGGTGTGCAATGACATTTTTTTTTATAAGCGAAGAAAGTGAATTTGGTGAGTTCACAAATGCTAAAGGGATAGATTTTAACTTCTCGTCCCGCTGTGATATCTGCTGTATTTAACAACACTGCCACAGACTTCGTGAACATCCCCAATTCAGTTTTGCAGCTCTGACATGAGAGACACACGAGACAGGAAAGCACTTGAACGTTGTTTTTTTTTTAACGGGGTGGACGAAGGGAGCGAGGATGAAGAGCTCAGTGGGGCGAGATAATGCCCCAGCTTTCTCTCAATCCTTCCGGGAGCCTCGTTGAGTGGAGGTAGGGGGCTCAGCTACAGGTTATGTCTGAGGTCAGTTGTCAGCACGACTCCTCCAGGGCATTGACGACCTGCTCCAGGATGTCGGGGCAGTAGTCTGCGATCTGCTGGAGGACAGAGTTGGCATACTCCTGCAGCTCCCCGCTCTCCTTCTCACACACCTCCAGCTCTCGCTCCAACTGGAGGGAAAAACATGAATTAGTTTCGAAGCGTCAACAAAATTCTGCATTTTCCCCAAAACAAAAAAAAAGTTTTAGGCTTTTCTAACCATCCTATAGATCCTAGATATTTGTTTATATATATTACATTATGAAATCTTGAGTTGTGGCCAGAAACATGCGTTGAATCAACAAGAAAGGAATTGTAATTCTGTAATTCTGTCAGACACTTCATTATGTCAATGAGAAAAAACAAGCACATTTAGGTGACATAACTTTGACGGTCGCTGGTGCCTCAAAGGATTACCTTTGCAGACACTGCATGTCATGGCCGCTAGGGTTTTCTTTAGGCCAATAATAATAAATGCAGAGATGAATAACAGGGCGACTGAGAGTTCCTCCTCTACCTGTTCGACAGTCATCTTCTGGAGGTCCTTCTCCCAGTCTTCTGGGTCACTGTGGTGGTAGTGAGAGGGCGGCGTGAGCTGGCTGAGGATGCTGGGGTCCCGGTCATGGCAGAGGTCTGTCAGGTGGGCGATGTAGAGCTTGAGCTTACTGCGGTTCTGGGACAGGGCTAGAAGAGGGGGGATCATCTGCCGGGTGGAAGGAAGAAGAGGAAGGAAGTGTGAGGAACAAAATGAAATACAGTGAAAACGAAAGAAATCGTTTTCTTCAGACTTCATGGACGTTTAATGAGGGTTTTAATGGTTGAACATAATGAAAGACTCAAACACAAAAAAAAGTGTTTTAGGATAGAAAATCAAAACATCATGTGCATGCATGCTCCCATCACCATGTCACATTAGCGCCGGCCTTCTCGGGGGTATTATTAGAAAATCCTGAGTCATTTAAGTATGTGCAGCTCAACAAAGTGTCTTAAAGCGACTTACTCAACCACCGATTACACGGAGGTTAAACCGTTCAATACCCAGTGCAGCACCTGTCCGTGTTGGTCAGAAGGTGAGGAGCTAATCACTAGTGTCAGACGGTGCCATGCAAAGCTAAGATGCTGTGGTGTGAGGCAATGAGATTGAACAAGGATCACAATCACCTCATCCTCTTTGCTCCCGCATGCACACACACAAACACACAAACACACGGCACTAATCCACGTCCCATCAGCCAATCATAAGCAAAAAATGAACACTGTAGTTAAAGCACGGGATGAGTGCTGTCACAGAAAGACCAGGGAATAATAACCATCAACATTAAGAAGGAACATTATAAAGAACAATCACAGCGCATGAAGATGAGTAAACATGCCACAGAGCAACGATGGACACGAAAGTTGTGACGGGTTTGGCTTTTCATACGCGCTCACCCTTCTTAACAAAATGGCTGAGAGAGAGAGAGGGGGGGGAGGGCAAAAGGTTGGCTATGCCCAAATACCCTCCTCATCATCCTGTTAGCCACAAGGTAAGCCAATCGCAGCATTTGAGAGGAAGATTTGGTTAGTGTGGACAAAAAAAAAGTTATATAACAGAAGAAATCTTCCATTTCAAAACGACAGTTCAGACAATAGGCAACAGGTCAACCTTGTTTACGACAGACATAACCAGTCAACAGCAGAATGTTTACACAAGCTGTCTGGGATGAAAAGTTGGTGGTTGGGTTCAGCTACCTGATCTGGAGAGGGTTTGTGATTTGTCTGGTCAGGGGCAGTCTTCAGATGATCATCCTCATAGTTGTCTGCCATCAGTTTCATTCTGTTCTGAGTCTGTGAAATGAACACAGTAAGAATTCATCAACTTTACATGGTTATGGATTGGGGCATAGACCCAATCCAGCATTTTAGGCTGCACTGGAGGCATTTCTGATGCTATCATTGGTATCAGAACAAGCCTGGTAGGAATTAAAAAAAAAAAGAAAATTCTTCAGATAGAAAATCTGATAGATATCTGAGGCTGGAATGAAAAACTTGAGCATAAATAAGGCAAGGCTTGCCAACATGGCATATCCTAGAATTGAGTCCAGCAGTACCAACAGGAGTCAGACAAAAGGCCTTTTTTCACAGCAGATATTGTGACTCACAGGTGTTTCTATTCTATTCTTAGAAAACCACAGGCGCTTCTATTCAAAGTCTCCCTGTAAGTCATGACAGTGTGCCAGCAGCACAACACCACCACCACCAGCAGCTTAATTATCATTTAGCCATCATTTATCTTATTATCCACACCTTTGCTATTCAATGTCAATGTATCGAACAGGTCCCAAGATCAGTAAAGTGTTCTAGGCATCGGGAAACCTGTCTTCAACAACAAATACAGACCTCTGGTTGTTCCAACACTTGAACGTTACTGTAATGTTTTGACACATCATCATGCTGCTCAAAACATTAATATACTGCATTTCAGAATAGCACAACTCTTTTCAAATCAATTCTTATGTATACAGAATCGAGGACTGGGTGAATCTAATGTAATTTCCCCACTTTACATTTCAAAATAAGGCTGGCAAAGATTAGGGAGAAAGAGGCTGCATGATTTTAAAACCTTTGTGTGCAGCCAGCATACAGGGAAGCCCGTCTCATATGGAGCCATTGTTTTAGGTTACTTTTTGGTTGGCTCATGGTTAAAGGGAGAGAGTATGGTGGTCTACATCCAGGGATTTCAAATACTGCTGAGAGAAAAATTTACCCCCCACCGTTTGACAGATAAACCTCAAGGGTTTTATGCTGAAGGCATAATTTACTGGAATTTGGCTTCTAAATTTGCAGTCTGGTGATAACACAAACGTTTTTGTTACTGAAAAGCTTCTCTGACCTCCAATTTTTCAACGTTTTTCCTGATAAGACCTCTGATTTCTATTCCATACTGGTGAACATATTCTGTGTGTGAGATGTGCAGAAAAGATAAATGGAAATAACAGGACAACCCCTCAATCATGCAGCAGCCGCCTCCCCACCTGCTGTTTGAGCTGCTGCACCAGTCTGTCTTTCTCCCGCTTCAGCAGAGCCACCTCGTCCTGGGTCTTCTTCTTCTTAGAGGAGGACAACTCCAGCAGGGCGATGTTAGCGTCCTTCTCGCTGATCGCAGCCAACAGCGCCTCCTGCCTGTTAGGTGGGGATTGAACATCATGGCATTTAACCACACGAGTAAATAGCTCAATTATCATATATTATTCATTGTGCAAAATCATCCCACCAGCTGGGGAAGGCTAGAATTGGATGACATTTTACAAGATGAAGGCAGCAATCGATACTCCACAGTCTACTCCACCCTACTGTGTGTGTGTGTGTGTGTGTCTTACTTCATCTCCAGCACCTCCTCCAGGTGTTTCCTGCGCTCAGCTCGCAGGGTTGAGAGGTGTGCTTCTTTCTCACACAGAGACTGCTGGGTGGAGGCCAGCTTGGCCCTCATTGACTCCAGCTCCTGCTTCACCTTCTCCATGGCCCCCAGCAGCTCCTCCATCTGGGAACACACACACACACACACACAAACAACAACTCAATCATGAATAGAGTGCAACAGATCCCTAAAATCCATCAGTGAATGCATGGGGCTTTTTATCATGACTTGCCAGTATGAAGAGCTTTAATTAGAGGAGGGGGCAGCAGAATTCATGTGGGACTTTTGGGAAGCACTTTGAGTCAACTATAACACAGATACCATAGAAACTACAGCACTACAATAACTTTTACCTGTTATTTACTATAAACGGCACAATAGTACCATTGTTTCGTATCAATACGCTTTAATTACAATTGACTGAATCAAAGAGTGAATAATTCATCCACAAATTATCCATTTTATTGGCTGCTTTGTGCTGTATGAGCGAACAATTACTCAGCATTGCCTTGTTTCATAAGCAAACAGCAGGTAAACAAAATCACATTAAAAAGTAGACAGGTTGCAAACAGCAACGCCTTACAACATAATGCAGTCCAACAACATGAAAGTCCCGAAAAACTGCAGGGTGGTTGTATGGGACTGCATGAATCGTACAGGCGTTGTGGTTACTGTGTCAACCCCTGTCAGTGTCGGAGGTCACACGCACTGGGCTCATACCTTGGACAACTTAATTTGGGCGAGGTTGGACTCATGCATTGGTTTGAGTGAGTGCTTCTGAGACGCGGTGTGCAGCAGAGAGAAGACAAGAGAAAACCAAAATGAAAGAACTGAGAAAGAGACGGAGGCCAGAGGAGAGGAGGGAGGTGAAAAAGGAGGAGAAACACCACATTGGCAGCAAACGGGTAAGGGGGAAAGAATCTCAGTAGAAGAAGGCGGTCTCCTTTATCTGTGTACAAATATGCATGTGCTGTATGTGAGCTCCTGTGGCTTGATTTATACAGCACTGTCATTTGCGTGTGTGTGTTTTTTGTACCTGTTTCTCCTGAAGTGACCTGGCAGCCTCCTCCTGTGCCAGCACCATCTCTCGCTCAGCGGTGATCTGAACACTCTCCCTCAAGGCCTCCTCCAGCTCCTCAATGCGCTCCGCCTTTTGACGCAAAGTGTCCTTCAGAAAAGATGCAGGAAAGGGGTAGGATTATGGTTTCAAGCTATGTCTCCACCAAAGTGCCTTCGGTATAGTACCCTTTGAACCTTTATGTAACCCATGGTAACTGTAACTTAATGCTAGATCTCTTGAGAGGCTGCTGCTTTTATAAACTGACACACTGTGACCTACACTGTACATTACTGGCTGACTGACAACATTTACAGACTGGCAACCTTTTCCTCCTCAGCTAGCGTTCATCTTCTCTCTTCTGCTGCCACCTCTCTCTCTCTTGCTTATTACAACAAGGAAACAAGCTTTACTTGAGAAAAGGCTGCAGACAGTGAGACAAAAGACTGACCAATCAGTGGTATGCAGTGTTTTCACTCCACCTCTCAGTATTGGATCAGTGTTCTAGGTACCTCAAAAAAAGCGGTTTGTTTGGTTCCATCCATGACTTTTGATAATCGGACACAAAACTGAGCCAGACTGATTGGTGGATTAGTAAGTTGGTGCCAGAAAATGTGAACTTAATTTGAATGGGAGATTTTGCACAGTCCAATCCTCACCTTCACCTGCTGTGAGTTCTCAGACAGGTTGTCCTCCCTCTTCCTGGCCTCGTCCATGAGTCGAGCATTCCTACTCTTCTCCACCTGCTCCTTGTGCTTCAGAGACGCCACCTTCTTCGTCTGGTCCTTCATCTGCCTGCAGGGACACCATGCATGGGAGAAGTTACATGTCATGTATATGCTAGGCTACTGTCCGATTTGACATGAACATTTAATTAAATTACTCCAATTTAATATTGATGGTAACTCGGGGAAAAGTGCAAACATCTTATGTTTGATTACAGATATGAGCCAAGTAAATCTGGATAGGATTTTTATACAGAGTTTTTCTACTAACAAGCACAGCGAGCAAATTTCAATATGCTGTTGTTTTTTCGTTCACTAGACCACATAAGTCATTCATGTAGATTTTTTTATAAAGTCAGATGATTGTTACATGCTGAGCAGATACAGTGTCAGACAGCAAATAAAAGCTATTTTCCAAATCAAATATGGACATCAAGAGATATGGATCTCCCTTTTTTTTTTAACTATTCTGACATAACAGTTACAACCAAGGCTCTTACAGACTTTAAACAGACCTGCAAAAATCAATCTCTGTTATTAGGGTGTGAAGGAAAAATAAACCAGCTGGAAAAAAAACAGGAGAAATGAGCACGAACAGAAGTATGAGAAAAGACAAAGAGTCCAATAGGTCATGACAAAGGAATTGCTTGCTTTATCACATACTATGGAGGGGTAAAAGTTGGAGAAAAACAATGTAGAGAAATGTGAGCAAAAGATGAGGAGAGTCAGGATGTCAGGGTCGGGAGAGGGAGAAGAAGAAGAAGTAAATACTAACCTGGAGGTCAAACTGGTGGAGTGAAAGGTTTCCGGTGTAAAGATACGAAAGCAGTAAAGAGAAAAACAGACTCAGGCCAGGAAGATGAAGAAAAGAGAAAGTGCTATAGGATTATGTGGTGTGTTTGACTCTGTGTCATAAAGTCACATGGTGCACCACAAGTAGAAGACAAACATTGCAGACATTACATGAAAAAAGGCTTGCCTTCTGCAGCCATACCTACCTACCAGCTTTCAAAGCAATATACTACAATGCCAAATGGCAGATTTCCAAATTACAATAAAATACACTATATAATGTGCTGAGGGGGCAACGTTCTGCAGAAAAGTGACATGAAATCACTGAACAATTTAGTGGTCATAAGTCTAAAGTAGCAGAAGAACGAGAAAAGATGGTAGAATACATTCTGTAGCTACCCAACACCACAAAAACAGCACATAACAGAATCATTAGAGACACTATTTATTCCAGAGCTCATAATCAGAAACATTTATTAACTACTGTATGAAGACAAGTGCTATTCTTGAACACACGGTCGTCAACTTGCATGTTCCCACCCACCTCTCCAGCTCATTGATCTTCTTGTCCTTGTCATTCTTCTCATTCTCCATTTCCCGAAGGATGTCTAGCAGGCGGTCCACCTCAGCCTGGGCCTTCCCAGAGTCCTCTTTGTGGCGAGCCACTTCCTGCTCGAGGTTCTTAATGCGCTCGGCCAGCTCGGTGTTGGCCTGAGCCTCCAGGGTTGCATTTTGGGCCTGACAAAAGACGAGCAGCCAGTTAGAAAGCAGCTGTATTCACTTCCATGTCCCCAGGTCGGTGTTAAATGAGCGAAAATGATTAAGTAACATCATGTTAGTGCTGAAGGATCTTACTCTCTTGAGTTGGTTCTCCAGTTTGAGGCACTCCTCCTTCTTCTGCTCTAAGATAATCTCCATACTCTTGAGTTTGGAGTCCTTCTTTAGCCCTGAGGAAGCCAGGGATGATGCATGCTCCTTCAGGTCCAACAGAGACGTCTGCACATACACACACACACACACACAGACAGAAATATAGATGAACCTGTTCCTGCTTATCAAACTAACAGAGCCGGAGCAGACTGAAAATACATTAGATTTAATACAGGCCTCCGTGACTCATCGAAAAAGAGACTAATGGAAAAAGCCTGACGCTCATTTCAGTCAGTTTCACCTTTATTAATAGAACCACAGTAAACAAGAGTTTGCCTGTATTTGTGTGAACTCGTGTTCCTGAATCCGTTTTTCTCACCTCTCTGTCTGACAGGTCTCCCTGCAGTAAACTCAGTCTCTCCTTTAACTCTTTCAGTTCCTTCTTGTTCGAGTCAAGTTCCTCCGTCTTTTCCCGGTCGTCTCGGTCTCGCTGCTCCTTTAGACGCTCAATGATGCGTTCCTAGGTGGAGGCAGAGACAACAATCACATACGCGGAGCCTTCACAAATGTAACGTTGTATCACTAATTAATTTGCAGACATAAACCCACCTTTTCCGCAAGAGACTCCTCTAATGTGGTAAGAGCAGTGTCGGTGTTGGAGGTGTCCGCTTGTAAAGACTTTACTCGCTCCTTCAGGCTGCTCATCTGCTTCTCCTTGTCCCTCAGCTGCTCCTGGAGGTTCTCGATCTGCAGAGCAAATGAATATCAACCACAGGACACACATTACAGTATAATGATGTATTTTCGGGGTCACTTTAGACAAAAGACTTTTGAAACAGCTCGTAGTCCAAATCACCTTCTTCTGTAGCACATTAACTTTGCGCTCCTTAACCTCCAGCATGTCCTTGAGGTCGTGGATCTCCCCGTTGAGCGTGCCCTTCTCTTCTGACATTTCTTGTATCTGCTTGCTCTTCTTATTCAGAGTTGCCTCCTTCTCTTCCAAGCGCAGACGTAAGGCGTCCACCTGGCCAGGGAAAGGTAGACAACATCCTTAACATGTGCTTGTGTTTGTAATACTACCAGTCCAAAGGTAGGTGGAACAAGTCTCTCCCCTCTGTGCATGACATGCATACCCTTTAAAGTCCCCCAGCTTTAAACATATTGCAAAGCCCTCTGGTCAGAAGTGTAAAGATGTGTATTTACTGTACCTCTGTCTGTAAGATGGCGGCTCTCTGCTCCTTGGCAGTGAGGGACTCCTTGAGAACTTCAATGTGCTGCTTGCTGTCTGAGAACTGGTTGGTGAGCGTCTCCAGCTTGGTCTGCAAACCAAGCAGCTCAGTGTCCTTTCTGGAGAGGTCCTGCTTCACCTGCTCCATCTGAAAAACATGAGGCCAAGGGGGAAAGAAAGGGGGATGGATACGACACTTAGCAAATTAAATTCTGTGTCTTCCTGAATGTAAGATCCAGAAACTACATTTGTTTCAGACCTTGTTCTTCATGAACTTGGTGTGGCTGCGGTAGACCTCCATCTGCTTCATCTCCTCCTGGCGCTCTTCGCAGCTCAGGAGTCCATTGGATTTCAGCATTAGCAGCTCCTCCTCCATGTCTCTCAGGCCCCGCTCCATTGAGTTGATTTTTGCATCCTGGGGTAGATAAAGAGGAGTTCACACCCATAGCATGGCACATGTGTGCAAAAACACAGCAAACACACGTCCTTACTCAAGTTCTCACCTTCATGTCGATGACAGTCTGTAGAGCCTTAGTTTTGGTGGACTCAGGGGTTCCCTCATATCGACGGTGCAGCTCCTGCTGGATCAGTTCAGATATCAAAGTGCAGTTTCATATCATTGAATAAATGGAACAAACAACATAACTAGTCCAATAACATGTAATGTTTTATTTCCCATAGCTGGACCAGAATTACCTCTCTCAGTGCAGAAATCTCCCTGTCTCTCTGGTCCAGTAAACTCTCAAGGTGATGCCTGTGCATCTCTGCGTCAGCCAGTCTCCTGGTCCGTTCCTGGTCCTCCTCTGATGCCTTGGCAGATGGCCCTGAATTCGGTAGAAAGATATTTATGCAGTCTGAAGTTTTTGTCACAGCCAGACCGAGCGTGATCGCCCATGTGGTTCACTCGCAGAGGCAAACACAGGAGCTTCAGACAAAAGCTCATCTGTTCAGCGGGGAAAAACATTTTGAAAATACTGGATCACAACCCCACAGCAAACATAAAATAAGAACAAATAACAAAAGATAACTTTTTATTTCATCTATTAAATAGGTTTTGTGCCCTTTAGAGGATAACATGAATGTATTTTGGCAGACACCTTTGCAAAGGGGTTTGAATGAAGCCCTTTAGCCTCAGAAGCATACTTGAGCTTAAAGCATGAATCATGGTTAGTTTATGGAGCAAAGTAACCCATATTTGGCCAGTGTGGGAAAGAGCATGGGTGGAGCCGACGGGGATGGCTTTAAGCTGTAGAATGAGACCAAAATATCAAATGAAGTCGCACTCGCTGGGATGTCTGTAACACTTTTAACGACTCACAGAAGCAGAAGGAAATGGACACATTTCAGCCCTTGGGCTCTACTCTGCACCAGTAAGAAGGAAAGTGTTAGAAGTGTGGCACACTTCTCTGTGAGTACTGACAACCTTTTTTGATTTTTTTGTGATCTTTGGGTCGGCACCCATTATACTCTAAAGACTTGTCAGCTAAGCAGGCCAAGTACCCTGAGAGCAAAAACCCTTGAGACAAGAAATGTTTGTAAAGAAACATATTGACTCATTATTTCAAAGAGTTCTCTGGTTCTCCGTTTGACTTTAATACTGTAAAAGAATCAGAAGCTACGAGCCATCAAACCTTTGCTCTGCAGCATCTCCAAAAGTTTCTTGATGGACTCGTCTCTGGCTCCCAGGGTTTGCTTCTGCGTGTCAATCCTCAACTCCATCTCCTCCAGGGTCTTTCTGAGGAGGAAGAGCTCTTTGGACTGCCTCTCATATTCGGCCTGTAGCCGCCGGTAGTTCTCCTCTGTGGGTTCAGATGTCAGGGCCAGGTCCCGGCCTTGGTTGGCAGGGTCTTGCTGGAACAGCTGGTTCAAGTCCCTCTGGATCCTCAGCTCATCCTGAAGAGCCTGGACGGTCATCTGAAGATGCTACAGACAAACAACAGGCACGCAGGCATTTGTTAGTGTTGTTATGACTGTTTACCGGACTTTATCACAAAATCATATACACATGGGATACATAAGGTGAGGGAAATGTATTGATTATTTGAATAATACAGGGGCAGAATATCCTGATCCAGTTCCTGGCAGAATACTGTGTTATAGCCCATTAAAAACAAGCCTCTCATCATGACTGAAAATGTAGCGATGCCCTGACAGATGCACCCCAACAGCCGTGCTTTGCGGACAGTGTTACATTTCATGCACGGAGAAATACAAGTGGTGAAACACAATCAGCCCAGTATAGTATTGCATTGTTAGTGGCATCTGACGCCGGGGACACTAGGCAGAGCTGCTCTGAGACAGTAACACAAGGCTGTGTTACACTCTGGTGTGAACCAGCTGTGAGCGTTTTCAGACGACAGAACAAAGAGAGAAGTCAGTGTCTGCCTTCGTTTCTCTGTCCTCCTCCTCCTCCTCCTCCTCCAGCACCCCTCCCTCTCCTTCCTTTGTCATTCTCTCCTTCTCCCTCCACCAGCAAACACTATTCTCCTCCACACACACACACACACACACACACACACACACACACACACACACACTATTCATCTACCTTGCCAGCTCTCACCCTATCTCCTCCCTCCAATTCTCTCACCTCTCCTCTCACTAAACCCTCCCTCTCCATCACCGTCTCCGCCCCGTGACTAAGGCTGACTCACTGCTGTGACTGCACCGACACCCCCCCAACATAGGCACAGGAGATACATGCACGGACATGCACGGGCACGCACGCACACACACATACACACCTTCTACCTGCCTCAGCCCTCATATCTCATATTCTCAGTCTCTCCACCCGAGGAGAGATAACAGTCAGGTGTTTGAGAGAGCACAAAGAATAGAAGGCGTGATCCAAACACTAAGGTCATAACTCAGAACGACAGAGTACACACAAACGTCTGCTACAGCTCAACCACAGCACCGGACAAACTGTATACAAGACTAAATGTCAAATGTGCCAGTGTCTGCTCCTAACATTAGTACTGTATGTCAGTTACTACAACTACAATAACCAATAAGTTGCCAACTGTTTTGTAATTTGTTTGAGTCATTTTTTTAAAAAGAAAAAAAATAAATAAACAAATAAAAAAAACTCTATTCGAGCTTCTAAAATGTGAATGTTTTCTGTTTTTGTTACTCCTCTATCACAGTGAACTGAATAGCTTTGGCTTGTGGACAAAAAGGCCATTTGAGGACATCATCTTGCGCTTTGGGAAACAAAACAAACTCGACCAAGCAGCTAACTGATTAATCATGAGACTAGGCCCACAAATTAATCGACAGGGAGAAATTTCCTTGGTGAATTCATCCATATAGTATTTGGATACATGGAGTATTTAGCAAGAGATACATGATGATTGTTAGGGGAGTATTTGACCTTTTTTTCCTAATGGGAAAAAGAGGATGACAGCCATTTCCCACCATTATAGACGAGGTAAGCGGTCACGTATCATAGAGAATCATAAACTCATGTAAGGTGTTTGGAAAAGCAGCGGCAGCAATACTTAACAGCGCAGAAACTCACCAAAACGACACACGTAAACACTAACATACATTTACAGACATAGTCAGCTGAACCAGCGTTCAAAAAGAGCAAGCAGTTTAACCGAAGCCGTAATTAGCCGAATGCCTAAGAATGTGTGTGCATGTGTGTGTGTCTGTGCTTTCCGTTGCATTCGTGCCAGTGTGGGAGGTGGAGGCTGACATATGAAAGCAGACATCTTTAAATTACAGCACCCACTGATTAGCCCTGCACTAGTCGGGCATTACTGGGAAATTAGTCCACAGTGTGATTTTGTGACTCAGCAGGAGTGAAAACAGCAAATTATATAGATCTGCCCATCCATTAAGAATCACAGCGAAACAAAGACTATTTCTCTTCATTAATGGAAACACGATTTGCGCAATTCTCACAACATACTGTAGGTTTTAAAAACAGACCATGTGCCTATATTTATTTACTTGCTAGTCTTAAATATATTTGTTTATAACGTGTGCAGGCTGACACAGGCTGGAGAACAAGGAATTGGTCTACAGTTAATCAAAGCCAGTGTCTCTATACTTTTGATACAGAGCCATTGAAGATAAAAAAAAAAGTGTGTTTTATGTGAAAATTGATAGAAGTGGCAACATAGAAAAGAAAGGAATCTGAAAATGCTGGACTTCCACACCTTAAATTAAGAATGAAGCCATTCGGATGAATGGCAACACATACTCAAGTCCGGTATACAAAATTCTGACAGGTATTGGAAGGGAAGGTGCGAAGGCTCATAATAGAAGTTTCACACCTTGTTTAAAAAAAATATGACGGAATGACGGATGAAAATTAACTTGATAAAATCTTGTTACTTGTTCTTGTTAGTCATACAGAATATAGATACTTTTTATCGTTTAGAGAATATGATGAAACCATACCAGGGAGTTCTACAGTGTAAGTATAAGTTCCCATTGAAAGATAATTATTAGCACTGCTACATGTGATAACATTGTTAGATTAGCTTCTTATTTTCTGCCATGGTTAAACCACTATGATTACTACTACGACACACCGTACACAGTTTTAAATGTGTGCCATCTCCACATTTTATCCTGTTCACCACATCCAGCAATTTCTAAAACATATAGAAATGGTTATGCCGCCATTAGACTTATGGACTCTTTCATCTATTAAGCATGAGCATATAGCGGCATATAAGAGGATTAACTAGATGTTCGAAAACTGCCTCCAACCTGTGCAGAGAGAAACACACTTGTACTAAAGCCGACACCCAAGCTGTGTGAGATGCTTTCATCCAAACATGTTGGATGTTGAGAAAAATGAGAAGATGATATCAGAAGCGAGGATTTTGAGGCAAAGACACCTTTTCAAATAAATATAAGCCAACACTCACCTGTGCTTCGTCTTGAATCACGCGGTATTGTTCCTTCCAGACGGTGATCTTAGAAACTTCATCCTTCCTGAGAGCTCGCTCCTTTTTTAATTCTGGGCTCCAGAAGGTCTTGATTGAATTCATAGAGGAACTGAGCTTGCTCTCCTTAACTTCCACTTCTCTCCGCAGCATCTCATTCTCACGCAGAACCTGAGGAAGCAGGATAAAGGCAAATAAGTACCATGCAGGTGTGGTCTGTCTAATCTAGCAAGTCTAAAAATCCCCATTCTTGATAGGGAAAATCAAACGGGGAGAAAATAAATGAACGACATACCTCTTTCAGTTGGGCCTGCAGGTCCAGTATGGTGTTGTCTCTGGCCTGCCTCAGAGAATGGGGCACAGTGGAGGCCATGTGGTGGTCCCCAAAAGCTAGAGCATCACCTGCCATCATGCCTGCTGGCAGGACAGCATTGCCAGGCACTGAGGTGGAGATGTTGGGGGTGCTGGCAGCCACAACTCCACTGTTGTTGCCCCTTGAGCCATATGTCACCCTCTGCCTCCCCATGGTCGTCACTGTCCCACCACCTTTCGGGAGGTGGTCACCCATGGCAACCTCATTGTCACTCAGGTACATTGGTCCTGAGGTGGCATACGCAGCATTGAGGGACTGGATGTTCTCCATGGAAAGCGTCTTGCCTCCTGCTCCACCGGGACCCCCTCCGCTGCCTCCGGTGCTGTTGGTGCGACGGTGTCCCATCCGAGGAGAGCGGGGAAGGCGAGGGGAACGGCCAGATCCCTGACTTCCAGTGCCACCTCCATCTCTTCCTCCACTATGGTTGGCATCCCCTCTGCCGACAGAGCGGGCACTACCGTACATCTTCGAAGCTGATCGCAAAACTGAAGAACTGCCTCAAGTTTCTCTTTATATATTTTTATATATTCGTGCTGATTTTGTAGTTTGGGTTGTGAGGATATTTGGTAGTTATCCTTCCTCAACTGGAGACCGCGGACGCAATGTTCATGATAAATTATGAGGTCTGATGCTGAGACAAGGCTGACAGACTCTCCTCTTCATACAGGAGTTGTCCGGTGTTAAAGAATATGACCCCAATCTGCAAAGAAAGCACAGTTTCTGCCTGTTAAATTCATATTAATAGCATTTGTAAAGAAGAACATATATCTGATGTAGATCAAATTGACAAAGCAGCATCAAATCCAAACTTTCCAACCCTGTAGTGTCAACAGAGGATCAGGAAAGAGGGTCTCCACTCACTTCAAGCAAAGTGGAGGATAGTACATCTAACAGTGGACTACTTTTCTTTTCTGTTTTTAACATTCAGCACAGTGAGAATGAGCAGAAATGTGTGCTGAGGTTTCCCTGTCTTCCCTCTTGCAGTACAGACAGTTATGTAACTGCATAAAGTCAGGTCTTAGAACTAAATTCTTCTCAGATGGGTTCCCTCAGAACAAAATCCTGGTTAGTTAATCAACCCGTTATGGTTCTGCTTGAGGACACAAGGTCAGATGTGGAGCAGTTTGGGAGCCAACCGACTTTAAGTTTGATCCTTTTTAGTTAAACTGAGTGCTGTAACGTTATAACTGTTGGTAAGTTATAACCTTAGTATACGCCTTGTCGAACAATTTGAGCTTTACATAAAGCTGGTATCTAACATTACAAGAGTTTGGAACTTTACGTACGTTATTATATGTCAAATATTCTGGTTCGCGCTGTGTTTTACAGTCTGTTTGTAGCTGAGTTTCCATCACAGCCATTTAACTGGGCAGTCTGCGTGGCCTTGCTAGCAGCTAACGTTCCGTTAACATACCGGCTAACGGTTAACGGCTGACATTTCCACCTTTAAAACTACGCGTTAGTCCCGAAATGTGGCCGTTTGCTTGAGAGGTTTGTAAAACTGGTTCGTAGGTTTTGTCAGCAGTATACATCCAGAATCTCTGAATCCCTTTTTTTTCCTCCCAATGTGCTGACGCTATGGATTAAAACTAGCAAGGGAGGGAAAAGGGGATTGTCCATGGTGAACATCGTAAGGGGAAGAAAAAAAAAATCTCCCTATTCGCAGGATTGAACGCACATAGAAACCACAGACTGTAAAACAGATGGCAGGATATCTGTGGTGGTAAGGTCAGTAGATGTGGTGTCAATATGTGACACAGTGAAGGAACATTTTAGCATTTTTGTACAATCCTAACGCCACCGTACAGGGGCTGCTTTGAAGACACCCACATCAGACCATATCCATTTTCCTCCACCTTCCACTGACGGCTATTCGCTTTTCAGCTCGGGCTGTCTTCATTCAGATGTGTCGAAAACATCCAGAAAAAGAGCTAAAATAGCCAAATGCACGTATGTTTAACGTTAGCTCTCCGTGACATATGGAGGCTAGTCCATCCAATTTATGTGGTCAAGCAGAACCTCTTATTTTTTCTCGCTAACACAATAGCCAGTACTGAAAATCCAACCAAACAAACTACCTTTCTCGTTGTCTGCTGGAGCTCAAATCGGTGCCAACGCCGAATCCTCTGTCAAATGGAAAACTGCTGCAAAAACCGTCATTTTATGTTAATTCCTCGGTAGATGTCTATCTGATTTTCCCATCTTTTTTTTTGCCAGCGGTACCAGCGGCTCAGGAGAGCCAGGGCGCCTCAGTGACGTCAAGCCTCCTGTGCGCGCTCACGGCAGTCTTCCTCGCCACGCTTGAATTTTAAACGCGCGGTCACGAGCTTCTGGTTGGGGAATGTGGGGAGACATGAAGAGAAATCAGACCGACATGTTGACAGAAAATACAGGTTGTAATCAATAAAATTGGGTGAGTGAAAGTTGTGGTCAAACTCTAGAATATTTCAAAATTAAATTCACCAAGCAGGCAATGATGGAAATGTTTTTTTTTTTTTTACCACAATTTAGACTACATACCTCTGATATTAACTATAAAAAATTAATTTGACTTTGTCAGTATAATGTTACTTTCTTCAGCAGTGAGCTTTTCATTTTGAATGAAATCATATAAAAGGAGATACATGTGACATGTTTGGTCAACATGCACCAGCAGGGGGCAGTGCTTACTTGCAGGAAAATTGTATCTCCGAAATGGTTGCTGCAAAAAATACAATGTTTTCTTTATTCACAAGAATTGTAAACCAAAATGAGTCATATGTATGTAGAACAGCATGCCAACGTAATATAGCCAGTAATTATCACAATGTAAAGTGTTTTTTTATATATATATATTTCTAGTTATTTGTAGTCTGAAAGAAATTTGCTTACAAACAATTCGATATATGTTTGATTAAGTGTGTAATTATGAGGCCATATATATTTGTCAACAGGCTTTCAACTAATAATGATGTTTTGTCAAAACTGTATTAAATGAAATCAGAAAGGAAGATCTCCATTGACTATAAACTAAATAAACAAACTCTTCGTTTTCATGAATGAATAAACTGAGGAAACAAACTGACCTTGAAGGACAACACATTCATAATGTTTTACTCTGTTTATATTTGGCGGACCCTGCCAACTCTCTCTCTTCAAGTAGTGTTCTAGAGACCTTATTTTCCTCTGAGAGCAGCTTGTTCAGTTTGAATGTATTCTTCCAAAATACATAGACCCCTTTTACATAAGTTTTAAGGATCTAATTTTCAAAATAAACGTGTTAAACAGCATAAAATGAAGGTCAGATAGAACATATAAATACATAGAGTATAGAGAAATATATAGGATATGAACAGTCAGGCAGTAAACATTGTTTAAGCCATGTGTCTATGTAACTGCAATAAAATACATTTTAAGTCTTTACATTAAGATATATTGTAACATATTTATTTTGTAAAGCTGATATTTTCCAGTAAAACAGAAGACTGAGTGATTTAATTCACCTTTCAAAAAATGTAATTGACAGTGACATAAGTGAAGCATAAATCACGATCGAATCCTAAATGACTTTTCCTCTTTAAGTATTCTTGTTTATCGATTTCAGGTATGCTTTCCACATAATGTAGAATCAGTGACATCTGAGATACGTGGTTTGAATTCCTGTGGCTAACATTTTCATAAGTATAAATAAATCCATTGTCATAAGAACACACAGCTCCACTGATACATAATTAATATTACAGCGGAGCTTCAAAGGGATATAGTGGTATGTGTGTTATGGTTATGAGGTCATTCTTCACCGGCGCAGGCGCTTTCGGAAAAACCCGTTTCTTCGTCAATATGTAGCAACTGCGCCGCTTGTTTGTCAGTGAGACCATAAAACGAAACTTTGATATTAGCTCGTCTGGTAACTTGTCTGTCGGACGCTTAAGGATAATATACATATATCCCCTTTTATAAATTCAAAGACGGATTCACGCTGAGGACAATTCGACCGTCGATGACCGTCGGCTGTATTGGGGGATACGACACCGAGGTAGGTCGCTATCTGCCACCCGGCACCTCTATGTTAGCTAGATCGCGAAGGGCTAGGTTGCTAACTGTTAGCAAAACCAGGCTCGCCAACGAACCGCAGCAAGGCGCAATGTTATCAAATAGTAACAACGTCACATTTGTGGTGCATGAATACTCGCGAACCAACTTGCAAAACAAAAAAATCGCTATTAATTCTATAACAACAGTAGATGAAGGGCTAGTGCTGTATACGCGTCAGATATCGTTCATTTGAATGGGGGCAGCCAGGAGGTGGGTCTAGCTTTTTAGGCCATTAGCAAAACCCGCCTAGCTAATGCTAGCTAGCTAGGTAGCAGTGGCGCTATTTGTCAACCGCTGCCTGGTAGCTTTCCAACCGGCGTCACACCGGGCGAACGTATCCGGTTAGCACGGCTTGTAATCACTTGGACACGGTAAAGCTGCCAACATAGAATAAGTGCTAACAGTAATAGATATTTTAAAAAATGGCAACAGTATCTAGCTGTGTGAAATGTATGTCACGTTAAGCTAAAATGCGAACCAAGGGGCGGAATATATTTTAGAAAGACGTGACGTGGTAAATCATTCATCGCTGGTTAACGTTTCACTGGTGAAGGATCAGCTAACTAGCGCCGTGCTAGCTCTGCTCGTTAGCAAGCTAACAAAGAGCCGTTGCTCCTCCTCGCTCTCTACGCTCGATGTTGCCATTTCAAATAGACCTGGTGTCATTTACAAGGCGGCGAAGAAATAGGTACGTAAGACGAGGTTCGTGTTAATTAAAAATACAAATTGAATTAATTCGCACTGTCGTTTCTCTTACGTATCGTGTTGTTATGGCTGCTAACATTGCCAGGTTTGGTTTTGACATTGGTGGTTGCTTAGGCTGGTAATGGCTGCAAACATGGCAGGGTATAGATGACTAATAAGCAATAAGATTGCGATTGTAAGCATACGTATTTATAAGACTGTAAAATATGTGACTGTGCAAAACTGTCAACAATTGCAGGGAATAAGCGTACTAAAATGGCTCCGGTCTTTTGCATATACAGCTTAAATGTTGGTCGGTTATAGCTGTGTGCAGCTGTAATGTTTTGTGGTTTCAACAATGGACTTCATGATAGATATTCAGACAGCATTCACTAACCCCATAAGTAACGGAATATGTTGTTTCTTGTTCATACTGGAGACAGAGGAATAAACAGCTGCCAGCTATGCTCAATTAGTTACTTGTAGTCTCATGAAAAGTGAGTCATTGAGAGGTCAGTGTGTCATTCTGAAAGTCTGTGAAATGCATTCAGGATTTATGCCACATTACATACTTATAAATGTGTGTCTTGATATAGATTAACACTTAATGCAGCTAAATGTTAAATCAATTGGGCACAGCTGAAAAATATAGTCATTACCTAGTAGGACCTGTAATTAAGGTAATGAGAATGCAAGCATGTGCCCTACATCACATGTCCTTGTGCAAGACAGTAAAGCATATCAGAGGGAGGAAACTTTTAAGACTAACCCTCCTTGACTGATTCACTAAAGTGAACCTACAGTGGTAGATTCTGTAATGTTTTACTGCATTACAGCGTAATCACCTCGCCTCAAGAGGTAATATTTGAAGCACTAGGGTATGTAGTGTCTGTCAGTTGTGCTTTTGTTGAAAGCAGTGTTACTAAACTTTTATGTATACAGTAAATTCTACTTGTGAGTACTTTGGCTGGTGTTTTACAGATCTTGTTGACATTTGACATACTGTTGGTTACTTTTAGAAGCATGTCAAGCAGCCTGTGTTCTCTTTTTTTCTCTTGCAGTGAAACTGGACTGGAGGATATTCCGAGCGTCTAGCCGTCCTCTCATTTCCCACAATAGGAAGTTTGGTGCCTCTTGTAGGCTGTGCATGTTTGGTCCCCATCAGTGAGTCCTTATGCTTGATAGAACCTGCACCCTGTGTCTTACAGGATGGATGGTATGGACTTAAAGAGACTTGTGAATCAACATCAGCAATCTGTGCTCTGCTGTGGTGTTCAATCTTTTACAATTTACAAGAGAACACCCCCCATCCTACACCTCCAATCTCTGCGCTATACATATAAAGACCGTCTTTAAGCAATAAAAAAAGACAGTTGGAGATAGAAGTTGTAAGACTCTCTATCTTTTTTCTTTTTAAAGCACAGATTGATACTGCTTATATAAGCTTATATGGCGGACATGGAAGTATCCTTATTTTAATTTTTTCGATTATAGTACCCGCTTACTCTTAGTGTGGGTGGTGGGATGTCGGAAAAGCCAGACGACAAAATGGTTAAGTTCCTGGCTCCCCCTCAGAAGAGTGGAAATGGCCCCAGTTCTGGTTCAGATTCGATGGTCAGTGACTGTCGGCCGACCGAAGTGAGACGCCGGCATCACACAATGGAGCGTGATCGATGTAACCCCGAACACCGTTTCCTACGCCGCAGTGTCATCAGTGATTCCAATGCTACAGCATTGGCCCTCCCTTTACCCAGCAAAATCCCGATCCCTGCGCCTCAGCGGGTTCAGCTACGTGAAGTGCCCCCCCAGCGGCAACAGGCTGCCGTGGGTGCTCATTTGCCAAGGGCTGAACCGAGTTTAGCTAAACATGAGGGGCCTGCTCAAAGACGAGGTAGTGAAGGCGAAGTAGGAAAAGATATAGAAATAGCCAAGGTGGATGTAGTGCCTTCAGAGCAAGAGCCTGTCACTGTACGCGATATCTGTGATGGAGAGGTGGTGGTAGCAACCCACTCCACACCATGTTTAGGAACAGAATTGCCAAGTCAAACAGAACCTGAAAGCACCACTGAGGTTAAGGTGAATCATGAAGAAGAGGGGGAGGAAGAAGATAAGGACTCTGCCAAGGCACGGGCGGAGGCAGAGCAGAGAGAAGCGGAGAAAAAAGTGCAGGAGGACATCGAAGAGGCAGAGACCAAAGCAGTGGGAACATCACCGGATGGGCGTTTTCTAAAGTTCGATATAGAAATTGGACGTGGCTCCTTCAAGACTGTCTACAAAGGCTTGGACACTGAGACCACAGTGGAGGTGGCTTGGTGCGAGCTACAGGTATGAAATTGTGATAACCATTTTTCTTATAGCTTACTTTCCTTCATTGCTGTTTTTGTATTATAGTCACCCTAGTGTTGCATTCTCCTCCAAGCATCATCGTTTTGCTTTTGTCACGCTTAAACATGGAGTCAAGCCAAAGCAATTTCCTTTTACACTGTTACCTGAACTCCAGAGGCTGTCATTTACCCTCTGACAGGAATAGCAAGCATTTTTCTCTTGATTATTTGTTTGGCAATGCAGTTGTCACAAAACCATAGCAAAAAGCTTGCCATTTCCCCATTTTGCTCTTAGGTGCAGCTCAATCCATACTTGCTGACAGTGTTTACTTCACCATAACACATTCGCTAATTAACAGAAGATGTCAAAGATTGTATAATTTATAGCTTTGATTTTTTGTTGCCCTGAGAGAAATCAAGTAGTCTTAATATTTTCCTATATTTATTTAAGTTAAAAAAGACCCTGTATATCTTTTTATAAAATAAACCATGCTGACTGTCTTACTGATGTTAACAATTATCAAATCATTACAGTAAATGTTGCAATGGAGCAAATTCTTGGTTGTGAAAGGTGAGATTTATTTAGGTTATTTTAACACCCTTTGAAGACTTGGCCTCGAAAATGCCATAAAAATAGGCAAAACTCCATTTGAAGACAAATTGTTATTGGGGTTATTTATATTTTGTAATTTGCAAAGCTCAGTGCAGCAGCAATGGTAATAGTTGACCTGCACCTTTTAACAAAGTTTTTATCATCTTTTTAAAATCTAACCTTGGGGCTTGATAAACCAGTCATTATAACCCATTTCATTATTTAATCTAAATACAATGTTCCTTGGTGTCTTGCTCAGACAAATAGTGATTATCTTAAAAATGCTAGTGGATCTCTGCTGTCTGTCCAGTTAAAGCAGCTACATGGCCCAAAGCAAAGTTTGACCTCATTCACCACATGAATGTTTACTTTTACTGTCACGCTTTCACCGTGCTGCCATGAGAGGCATAGGCCTCACACGGCAGCACATACAACTGTAGCTGCACATGCACTCTGGTTTCTGAACAATGTGAAGATTACAGACACGTGCCCCTCCCCCCCTCGCACAGACCAAATCAAGCGCATGCTCAGTGCGTTTCTGCTCTGAATGCTTGTGTGAATGTAAAGTGGGTCACATTCCTGATAGAGGAATCTCCTGTGTAAAGTGAAGCAGGCCGGCCTGCCAAAGCCTGCTGCTAAATTGTCTGTCCACATCCCACTTTTTTAAACTTCCTCACATTCTCACATATTTGTTTTTCCTCAACCCATTTTAAACAAAACTCAGTAAATAAAACTTGCCCTCCTACTTTCATTGGTTGATATCATGCTCAAACTTGGTATACGTGTAGTTTTTGTTGTGTTAACTTGATTCTACAATATTATTTTTTTTTCCTTTTACATCAAAGCAAATTATTACTTTCCTAATATTGTAGTAGGAAAGGAAAGTTGTGGGAAATTTTAGTTCTTGTGGTCTCTTGTTTCTTTCTGAAGAAAGGTTGAAAAGGCTAGGGGAAAACCGAAATGTCCCCGTGTTTTGTTTGTGTGTTTGTAAAAAAAGTGATTCAGCAGAGTGAACAAGGTGAACCACCTTTCTCCTGAGGCTCAGTAAAGCTTTCTATAGGAGCTTGGAATTTTTCAGTTTGTTCTGTCTGTTCAGACGGATCTGGTGCAGAGAGGTGATTTATTACATTTTTTACAGTTGAATGAGAACCAGCTTTGTTTAATGCACATGGTCTGCTCTGAAATGTGAACATGAAACCTGACACTTTCATTCCCCTTCGTTTCTCTGTCATCTCAAGAGTTTCAGTGCTTGATACTGTTGAGCTACACATGAGAAGCCGAAATCCCCTCTCACATGGTTGTTAAAGCTGTCCCATGATCACTCAAGCTCCAGTGTTACATTCTTCTTAATTCCCTAGAGCATATTTAGTGGAATATAACTTAACATAGATATTTTCTGCATGCTCTTTCTGTGTCTTTTCAAACAGTCATGCCAGTAATAGAAGTATATTTTCTCCTTTTCTACTTGGTTGCATTAAAAATGCTTGTTTTTCCCTAAAAAAGCATATTCCATTATAGTTTATTTAATGTTAAAGAAAGGAGTAGGTTCATCCGGCTAATTTACGTATTGTTTTGTTTCCTGTTGATACCAGAATCAGTGACGCAGACAGTAATCAGCCTTTCCACTTGTGTGTTCACTGAGAATATGGTGTCAGCTGGAAGCAACAGCAGCTCCCTTGGCTCTAAGCTAATGAAACAAGTCTGACAGGTTTCTCCTCATGAGGTCTTTCTTAATCTTCCTTAAACATGGCGAAAAATGTAGAGCCACATTAGCAGTCCTGTGATGCTGTAATGCTCATTACACACCAGAAAACCATAAAAACTTGGACATGAAGTTTGACTTTAAGGTGTTTGAACAAAACGGTTTGCCCTTTCTACTTCTGCATTTATTATGTGTGGGACTATGTACAGAAATAATCTTGAACAAAGGGAGGAGAAGCTGTAAGACTGAAACTGATTTGACCCTTTAATCTTAAAGCTCAATCTGGCTGACAGGACTCTAGTCTTTGCTTTTTGAGGTATCATGTCATGTTATGACAGGTTCTTCAGTAGATATTTCACTCTAAACCAGAGACTTGGATTTATGGACCGATCAGTCCACTTTTCCTTCCCCCAAGCTGTGCTGCATCCATGGCTAGAAATTGTAGGGTGCAAAGTTTGAATACAATTGTTTTGGCTTATTCAGTCTGAAAGGCCATCTGTCCACAATCGTCTAAGAATTTCTAGGCGTCCACCCTTTTTTCACCTCACCCATGAACCCACACATTTGCTTTGGATCTCACGTTGCAGGCATGTCTGAACAATAAGTAGGTCACCACAGAGAGGAAGTCAAGGGGGGAAAAAGAAGAATAAATGTAGGAACCTCCCCTTTCTTGCTCACTCATCCATCTTCAACCATGTCATTCCACTCTCTGCCTTCCCACCTCCTTCCTCTCCAGTACTGGCTGAAGCCAAGCATTGAAAGATGAGGAAGCGAACCCCAGACATCCTTTAGAAGCTACGGGAGCTGCCTGTCCAGCTGGCTGATGGCATCCGCAGGGAGTGACACACTATATCCAAATAGTATACATAGTAACATAGTGACTCGTCTGTAATTACCAGTCATGACTGGTAGTCTTTAGGTTTACCATAAGATTTTTAATTTAAGTAGCCCATTTAAATTTTTGCTCATGGATGCAACAAGTTTTGGGAAGAAACGTCACATTTTGAAATTGAAATTCCTAACCTCATTGTCAGCATTTTGAAATGTAATTACGGGGTTGACTTCCTCATGACGTTCAATGGTTTATTATCTTTAACTGGGTTATTAAAAATGTTGGCCCTGTATATTTTGTTTTCCTCAGTCTTTCATGATTGTGTAAAATGAAGACTAGAGAATTTAACAATAGCTAATCTGTTCTTCCAGCAGCAATACCTGTATAGTTGTCTCATGTTGGGATGAATAATCGGTGCTGCAATATATTATATATTGCCCAACATAATTAGTAGACCATCTCGGATATTGGCTAATAATGGCTGTTTTCTTGCAACACCGGTGTTTCTGTAAGTTATTAACTGCTGTGCACGTGATAACTCGTCTTGTATCAGTTGCAACTACAGTTTATTACACTGGAAGAACTTAAATGTCATTAGACAGTAAGGAGGGGTACGCCAGTGTAAGAAAACAGCATTGGTGAATGCTGGCTTTGTTCATCACAGCACTCAAAATAGACCAGAAAGCAAAACTTGACACCATTAACTGTGAAAACATGGCACTGTGTCATGATTCCCTTCTGACTGTAACTGTGTCGAAGGTCATGGCCTTTCAAATTTTGATGTATTAAATCACTGCCATGGACTTTGAGAACAACAATGTAGTTTCTAACCTATATTTATTTTAATTATCTGAGATATCATAAAAGTTCATTTTCTCCACTTACTCAGCCATTTTTTTGGTGGTCTTTATTCATCAGAACACAAATTAACCTTGGCTATAGTTACTGGTAATGTCTTATTGTTGACATGAACATTCATCGACCAGAATCCATAAGGTGAGGATCATAGTGTTATTTGGTAAATCAGTAAACCATGTCTGATGGTTGAAATGACTTGGAAGATGCTGCTCTTGATGGCCACAAAATTACAGTTTCCTTTCCACAACATCAGATTTAGATGTAAAGTCATACAGGCGGTTGTGAAATGGCCTGACTCTTGTCATCTGGTCGGTTGCTGACAGTCACATTGATCTATGACCTCATTGCCAGGAGTTACAATGTCGCAGGGACACCAATTATTTCTGTCCGATAAGAAATACTGCGCAAACGCAATAACTAAGTCACAATTTTGGTGGAGCTGTTTAACATGGCCTCTTGGCTTTCAGGCCCAACAGCCGTTACCCCAATATCAACCAATGTACCCAGAGGGCTCCATCTAGCCCTCAGTGTCGATCTCAGAGCAGGGACCTGACAGTGCCAGCCCTCGGCATGATCACAGGCTTTTTTCACTCTGTCTATTTTTAGGGTTGTTGGGTAATTTATGATGGCCTTTGCCTGGAAGCAGCATGTTTTCCTCAGCTTTGGTAAAACTGTAGTTAAATGGCATTAGTGATTCACATCGACTGATAGCGCCTCAGATCAGGATGTTGTTAAGACAGTATTAAGGCATGGCAAGTTGTTGTTAAATTCATCACAGTGCAGTGATTATATTAAACTATTGCCTTTCCTATGTAATAGACCACAATGAGGGCAAATCTCTTTTTGCCCAGCCTGTGGCCATAGTTCAACCAATTCAGTTCCAAGTTTTTGTTTTTTTAGTGAAACGTGCTCATTGAAATCAAGTTATTCCTAACAGCAGTTGCTTGTCCCCAAACAAAAGTAAATGTGGAGCTCTGACATTAATGTTGACCGCCTTGTATCAAACGCGTGTCCTTCTTTTTTTCCGTGTCAAAGGAAACTTGTCTGTGATCAGTGTGGACTGAATGACTGCATAATCGTAACTCTGATAACAACTTGGGCTTTCGCCCCAGCTGCTTAACCATGCAATGGCTTGTTGAGAGGTGTGCCACTGAACTGAAGCAATAGGATCATGATTTATGATGTGTGTCGTGCTGACTCTGCAGAGATGATCAGAAGTGTTGACTAGTCTGATTTGGAAGATATAATGTGTGTTTAAAATGCATTTCTGCATTATTCTCACACGTTCACTTATGTATATTATTTTACATGCACATTTGTTTTTCCTTGCCACTCTTCCTCTCTTTTTATCACATTCAGAGACTTCACAAAGCTACTTTCCACAGCTGAGAGTTGATATTGCAGAGGCAGTGGTGGCAACACAGCGCTTTAGTGAGCTGACTCATCCCCACTCTGTCAAATAGAGCTGCTGTGATTCAACTGCAGCTGCTGTGGTCCTCAGAGTGCCTGCTTGGTTAGGTTTCCTAATTTATAGACATTTGTGGCCTTGCATAGTCCTTTGAAGTACCTAAAAGGATTTGATGTTAGGTTTTGAAGTAATGCTTCAAGGTCTGATTTAAAATTTCTGACTGTCTCTGTAAGTTTGTCACACCAGACAATATAAATTGTGTCTAAGATGGGGGAGCCTAGTGTAGCTGAGGTGTGATAAGCAAGCTACAGCAATCTCAGCTGATAGGTTTAGATAAGTGTCAGTCAAGTAATCAGGCCCAACAAATTATTTTTGCCTTTTATTGGGCAGCTGATAGCGACAAACCACAGTAAACCTGTCGAGAAACAGGCGACAAGGGTCCTGGTCAAACTCAAACTTAGGTCATCAAGACATCTGAACGAATGGATGGTCCATAAAGACTACCATTGTCAACTTTGTTCCCAAAATGCACATTGAGATGTGATGTTAAATATGTGGTTGCCACATGGCTGATATTCTGAAGGCACCTTCCCTGATTTTCTTAATCTCTTAATTTAATATCTTAATTTAGGCTGAGAAGATTTTTTTTTATCTAAATCATTTATTTATGAATAAATAGATAAAAGACACAATGGTTAAATGAAAATATTCTGTCTTTGATAGGAAACCTTCGTGGTAATGTTTCCCTTCCATTGTTTAATGATTTGTGAATATTTGTTCTATGCTACATCCGCAAACCCTGATCAGGCACTGTTACAATAAGAGAAGGACATGACACTGGTCAAATACTTACACTTACAAATACTTAAATTATCTGTCTTCATTTTTTCTGTACATGAGTTTAGTAAAAGCATGCCGTTTGCATGTGCCTAAGTAGGTCTTATCTAGCACAGGGAATGCCGTTTGTCAACTTGTTTGTGATGAGTTATCATTTGTTTTAAATGAGTTGTCTGTGAAGCAGTGTGCCTGCAGTGGAAATTCTGTCATTGATATGGTAGTTTGGTATTTGTGTGGGTTGGGGTGTTGCACACCCAAGAGCAGAAGCGCTGATGCTGTGAATGTGATCTTGGATGTTTTGCATGACTGTTCACATGGTGCACAGAAAGAGAAAGGGGAACCACTGTCCCACTAAATACTGATAAGTAGGTCAGTTGGTCCAAGTGCATGGTGGAGCCTCTATTGCACTGCCATCTTCCCTCACCCATTTACGCACATTGCTCCCTGATTCATTGTCCTCCCTTGCTGCTAATGGTTCACACATGTTTCCATTTAACTTATCTTTTATCTTTGCCCCCAGTCAGTTGTAATCATTCAACCTCAAACCGCAAAAAAATCTCTAGCAAAGACTGTAGCAATCTCAATTTTTTTTTCTTAAAGCGATGTCAGTTACTGGAAAGTTTTCTATCTCTTGCTGACACACACACAAAGGCAAATGCTCACTCTCCACTCACAAAAGGGCTGAATTTCCTGGACAGCCTGGCCTCTGGACAGCTTGGCCTCTGGCCAAGTCTCTGGGGGTTTCAAGGGAGGTCTTTGGCTGCTGGGTTTCACTGGGCTGGTCTAACTGGTATGGGTCTGCTGCTCTATCGTCATGCATGTTGTAAATGTAGGTCACACCAGGAATTACTCGGGGAAACTTGAGAAGGGTGATTTTACGCATTCCAGATTTTTTTTGTTTAATACACAGACCCCACAAAAGAGGTTACTGCCAATCCTTGTTGATACATTATTCAGTTTTTGGATTGTTAAATCCCACTGGGAAAACAGCGCTGTTAGCTCTGCATATATTTTGCTATAAATCATGGAAAACCCATCAGCTGCCAGGCATTTGTTGACACTCATCAGCCATAGATTTGCTTAGAATAGAAGCCTGTGAGCTTCTTACCAGACACAGTTGGTAGCCAAAGAGCTTGGCAATATATTAGTATTGATATTCATTGTAGTCTCTCATTGTTGATGTTGTGAATAATGATGCACAGCTTTGTTTAATTTAACAGGTAGAACAAAGTCGGAATTATTCTCCTAATAAATAATCAATTTGCATGCATTACCATGTTGTGATTAACATTTTTAAACACTAACAGGATGTTTTCAACATCTAAACACATAACATGATGTGAAGGATGTACCTATCATTTGTTGTTTTTCTTACATTGCCTAAACCTACTTCTGAGGGGTATGTGCCTGTTGAGATGAGTGTAGTTTGTGTAGTAAAGTAAAATGGTTGTTAAAGAGGACAGTTTTGATTTGGTACAAGTCTGATTTAATGTTAATTTGTACTCTAGTATACTCCATAGAGATCTTCAGTATCAGTCATGTTGTGACCTTTTTAAACACTGTGGTCTTCTTGAATCCAGGACAAAGCTAGACATATTCCATTTGGTTCACAGTTGTCGGCCAGAGAACATGGGGCCACATCCCTATGCCCCCAACTGCATGAGTGCTTGTGCCAGAACCATATGTGAAATTTTGTGTGTGTTGAATGAAATGCAAGTTGCGAAAAGCACTAAAAATCACCAAATATCTGGACTGTTTACTGTTTTTGTCATTAATTCATTCTTTAAAATTGTCCTTATTCCAGATAAATCTGTATACATCTGCTGTCTATGATGTGTGAAATCTAAGTATTCTTCTTTTGTCACCTGCAGGATCGTAAGCTGTCAAAGACGGAGAGGCAGCGCTTTAAGGAGGAAGCAGGGATGTTAAAAGGACTACAGCATCCCAACATTGTCCGCTTCTACGACTCCTGGGAGGGACCATCCAAAGGCAGGAAGTGCATTGTACTGGTCACTGAACTCATGACTTCTGGCACACTCAAAACGTGAGTCTCAAACTTGGCAGAGCTAACAAACACATTGATGCAGAACTCATATGTGCTGAATTCACTAGGGGCCCTATTTAAACTATCTATAGGACATGGTCTAAAGTCTGGAATGCAAGTACATCTGAGGCATGTCTGACTCCCTTTTACTTATCTTTACTTATACTGCGCTTAATCTTGGTTCAAAGTAAAGTGCATGGCGCAAGGATGTTGTATTTTGTATTCAATTATACTGTCTGCTGTCATCCTTAGCAGCAGAAGTGACATCTGTGTCTCTCCATTAAGAGAGCTAGTGTGCGCTTTTAAGCACAACTACAGCAGCCTAACCCAAAAGGTCACACCGTTTTCCTTCACACAGTGAAATTATTTAGCGTAAAGTAGCCATCCTCGCCATACTGAGCTCCAACAGAGCTGTTGGAAACTTCTATCTCCTGAAAAAAATATTCTTAGTTTGTTTCCCTTGGAGAGTTTCCTCTGTCCTGTCAGATTTCTACAGCTTTTTGTTTTGCTGCTTAAATGTGGCATGATATTTGCTGCAGTTACATTACTGGGTGCATGGAAATGTTTAAAATAACTAAAAGCAAGCTCTGTAATCACTAAAGCAGAGTGTACACTAATATCAACCCCCTATGTAGTGTTATTGATTTTGAGCATTCTGAACAATGTTTGTCTCAATATATTTGCTGAACTTTGTAATGTTAGTAATTTATCAAAATCCTATAAAATGTTCTCTTGTTAGGTGCCAGGAAAAGACTACATTTACATAATTTGCTATGTGAGAATTTGTGAAAATCTTGATCTCTTGTCCTGTAGATATCTGAAGCGGTTCAAGGTGATGAAAATTAAAGTACTGCGGAGCTGGTGTAGACAGATCCTCAAGGGACTCCACTTCCTTCATACTCGGGCTCCCCCCATCATCCACAGGGACCTAAAGTGCGACAACATTTTCATCACTGGCCCAACTGGATCTGTCAAGATCGGCGACTTGGGGCTGGCCACATTGAAGCGTGCATCATTTGCCAAGAGTGTTATAGGTACGACTCAGAAGTCATTTTCACTTCCTGGTCCCCGTCCTGCTCCGGGGCAGTACCTTTTCTAAGGTCATATTATGCTTTTATTGAAAGTGACGATGTTTAAAGAGGGTATTTTCCTTTGACTTGTTTTTCTGACGGTGTGGTTCAAAAACAGACCACAGCGTTTCAGCTGTCTCTCAAACCACAGCTCAAATGGAGGCCAAACACTGTGGTAATCTTAGATAGATAACCACAAGGCTTTCTCTTTGCACTCACACAGTGACTCTATCAAGTTTGGTCATTGTACAGAAGATTTCTGTTTATGTTTCTCAAAAAAAAGAGAGGGTTTTTTTTTCCAGGCACCTACTGAATGTAAGTAGCGCCTAACATTTCTCATACTGTAAATATTAATATCATTATGATAATAGCTGTCATGCCTTCTTGCAGGCTAACCTGGCCATGGCTAAAGGTATGGCCTTTGCTTCTGTCATAGACTGGTCTTTGTTCTGTGGTTTGGAAATATGTGGTCTGTTTGCCAGTTATACCTATGATGTTTAACATCTCTTTCTATGGGTTTGCCTCAACAGGTTTTTTTTTTTCTAGTGTTTGTCTCTTACTGTCTTTTAAAGTATTGCAGGACCGCAGAATCTTTTTACTCCATCTTTGTGTCCAGGGAGCTCTCCCCACTTTCTCTCTGTCAGCCTTACTCCTTTTGTTTTTTGTTTTGTTTTGTTTTATTTTATTTTTATTTTCACATTCTTGGGTATGTTTTTAAAATGTAGGCTCTAGCCTCAGCTGTGCCCAATTCTGCTGTTTGGAATGAATAGGGTACTGCTGGTCATTGAGTAAGTATGAACTTTTTGGGCCTGGTAAGTCTGACAGTGTGCTGTAACACACATCAATATCAAAAACAAATTAATTCATATAACCAAATGAGTTTTTCTGTGTAAGACCTGAGATTGAATGTAAAACGATCAATTAATAGAACAAGGCTAATGTGCAAAGACACACTGCTCAGCACAGTAACTAGCTATGGGATCTGCTTCTCTCAGCCTTGACCATAACAGCTTCCTCCTGCAGGTCAGGAAGAGATGGTAAGTCTGTCTTCGAAAGGTGAGGGTACTTCAAAAGAAAAGGTTACTGTGGATGTAAGGTTAAGGTCTTGACAAAAGTTATTTCCATAGCTAGTAATGTTTCTCTTATTGAGATCATTGGCATCCCTTTAAACAAACTGCACTGTATTCTGATGGGTATTACTCTCAAATGCCTCATTTGAAACTTCTTGAACATTGCAAATAACATCCATTTTGGCCAACAAGTGTGTTCTGCACATTGGCTTAACTCAGTCACTTTTATATATAACTACATGTTAAGGTCTTACACAGACAAACACGTGCTTTCTTCTCTACAGTCTAACTGAGCCCAGCCTCTCCCTCCTTTTTTGTTTTCTGTCTCTTTTTTTGCTTTCCTTCCCCTTTTCTTTTTTTTTTCTCTCTCTTCAAACTTTCACCTCACAGGTTCTACTCCAGGAGATGTCAACAGGCTGGTCACTCTTCTCATCCTCCTCTTCCTCAACCCCTCATGGGTTAGAGGAGCAGAGGGGCAATGGGTTATGAGAAGCCCACTCAATCAGTAAGGGAGTTCGAGAGTTCTGAATAGTTGTTTTGATTTAAGGTACCCCTGAGTTCATGGCGCCTGAGATGTATGAGGAGAAGTACGACGAGTCAGTGGATGTGTATGCCTTTGGAATGTGCATGCTGGAGATGGCCACCTCAGAGTACCCTTACTCAGAGTGCCAGAATGCTGCACAGATCTACCGCAGAGTTACCAGCGTAAGTCTTCTTTTCAACTCTCCATGTCACCCCTCTGCCCTGCCTTCACCTCTTCCTTTATGCCAAGAAGGCTAGTGTCCCATTCTGGAATGATTTTATATTCCCACTGACACCTCTCAACCTTATATTACATTTCTATCCTCCAATTTTGTATTTCATCTCTTCACTTCAGTGTGTTCCTATATCTCCCCTATGATTTCACATTTTCCAAACTTAGAAAACCTCAGAAAGGGAATATGTGTTATTAAAACCAACACGCCCCTTTGCTTCATGTCATACTGTTCTTTATTTTCCCTTTTCTTCTGATTTATGGTGTGTGTTCTTTAAGCATGTAGACCTCTAGGTGTGGATTATTGATAAGAGGCTGAGCAAGCACAGTCTTGTGATGATGCCGGGAGGGCAGTAACTGTCCTGGAAAAACACACATATTTCTCGTCTTATTCATGCAGTTCATACTGGCTTAGGTAATAAATGCATAGTGACTCATATGATTTATACTCTTGCAAGTATAAGAGTCTCATAGATAAGTAGGTTAACATGTTCCTTCAATGTTACCTACATAGTGTACCTTGCCACGTTATTCAACAGAGGATGTTTTATTTACCCTACTTCTTAAGTTGTTCTCACGTTCTCTGTAAGCCACAAATAGCCCATACTGCATAGCACCAAACAGTTGACTCAGTTGAGAAGCATAGTGCTATTGTGCTGCATTTAGCTAATGTCACATGCTCAGCTTTTACAGTAGTATTCCTTAGGGAGATCGGCTGTTGTTCTTCCTATTCTGACATTAAGCTCAGCTGCTCAGTCCTCCATTTTCCTGTAGCCTTAGGTAGCTTCCTGAGACTGTTCCCTTAATTCATGACCTCTTTAACCCAAACCCTAGCCATCCTACTGACTGATGCCCTCCTTTTCCCCATCACATTTTTAAATGCCAGTTTTTAAATGCCATCATGTAAAAGCATGCTATCCTTCACAACATTATTTGACAAGTTTGCTGTGGAGGTTAAGTTTCCTCTAAGCAAACCGTTCCACTTCAGTGTTTGACATTTGAGATTCATTCTAAAACATAACTAAAAGAGGAAGTTCATTTAAGGCTGCAACTTTCTCATTAATCTGGGACTTTACAAATATTTTTATGGTGGTAGTGTAGAGTCTCTGAACTGAAACTGACAACATGGTTTGGGTAGTTGCCAAAATAAGAAGGTCAGATTAGAAGAGGAACCATTCTCATTCAGGATTCTGTGTTTCCTGTAGGGGGTGAAGCCGGGCAGCTTCGACAAGGTGGCCATTCCAGAAGTGAAGGAGATCATCGAGGGATGTATTCGCCAGAACAAGGACGAGAGGTCTCTAACTTAAGAGAACATTGAACACGTTTAGAGTAGCTCTCCAGGAAAACATGCATTTGCTCACTGCTTGTTTCTCTCTATACAGGTACTCAATCAAGGACCTTCTGAACCATGCCTTCTTCCAGGAAGACACAGGGGTGCGAGTGGAGTTGGCAGAAGAGGACGATGGAGAAATGGTGGCTATTAAGCTGTGGCTGAGAATTGAGGATGTGAAGAAACTCAAGGGGAAATACAAAGACAACGAAGCTATTGAGTTTTCGTTTGACCTCAGCAAAGACGTCCCAGAGGATGTGGCTCAGGAGATGGTGAATTAAACTTAAAATGCTTTTCTCGCAATCTTTGAAATGTTCAATACTGAATTATTTGTAATGTCTATTTTCTGTAGGTTGAGTCTGGTTATGTGTGCGACGGTGACCACAAGACCATTGCGAAGGCCATAAAGGACAGGGTGTCTCTAATTAGTCGGAAGAGAGCACAGCGACAACAGGTGAGCCCATGCTCCCCATAGTGCAATTAATGTCATTAACGTGTACTGGATTCTACTGTCGGCCATAGAATGTATGTACCTGTCCTGTGATGTTGAGATTTTGTCATTCATTACTATCATGGGGGATTTTAATACCTCTGCTGTTGATTATCTTGAAGGTCCGAGAAGATCAGGAGAAGAGGAGGATAGAAGAAGAACAGCAGAGTCAGTTACTGCAAGCACAGCAACAAGGCCAGCAGCCGAGCACAGAGATGGCTCAGTCCCAGCCTGTGCGACAACCCGCTTCTTATGTCCCTTCACAACCAACCCAACACAGCACACAGATTTCTGCCCAACCTCCATCTCAGCAGAGCCTTCAGAGCTCCAACTACAGCACTCCTCAATCAGTGCAACTGACCGGCATGCCACAAGGTGTCCCGTTTGTCCCCCACTCAACTGGGCAACTCCCAGTGTCAGTTCAGGGTCAGAGTGTGGCCCCCATCCAGCCAGAGTCAGAGGAGCCTGAGACTGACCAACACCAACACCAACAAATACAGCATGCTGGAGGAGGTATGCATTTGTGAAATGCATTCACCTTCAGAAATCAAACCATTTTGGATCTGTCCATAAATTGAAATAACCTTCTTGTCCTTCTCTAACAGCGGTTCACATGGGAGACAGACTACCTGCTTCCTCCATCCATCCTGAAGCCCAGCCTCCTCAGTCTGGAATATCATACAGCTCCCCTTTGGGTCAGCATGTGCAGCCCCAGGTGTCGTGCCCGCAGACACAAAATGATCAAACGCAGCAGCAGTTGTCGGTGGTGAGTCATTTAGAAAGTAGGACATGATCTTGTCTGTTGAAGAGAATCAGATGTTTTCCCCATGGTATGGGTTCCTCAAAATTAAGAATTATTTGATCTTCATGCTACAAGTTTACTTCCTCCTTTGCCTCATTTTAACCATGTGCTGCTTTTGTCTCTGTTGTGCATAAGGTTCAACCTCCGATGCAAGGTGTTCAGCCTGAAGTTGTTCCTGTTGCACCAGGCAGCCAGTCTGTTCCAGGGGCACCTCCACAGGTATACTTGTGCTGCATGTGTTAATGTCTTTAAAGAGTTACATCAACCCAAATGAGAAGCCTGACCTCTGGTTAAATATTTTCAAATCCTTTGCACATAAAAACACACCTTGTAGCAATATCTGTTGGTGCTGAACATGCCCTGACATGTCTAAATCAGTGCAGCAAATGTGAACTTCAACCACTCGAGGTCAGCAGAATCAGATTTTCAGAGGGTGTGAAGTTAACCTTCAAAGCCGGGACAGGCAGCTGTGTTGTACCAGCTGAGTGTTCAGAATCCCGAGTTGTCCGACGTCTTTCGTCATATTTTCCCTAGTTTGCTTTTTTCCCCCTTTTCAATCTCAACTTTCCCAATCTTACCTTGTGTTGTGTTTTGTTTCTTATAGTACGGCGTTTACTACCAACCATCGCTTCCCCCTCAGGTAGATAAAATGTCCCATTTTCCTGTTAACACTTTTAAATACACCCATACACCCCACTTTTGGATAACATGTTGTTGGAAACAAAATGTACTTGTCTATATCTTCATCTGCACTGCAGACTCAACCAATTTTGACTCAGTTGTAGTTGATAAGTGGAAACCATGTCAAAAATATTACATACAGTATTTTTTTAACTTGCAAGTTTCGTGTGGCTCAACATGCAATGCCTTTCTAAATTGCAACCTAAATGTGTCTAAATGAGGATGTTAAATGTTCACACATCAATGCCTTGTTGCCCTATATTCTCAATGAGTAAATGGTGTGATTCATGCAGCTATGTTGTCCAACAGGTAAGTGCGTGTGGCTTTGGAAGGGAGGCAAAGTAAATATCTGAAAGATTTAGATTGGAAAGTAGCCCAGGAAGTATCTGAAATATTACTATGAATGTATGTCAGTGTTCATCTTGTATTTTCTCTCTGATTATATTCTTAGTTTTACCACACCATCTTTATCCCATCTGTTCTTACAGATTCCCACCCAGCAAGTGATGATGCCCCCATCCTCTCAGTCGTCCTCCCCTCAACAGCAGCAACAGCCAGAGAGTAGCAGTACTCTACAGATCTCCAATCTACCACAGACACTGCAGCTACAGGTGACACACATACCTCCTCTGCTCATACATAACATGCAAATTTGTCTGTTCTTGCTTGAGACATACGCTGACATAGATAGATGTTTAATCAATCACTCAATTCTACCGTTTCACTTGACCGTATTAAAATATGAATTTCATGCTCTTCATTTTTTTAAGTTTGTGCCTCTTCTAAATCTTTGTTTCTTTTCTCTGGGCACACCACTCATTGCCATGGCTATTCCTTTTTTTTTCCCTTCCACTCTTCCCCTCTGCATGCTGCATATTCCTGCATGACTATTAGTCTTGCGCCAGTGATCCAAGTACTCCTATCATGTCTCCTCCAGTCAACGCAGAGCATCTATACTTCCTCTATCAGGCCTCATGCCTCTCTGTACTGCAGGTACTCTACAGAGCACAAAACATATGTGTGTGGGTGAGTGTGTGTGGGCCAGGTGTGAAACATTTGGTTCACACATCCTTGCACAGTTTTGTTGCTGAAGTATGTGTACATTCATACTTCAAAAATATCCTCAGGGTGCACATTTTAAATAGATAAATATTTATAAAAAGACAAGCATGTATGATAATTCTATTGTAAAGCACCAATAACATTTTTTAGCATGAGGGCAATATCTGCTGCTGTATACTTACTAACATGTGAGAATGTAGGACAGTGTTTGTTTTTGTTTGACCAAAGTGGCGGTGTGAACAACTCTTCTTACTTCCTTCTCCTAGCTGTTTAACAGCTCAAGGGTTTTATTTGGAGCTTCAAATGAAAGCAGCACTCCAGTAGATCTGTGGGCATGTACGTTTTATTACAGTACTATAACTACCCACAGGGCTGTAACTGGACAGCATTTATCTCTGTAGATGATATATACTTATAATATCCATTTCAGCACAGAAAAGAATGGCCGCATTCTGAAGGAAATGAAACTCCATTGCACAGCAGTATTTACACTCTGCCTGAGAGCTGAATAATGGCGTCGCTTGTATCACCCTGATTCAAGTTTCACCAGGTTAAACAACTCCATCTGGTGGATGGTCTTGTTTGAAATCTTTCATTTCCTGTAAATAGTTGGTCAGAATAAATCACCCAAAAACAAAGTGTAATGTATGAAAGCGACTGACATACAAATGATCATTGTTTACCGTGTTAGTTCGTAAATCATTTTAAAAGAAACATGCACAAACAAAAGAGATTGTTATTTGATGTGTAGTGCTGGGTTAGGGTTAGTGATTTATGGATGTTTTCTGTGTTTCAGGCCCCTGTGAGTGTTCCTCAGTCAGCACCAGTGGAGCAGCCTGCAGGATCCACTGCTCTGGTGCCACCATCTGTAGAAAGGTAAAAAGGAAGTTTAAAAAAAGAAAGAAAGCATGTGTATTTTGCGTTGAATTCTCTCTCATTGGTCCATTTCTCTTTCAGCTGCCTGTCAGACGCAGCTTCAGGTCTTAGCGACGGCAATGATGGAAGTTCTACATCAGGAGGTCGCCATGAGGGACGCTCACTGAAGCGCCACCAGCGGCGATCTGTACGCAGCCGCTCCCGTCACGAGAAGACTGCAAGGGCCAAGCTAAATGTTCTCAGTGTACGCATCTGAACTGATGATCACTCATATTTTGTCTCAGAGTCTTTGTTAGTGAACAGTTGTTTTAAACCAGATTGATTGTTTTGCAGATCTCTAATGTGGGAGACAGAGTAGCAGAGTGTCAACTGGAAACACACAACAGGAAGATGGTGACCTTTAAGTTTGACCTTGATGGAGACAATCCGGAAGAGATTGCACAGATCATGGTAATAGTGGTTCTGTAAACATCTGGGAAATGTTAACTGTTCGGTTCAAAGTTTAGTTTCAGTCAATGAACATCTTTTTACTTTCTGCTTTCAGGTTCAGAGTGAGTTCATCTTGGAGAGCGAGCGAGAGTCCTTCATTGAGCAGGTCCGTGAAGTCATAGAAATGGCAGACGAGAAAGGAGAGGGCATGAAGGAAGGTTTTCCGCAGGTATGTCTTTACTGCACATCACCTTATCAGTAGGGCTGACCTGAATGTTTTGAAGCTTTACCGTTGCAAAGGTGCTCTACATCCAAATTGATATTCAGATGCCCTAAAAGTCTAAAGTCTTAAGCACTATCTGTTTGGTCGCAGAACAGCCTTTCAACACTGAAAGCTATTGTGCCACAGAGACTGGAGCTGCCCCTCCTTAGAAGCTTTCTAATATTCGTGGGTACTTGTCACTGAAGCTATAAAGGATTAAAAAATGGCGTTCAGGGCAGCCCTCCTCATGAGCCAAACACCCATAATGATAATTTTGATCATCACCTGCTAAAGCTTGGGATGTAACCACCTACATTTTTATGTCTTTGCAGATAAGTGATCAC
Organism: Diplodus puntazzo; assembly: GCA_963678695.2. NCBI lineage: Eukaryota > Metazoa > Chordata > Actinopteri > Spariformes > Sparidae > Diplodus > Diplodus puntazzo. The sequence continues at coordinate 28,086,268 of OZ023161.1, forward strand.
CCGCAACAGCCTGAGCTGTCTGTTCCCATGATGCCAGGTTAGCAAACTTTTTAAGGAAAAATATACTTGCCAAGTTATTAATTTTTCGGGAGTCCAGCCCCCGCCTCACACGTAACCTTTTCTTTTGACCTTCTCTCAGGTATTTCCCCCAGCACTGCAGCCCAGGTGGTGCATTCAGCAGGACGAAGGTTCATAGTCAGCCCAGTGCCAGAGTCCCGTCTCAAAGAGCAGTTCTTTGGTGCTCCATCTGCTAATACCTCCTTTGGAGATGAATATGCACCAGGTAAGAGAAGAGCTTGGTTTATTCCCTGTTTTGTTTCTCGAAGTAATACACTTAACACTGAATGAAAATAAACGTAAATATTTTAATTGATTGACACAGAAGGTTTGTCGCAATGCTATACGTTCTAATCACCTGACTGAAAACAAAGTGAACCTGAAGCTGTTATTGATGTTTAAAATGTTCATATTTACATTTGCCGATTGCCTTATAACAACCTCCTCTCTTTACTTTCCTTTAGCTCCCTCTATGACATTGGGTCTTTCTCTGTCTGCTCCAACTGGGATGCTCCAGCAGGCCTTCAGTAAAATGAGGGAGGCTCGTATAGAGAGAAGCAATACTCTTGATCCCCCTGCTGTGGAGCAAGAACCAGGCCCTGTCCAGTCCAATGAAGCTGGAATCGGCCCAAACTCAAACCTGGCTCCTCCAGAGGTTTCTACCACAGGCACTTCTTTTCCTGCTGTATCTCTCTCATCCACTGCAACATCTTCACCACCTGCCTCAACTGGGAGGGTTTCCCCTCCACCCATCTCTGCTCAGTCCCAAACTACAGCTCCTGTCACCAGTGATCACAGTCCAGCACCTCAGTCTTCGCACGATGCAGGCCCCTCACAGCATCCACCAGCTGCTGTCATTCCTCCCTCATCTTCCACCATCTCTCCTCCGTCAGTGCAGACCTCCGTCCCGGCCGTGACAGGGCCTCAGTCTTCTGTTGCTAGTGTCACACCCAGTACTACCGGCACTGTCCCTGCTACAGAGCAGCAGCCTTTTAATAGTGCTGTTTCGTCTTCTCAGCCTATGAGTTCGTCCATTCATGCAACACAGCACAACACCTCCCAGCCTGTCACCATTTCCTCTCAGCCCCCTCCTCCTGCCTCACTACCCAGTCAGAACCAGGTCCAGCCACAGCCGGTGGAGTCAGAAGGAGCTGACCTCCAGACCAAGACAGCTGGTAGGGATGATATCCAAGCTCTAGATAAGAAGCTACGCTCCCTCTTTAAAGACCAGAGCTCCACCTCGTCCTCATCAATGGATCCCAGTCAGAACACAGGCACCTCCTCTCCTCCCGCTGGGACTGCTTCCCCTCCACCAGGAGCCGCCATGGTGCCTCCATCAAACCTTCCCCTCACCTCTGGGGTGCAGGGTGTCCTGGGCCCCACAGCCACCCCAGGACAGGGCATTACCCCTGCAGGACATGCACAGACACCTCCAACTAAGCCAAGGGCACAGGTTAGAGGCAACTTCATCCAACAATAAATCCAAAATTCTGTATGTTAGCATACAAATATTTTGACCTGACTACCCTCTTTATGTTTTTTTTAGACGTTACCAACTGGTTTTGATCAAGCTGCTACACCTCCCTCTGACCTTGTTCCCCCATTTCCTGGACCAAATCAGGTTAGCTCTACTGTGGTCCTGTAAAATCACAGACTGTACCACATTTGTTTGTAAAAGTAGTGAAGGAGTGTAAATTAGTATTAATCCAATTGTTTTTTTAATTTCCTGTTTGTGTGACTCCACAGTCACAACAACCTCTGGGCAATTTGGATGCCGAGTTGAGGAGAGCTCTGAGTCCAGAGACTGTTCAGGGTGGTAACAGAGTTCAGCCTCCTGCAGCTGGTTTCACTCTTGGACGTTTTCAAGTAAGTTTAAGTCACAGCTTTAAATGTATCCGCTTAATTCAGTCTGAAACAGTTGAACCTCTTAAATGTCAGGCATTGTTAATTTAGATTTTTTTCCCTCCTCTCTTTCTTAGGTATCTGTTGCCAGTGATGGCACGTCCAACAGCATTCCAGGTCCAGCCAGCGTTGTTTCCTCTTCGTCTCTGACACCGTCCTCTTCCTCTACCTCTTCTTCTTCCTCCTCTTCTTCCTCGTCCTCCTCATCCTCCCCCTCAAGTCCAGAAAATACCCTCCACCGGTCATCCAATCTGGCCAAAGGAGTTTCTGAAATTGACGCTGTAAGGGGAGCCTCATCTCTCCCAGCTGGTCCGGCCGGTGAGTCCACCACTATTGGCCGATTCCAAGTGTCCGCGAGCACCAACGCCACATCTGGGCCAACCACTGGTTCTAAAGTGGGACGTTTCTCCGTCACAGGTGTGTAAATCAGCTTTGATAAGCTAGTTTAAAGCCCTCCTTACTCATCACCGATACGACACCGGGACCTTTTGTACTAAGAACCATACAAAACTCATGCTTCACACTATCTCAACAGTTAGTTTCACTGCGAACACTGAAACTGAAAAGGCTGAAGTTTTTTTTAAAATTGGATAACCATTTTATCACGGCCACCCTTTTTCTTAAGTGGCCATAGTATAAGCAATATAATGCACACTGTGGTTTCTTTATAGAAAGTCATGCTCTCTGTGGAAACATCTTCGCTCCTGCATCATTTAATATTTTTAGATTAATCTTATTGGCATAGGCTGGTGAGGGAATTAATAATTAAGGCTTTGATAGCATTTGTCAGTGGACTTATCCGTCTACTGTGCTTGAAAAGCTGTTCTATTTTAACAACATCTGAAGATGAGGATTTAGTCACTAAATATGCATTTGACAAAGACTTTATCTATCCAGAGATGTTTTGGTTAGGTTATGTCTATATCATGAGGTTCCCAGGTCAACACAGTAATGGCCTTATGTGTTTTCCCTCAGTGACACCAGCTCCAGCAGCAGGCTCCAGTCCTTCACATGGCCCTGGTATCCAGAACGGGCCCTCATCCTCAAACTCTGAGCCCCATAACACGCACACTCATTACAGTAGTGACAATGACGACGACTCTGAGACTGAGGATGACGCCTTGCAGAAAGAAATAAGTCGTCTCAGAGAAAAGTGAGTAATTTCCTCTTCTGAATGCTCCTTCACAGTTCAGTAGAAACACGTTAACCTGACTGTATGTTCTGTCTCTCAGACACATGCTGGAGATCCAGGCCTTGCAGTCCCGTCAGAAAGAGGAGATAGAGGGTCTGTTCACGCGGATGGGAAAACCTCCACCTCCCTCTGTTTGCTCCCCTGCTGTGGCAATGGCTGGAGGTCGACGCAGGCGCAAAAGCCACAGATCTGCTCGCAGTAGTGGACAGCCGAGCCCCATACACTCAGGTACAGACAGTGAACTGGCCTTTTCATTTCAACACTGCATTTTTTGTTTAATGTGCCGAAGCTGTTGATTTGGATGGTTTCTGAGTAAATGTTTGCACTCTATTGTGTATTTTGCTCATATGTTCAGGATCTCCAGCCTCAGCGCAGAGTGTTCATGGTTCAGAATCCTCTCCAAAGCAAAGTTCACCCTCAGCAACAGAGACATCACAAGCAGTCAACAGATCATCCATACAGCAGCTCAGATCCTCTCCATCCATGCCCAGCCTTAGTAGTTGCTCTACAGGTATGTGCAAGCGCTTTGTCTCGTCACAATGAGGCACTTGAAGTGATTCCCTGAATTCATTTTCTGTTTCACCTCCCTTCTTGTGTCCCAGGATCGAGTGCGACCGGCTCCATAAATGGTTCAGGCAACTGCCAGAACCACTCTGCCTCCCTGAATCAGGCTACTGGACCTACTCCTCCTGCCTCTCACACCCAGAAGGGCAAGGGCACCTTCACTGATGACCTGCACCAACTGGTAGATAACTGGGCCAGAGATGCCATCAACCTCTCCCAGTGCAAGAGAGGGCCTAAAACTGGAACACAGGCAGCAGTGGGACATGATGTAAGCATTCAGTACTTTGGCTGCATGACCATGAATCACTGATTCTTGAGAAAATGGATTAAATGGATTTCAATTTTTAAAAGAAAATGTGAAGAAATTTTAAGCTACATGTTAATGGAGCACGATTTCTGCAATATTTCGGTGCAACCTCCTGAGTTTGTACTTTTTTTCCAACACCGTCAGACACCATACATTATCTACCATTATCTAACACAATTATTCCTATTTATTTAGGCGTACATAGATTCAGAGCTTATAAAGTATTATGTCTATACCATAAGCACACATGATTTATTTTTTAAGTTAAATTTTGTATTTTACTCTGTTAGAAAGTCTTGTGTCACACAGCTTTTATAATAACCATTACATAAACATTAAGAATTGTGGACATATAAAAATCACTGCTTTTTAGATTTAAAGGTGTTTTACATTCTACTCTTTCATCTGGAGTGTGTATTATACATTTTACATGATTTATTGACAGTTTTTTTTTATCAAATTGAGAATGTATTCTCTTATTTAGGGACAACTGTTGACATAATATAAATTATAAAATTATAATCAAACATGTGAAAATGTTACACTTGTGCAAAACTACCCACAGATGATTAACCATGATGTTATAAATAGATTTTCAGCCAAATTTGCACTTTTCTACCTGAGCGATCTTTTTGCCGAAGTCTCAAGAATCAGTGATATGATTATATTGATTTTTTTGTTAAGCACTTCCATTCCTGTTATAACTCGCACTTTTGTCCTCTATAACAGATCATCCCTCCAACCAACATGGGCCGTAAATTCTCAGCTCCAGGGTACCTCTGCCCATCACTTCCCACGCCTTCCAGCGCCACGTCCACCACCTCCACGCACCTCCCCAACCCAGCCAACCCGTCTGTCCCTTTGGGGGCTCGTAAAGGCTCTCTGGGCCCAGTGGCCCCGGGGTTTGGATACACCTCAGCCCCGTACAACGCTCCTCAGTGGGCAGGACCCACAGGCACGTGCCAGGTCGGCATACAGTACCAGCCGCCTACAACAGCCTCAGTTTCAATGCACCAAGGCTACCACATGGGGACCACACAAGCCCCCCAGACATCAGTGAACCCAGGAGGGTCCAACCTGAGGCCTACGTAGCCCAGTCAGCCCTGGTCCAGGCTGAGACAGAGGGCCACGCAGGGCAGAGAGGGCGGACAGTCGAGAACCACTAGCTCCCTTTGCTGGTTATCTGGCTGGATATTGTGCTTTTTATTTTATTTCAACTTTTATTATTGTGTTTTTCTCTGTAATAGAGTTGACCTGTGTGGTTCAAGTCCTCTCAGGCAGAATGAAATCTGTCTGGCAAAATTGGAGGGAGAGTGCAATACACATCCACAGCACATGAGTCTCACACTTAGCCTGCCATTAGCTGTGGAATCGAGCTGTGACGAGTCGGTTGGTCGTGTCTGGCGATGTAATGACCCAAAGGCATAACCAACAGCAGCCAAAGATGTCTTTTGAGAGCAGACGTAATGTCGTCATTCCTTTTGAAGAGGAGAAGGTAGGAGGGATTCTGGTTCACAACCGTACTGGTCCCGACTTGACGCCGAGTTGGGACTGAAGACAGTTGAACTCATACACACAAAACACATGCGCGCACACACACACCTAACTACACATCAATCTGGTTGAGTTGACTTGGGATGGTTGGTTAAGTTGTCTCCGAGAGTGAGGAGGAGTGTACTCACGAGTGAGAGATAAGACAGTTTGTCTTGGAGTGTGAGGTGGAGGAGTTTGGAGAAGAAAGACAAAGTACGTTAGGCAGGAGTGTAATGGAAAGGGTTGCAGTATGAACACATCCCAGTGGCTACCTATTGAGTAAAATGCAATAATGGCAAAGAGTAGATATACTGTCCCTTGTAACTGTGGCCTTAATCCCCCAACACATTCAAACATTGACTTTGTACATAGATATTTCTTCACTGGGTTATGATTCCATGTTTAGCATATATTTATGTCCCTGTGAGAGTCTGGTGTCATTGTGCTTTGAGTTGTCTCTCCATACAGAGTTATTATCATCCTGATTTATTCTTCGCGTCTGATATGTAAGCCAGTGGATCTGCCATATGAAAAAGCCTGGTGTTGACCACCATTCAGACGAGGTGATGCTGCTGTAAATCACAATCTGGGCAGGAGAGCGTTTGCAGGGTTTTTGTTGTTTACGTGAGAATGAAATCTAGTCACGAATCCCACGTTGACACGTGAAAACATTTGATTTAGTGCTTAGCAGTGAGATACGAGCAGCTTCAAATCCTGCTCATGATATCCTACATATGAAATAGTTTTGTTTTTTGCAGTAGTATTTTGTGGAAGGGGTTTTGTCCCAGTTCTTTAGACAGGTAGTGCACAGTAGTCAGATAAACAGGTTGTTAGTGAAGTCAAGTTAAATATCTCCGCTCATAACATTTAGCCGTCACTTCTCAACTCACAAGTGTCTGGGGTTCTCTTTCTGTGGTGTTTTTGTATGCGTATATTTAATAAAACAAATGTTCTTTATGGACCTGTATTCAGCCATCAGATTTTGATGTTGTTTCACTGTAATTATTATTAAAGGTTGTTAAACAACATGTAGTTAAAGGAATATAAAAAGTGCAATTGCAGGGTTGTTATTGGTATGCTTGTCACCAGGCAGGAGTGATCCTGCCGTTTATTAAGCTCTTATATCTTATGACTGCCCTGCCCCCCCTTTTTTCTATTTAATTGTATATATGTTAATGTGAGGTAAATGCTTTCACCTACTGCTCAGTCACTAGAGTATGCTTGTGGTGACCCACTCTACATGCACATGCACTCGAACCTGTAAACATGAGGAACACTTTAGTGCCTTGCATCCTCACTAAGGACAAGTTCCAGATTTCATCTAGTCCTGTAGCTGTGACTGTACTGCAGAAAACCAGTGAACTAAACCTGTACACAACGTAAACACAACACGTGGCTGCATAACTGTCGCACAGCCAGACTGAACACCACACACAGGACTGCAGAACAAAGAGCACACTGAGTAATGTGGAAACCGTTTGTTTTCTCTCTACAGTTACATTTGTGTTGGTTGTGTGATCAGCTGTGTATTTATATTTGGCTCATGCATTCATGGATTTTTGGCTGACGTTTTGTTTTTTTGTGGATTCATCATAATTCGTCATTAGCCCATTTTAATAGAAGCACTTGTTCAGGCAGCGAGTGAGCTGTGGAAAGGTTGAAGAGTCGCCCTCACGCGGGCTCACCTTTGGTTTCACCCACGTCACACGAGTGCCATGCTGTCATTGTGACTCTTTCGCCTGCTCGTAGATTTGGATGAATAGTTAAACTTCTCTAGAGAAAAAATAAGTTACTGCAATGCAGAATATGCAATGTTTAAAGTTTTAAAGGGACTGACGGGGTAATGGAAACATTTGCATGCTGATGAGGGTTGTTACTGACTTCAATGTTTTTGATATTGGAATATTAGAGATCTTTGTTTTTTATTCTTTGCCTTCCTGTGAGTCATCACTTAAGTGTCGATCTGTTCAATTTTGCCATTGCCAAAATCACAGGCACAACTTCAGTATCAGACTATCAGCGTATGATTTCTGCATGCCGGCTTCACTGGTGTTTAATCTTACAAATTGCAAACTGGCCACTGTACAGCACAAACTCAGCAACGTTTAAGGTCCACATGCTACTATGCTACTATCAGTAACTATCACAGCCCTCTACACGGCGATGTTAGAGGCTACTGACACGCAGTTAAACCTGTTGAGCTCTTATTTCTGATCCCTCCTTACTGACTTCCTGTGATTCAGTGTCTGTTTTGTGTATGTTTTTCACATTGTATAAAATGTAAAAACAAATAAAAATAATATCAATTAAAGCGCTTGTCATGCGTATTGTTGTGTGACCACACTGCTATTATAACTTGAAGCTAAATTAATGATCCTCTGCAGTGAACTGGGATGGTTTTTTTTTATGCAGCCCCATTTTATTGTGGAAAATCTAATAAAACATTTTTGTCCAACCAACAGCCCCAAACTCTTTGTTTATTATATACAAAAAAAAGCAGCAAATATTTACATTTAAGAAGCTGGAACCCACAAAAGAATAAGTTATCAAAACACAAATTTCGTTTAATCAATTAGGTGTTTAATACTGAATATACATATAAATAAAAACACCTCAGCTGACAGAACTCTGGTTTTTATTTCTTTTTTTACAAAAAAACAATAACATTTCTCCAAATATAAGAAATAGCAGCAATTCATTGCAAATTGAACTAAATGACTGTGCACATTAAAATAAATAAACAATAGTAAAATTCATACAACTGGATTCGACAGTGGAAGTGTTGAAGTTGTGGAACAGCAACACGAAATCTCAAGTGTCCAGTCGGCGTTTCTTCATGTACTGTCCTTGTCTGTATGGACTGAATGCTTCACCTGTAAGGTTGAAAAAAAAAAGACACTGAGGACTACAAACTTCTGCCAGCAGCTCACTAACAAATCAGTGACTACTCTCATTAAACCTCACCTGGTCCAGCCTGATGCTGGTTCTGATGTTGAGGTCTGAACTGTCCGTGGCCCTGTCCTCCGCTGTACGATGGAGCCTCCTGTGGAGGTCTGCCCGGGGCTCTCTGAGGGGTCTTACTGCGCGTCTGCATCTTGTGATTCCCAGGCGTGCTGGGCCTCAGTGGTTGACCTCCTGCAGGGACATTCAGCTCCTCAATCCCATCCAGAGTGAAATCCCAGAGCTCAGGATCATCTGCAGAGAAAACAGACCAGTGGTACCGAGTGAGGCTGGTTTCTTCACCACGCTATCAAAGTATGTAGAGCCCTCTGGTGGTGGCTTACATCACCTGCTAAATATTCTTCCCTGCTGCTAGGCTTCCTTTGTCCAGCTGAGGTGCTGTCACTCAACGCTGGGGTAACTTCCGAACCTGGAGGAGTTCAGAAAAACACAAATTTCAGATTAAGAGTCACTTTAATCCAGCAATCACAAAAATGTAGGTCAAACCCGGCCTGTGAGACAATGTCATACATTCAATTTTTCTCTAATTTCTATTTTTTTGTCTTTTATTTTCATAGTAGCCATTTCATTTATATGACAAGCTACAAAATCAGAGCATAAAAAAATCGACTCCTTGTCACATTTCATGTTTAGCATCCTTGACTCTCCTCTTCCATATGCGAGCTCAAAGCTGCTGTCTCCAGGTAAACAATCTCCTGTCGTGTTGCTGTAGGTACGAGGGAGAAATGTACCCTCGCTCTCATGTTAGTTTTCCCCACTGAGTATTCAAGCTGCCTCTCTGCTAAAGATACACCAGTCCAGTCCAGCTCGCTGCTTAAAGCAAAGAAATCACTGATTGTATAATTCATGAAACTCCTGCTGTACCTCCACTGGATCCTCGTCCAATAGCGACCTCCGTGTCCTCTGACTTGGTTTGATCCTGATGCTGCTGCTGCCTCTTGGCCTCCATCTCTTTCCTAAACTTCTGCTGGAGCTGCTGCTGTCGGAGTTTCCTCAGCTGTTTGGGGTCTGTGTGTGCTTCAGAACCGTCAGCATCCACTGCTCCCTGGGCCGGTCTGAGAGGAAGAGATGGAGAAAAGAGATCAGAGTTGATGAAGAAGTGTCAGCACCAGTCAAAACAAGAACCGGGCCCTTCTATTTTACCTGGAGCCAGCGTTCTCACTCCCCCGGTTGGGTGCGTTAGGAGTGTAAACTTCTGAATAGTTCTGGTTCTGGTTGAGGACTTTGGACTCCAGCGGCGTCCTGCCAGGACCCACTGCAGACACAAGCTTTTCCTCCCGGATCAGACTGGAGAACCGAGCTTTCTCCACCGAGGGCTCACCCTCAGAGCGCTTAGTCTTGGCCGGGTCTAGAGGTGGAGGCGGCTTTGTGTAGAGAAGAGACAAAATTCAGCCTCCAAACTAATTTCAAGAATGAAAATAAAGAAATACTATAAGTGCATATGCTGTATCTGACCTGTTTGGTGATCTTGTTAATGGCGAGGAGGTATTCTTTATCCTGGATGCAATTTCCAAGAGCATTACCAAAGCATCTGAACAAGATATTTAAAACATTTGAAGCCTTTTCTCGAAAAAATGTATGTTATAGATGATTCTGTCTTCACATTTCAGACTGATGAGATACAACAATGCAAATCTCAGTACTTCAGTGCTCTCTTCATGCCATCAGTGACGGCTTCCTTTCTCGCCTTTTCCAGTGACAGAGCTTTAGACTTCAGTCCTTCACTGACTCCGTAACCGACATCCTCATGAAACGAGCCATCCTGAAGGAAAAGCACACGTAACAAACAAATGCAAAACAGACCGTGATGAGCACAGAAGGAAAGAATAGATGATATAAAAAGTCAGAGAGATGAATCTTGATTAGATGATAAATGCTTAAGTAACAATCAGTATGGTGACATACATATTTATCTAACCTTAAGCTGTACTTTGATAAACGCACTGACTCCGACATAAAACCTCCCGTTGATGAGGTCGACGAAGTCTGTAAAACATGTTGAAGTGTTTTGTTAGTCTTGACTTTGTGGCAGCAGCAGCTGGACTTTATCAAGATCCTCTGATGACGAGAAGCTCCGAGTCGTACCGACATTCTGCTGAGAGATGGAGTGAGACCATCCGTTGTATCCAAACATCTCATTAGCCAGGCCGATTACACGATGCCCTTCAATATAGCACACCTGTAGGAGACCGTTCAGGGTTAGACATAAGAGCGAGAGAGACAGAAGTGCTCTCATGCAAACTGACTTGTTGGTAAAATCTCCCTCTATACTGCAATAAGATGTCAATGTTTCAAACTAGGGGGGAAAGTACCAATGAAAAGAAATCACATAACAGCATTAGTGCAACATTCATGTGGGTATAAAGAGACAGACGCAACATGTCTTCAGTTCAGTCAAAAACGGTTTCCCAGCTGAGCAGAAAACAAAAGCAGAGAGAGAGAGAGAGAAACAAAGACTTGCCCTCTGTCCCCCTCCAGCCACTCTGGTACTGATGTACTCCGGTCCCAGCTTCTGTCGCAGAGCGTTGTGCACCGCCTGGTACTCATCTGCTGTGTAGGTTAGCTGACAAAACAGAGCAGTGAGGACAACAAACACAAACTGAAATATATGAGCTATTAAACAACGGATGGGTGGAAGTTTCAGTCAGCTGTGATTGCTCTGTAATTAAGAAACACGTTTTTATTTAAACAGCTAAAACAATACATAGTTATTTGTAAAAATAAAAAAAAACATAAGTGTAAACATATGTATATATAAACATATAGACATACATATATTAGCTTCTGTAAACAAAAATATATAAATAGGAAAATAATGTTAATGAAGACAAAAAACATATCTTAATTTTATTTTTCTATGATCTCCTGTATTTTACCTCTCCGAAGCACTTGGACGCAGAGCTGCTCCCCTCCTCAGTGTTACTGGACATGGCTGCAGAGCTCCACTACACTCACCGAGGGAAACACACATGTCAACAGGTATTAGTTAATGTAGCTGGATAACTAACTGCGGTCAGCTACTAAAATTAATCTACCAAACGGCCAGTTAGTCGTCCGTGTGGGTGACTTCTTAAACTGAACCTACAACTGACCCGGGAATGAAGCTAACGTTTCAGGTCTGTAAGTTAGCAGAAACCAGCAGGTCAAACTAGCAACAAAAATCAATATTGACTTCGGTTAGCTGGCTGATATTTATGACTGCACCGCCATTGTACGTTCACCCATCTGTATAAATACAAACTTACCAGTTAAATGTCCCCAAAAGTGATTTCTATGTTGAATAAATGAGCTAAAACTCAGGAATATTTTAACATTTTAGCTGAACAACATCCGAACTTCCCGCTCGGTCGCCCCGGAAGGAGGAGTCGTTGCTGCCTTCAGGGCCTGTTGGAAACTACAACTCTGACTGATATGTCGGGGTAAATTTTGATTTCAGCCTACGTGGACACGTTTTAAACATCTTCTGTGGTCAGTCTCATTCAGTTTTGTCGATATTACTATGTGTGTTATTGCCGACTTTTTGCGCTCCTTTAACCACTTTGTTAAAATATCTTCATGCTAACTTCAAAACAATTAGACTAGATTGGTCTCATGTAGAACACTAGTCATGGTTGCTAATTTATTTTTCAGCATCTTACATGTAATCTGTCGTGGTTGCTGAAAGTCAGTGTATGGATTTCTCGTCAGACCGGTCACAAGGTGTGTCCCATCCCAGTGTAGCAACTCAGCCACAACGCTCTCAAAGAGCGAGAAAAGCGAATTTACGAGGCGGACTGAAGTAAACATTACGTTTATGGAGCAGGAGGATTAAATTCAGATTTTAATTGACATGAGATTTATTCTTCTCCTCGGCTCTTACTTGCGAATGGCTGTAAATCCGTGACTTTTATTTATTATGTTTAAAACATTTCAATAAATGTAATGTTTCCTCCCTCTATCTATATTCTTTATTTTAATATTTGACCTCCATTTTGGGCCCTCCTTCTCTTTTCACATGTTTTCACTCTGAGTAAATCAGGCGACTAATATGTTAACTACAAAACAAACAAACAAAACAAGGGGGCTGAATCTGGTGTGAAATAATGTGTTCTTGCTCTATCTGAGCTATACAGTGTGTTAATGTTCCTCCTTCTCTTTTGAAACACTTAATATTAATATTAATATTAATATAATAATGAATATCAATATCATCATCTGATGTTAACACACCAGGCAAATACATGATGCAGAATGACTTTGGGATATTGGGACATTTGAGTGTTTCCCCTGATTGTTTATTCTGTGACATTTCTGAATTTTTATTTTGTGTTTTGTGAATGTCATGCAACACATTTCATTTGACTTTCATTGCATATTCCTGCACATGCATATATGCACCCATACCCCAATATTAATAACACCCCATATATTGAGGAAGCATGTGGTGCATGCCTCAAGTCCTCTTGCATGATTTTTTTTTTCAATAGCTTTCCAGTGAGGTTTCTCACGGGATGAGATTATTTACATCAGCACCCATGGAAATGGGGGATTATCTGCAAAAAGCCTGCGCCTGCTCCGGCAGATGGTGAGACACCCGCTGTGGAAAACGGCATAGATTGGGGTCAGTGGTGTGTACTATGTGTTTACTACCTCCCACTCTGTTTATGAAGCCGTATGCAGACAGGAGGCCTTTCTCCGGTGTCAGTGCAGCACATGGGTATATACAGTTGTGTTGCAGTGCAAAACACATTAAATCTCTTTCTTTATTTATGCAGGACTGTGTGTTGTATATGTTGCATACACATTATTCAAAATGAGTTAGGCAGCCTTTCCTTGATCATATCACAGTATTGAGTGGACCACCATTTAGTCCTTTGTGGAGTCTTCAGAATCAGAATGAGAAAATCAGAATTCCTTATTTGTACAGCAAATGGGGAAATTTCTGTGTCACAGCAGCCAAATGACAGTAATATTGCATTAAACAACAACAATAATAATAAAAATAATAAGAATAATAAAGGTAAATATAAAAACAATATATTAATATATTAAAAGGGTAAGAAACAGAAATAGACAAACTTGTACAAAGATGATATTGTAAACTGTGAACAGTGTAATTGTAAGCAGTGTGGCAGTGTGTTGTTGTTATTAAATAATACATTATGTGTATGAAAAACTAACTAAAAAAGAGAGATGGATTATGTGTAGAGTTTTTATGGCACAGTGCACGCGTGAGGTCTGCTGGGAGCGGTGCTGGTTGTAGAGTCCAAACACAATGTGATGTTATTTGTGGATGACAACAGAAACCTTTGTTGTAGAATTCAGTATTTTGTTTTTTTCTGTTTGTTTGTTTGTTTGTTTGTTTGTTTGTTAAAATGTCTTTCTACCCTGTTTTGGAGGAGGGTTGTGGCAAGAAAGGGATAACAATTCTCTTTAGTAATTTAACTTTAAGCAAAATTGAAGCATATTGGGATGTTGCATTCGCAGGGATATGCAATAAAAGTCTAATGAAATATGTCGCATAATAGTCACAGAATAGAAATGTGACAGCGAAACATTAATGATAATAATGAGCAGCGTGCATTATTGTTCTGTCTGCTGATTGAGGTGACACATCTCTCTCTCTCTCTCTCTCTGGTGTTTTTCCTCTTTGCTTCTCCTCCTTTTGCATACAGCTACAAAACCACACCGCGCGTGCACGTGCCGCTCGCGCCCGCGCCCAGGTTCGCTTTGCATCTCGTCAAAACAATGCGGGGGCGCGCCTGTGAGGGAGCGAGAGCGAGCGGGCGCTGCATGCTTCATGAATGAGTCCCCCTTCCACCGCACCGCAGGTCGGACCCCTTCATCCGCCTGCACCCTGATGCCCGTGTGGGTGCGCAGAGCGGCGGGGAGCAGCAGAGCAGCCGGCCGCCGATGAGCCCGGACGGTCGACACTTCCTCTCACATCGGTACTACATGATCGTTTCATCGCACCAGGAGCAACACGACAGGAGAAGGTACGGGGAGCGCAGGCTTACGGTGGGCGGGCAGAGGCGCATGACACACGGCAACTTTGTGGCCATTATGATCCAGTTTGTATCCATAGGTGGACTTTAGGATGCGCCTGTGTCCGCCGCGGTGCGTCAGGCTGTTTACAGCGGCGCTGAGTCCGTGCTGTCGTCCACACAGGTAGAAAAAAATAGAAAAACCTCCACGTACGCACGACTGGCTGTACATTCCTCCCTGTAGGATGGACTGTTGATCGCATGTCTGGCCGATTGATTTGCCTCTCTCGTGTCGAGTAAACATAACAAAGGCAGCAGGGAATGTGAATGTGAGCAGGCCAGGGAAGCATAGGAGACTAATAGGAATTAAAAGTACAATCGATCTGACTGTAGTCGTCCCTAAAAGACAAGGAGGAGGTGGAGGAGGAGGAGGAGGAGGAGGGGTGAACAAAAGCAGAAATGCCCAGACTGGCGTGGCATGGCACGTCGGGCAGACAGAGTGCGCCCTGCCTGCGCTCCCCTGACTGAGATGTGATGATCCACCCAGGGAGCTGCAGGCCGGTCCCCTCTGAAGACGCACCAGTCACCCATTTTATCGCCCGCATGCAGGGTGGCAGTGAGGGGTGCCTGTGTTGTGTCTTTGTCTGAGGAGTGACAGCCCAGACTGTTGTTCCCCCCTCTGACCAGGGGATGGTGCTTCACTGTGTACAGTGTGTTTCTATGGGGAGACACCCAAATAACACCATAATACTGTAATGTCACACTCCAGGAGAGAGGATCATCATGGCTTCCCTTTTACAGGAACCACTCACACACTCACTCACACACACACTCTCATACTGTACAAGCTCACACATGCAGTTCCCCTTTTCTTCTCTGATGTAACCGTGGTAAGGTTGGGTCGTGTTGCAAAACAGTCAAGTGTTGAAATGAGAGAAAGACTGAGGAAACAGAAAGCACACGGTTGACTTCACACTATCACTCCTTAAAGGAGATCACAGATGTGTGGCTTGATCTCCTCCTGTGCCCCTGAGACTGTAAGTTTGACTTTAATTGGTCTTGTCTGAATGTTTTTTAGTGATTTGGCGTTCTTTTCATTCATTGTCTCAGAGTGACTGGAGGATCACGAGGGCCTCAGACATTTTTCTCTGATGCCTCACGCAGCTGCTTGATCTGCTCGTGATCCCTCCTGTGTGCTTTATTTGCCTTTGATTAGGGCTGGGCTGGCCGTGTGGCTTCAATAAGAATAGTCCAGACAAGACTTGGTGGGACCGGTGCCAGTACTTTTATTTATTTATTTTTAATGATCCTGTGACAAATATATATAATGGAGGCAAGATATTTCACAGTAGCAACAAACTGTATTGTCTGTAACAAATGAATAAAACAGTAAACATCAATGATCATCATCTCCGATAATATGCCAATGGCTCCATGCATATGTGATAATATCGATCAGTAATATCTGTCAGTCGATGTGTCGGTCGCTCTCTATAAATGGCTTCACAATATTTTTATCCTATATAAACAAATAAATCTTGTTATTTTCAAATCTTCCGGAAAGCACAAAACAAACGCTCAATTCAACTGACTGATTTCATTATTTTTAAATATGTTTTCTGGAGATCAGAGTCAGATTTTTAAATCCACTTTAATCAAGTAGTTTTATGGAAGTATGTGCTTTATATTTTTAGATATATACATTATACACACATTAACAGAGTTTCTGATTACATGATACAATTATAAAGTGTTTATGAAGTGTTACATGTATCGTTAGTGGTAAAGATACAATCAAATATAAACATGTATTTGAAGTATTGTGAAAATATTGTGGGGTGGCCATTGGTACTTTCACAAAATGTTAAAGGGGCACTTTGTGGTTTTAGAGAAGAAATCAACACTCAGAATTAAAATATTTTCAATATGCAAGAATTTCAATTGAAAATGCACAAAAAAAACCACGTCTACAGAATGTAAATAAGTTGCAGTTTTGATGTCTTTGTATTGTGTTGTAAAGATATCTAATGAAGGCAGCATGCTTACGAGCTAGCCTCAGCTCACCCTGGTGAAAAAGCATCTGTGCCAGCGATGTAAACACTCCCTGAGCTCCCAGTCTGAACCGCTAGTTAGCATTGCTAACCAGCTACGGTTAGCAGCAGTTAGCCGATATTCTGCTCCCTTAATTGCTTTGATATTTGTTTTTTTTCCATTACTGAACGAACAAGCTGCTCTCAGAAGAAAATAAGGTCCCAGAGCACTGTCTGAGGCTAGAAGGGTGGCAGGGTCCGCCACATATAAACAAAGTAAAACAGTATGAAATTGTGTTCACTCAGTTTATTCAGTCATGGAGACAAAGATAATTTGATTATTCAGTTTGTTTAGACATAAAGATCAGTCAATGAAGTTCTTTCTCCAATGATTAAAATGTATTTCCCAGAACTACAGAATGCACCTTTAACACAGTGAGGTTTGTGATGAATAACCATCAGTAATGTAGACATAATGACTGAAACGCAGATATTAAAACAAGTCGAACAGTCGAACATTTATGCCACATCACAATCTGACTTTATCCAAAAACTAAGATTATATATTTCTTATATTACAATAACAAAATAATATCTGTATATTGCCCAGCACTGCCTTCAGTCAGACTAACCACCAGTCCTCCATCATCTCCTCTCTCGTGCTCAGATGCTTGATGGACTCCGGCGGAGGCATGGCTCCCGGCCCTCCTCCCGGCCCACCACCCGACCCCTGTCACTCAACTTCAGCACTTTCTCCGCCCCTCCCCCGAGCCCAGACTTGGACAGCAGCAGCGAGCATCCAATCAGGAGGTGAGGCTCATCTCCTGGGATTAACATTTCACAGCATCCTGGAAAGAACATGAAATATTAATTAGCATTCATAAAAAAAAATAAAAAATCCCTCCATCTCTCCCTCCAGAGGATCGGCTGAGCTTTGCTTCACAACACATGTTTACCTAATGATAATAATCTGCTGGTGGAGCGTCGATCGACTCCTGAGTGCACATCCCAGTTTGTACACTTGTTTTCTGTCTGTGTGTGCGTGGGTGTGTGTGTGTGTGGAGGGGGGGGTCTGATGTTTACCTCCATGCTGTCAGCAGAGAGTGTGTGGACTGCGTGGGCTCATCAGATCTTATTCATCAAAATAAAATAATTCTTATTCCTTTCATTTTAATTAGGATATTTTCTTTTTTTTATGAACGTAAATGTTGATTTAAAAATGCGATGGTCCTTACCTGAGTTAGGATTCAAAAGAATCATGTCCCAGGGGTTTATTTATATGTGTTGATGATTATAGTTGAATCACTTCAGTATGTTGGTACATATGTAATGATAAATATCTGAACCGAAATGCCAAAGATGTGTTTATTTTTTTGAACTGCAGAATTCAAAGTACATTTCTGTGTAAAACGTCAAGAAAGTGATTTTAAAGATCCTCATAAAAACATCTTCATCATGTTATCTGTAAAAAAAAAAAAAAACAACTGGCTGATATATTGTTATCAGTTGTTTTTATGTTTTTTAATTTTTCTTGCTGTCTTGCTAGCAACCAGTTAGCTTAGCTTAGCTCAACGTAAAGACTGGAAATAGAGGCAAACGGTTAACCTGGCTGTCCACATGCAACAAAATCTGACTTCCAGGAACTTTTAAAACTCACTTATTAACATTTATTAGTTATATCTAGTTTATTTCTATCCAGGCAAAGTGTAAAAGAAACATGTTAAGGTCTGTTTTTATTTTATTAGTTTCAAAAAGGAAAATATCCTGAATTTAAATTTATTTAAAATATTTTTGCCAGGCTTTTAATAATAATTTGTTCTTAATGAATTGGCCTGGTTAAGTAAAGGTCAAATACATTTTTAAAAAAGTGGCCTCGTTCTGATGACGATCCCAAAATTTCCAAAGATACCAAATATGTCGAATTGAATTCATCCAACACACTTTCACTTGTTGTTGTGGTGCAGTCACGTAGTCCTGGGTTTGAATATAACATTTATTATGAAAATTGTAGTTTGAATGAGTAATTAAGATGATATACAATATATAAAATTTAGACATGGCAGAGAAAGATTCTTGTTCCAACTGTAAAGCACCTTAAAGACATAATATATAACATTTCTGCTTGAAATCTTTAAAAAGGACCTCTGTTATATATTTTGTTTTATCCGACATGTTTCCAACAATGTTCATACCCAGAGAAAAAACCCTAAATACCATTTCATTTGGTTGCCTGTCGCTGAAACATCTGGGAACGTGACTAAGCGTTTTGTGGACACATTTTTAAAACCTTAACTTGTCTGTAAACAGTCCTACCTGAGTCATGTAGATGGACTTTGATCAGCAATGAGGGTTGGTTAACACTAAAGACAACAACTCCCATGATCCCAGGCTTCTTCACTGTATCATCAAACTGCATGTTTTGTTGTCATAATTCTTACTGAGGGACCTCTGGTGGCAGAATAGAAGTAACATACTGTGTGTTTCAGGAGACACAATAGGGAGGAAACAGGATTTTTAAACGCATCCGTCAGACTCTCACACGTCGCAGTGTGTTCTACTTTTTGTTTTTCCTGCACCAGCTGTGCCGAAAAAACCGCCACGCAGGAAAAACCTTCTTTATTGTCTCACATTGTGTCTCTGCTTCCTATCCCCGCTGCTGTTGTTGTCAATAAGCAGGACGACTTCCTCCTCCGCCTCCTCACCGTACAGTGACAAGCACAACGCCGCTTCAGTCTGCTTACCCTGCAGTTCCTCTGGCATCTGTGCTCTGCATAAATATTTGTTTGCATCAATGGTTGTATTGTGCCGGAGAAGAGAGGCAGGGCTGGAGGAAGGAGTGTGCCCCCCATCAGTGCATGTGCTATTGTTTTCCCCTTGCCTGAGACCTGGAGCAGTGCGCTGGCCCACCTCTGGGGCTTCGGCTCCACCCATCCTGCTCTTAACGTGCTGCCCCTCTCTCAGCACGCATCACTCTGTCCTACTTCTCTCCTCCTCTGTCACCGGCCGCTCTTCTGTATTGTTCCTGTGTTTTTCCCTGCTCTGTCTCTCTCTCAGACTCACGCTGCTTATGTTCCCTCCCTTCTCCCCTCCAGCTATCTGCTCGTGTTTCTCCTGTGTTTCCTTCTGCATGTCGGCTCGTAGCCTGACCCTCTTTTCCTCTCCCGTCCACTACTTAGCGCACACTCTGTTTTCTCTCTCTCTCCCTCATGAGGACTCTGCACCGGCTGAAGTTGATGAGCTCCCCCAGCCTCAGCGAGCTGGGGAAGAGCGAGAAAGGTTCACCAGAGGACAGAGGGGAGAAGCAGAAGAGGGCAGGAGCCAACGCCACCTGGAACAGGTACAGCAAACACAATCAATAACGGGTTGAAATGCACTTTGAGCAATAATCTAGAGCAGTTTACGTTTTCCTCCAGCATCCACAACGCTGTCATAGCAGTCTTCCAGAAGAAAGGTTTGGCCGATAACGAACTCTACGTCCTCAACGAAGGCGTCCGGTAAGAAAAACAGCTGCGCTCACTCACACATCATAGAAAAACACCCTCATGTTAGTCCGCTGTGCTATAATTATTATGATTACTGTCTGAGCTGTGTTTGCCGAACGAACGTTTTCCTGTCAATGAGTTTGTTTGTGTTCACACTGTGCTGTACGTTGGCCCGGGGAGTCATGTGGTCGTGCCAGATACCTCATTATCTTTCTAAACCAGACCCATCACTTCTATCACATCAGCCTCCATTACAGTCCAATAAACATGTTTCCATGTTTACACACATTTCTTCAGCGGCACAGGAAACTCTCGATTATAATGCAGGAAGAGAGAGAGCCTGGGAGATTTTTATTTCATGGGTCTGTTTCATGTTGTTGTCAGAAATGAGAAGATAGATTTTAATGGCTGGATACTGTCCGTGTTATGATTACTTCCTCAGGCATCTGTTGAAGACTGAGCTGGGGTCCTTCTTCACAGAGTATCTTCAGGTAATGGACGTCATTCATATTCATGAATTCCACTAACATGTGAGACGTATTCATATATTCTGCAACAGAAGTCTTTTTGATGCTGTATTTTACAGTTTCTGTTACTGTTTTCCACAGAACCAGCTGCTAACAAAAGGCATGGTCATCCTTCGAGACAAGATAAGGTTCTACGAAGGTGAGAATGACTGGATGGATGCTCTTGATCTGTTTTGCAGTGATCTCCGTCAGTGAATTAAACTTTAACCACCTGTGTTTGTTGATCGTGTGATGGCTGCAGGTCAGAAGTTACTCGACTCTCTCGCAGAGACCTGGGACTTCTTCTTCTGCGATGTTCTGTCGATGCTGCAGGCCATCTTCCACCCGGTTCAGGTACACGACCGTCTCAAGAGTCGGCTCGCTTTTGTCTGTGCTTTTTCTAACCTTTGCTGGATGATGGTGGTTGATGATCAGCCCTGCTGTTTTCTGTGCGCAGGGTAAGGAGCCCTCCGTTCGACAGCTCGCTCTGCTTCACTTCAGGAACACCATAGTCCTGAGCGTCAAGTTAGAGGATGCCCTGTCTCGACCTCGTGCCCGTGTGCCCCCCTCTGTCACACAGATGCTGCTTATTCTACAGGTACTGCAGAGCGCTGACTGTGTTATGATGTCGGAGCTTCTGGGTCTGAAAAGTGCATTCAAACTGTATTCTTTGTAACGACCCTTTTTTAAATCATGATTTTGAGCTCTGCACACAAGGGAACAACATCACAAATTATAAATACCTGCAGTTCTTCGTCCACCTCTGGCCTTGTGTTTGTATGTAGACATGAATATAAACATTTGAATAAGCGGCATAAAAACATCTGAAAAAAGAACAAAAACAAATATTAAACACATTTTTGACATTTTGTAAATCAAAGTGCATCATTAAATTAATTAAATAAAACCTGTTTGTAGGAACTTTTACAAACTGGCTTGACTTGTAATTAAATCAAGTTAATTTCATTATCAGTTGATCTTGTTGGTTTTCGTATTAAAATGTCAAGTTATCACTGAATTATCTCCACGAAAATCTTACACACAAGTTCCTGATTGTGCGTCTGATTCTGAGACCACAGTGATCATTTATTATTGATTATTTCCGTTCCTGATATTGTGTAATAGCCTGTCAATGCTTCGTGTCTATTCTGCACTAATAAATAAATGATATGAGACAGACGACTGCACCACATTCTCACATTTGAGGAACTGCAAAAGGAAAACATCGATACTTTCACAGATAACTTATTTAGATGAGAACTGACGTTTAATATTTTTCTCATGCTTTAGTTCAGACCAACAGAAACAGTCTAGTGGAGCCCTAAATTCACATTTTGTTTGTGTTTAGGGGGTTCATGAGTCGCGCGGTGTGAACGAGGACTACCTGAAGCTGGAGTCTCTGGTTCAGAAGGTGGTCTTGCCCTACCTGGGCACCCACGGGCTTTATTCTGGAGATGGTGCTGAGGACCAATGCTGTGTTCTGGGTGAGACGGCGTGTGCGTGAATCTAAAAGAATAGTAATGACGGCACGTGTCTGATGAGCAACCTAAATGAATCAACACCTTTTCCTCTTGTCCTTCAGAGAAGTGTTTATCGTGGCCCAAGTCTGCGGATCAGCTGTCTAAAAACCCTGTAGTGCGATCGAAGAGCTACAATATCCCTCTGCTGCTGACCCCTGTGGCTGAGTATGACCCAGATGCCAGCTCTGTTGGCAGTGGAGGAATTCGGCGCCACTCGGCCTGTGAGATTATATCATGCCTGGAGGAACAAGGGCTGGCCTACGCGGACTTGGCCTCAGGACCTGAACTGTCTGGCCCCTCCTCCAACCGGCTGTGTGTGGGCTCTCAGTTCAACGGTACGACACAGATTAAGATGTCTCACAAAGAAACAAAAATTCATGACGTAATAATCCACCGTAATCCATAATAATCCTGTGCTCTGTCATTCACAGGTATTGTACAAGCAGGGCCCAGCGTCATGGACTCGCCTCTTTCAACTCCCTCCATCCTTCGTTCCTCAGGAGCTCTCCACGGCACTGAGGCCACCACGACAATGACTGATCTCAGTAAAGGTGCATCCTCCACGCCACCCAGCGAATCATCCAGCCCCGAAACCATAATTGGACAAGTGCTAGAGTCTGCAGACTCGGACTCAGATGGGATATTTATTGATTTCCCACCTCACTCCTCAGAGGCGATGGGGTACGGTCGCGATAGCAGGCAGAGCACTGTGTAGCTGTGGTTGCCTTTAGGAACGCAGCCCCCCTGCCTCAGCGTGTACGGTAATAATCTGTGAGGAAGCTTAAAGATTTCATTGAATGGGTACGATCTTATTTCTTACTGTAATACGATGAGTTTCCATGACAGATGCTTTCACTGGTGAGTGACAACCTCGCAGCTTTATCCAACAAAAATACAAAAGCAAACCCAAGAGGGAATGTTATTAACAGGCTCACGTGTTTTACCAGGTTTTTAACTTTAAGACGCTGTATTTGGGATTTTATCCAAGTCAGATAATGTCCCGAAGGCAAAAGTCAGGTGATATTCTGTGTTTTTTATTGACAGCAAATATCATGAAAAGCAGAGACCACAACCAGCAATGAGTATTTATCCTACCTACAAAAACTACCAAAAGTCAGAGAAATATCGTATTAAAACATTACTAAAAACAAAGGTTACCTATATAAATAGTACTTGAGTAAAAGTATCTGATATCAAATGTACCAAAGTATCAAAAGTACAAGTAAAAATAAATTGTATCCATGGATCCACCGATTATCGGATCCAATAATCAGCATTGTTCTGATGATCAGAATCTTTTTTATTTATCTGATTACCCATAAAATAACTTATTCATTGTCACTCAGTTCATTCATTTATTTGAAAATGCACCACTTTGGCTCTGGTGCAGCATGTTACTGCAAAGTAACTAGAACCAAAAGTTATCATATAAATGTGGTGGAGTGGAAATACTCAGTAACCACAAGCGGCCCATACAGA
The DNA here is from genome assembly GCA_963678695.2 of Diplodus puntazzo. NCBI lineage: Eukaryota > Metazoa > Chordata > Actinopteri > Spariformes > Sparidae > Diplodus > Diplodus puntazzo. The sequence goes on from OZ023161.1 coordinate 28,109,764, forward strand.
GGAGAAAAGAACTGCTTTAAATCATCTTTAATGTCCTTATTTACATACATATTCAACATTAAAACGTTATTTCAGTATTTATATATTTATTTATTAATTTTAAAAACATACACAACGTTGGCTTTACTTTTCCAAAAGACTTTTGAATACTGAAATGTATATAGATTAGCTAAAATATATACCAAATCAAATGATGAGTATAATAATAATAATGTGGCATTTAAGAAATGTAGTTTGTCTACCAAATATCAAAATGTGCGTAAAGGGTCTCAGTCTGCTGAGAGTAATCTGTTTTATTAATCTGGCCCTGAGTGTGAGTGCAGGCAGTCTGTGCCAAAGACCTCATTTTGTTGTCCAATAATAACTATTGCCACACGTTTCTTGGTTTGGATGAACATGTGCACTCTAGTTTTTACACCATCCTGCTGCCTTAAATACTCAATAGAGTGACACATGTATTAATCCGCAGCAAAAAATAGTCCCCAACATAAACTGTTTACTTATCTTGTGTTTAAAACTACAGCGCCCGGCGTTTTATAGGAATCATTCTGTTTTTGTTTGTAACTGAAGAAATGGACTTACACGTTGTTGGTTTTGGTCTTTTCATGAGATTTGTTGACAGTATCATCAATATACAATATCGTCAATGTGTTCCTTTAACCTATAGAGGAGAATGTAATCCTTCAATTCACATAAATGACCAAATTGGAGTTTGTGACGCTTTCACACCAACACATGGAAAAATGACTTTACATATTTATCATGGGTTTGTTTTGTATATGTGTACTTTGATCTCACAGCAGGTTTATACTCTGTTTATGTTTTGTCCCTCTCTTGGCAGTAACACAGTAATGAGTTCTTCTGCTCTTTTTGTACGACATCTTATGAAAATGTGGATTGTTGATTTGTTTTTTATTGCCAGCGGCGGTCATAGACGTCTAATGCAAAACTATCTTCTTGGGGAATACGTTGGTGTGACAGCATTTGCTTTTCTGTATTAGCTCTGTAAAGCAGGAGTTTGAGGAATATGACGATGTTTATTGTTTACATTTGATAAAGACATGAACATTTTTGGCTGAATGTCGTCCCACACACTGTATTTTGCACCACCACTACCTTGTAAATAAAAAAAAAGTGCATTGTTGGTTTTTAGGACAGCTACATAGTGTAAAGTGAGCTTTTACCTTTAATGAATTGAGATTTTAATAAGGGCTTTTTAACTGAATCTTTTTCAAATGATGTTTTACCTCAAGCGTTTTGTACTTTACTTTTTTTGACAATCTATGATGTCTACGGAGTTGTACTTTGTATTAATTTGTTATACTAGCCCAGTAAAAATTAAATAAATTTGAATAGTATTAAAAAACATGAGGTACCTCCTTCTGTGTTACACACTTTATATATATTATATCATAAATAGAATAGTTATGAACAGCTAGGCAGACTATTAATTTGATTGGTTGTGAAGAAAGAGGGAGGATCTACAGCTGCGGGTGGATTTAGTTTTACCATTGAGTTAAGCTCCATTAAATCGCCTTTAATCAGGATTTTAGAAGTACAGAGGTCATGATTCAAATCACCCAACTCACCTGAGGAAATTTTGGCCAGACACCATAGAGAGGTTTTCATATTTTACTTGACTCAATGTCTGATTACTAGATTTCTTTCAGAGTTATTAGCCACATATTGTGACCTTTTATTAGCAGGTGGAGTTTGCTCAGTTTTCAGGGAGAATCAAAGCTTTTGGATCAGGCCTCTGTGTCCACAACAGTCGCTCCAGCCCTGCAGTTATCTATCAAAATAAAATACACCAGATGATAAATTCATGCTTTTATTTCGAAAATGGGAACCGGATACGTGCTTTTGTTTTGTAAACACCGACCGGAAGCTCTGCAGTTACTGCTGGGCAACTGCTGCGGAACTCCAGGCTGAACTAGCTAAAAGCTAACTGTACCGTACTCTTCGCTGTGAACGAGCGGCTCTGCTGTTAAAACTACATCGTCTCTTTAAAAGTGTCGACGTTTGCCTTGTCGACGAAGAGTCGGTCTTTCCAAGAGGTTAATTACCTCGGACGATTTGGTAAGACATCTTTCTTTGAGCAATGTTTTTGTTTGGGTCTCACAAGTTAGCAACAGCTAGCCAACAAACATTCAGTAGCGTCTTCGGATCTGTACTGAGGTGGAAGTGACAACACAATTATTCCACACAGAGATTCATGTTTGTAAAAGTCTGAGCGCAAGTACAGTGAGTTTTGATCTATGGCCAGAGTTATTATCTGTCGTTACATCCATCTGAAAAGGAGGCTGATGTGTGTTGGTTATCTTCTGATCCCTGTGTGTGTGTGTGTGTGTGTGTGTGTGTGTGTGTGTGTGTGTGTGTGTGTGTGTGTGTGTCACCTTGGCTGTGCTCCTCTCTAGTCTCTCTCGCTGTGGGTGACACTGGCTCGGAGCCAGTCCTCCGTAGATGAAGATGTCCCTGGCCCAGCGAGTGCTCCTCTCCTGGATCTTCGCCCTGATCTTCCTCATCATGCTGGTCCTCAAGCTGGACTCCAAGATCCAGTGGAGCTGGTTTCTCATCTTCCTCCCTGTCTGGACCTTTGACACCATCCTCATCCTCATGCTGATAGTGAAGATGGCAGGGCGCTGCAAGCCAGACTTTGACCCCAGGGATGGAGAGCAGAGCCTGAAGAGGAGACTGTGGTACCTGACGGCCCTGCTGCTGAAGCTGGCCTTCTGTCTGACTCTGTGCTCCCGCCTGGAGAGGCTGGTCGACATGTGGGTCAGTGTGGTGTGTGTCCCCCTGTGGGTGCTGCTCGGTGGGGCGCTGGTGGAGCTGGGACACAGTGTTTTCCACTACAGGAGGGACTGAATCCGACGGACTCTTGGTTTTGAAATGTAAAATAGGAGACACAAAAGCATTTCACGCTTGAGATGCACCAATCTGATCCACTGCACTGGTATCAGGGCTGATGCTGACTTGAAAAAGAGGATCGGGTATCGGTCAGACACGTCCACCCCACTTAAGTTTTCTTGTGAGTGTTATTATAAAATGCACTGTTCATGCTGTCAGTTACATTTAAATCACAGCAGGTTGCAGACTGGGTTTTACACAGTTTTCAGGTTTTAAAAAAGGACAGAGAGCACTAGTATCAGATCAGGAAGCGGGTCAGTGTCTGGAAAGAAAAGTCAGGCCAGTGCATCCTTTACTTGTGCCACATTAAGACCTTATAGTGATTCAAAAGGAAAACTTAAAGTATTTGAATCCACACAATAAGGCATTTTAAGAATAAATACAGTTGTCACATAGTTTAGGCATTCACATCTCTGCCTTTCGGCTGCAGGAATTGGTGAAATTGTGAATGGGTGTCGAGAGAAATCAGCTTTTTATTTTATATATGTAAGCTAGAATTACACTACTAGGTGTTTAAGAAATGGAGCTAAGCGAAATGAGGTACACATTATGTGCCATTATGATCCAAAATACATTATTCTCCACACTAAATGTTCCACCTTTTTAACTTTTTAGTGATGGAGCACACAACTGTCAATGCGAACACAATAATATACTGACGTGACATTGACACTAGCTGTGTGTAGCATGCACTGTGTGCCACTGAGCCATAATGTACCTGTCTGTAAAATCACTGTTGAAAGGTGTATATCACCATTCAAGCGTTTCTGCTAAGCAGTTAAAAAGCTCACAGCTTCCATATGGGGTGGTCAGACAAGATGTTTGTCAGTAGTACCCGTCCCAGGATGTCCTTCTGCCACTGACACAGTCTGAATGTAAATCCTGAACTTCCTCTAACTGTATGGATTTGAGATGTGTGTGCAAACACGTTACATACTGTAAGTGAACAACGTTTATGCTGGCTCAGCTCATCATTGTTAGACTCAACCTTCAACAGTCGAAGCTGTATCACCCCGATTCCAAAAACATTTTGGACGTCTAAACGTTAAATAAATAAAGGATGTGATCAACATGTACTCACTTACTCTGAATTGAGTAATTTCCACCATTTGTTAAACACAGAAACACACCTGAATAAGGATTTTACTACATGGCGTCTGGAACAATTCGTACACAAATCGTTGGCAAACTATTTCATGTTTTATTTACAGTTTGCACAGCGTCCAAACTTTTTTGGAATCATTGTTTTACTTTGTCAGTCTGGAACTGCTTGTCATCCTTTGTCTTTACAACAAGATGGCAGACTTTTGTCCACATTAACATAAATATGGCTGAATTCCATTTAGATGCTTCTGTTTCAGGGTCTTGGTGTAGTGTAGTGGTGTGCTTCACTCAGCTAGAGCAGAGCCAACATTAATGTTATGTGTTTTTACTGCTATGAGAACTCCGATTGTCTGCTGTGAAACAGTTACCATGAACATTTAAGATGCTTGCAGTTAGCATTCTGTATTCACATCAAAGTAAAAGTACAGCTGGAGAAGGGACATTTTCAGAGTTCAGTGTTGGACCATCTTTATCCAAAAACGCCGCTGAAGTAGCAACAAAGACAAATACTGAAACCGTAATAACATGAAATGCAAGAGAGACATTAACAGTTAGTCAATATTTTTGAACCATTTATTGAGAGGTTCTGATCAGAGTATAAATCACACTACCAAGTCTTATCTTAGGAAATAAAATGTATTTACAACAAAATTTTCACATACATTGGTTTCAAATAAAAACAGACAGTAAATGATATAAATAAGTTCTATGGAAAATAAAACTTGTCTTACAAAAAATATATGCAATTTCTGTATACATTTTCTCACATTGGTGCTAATAACATCTATACTGTACAGTTTTGGTACATACAGTATCATTTACAGCCCTGTGTGAGTCAAACAAACGTCCAGTCTGAAAACAACTACTTGCTCTGATTTTTTTTTTGGAGTGTCAGAAACAACAAACCCCATCGACTAAAGCAACATGGCGAAGAGGATTTCTGCGGGAGCTCAGTGACTGGCTGAAATCTCCCAAACAGTGAACGTAGGTAATTCCTATAGCAGGGAGTAAGGATGGTTGTTTTCAGATTGGCTAGTCCAGTACCTAAAATAGGTGCTTTAAGAGCGAAGCTAAGTAGTGCACAGGCACTGACACATGGGTCACATAACATTTTATATAGAGCCTACATACATTCGCTAACAAACGTGAAGTGAGCTACTTAGCTTACATTCTTAGGCACTGATAAAATACTTGGAGAGTGCATCCTCTTTTCACTACGACACTGGAGAAATGTGGCCGACGCTCCCGCTCATCTATTACAAATTAGAAATACCAGCTGATGTCTGAAGGAAGGATGCATTTTCAAATACTTTAACAAAGCCTCGGCGTAAGTTGAACAGTAAAAAAAGAAGACTAGACATTTAGACATTCATATTAAGAAGTCTTTCTGTGTTTGGGGCGTGTGTGTTTTCAGGGGCTGTTTTAACGAATGCTGCTGCGGCCGAGTGTCCTGTAGGGGCGTGGCAGGCTTTCCCTGCACTGTGTCTTTTACTTTTGGTCCTTTAGAGGGCACAACTGTCCGACTGTCAGATGCAGGCTTAGAGGAAGAGCCTCGAGAGTCACTGTGATGGTGGGTTTTAGGCCTACTGTCCGTGAAAGAAAGAGCCAGAGTTTGGTGAGCCTCCATCGGCTTAAAGAGGTCAAAGGTGATGAGCGTCCGTGGTTGTTTGTGTTCTGGTGGCGCAGACTTCTTCCTCTCCTCTTTACTGATGACGTCTTTATCCTTCTTTGCTTCTTTCTTTACCTGAATGTTTGCAGGTTTGGGCGTGCACGTCTTCCCGTCCTCTCTTCCCGACTTTGACGGCGTACTCGCCTCCTTGCCCTCCCTGTGCCCGATTTTCTCCTTCTTCCCGTGTGAGGACTTGTGTTTATGCTCCTCTCTGTCTGGCCGTAGGTGAGACGCTGCCTGTGTGCCTCCCCTGTCTTTATCGTGCTCCTTCTCTCTCTTGACGTGGGTTTGAGTCTTTGAGTCCCACTTCTCGTCTTTCTGTGCTGGCAGGGATGTTTGAGAGGCTTTAGTGCCCTCTCTCGTCCGCTCCTCGTCCTCTTTTTTCCTCATCTGTTGCAACGGCTGCGTCGATGAACTCCCCTCTCTTCCTCCCTCGGTCTTCACTTTCTCCTGTTCTCTCGCCCTGTCCTTCTCTCGGTCCCTCTCTTTCCCCCGGTCCTTTTTATCCCGTTCCTTCTCTTTACTCCTATCCTTGTCCTTTTTCTCTTTAACTCTCTCCTTCTCATCTTTCTCTCTTTTACCTTTATCTTTGTCTTTTTTGATCTGTGGTGTGTTGTAAGTGCTCGTTATGCTATCTTTAGTTTTCTCTTTCAGACCTTGACCCGGCACCGTCGTCTTTTGCTGCCTCTCCTCCTCCACATCATTCTCCTTCCTAATCTGCTGTAGTGACTTTAAGGATGTACTGTCCACTGCACTCTCCTCGTGTTCCTTCTGCAGTGTCCGGCCTGCGTCTGCATCTTCATCTCCCCCTCCCTTACCCTCCGCTCTCTCATCTTCCTCAGTTTTTTGCTCCATTAGTGTGTGAGTGAGTACACCGTCATCTCTCTCCTTCTTCACAAAAGGCAGAGACTGTGTCGGTGACAACTCCTTCATCTCAGCTCTGCTCTCCTGCTCTTCCTCCTTGAAAATCCGCGTCGGAGTTTGTGAGGGCGGCCCCTCCATTCCCTCGTTCTCCTCATCCTCCAGCTTCATCACCGTCTGCACAGCAGGATCACACACCTTCCCCCCAACCTCCTCCTCGTCGTCTTCGTCGTCCTCCTCTTCTTTGATATGAAGTGATACGTCTCTAGATGCACACTTCTCCTCTTCCTTCAGCTCCTCCTCCTCCTCCTTCTCCTCGTGTTGGTGATACTGTCGGAGTCGGATATGCCAAGCGAGGCTGCAGACAGCAGACACGGTTTTGAACTGGTGGACAACTCCTCTGGGGATGAAGTAGATGTCATCGTGGTAGAGTTGGATCCGGGCGTATCGGATCCCCTCCCTCCTCAGCTGGTTCAGCTTGGCATCATCGATCCATTGTACGCACTGTGGAGGCAGTCAGAGGAACATGTGAGATTCAGTGGTCCCTCAGTGAAATGAACAAATATTTTTATTCTTGTATGGTACAAAGACAAGAATTTATTATGATCATGTATTGCAAAAAATAAAATTATTGTAAGTGTATTACACTGATAATTGATTACAAAACTGACGATGTCGCATATTAGAATTCAAACAAAAGGGCTGGGTATAGAGTTTTGGTATTTTTTGCACGTAAAGCTGCATTACTTGACTTTTTTGGACACTTGGGGATGATGCAACAAAATGTAAACAACTTCACTTATATCACTACATAAAGTTTTTATGGAGAAAATGGTATCATCTTATCATCACATTAAGCATTATGAAATGGAGCAACATTCATTTGGAAGAAAATGTTCACTCATTTTGTGACTTTTGGCCTTTTGACACATGTAAACAGCATTTTATGTCACTGTAAACAAACTTGTCAGAAACTTTCCCTCCGTTTTTGGAAATGGGTGCCAACTCCTGCGAAAAATATCTTAAGCAGTTAACTGCCACACTCTGTTCATTGGCTAGTCGTATTGGCAATGGGTAGGTTTACAGTGGGTTTTATCTAAGCTCTGTCATTGAAAGATATACGGCTAACCAAATGCTTAGAATCTTCTACCGCTCCCATGGTATCTGTGGTATCCGTATTCTAAGGAAGGAGATGCTGCGTCAGCTTCATCAAGAAAGACACAACAGCCTGAAAAAAGAGAAATGGAACTCCTCTGTGGCGTTTAAAACGTTCATGGTTAAAACACCATCCAGCAAGCGTGCACAAATGCGGACCTGTGAGCATGGGGTTGTGAAGGACTGACCCTGCATGCTCGCAACCGCACTACAGTTGCTCGCTTGTCAGGTTTTCTTTTGAGATTCGCTCTCACTACAATAATAGCAAAGTTCCTATGTGAGTAATGACCGTATGTTTGGTAGCTGTAGATATAAACTGTTAGTTGTGCAGCTTCAGGGGATGTTTTTTTAATAAGTTTCATCTCAAAGGCACAAAAAAGAATCTCTGTTTTCCGCTGTACCCTACCAGGCACAATTAATAAGTCTGACCCACCTGAGACAGCGGAGGTTCATGGAGGTCCAGCTGCAACCTCATGACCACATCTGGGAAATCTCCGGCGTGGAAACACACGACATCTTTGGTGATCCGGGCAGGAGCGTAGCTGCTGTAAAGCAACAGACAAAGTCCTGTTTACTGATCTGAGGTAAAATCTGAACACAAAAACATCAGCAACTTCCAGGTAGCCATCTGGTGGTGATATGAGATTTGTTATTTGAGATATGTGAAATACAGTTGTGCGGATCGATACAGAAATATCAATACATCTGATCCCAACTGTCTCAGTTCAGATCTATTTTCATATTAAAATATCGATATCTAGACTCAGTCATTTGGGGTAAATGTGTATTTTATCAGGGACACACAGGAAACAACTCACACCATCACCATCTAGTCTAAATATTACCCTGTTAACAAGAACCACTTCTCCTTCTGCCTTCTATAATCATATGCAAACTACAGCTCTATAAATGAGTGAGGCGTCACTGACAGAGTGGACATTGATAGTGGCTGACCACAGACGCTGTCACGTGGAGCTTTTTCAGTTCTCAGTACAGCAGAGAACTGTCATCTGACCTTCTAATGTTTCTACTGTACTTTTATGTAATTTGTTGCTTTGCCAGATTTTGCTGATAAATCAAATATACATGCTAGTAAATTCTCAGATTTAGATAAGTATATGCATTTTCCTTTAGTCTGAGGCCCAACAGGGAAATTAGGTACGCAGGGGTGTTTCACCTGGAAGTTACTGTAAACAAACGTGTGTATTTGTGAACTGGACGTGATGAGGTAAAATCATGTCACTGTGTACTTACTCCTCTCCGCAGCGCACAGCCTTCAGCACACCGACAGCAGCAGTAGTTTGTCTCTCAAACCCCTGACCGATGTGGTCGGCGTGGGCTCTTGTCCGGTCCTCGAACAGCATCTCCCTGGGCTCACTGGCTCTGGGTAGATACTGCAGGTTCTTTATCTCATTGGTGGACCTGAAATGCATTTATTCACAGCGTTTAGCACAAGTTCAAGACAAGCAGTGTTGAACTAAAAGCTGATAGTAATTTAGTGGTTTTGCTACAATAGCTTTACTTCAAACTTCTCTAGAAAATAAGGATGCTGGTGAGACGGTAACAGCTGTGCACTGGCAATTTACAGACTCAATATGTCAACTCACCTTTTCCTTTTGAAGGGTGATTTTGGCATGTCTGCCATGGGGATCATCTGTTCTCCAGGTCTGACCCACATGATGGGGCCGTCGTCGCTCTCAGTGGGGCTCTGCAGCCGCAGACTGGAGAACGTTCCCCAGGGCAGAGTCCGCTGCATAAACAGAGTGAGAAAATTCAGAGTTACATAATGGCTCATTACAGACATTCACACGTCCACTGACTGTAGGGGTGTTCACATTCACAGATGTAATAAACACACTAACCTCCAGAAAGGGAGATTCCTCTAACATGTTGATGAACTCTGGGAAATAGTCTCCAACCTCCTCGTCAACAGCTCCGACCAGACTGACCTGCCGCATGGCCCCGGCACGGTAAGTTCCCTGGGAATATGTCCGCTTCACCTGCAGGAGGAGAACACGGAGAAAACGGATCAGACTTTCACCAGAGAAGCATCAAAATATCCGACATGCGATTTACTGCCAGTTTTAAACATCAAATGCACCTTTAATAGAAATCACGTTTGCCTTTAAATTGAGGCGAAAAACTGTTGCCGTGACCTTTCAAATGCCTTTAATAAAGCACTCATTTGAGGAACATCAGCATCTGCTTGGTCGTTAACAGCATCTTAAATACAAAGATTTAGGTCTTTGGACAAGTTCCAAAACACCACACTCATCAAGATAGGCAAATGTCAACACAGGACAAATCAAAAGGCAAGTTACAAGTTACATGTTATAGAGACATTAGTGCAAAAACCATCGGAGACTTTCAGGCACTGTTAATTATCAAATCTAGAAATAGGAAGACAACAAATATTACTTCCGCTTCACATGGGCCCCTCGTCAGACATTAAGACTCAACCGAACGAAGCAATGTGAATGGGATTTAATGAAGCAATAATAATGTCTCAAAACAAATCATAAACCTTTATTATGTGTCAGTCTGGTGATTCAACTCTAATGACATTGAGGTTCTAGTTTGTGTGGTTCTGTTACTGCACTGCAACATACTGAAAGATGTAACAAAGATGTTGTTGTTGATGGGAGTCCTATGTAATGATGGATGAAAATATACAGAAGTATATACAATAAGTACAAATTGTACAATGTGATATATGCATATTACATACTTATGATGCGCAATAATGATTTGTTTCGAGCGGATACAGACGATAGATAGTTACCTGCTACGGATAAGAGAACAGTTCTCATTTTTAGATTTTCAAGATAAGATCCTAACGTGTAGTTTAAGCACACCTGAGGGGAGGAAAGACTAAGATGTAGGGACCGAGGATTGATGATACTTCACTGCTCTAGTTAGATTTGATGTGTTAAAAGACCTTTTCTCTCCTCTCTGAATCTTTGAGGAACATGTATTACAAATTACAATCTTGTCGTTTTCCTGTCAAACTGTAAAAAAAAAAATCCATCCACACTGGCAGCAACAGGTTTGACTGACATGACATCCAGTGTGAAGGAGGATAACAAGGGGACAAATGAAGCAGCTCACCTCATTTCTAATTTTGTGATTCATCTGACTTAATGCGCATATAGCTGTTGGGTAGAGTATTGTACAGATTGATTAGATAACGCTTGTTGCTGTCGTCTACACTGCATGGCTTTGCTCAGGTGCAGCAGTTGACGTCATGAGCACAACAGGCTGCGCATGCTGTCGTAGTTCTTATTTGTTTGTTCCTTGTTTATTGTGGTAGAGAACAAACCACCAGCTGTATCAGAGTAAGGTAAATGCTGGCTACAAATTATCGACCTCATTTATTGGCTACAGTTTCACAGATGCCCATTAAAAGTTGTAAATATAGACTCCCAATATCTGGCTAATAAGTGTTCGGTCCAATTAGAAGTCTGTGACTTCCCGTTCTCACTGCTTTCACTAGATGTCTGTTCTATACTTGCACTTACTTTTATTGTTATTCATAGCTCTGCTTTTCTGTATTTAATATTAATGACCGCTGTATATGAGCCAAATTGCACAGCAGGGACGTTAAAGCTTTCCTCTGAACACTGCCAAACAGTAAAATATTGTACATGTAGAGTAAAGCAAGGTGCAAAGTACAAACGACGGTACAACCCACGTAGCGGTTACTATGTTAAGTTACTATGAACAACAATGTACAGACATGTGGCAGATTTACTATGTTACGAATGTTATGAATTACAGGTTAGAAAATATAGAGCTTGATCTGAAAACAAAGTAGAAGCCATTTCAGAGTTGCATCACACTGTAAGAAGGAGATGTGATGACAACACTGAGAATAGGAGTTAATGTTTGCCTTGTTTCGACAATAGATACTGACACCAGACACTGACTGAATTAATATGGTCCTGTAAGTTTATTTAACTACTGCCAACATGTTAAAATAAAAAAAAATTTGTTCATTAAAAATGTCCTTATACTTTTTTTGAATTTTTTTTTCAGTAATTGTTGCTATATCCTCTCTCAAAGTGTATTTGGCTTCGTTTACCACTTCAACACAAATTGTTTAATAAGGAAAAACAAAAAAGTCAAAACATGCTGCAGCATCACAAGATGCCGGGCAGCTCTGGTTGGAAACAGTGATTGTCAAAGTGAGACTTGAAGCCCCCTGGGGTCACTGACACACACAGGAACAAAACACTGTGTTAATACTGTAGTATGAGTGAAAAGTTAATATTTCAGGCTACTGAGAAAAGCTTTACGATAAATTGCACGTTGTATCTGTTCCATGTAATATCTATAGACGCTCCGTCATCTGAACACTGCTGCTGCACCATCTCTGGCATTGAAAACACGATCCACACCATCAAGTTCAGTTAAGCCCAAACCTGGCTGAATAAGAAAAAAAAAATATGCTGACAGTTGCGTTGAGTTTGGTTTAATTGAGAATAGCAACAGGATGAAATGCACCATCTGCACTATGTCGGTAGCAGAGGAAGTCCTGATGCCAGACGATCTGAAGCAATATCTGATTACAAAGCACTCGGAGTATCAGTGCGATCAACACAGAGTGAGAGAGAGACCCCGTGGAAACATTTTCTTCACAGCGAGGGGTCCCTGGGCTTGAATATTTTTTGGTTTTCCTGACCTAAATCGAGTCTCCCCGTTTCTAAAACGACGTTAGAAAAATTGATTGGAGTGTAGGATAGAAATCGCTTCTGACTGCTTTACAAATATCATTTAACTTACTGCTCTGTCAGGTGGACAAGATTTCTTAATCACGCCTTAGTCTATGGAAGATATACAGTAAATAAATAGTTAATAAATAAACATAAATGAATAAATTGTGCATCATTACTATGATGTGATGATAATTGATGTTAATGTAATTCTGGAGGGAAACGCTGTTTTGGACAGACAGAGAAAAAATGTAAAAACATAAAACTGGATCGTCTGAATGCAAATCTTGTGTTTTTTCATGAAAAATGATCTTACAAACAATCAAAGACAAAAGATTTAGATAATAATTTATCTCAGACTGGACATCTGCACTGGTGGTGTTCATAATCTTTTTTTCTGACCCATGTTCAAAATCCTATTTATATCCTGTCAAACTGTCACAATCTTTAAAGAAGAAGTCAAATAATTATTTTATACTTATTCAGAATTACGGATCATGATCAGAAACTCCAGTGAACACAACACCCTTAACTTTATCACTCACTCAAGTAAAGAGATGACAACAACAATGAACCATTAATGAATGCAGAGACGTGGACTTGTGTTCATTAAATAAATTTAGTACCCGTGAAGCTGATTTTACTCTCCAGCTAAATAAAACTATCAACACAAACAAAGGGTAGTACAAACCATTTTACGATCATTTTGAAGGATGTAACGACTGTGATATGATGCACCATTAGTAAAAACAATCAATTTGCATCACAACTTTCATTTTCACTGCGGAAAAAAAACAAACTACTAAAATCCTGATGATGTGACGTTTGTTGGAGTCTGAGCCAAACTAACATGTTTTCTGACAGCTGGAGAGCAAGATGTGCGACTTCCTTATGATGGGGTTTCGGTCACATAATTCATCAAGACTGCAGCTTCTTGCTACACCTGCCCATACTGCAATCTCAATAATGTTTTCATCATCTGTGCAGCCCTAATGAAGACTACAGTGCCATCACTTTTACAAAGCATACAACAACTTTCTTGAACACAAAGACAATTAAACTTTCTTTTGATGCTGACATCAAAGCACAAAGGTGTCGTTGTCGTCATCAAGCGCTCCAACAGAGAAACTATTATGTGAAGTGGCGAACAACGTGAAACACACCAAGAGGCCTTTCTGCTCCACAAGACAAACCTGGACACTAAAACAGTGAACGCAGGAGTAAAGATGGCTCGAGGCAATTTGGACAAAGACTGATGCACAGATAACTTCAAACCACAAAGAAACGGTTGATGTGTTGTTTCAGCTTTCGGCAGCTGCGTGCGTGCAGCTCACACCTCCAGAATACGAACTGGCACTTCACGGTATCCGACTGGACAGTTCAGCCCTCTTACACTCAGAGCCTTTTTTTACCGTTTGGCACATAAGAGAAGAAAGATAATACAAAGACAAACATCTTACCTGAGAGTGGAAGTTGACCATGGTTGTCGTCTCTATGTCCTTCTTCCCGAGCACCTCCATCTTCACTGGTGCATTGGGAAACTTGTAGGAGAAGTAGTCCAAGAAGTCTGGGAGGTAGGATGCTGCTCCATGGATGATTCCCATCACAAAACATGCAGCCTGGGCCTCGTCCTCGCTGAATGACAGGGTCACAAACTCCTGGGCGAAACGCTGCATCTCAGCCGGGGACAGAGAGGAGAGCTGCTCGCTGTAAGCGTGCGCCACAGACGCTCCTCCATTGGCCTGCTGTTCGATGTGGATCAGGTGCCCAAACTCCAGGCCGGGCAGTCCCGGCGCTGGGGTGCAGTGGAGCGGGGAGCTGTAGCCAAGCCTGTCCCTGACCATGGAGGAGATGGAGGCAGAGGTAGCGGATGCTGGATCCTGGTGGTGTTGTTGTGGTGCTGTGTTGGAGTGGAGTAGATTGCTGTTGTTGATGCTGTTATTGTTCCCGTTAATTCGACTGAGGAACTCTGGCAGAGCCAGGGACACTCCTGAGCACACCGTCTGGCACGAGCGATGGTACATTTTGGGTCGGCTGTGCCGCTCCTTCACCCGCTCGCCATCTTTGTGCTTCTTTTTCTTCTTCTTCTTGAGTTTCTTGAGCAGGAGGTCTTCCTCTGAACCAGCTTTGGGCTTCTCCGAAGACTCTGTGATGGAGGGAAAGACATTTTTATAGAGTGAGTACAATGTCCTGCTTCATTTGAGGCCTGTAATATAAACGTGAGACGGGGACTTCAAGTGACACATTAATATACTCTGAATTTTGACAACATCAGTGCAAAAGTATTAAGAGTTATTTATTTAACCAGGTAATGCTAAAAGTACATTATGTACTGTAAGTGTTTGTAATTTGCATCAAGATTACATGTGTGACATTTTCCCTCTAAAAATAGTTTATTCAAATTTTAGATAAATTGTTATTAATTTAGATATTTTAATAATATTCAACTAATCTGCTCTGCTTTAACTTGATTTGTAATGATGCATAAGTGACTTAAGCAAAGTTATCTCAATATAGAAACCATGACACTTCATCTAGAAAAAAAAAACATATTTAAGACAAAGTTCTCCCAAAAAATAACAATAAAACATAAACAAACACTTTTCATCCCAATAAATCATCGTTATATTTCACCTCTACCTTTCTGTGGTGAAATCACCTCCCCGTTTTCTCTTGCAATGTCATGTACAGGTGGCAATGTGTGATTTTTCCACTCTTTATTCTTCTCCTTCTTCTTCTCCCTGTCTTTCTCCTTCACACGGTGGTCTGAGAGGAGCAGGAGAGGAGCCACAGTGAGCTGAACCGCTGAGCAGCATTAACTGACGAACAAACATTTCCACGTGTATATATATATATATCACCATCTGGGCCTAATAAATACTGGGGCCTGTGGTAGTGAAAATTATGTAATAATCCAATAAATCATTTTATTACAGTGTTGCTTCAGCTACGGTGTTTAATTTGCCCGTGAAGTGTTTGAACAGAGCGCAGTAGTGAGCAGGCTGCCTGTGCTGTCTTACCTCTCTGGAGCATTTTCATGTCGCCGTTCTCGGTCTTTGTATGGCAGCTAGCTGGGCTCACTCTCTCCACACCGACGGCTGAGCTCCGCTGCGCTTCGCTGCTTTTCTCCTTCTCCTTGTGGCGCTTCTCTTTGGCCTTTTTCACTTTGGGCGGCGAGGCGAGGAAGTTGCTGATTTTGAAGATTTTCCGAGCGGGAGTCGCTGGCACCGCGGCGGCGGTGGAGTGGCTCGCCTTGGCCGGGCCGAAACTCCATTTCGCTGGGCTCCCACAACTCTGCTTCCCGTTGTGTTTTTCCCCTGCGCACACCTCTCCGTTCAGTTTCCTGTGCTTCAGGCCCTTCTCCTCCACCCGGACCTTCTTAGGGGGTGGTGGGTAAATGTCGCTGGAAGACTGCGGTCGGCTCTCCGGTGGCCGTTTAGCTATCAAGGGTTTAGGGGAATTTGTTTTGCTGTTTGCTGCGAAATGCATGGAGTCCACGGCCTCGGCCATCTTGGAAGTTTCTATTTTTTACGGTCAGACGTAACTGGTGCGTGAGAGCCAGGCAGGGGGCGGGGCTTCGAGGGTTACGTAAGACGCACGTAGGAGGGAGGGCAGCAGACAGGATTGTTTACAGCCTGCAGGACGAGCAGCAGCACCGAGCTGCTCACCGTGCAGGTGCACTGACTGCAACATCACCAGCAACACTGTGGAGTCCAAATCATTATAATGATTATTTAACTCATAATATGACGTTTTATCATTTCTAAATTGTATCTAATTGTATCTATAATTTCAACTTCCTTTTCCATATTTATGACTTTCTAACTAGATACTTTGTATCTCACTTTTTGTCTCGTAATTGACTTTTAATCTCATAATAATGACTTTTCACCTCATAGTTAAGACGTTTAACTCTTAATTTTAATTAAATAGCTCATAATTATGTCTTTTTATTTCGTAATTTTGACTTTTTGTCTCGATTGTGACACCTTTTTATGTCACAATCAACGTTTAACTTCATGATTACGACTTTCGATTTCATCATTATTATTGACATCAAGCTTAGTTTTCATTTTTTTTCTTTCTTTAAATGGGAAATGGGCTTCCTTCACAAGTTTTTGAGATAATGGTGTGATGGTTAATGTTTAATAAATGTTTAATGTTTGTTTATTCGGACATGTTAAAAGACAAAATAAGACAATAATAAAAAAAAAAAAAAAAAAAAAGCAAACAAGCTTTGAAAACATCAGGTATACAGCAAAATCACTAAAGCCCACCAGAGAAAAGCAAACAAACAAAACTGTTCAACTCTTGCACAAGAAGAAAAGTCTCGATTTTAAAATATGCATCATTTTGTTATAGGCTTTTTTAATATCTGGACTTCCTCGTGCATATAGTAGTGTTTAGTTTTAAACCATTTTAAACTAGTTGAGTTATTTATAAGATGCACAGTGTTCTCCAGGATATATTGTCCAATTTCTAAATGTGTCAACACATTACATAAAGTATAGAACATTATAGTCTAAATAGACTTAAATTCCAAGGGTACAGAATGATCCTGTATTCTTAAGTATTTCTTAAACATACCACTAGGTGGCAGTATAGTGGTGGAAATACATCAAGTTGCCTTTTTGTCTGTGGAAATGATCACTGATCCTCACAGATGTTGGGAGGTGTCATTTGAAAATGTTCTCATCTCTGTTGCACAACAACACTTTGTTAGTCACTTCTTTTCTTGCTTCCAGGATCTAAGTACTATTACTGATGTAATGTCAACATTAAGTAATTAAATACAATGCCTAAATGCTTTCTTTCATAACACACTTGTGTTGGATAAAAGTTATCTTGTTATGACAGAAAACAGAAACTAATTCTTCAATGATGTGGTGAGTTGCATTTCTCTCAGCCGCTCCGTCAAATGCTCCTCTCCTCTCGGTCCGCATCCATTTATACTCTCCTCTGGTCCGTATCTGCAGCCGCTAAAGTAGGAGTGTTAATTTGCCCGGGGAGATTGGAAAGTTAGCGTACACATTGTTCATCAGCGTTGACATTGGCTTACTCTAAAATGAGATTTGTTTATTACTTTTGACCCAAATTGTTCATTGGGCAAATGTGACACTTAAACAGTTGCCATAGAGAAGAAGACTCAGTTTATCGCAGGTATTTTTAGATCCAGTAACACGAGGCAGTACACAGAGAGTAATCCTTCACGGCACCTTCAGCAGTGCTGGAAAGTTTGTGCCCGATCATTTGAGGTATTTGTACTTAATTTTACACAATTCTGATATAAATGTGGCACGTTTTACCCCATTGTATTTATCTGACAACTATAGTTGCTTTCCAGAGAAAAGTAAAAACGAAAAAGGTCTTGTAAAATGTTATGCATTGTTCAAAATAAAAGTGGCACTATGTGGTTTGGAGAAGAAGTTCAAACTCTATTAATGATTTACCAATACAAACTCAGAAATGTTATTTGTTACCATAACTGAATGAACAAGCTGTTCTCGGTAGAAAAGAAGAACACTGTTTGAAGCTAGAAAGTTGGCAGGGTCCGCCACATATAAACAAAGTAAAACAAAATAAAACTATAAAACTCTTTTAAGGTCAGTTTGTTTATTCAGTCGTGAAACCAAGAGAAACAAAACTACACAGTGCACATTTAATCTAACAGCAAATAAGACTATTCGAATGTGCTCCACCTTGACCAGCACATTAATGCATCATTAAAGCATCTGATAATATTACATTGTCAGGACAGGACACTCAGGGGCTAAATACTCTGCGTTCAGTTCTTTTACTTTTGTGCAATTTTTGAGTAAAACGTACGTAGTTTTATTAGAGTAACATTTTCAGTGCAGGACTACACTTAGGAAGCAAGAATTTTCATGGTCTTACTGTTACTTTTACTCAACCAAATGATCTAAATTCACTCGTCCACCAATGAGCTTCAGTATTCTGGATAAGAAAGCAAGTCATCATTCTGACTTATACTGTCTGAAGTCTCTGATGTAGATTTTGTACAGAGAGGAGAAAAGGTCATATGACTTGTGTTTCTGTGATGCACTCAGTCACACCTTTATGTGCAGTTACATCTCCACCCACACGGTTTCTATGCACCACAGAAAGGAAATAACAGTCCTTATAGTTACATTTAAATATACCTTAAAAATGTGAAATATTCTCTCTTGTGTTTCAAAAAAACAATTTATTTCTCGTGCATATCAGGGCCTCAAGAATGTGCACTTTACCTTCCGAGTCCACTCCCGCTGGGCAGAAGGCGACAGCAGGAGGAGAGAGATTCTTAAATATAAATTTCAAACAATGTCTTAATAAAGTCCAGGCTTTTGGACCAGAAGCAAATTGACCAGACGTTATCTGGTGTTGGCCCGCTGTAGGAAATCCAGCCCAGATGTGAGGGACACTCGGTTGTTTCCTCTTCGAGAGTCTCTATCAGTCAATTGACAGATGAAGAACCTCCTCACACATGGCAAAGGAATGTATCGGTTACTGCAGAATTAAGGACTTGGCGGTGACGGTTCATGCGAATATGAATATGGGTGCGTGTGTAGGAGTGATACTTTTAATTTAAAACCGACACATACCGATCCACGTGATTAAAGCAGGTGTTGTATCATATAACTGTTTTGCTAAATGCATACATGTTTGTCAGTAGATTAATTCAGTCCAGGTAGGTTTATACCTTCAGGCAGGCAGGCTGAGTGTGGTATTACAAGAGGCTGGCGCTGCTCTGTGACAGCCGTTGGGTTAACTCCAGTCAGCTGGAAACGGGACACTTATGCACATAACAGACATGACCGACGACACTGGCTCCTCTGCCCAAAGTGGAGGGAGATGAAGTGGTCTGCCAGGAAGCCCCGGCAGCAACGCCGGACTGATGGTCAGATGTTTGTTCTAGTCTGAGTGGAAAAAACCACAGTGTTTACACAATCCAGGACAGAGAGTGGGCCAAGCCAGCTCACTGGGGGAATTCAAAACACTGTATCCCAAGAGGGCACCCTGAAAAAAACCTGCTGTCCATAAATGGGTAAAGCCAGGAGGAGTGAGGGTATAAATGGGAATAATAGAGATCCTGGCTGTGCTGTTGAGATCAGATACACTTAGATTAGTTCCTATCGAATGAATCGACGCTGTTAACCCCCAAGAACTGCAACAATTATTATTGTTCCTCGTGCAGCCGCATGCACCAGGTTGGTTTGTTGTGGCTAAGCTGCGACTATGAGATTCATGCTTGGCTGTGCTGTAAAAGCTGTGACTGTGATAATAAATCGATCCGGCCGAGTGTTCAGACAGAAGTCCCGAGAGAGTGTAAACATTTCTCTCGCACTATTTCTCAGAGTAAGCGTTGAAGTGCTGAAGCGACTGTGAAAGGTGAAAGGACTCTTGGCTTTTATCCTGCCAACAGTTGTCAAATGTCAAATGAGCTCATAGCTGCAGGGGAGGACGGCTCCAACTTGCAATGTAAAGTCATACGTTACCACCTTCATATATACACAGATTAAAAGGCTTTGTTGAGACATGTTATAGCTTAACCCAACGGTTAAAAACTTTGATTGAAGCCTTTTTTTTTTGTTAGCATTTGAAGTCATCACACTCATCCAAGGTTAACCTCTGGGCCTGTGACGTTCTGCATGGAGCCATTTTCTCCGTCCTCTACACGTTTTTAATTTTTAACCTGGTGGTTCCCACACTCCTCTCGCTAAACAAATGGTTTCCTTTGTCATTATAAAAGGACAGCTGAGAAATCTCTCCAGCTTTGTGCAGTCAGAGCAAATGGCCAGTGTGAGAGAGACAGAACAAAAATGCACGAGGGTCACGTTTCATCGCAGTCGAAAAACAAGACAATTTCGGCGGACTAACAAGGATTGAAAATGGACAAATTTCTGAAACATCAAACGCTTGCATTGCATGCTATCACTCATATCTCATCTCCTGTGGTTGGACTGACATTTACACCCCCGGGTCTGAGAAACTAAAGCCTCATTATCTAAACTCCCTGCCAAGCAGATGCCTCATTTAGTTCATGTGACTGTATTTTCTCTCTTCCTTTTTTTCTGACTATATGTAGACACACAGAACCAAAATCGCACATGGACGGACAGTCTGCACACTATGGGCTTAGCTTCTCCACCCAGATGTTGGCTCACAATTCTGAGCACTTGTTGAGGATTAGCACTGTCTGAATAAAGTCAATAGTACTTGAATAGTTTGAATCAAGCAGCCTTCTTGGATAAATCTAACATTCCTGACTGTCATCTCTCAGCAGCTAAACCCAACCAAACAGCTTATAGTGAAAGATACAGATAAATTATGTCTTTATAGATTTGAGTGACAAACTTTGGCTTTGGCCCATCAGCAAATAAAATGCTTGAAATGCATATTTTGACCTGTTGCATATGTCGATCATATGTTTGTAAAGCTGCTGACAGGAAGCGTGGGATACGTCTGCCAAAGCAACTGTGACACACATGTATATGCACGGCCGAGATACTACATCACGGAGCGATAATGCATAACGAATGGTCTTCATTAAGTGATTACAATGAGGACACACTGGAATGTAATAATAGGATTACGATAAGACACGCGCTCTTGAAAGCTTTCACAGTTTGCCTTTCTTCCTTCTTCAGGATTGATTTTGAGCTGTTACGGCTAATTCTGTTTATGTTACAAAGCAGAAATATTTTAACATCTGCTCACGCTTCAAGCTTATCATCCACAATCTCAGAGAGACCATCTACTGGGAAGTACATCCACATAATCCTCCTCTCACCCTCACTGTTTGTCTTTCACCTGTTTTCCTCTCTGAGCTTCTCGCTCCTCATTTCTCTCACAGACTCACTTTCCACTGAGCAGCTCCATCAGTTCTCCCTCCCTTCCTCTTCTCCCTCCCACCTTACCTCCTCCTCTCACTGTCACTGCGCTTCTCAGACTGAGGTGGGTCCTTTTAACACTCTCTCCCGACTCTCCTTTTACTCTTTACTCGGGACGTGATGAGGTTAACAGCACTGTGCATCTGTGGGACCCTGCTGGCCTTCACGAGTCTCTCTTGGACCACGGTGGACTCTGATGAAGGCGACCTCCTGGAGCAAGATGGATTTGGGCCCTGCGCCGCAACTCTGAGACCTGGGGGGCCGTGCAGACATGGGCAGGATGAGAGTACGTGCCCCTACCTATTCAGTATGCCGCCGCTGACTGTCTATTTGCCAAAGCAGCTCAGTGAGCTGGAGAAGATCGTGGAGGATCTGCAGAAGCTAAAGGACAATGTGGATCAGCTGCGGAGGATGTGCGCAGACTGTACAGTAAGCCAAACTGAGAGAGAGTGTGGAAGGCAGAGAGAAAGAGAGCATGAAAAGCTGAATGAGAAAGGTACGGAAAGACACAAGGATGAGAGGAACTCACTGAACGAGAGAAATCCTGAGAGATTAAAAGAATTCAGACAGGAGTGTGGGACAGACAGGCTTAAACCAGGAAAGTCTATGAAAGGAGATGGTGACACTGACTCCGGAAAAAGAACAACTGTGGAGGAGAAAGGGAGAAAGAAGTGGGAAACAGAAAGAGAGAGCAATAAAGGGGTCGTAAAAGAAAATGAGGATGAAGAAACCCGAAAAGTAGTTGCAGAAAATGATGGAAAAACTCAGAGAGAGGGGGCAAAAGTAAAGGACGAATTGGGGCAGGCAAAGGTGCCAACTGCTGGAGGAAATGATAAAATAGTGGATATTGTCAGAGAAAAGGTTGTTGAAAGAAATAACAAAGAGAGAGAGACAGACAGGAATAAAGAAAAGGGTGGGAGAGGGATTTCAAAGGGAGATCGAGAGGATATGTTGGAGAGCGGAAAAGAGAGGAGGATTACAACTAATATAAAAAATAAGGAGAAAAAAGAAGAAAGTGACCGTCACGTGTGGCGAGACAAAACAAAGGAAGCGGAGAGAAACACCCAAACTGAGGAAGACGGGGGCAGTGATGGAATAAAGATGTCTGTGGACCGTGGTGAGCATACAAATAAGGAGCAGGAGCAGAACAGGGAGGAGAAGAAAAAGGAAATGGAAAGGGGAATAAAAGTGGATCGAAATAATGAGAAACCGAAACAGACTGAGAGCATTGGGCGCGCAGAAAAAGAGAAGACTATAAAAGAGGGGGAGGTGGAGGAGGAGGAGGAAAGGGAGATCAAAACAGAAGTAGGGAAAACAGTCCAGAGTGTACAGAGCGACAGTGATGGAGAATTATCATCCAGCAAGCCAATCGAGAGGACAGACTTTGTTTCAATCAGGCCAACCCCTCACTTTACCACGACTGTAGCTCCAAGGCACGACTTCAAGGACTCAAACGAAGCTGAAACCTTTACGTCATCTATTCCATCTCCTCCTGCGTCCAGCTCAACTTCACGTTTGCTCACAGGTGTTGATCAAGAGATGACAATAACTGCTGACGGGCTACCAACTCAAAGCAAAGGCCTTGGAGCAGCTGACATTTCTGAGCACCTGCACCCTGATGTGGAGGCTGGTGTTAGGACCACAAGTAGGCCAACAATAACAGCCACAGTCGGCACACTTGGTGGCCCCGCACAGCAGATAACCAGAGCCACTAAGAGGGTCACTTCTACAACCAGCGCAAGACCTGGGGCAGGCCTCCAGGGGCGAGTTAGCTCAACTATGGCAAATACAACCACCACGACTCCTCATCAGAATTTACACACAACTACATTCCCAGGAGTCGCAGGCCGCAGCCGTTGGACAGCCAAAAAGAACATCAGCTCAAACACTAAAACTGGAGTAAAACCTCTTCCAGGCCGTGGACCAAAGCCCGGTGAAAATCATAAACCAGCAATTAAGCCTGAAGTAGACCGAAGGCTTAAAAAACCTAAGAATGACCGTAAACCTGATCGAGCTCCTTTGCTTGACAAAAAGACAGAACGTGACCAAAAGCAGAAGCCTTCTCACCAAAAACCTACAACGGACCAGAGATCTAAACCTGACAAAGGCCCAAAACGAGACCAATTTCCTCCGACTGATAATTTACCAACTGATCAAAGTAGAACTAATATTCAAACACCTAATCTTGACCAAGAACATACAACTGAACAAAACCAGTTACCTGTTCAGAAGCCAAAATCTCATCAGAAGTCTTTGCTTCCGGTCCAGAGACCTACATCACATCAGAGACCTGAAACTCTAAACAAAACTGGTTCTGACAAAGACCCTCAAACTGACCAAGACCCTGAAATCCCAAGTAACAATCAGAACTCGAAAAAACCTCTTCATCCTCTGAAAACAGACAAACTTGACCAGAAGCACAAAAAGACAAAAAGTGAAGAAAAAACTAACCCGGATCAAAGGTCAACAATAAACCAGTATGTTTCATCTGTTCAAGATCCTGAACCTGAAAGAACTAAAACACCTAGCCTCACGCCAAAACCTGACCAAAATCCTGTAAGAGAAGTGTTTGAAAACCCTGATGAAAGTCCTTCACCTGAGCCTAAATCTGTCCAGCACTTATCACCTGGACAAAAGCTCACACCTGATCGTACCCAGATCAAACCCTCTGATCAAAAACCTAAACCCAACCAAACGCCAAAAACTGAAGGAAAACAAAAACCTGATCAAAAGACAACTACAAACCATTATGTCCCCTCTTATCAAGAGCCTGATCCTGAAAGAGGTGAAACAGCTAGCTTCAAGCCAGAGCCAGACCAAAATTCTGGAACAGAATTTAAAGAAACTTCTGAAATAAATCCTACGACGGAGCCTAAATCTTTCCAAGACTTATCACCTGGACAAAAGCTCACACCTGATCGTACCCAGATCAAACCCTCTGATCAAAAGCCTAAACCCAACCAAACGCCCAAAACTGAAGGAAAACAAACAACGGATCAAAGGTCAACAGTAAACCAATATGCACCATCTGTTCAAGAGCCAGATCCTGAAAGAAGTGAAACAGTGAGCCTCGCGCCTAAACCAGACCGAAATCCTGTAACAGAACTGTTTGACAACCCTGATGAAAGTCCTTCACCTGAGCCTAGATCTGTCCAAGACTCTTCATCTGGAAAGAAGCTTACACCTGATCGTACCCTGATCAGACCCTCTGATCAAACACCTAAACCCAACCAAAATCATTTCACGGAATTCAAGGAAAACTCTGATATAAATCCTACGATGGCGTCTAAATCTGTCCAAGACTCCTCATCTGGAAAGAAGCTTACACCTGATCGTACCCTGATCAATCCCCCTAATCAAAGGCCTAAACCCAACCAAAATCCTTTCACAGAATTTGAGGAAAACTCTGATATAAATCCTACGACGGAGCCTAAATCTGTCCAAGACTCATCATCTGAAAAAAAGCACCCACGTGATCGTACCCTGATCAAACCCTCTGATCAATTACCCAAACTCAACCAAAATCCCAAAACTGGAGAAAAACAAAAACCTCATGAAAGGTCAACAATAAAACAAACTGTCCCCTCTTATCAAGAGCCTGAACCTGAAAGAACTGAAACAGCTAGCTTCACACCAAAACCCAAACAAAATCCTGAAACAGAATCATTAGAAAGTTCAGATACAAATCCTTCGCTTGAGCCTGACTCTGTCCAAGACTCATCGCCAGGACAAAAGCTTAAACCCGATCGTACCCAGATCAAACCCAAGGATCAAAAGCCTAAACCTCACATTAAGCCAAAAACTGAAGGAAAACAAAAACCTGATCAAAAGTCAAAATTAAACCAATATGTCCCATCTGTTCAAGAGCCTGATCCTGAAATAAGTGAAACTGTGAGCCGCAAACCAAAACCCAAACAAAATCCTGCAGCTGAATTTGAGGAAAATTCTGATATAAATCCTACGACAGAGCCTAAATCTGTCCAAGACTCATCTGGACAAAAGCTTACACCTGATCATATCCTGATCAAACCCTCTGATCAATTACCCAAACCCAACCAAAATCCAAAAACTGAAGCAAAACAAAATCCTGATGAAAGGTCAACAATAAAACAAACTGTCCCCTCTTATCAAGAGCCTAAATCTGAAAGAGGTGAAACAGCTAGCGTCACACCAAAACCCAAACAAAATCCTGGAATAGAATTATCAGAAAATTCAGATACAAATCCTTCGCCCGAGCCTAACTCTGTCCAAGACTCATCATCTGGACAAAAGCTTAAACCTGATCGTACCCTGATCAAACCCAAGGATCAAAAGCCTAAACCTCACATAAAGCCAAAAACTGAAGGAAAACAAAAACCTGATCAAAAGTCAACAATAAAACAAATTATCCCCTCTGTTCAAGAGCCTGATCCTGAGAGAAGTGAAACAGCTAGCATCACACCAAAACCCAAACAAAATCCTGGAACAGAATTATCGGAAAGTTCAGATATATTGACGTCGCCTGAGCCTAACTCTGTCCAAGACTCATCAACCGGACAAAAGCACCCACGCGATCGTACCCTGATCAAACCCTCTGATCGAAAGCCTAAACCCAACCAAAATCCAAAGACTGAAGAAAAACAAAAGCCCGATCAAAGGTCAACAATAAAACAATATGACCCATCTGTTCATGAGCCTGATCCTGAAAGAAGTGAAACAGTGAACTTCAAGCCTAAACCCAACCGAAATCCTGCAACTGAATTTGAGGAAAATTCTGATATAAATCCTACGACGGAGCCTAAATCTGTCCAAGACTCATCATCTGAAAAAAAGCGGCCCAATGATGGTACCCTGATCAAACCCTCTGATCAAAAGCCTAAACCCGACCAAAATCCAAAGACCGAAGAAAAACAAAAGCCCGATCAAAGGTCAACATTAAAACAATATGACCCATCTGTTCAAGAGCCTGATCCTGAAAGAAGTGAAACAGCTAGTCGCAAGCCTAGACCAGACCAAAACCCTGGAAGAGAATTTGTGGAAAATTCTGATAGAAATCCTATGACTGAGCCTAATTCTGGCCGAGACTCATCACCGCGAGAAAAGCCTAAACCTGATCGTGCCGTAATCAAACCTAAACCTAGCCAGAAAACCCCTAAAATACACCAAAAGCCTAAACCTGGGCAACCGCCTAAACTTAACCAAAAACATCCAGATCCTACAAAAGGCCAAAAGACTAAGCCACATGTGAAGCCTAAACCTAATCAAAGACCACAAACCAGTCAAGAATTTAAAACACCTCAGCCTGATGAAATGCTCGACCTTAACCCCAAATCTGTGCCTGACGAAATCCCTGGAGCAGAATCCAACAAAACATCCAAACCCAGACCACCAACCACACCCAGAGTGAAGCCAGGAGCAACATCTTTTCAAAGGCCAAAACCATCAGTGCCACTAAAGCCAAGTCCAAAGACCAAAACAGATCTAGATCCTCCTCAAATCACCAGGACGACTACAGATAGCATCCAAAACACTCAAACTGACAAGCCCCCTGCATCTGGCCATAAAAAACAGACTGCTGACGTGACTCATTCCCCAGGAGAGACAGAGTTCAGTCCCAGCAGGGTGAAAACTATCACTCTGGGTCCAAAAACCTCCAACAGCCTGGAGACTGGACCCTTCCCTCGCCTTCACGCTCCCCCTGAAGGCGTCACGATGAGCCCAAACAGCAGGATTACGTCTGATCTGAGGCCACAAACAGTCGGTCAACCACCATCGATCCCAATGACAACAAGACCAAACAAATTCATGCACAGGATCCTCCCAAGTGTTATCCCTAGCACCAGTCCAGGATCCACAAAGCTAGATGAAGCTCCCGATAGTGTCTCCAGGTTACAACCTAAGATACTTCACAATATGGAGGAAACAGCGCCCAGACAAACTCCAGATCCAGACAAAACGTTGGTTGCAGTCCCTTCACCCAGTGCTAAAAGCTACCTCCACTACCAGCCCAGACTTCAGGTCATCCGACCCTGCCACCTCTGGCCCGGAGCCTCTGGCACCTGAAGCTTCCACTCCCAGCGCACGCGAGCTGCGAGTGAAAATCAACCAGGTGGCGGCTTTCTTCAATAACAGCCTGAATCCTAATGGAAGACTGACAGACAGACAACCCATAGAGAGCCCAGAGGACAACGAGGGAGGCAGCAGGCCTGACAGGACAGACAGCAAACGACCAACACTACCATCTAAAGGCAAGAGATGTTATTTTCAACTATCACAGTGCTTAATCCAGGATATATCTCTGTATACATGCTCATAACTAATGTAAGAAGCCTTCTGCAGGGATTATAGGGTTGTTGATAAAGCTCGCATCTAATTATATTACCATGTACGGCAGCAACACACTGAAAGGTTTAAAAATTGTCTGCACAAAGTGGTAAAAACAAATTAAATTCAAAAAGGAAAGAGAGGAGGCATGTGCAACAACCAACCTCATAAAAATCTATTGCCTTTTGTTGACATTACATCACAATAATTAGGGAGAGAAAACTGTTAGGAACTGTTGTGGATTAGTATTTCAGCGCTTATGATTGTATTACTCACTCAGAAAAAAAACAAACTGGTATGACCTGGCCTGGAAGGATTTTAGGTAAAAGGACCATATGGTAAGCACTAATGATGCTGGTACAAAACAAGAAAAAGTGAGAATAAAAACATAAACAACCTGAGGCAATCCAGACACTGCAAATATGAGAAATACATCAACAAGTTTATTAAAGTGGCTAAATCATTAACAAAACCAACATGTTTCGACCACTAGGTCTTAATCAGGGCTTCATCCTGTTGTCTGAGATCATCGTCCTTCCACATGACATGGTTAATAAACAATAAAAGAGGAATTTGCACGTGTGCAGATCGTGTGTCTGCATGAGTGTCGTGATCAGGGATCAAACCACTGACTGTGAGGAGACTTACAGCTTTAAAACATGCCTCAGAGGAGCGAGGCTCACAGTGAGTGAATCATTTGGCATCAAATCAATCTAATGAATACTTTAATACTTGGGTTCAGAATTCAACCAACAGGCACGGGTCAAGAGGACTTTCCCATTTGTTCATGAGTTCAAACTGTATTTTTGTCTTTTAGTAGATAAGTAGAAGACTAAAAAACTCCTGCTAAAGCTGTAATTGTTTCATTAAAATCTGGCTTACTTAATCTCTCAAATCCAGTTTTGCTTTAAAGTGCTACATGTGTATGTATTGTGGTGGACCACCTTGACAGACTTTAGAAGCACTTAATCTTTTATGGTGGAAAAGTAGTTTAGCACTGACCTGCTGCCATCTGACCTCATTTCATGGGAGCATGCCAGCTGCAAGATGATAATTTCACCTGCAAGAGGAGTTAAAGCAGGTCACAAGCACAAATGTGTTAATAACTCTGTGTAACTTATCTACAGGAACCTCGCTGAGGAGAGACTGCTCTGACTACCTGCTCAGGGGCGACACAGAGAGCGGGGTGTACCTGGTGACCCCTGACCTCCGCAGCAGGAGCTTCTCCGTCTTCTGTGACATGGAGCTGGATGGAGGAGGGTGGACGCTCCTGCAGCGCCGTCAGGACGGCAGCGTGAGCTTCAACCGCACCTGGGCTGAGTACCGATCCGGCTTCGGGGAGCCGGACGGAGGGGAGTTCTGGCTGGGCAACAACATGATCCACGTGCTGACCCGGGACAGGAACATGACGCTGCGGGTGGAGCTGGAGGACTTTGATGGGGTGATGGAGTACGCAGAGTATGAGCAGTTCAAGGTGGCGAGCGAGCGGTGGCGCTACAGGCTGTCAGTGGACGGGTACTCAGGTACAGCAGGTGATGCTCTACGCTTCAGCAAAAGTTATGACCACAACAACAGGGCCTTCACCACCCCGGACAGAGACCACGACCGCTACCCGTCCGGGAACTGCGGGGCCTACTACAGCTCCGGATGGTGGTTCGATGCCTGCATGGCTGCAAACCTCAACGGGAGGTACTATGTGGGGAAGTACAAGGGGGTCCGGGACGGGATCTTCTGGGGGACGTGGCGTAACATATCCACAGAGTATTACCCCACCAATGACAGACAGTCCTTTAAAACTGTCAGGATGATGATCAGACCAAAGGGCTTCAGACCGTGAGACTCTCTGCTGAGGCGTGTTGGAAAACATAAACTTTAACAAGAAGCTCCTAAGATGCTCCTTACAGTTTAATGTTTTATCTACACACTTATTTTATTCGCTATTAACACAATGCTGCCGCCTTGTGGTGTCAGATTCTGCAATACTTTATTATTTGTTTACAGGAGACAATGACAACAGCTGAGGATGTACATAGTTACAAAAGTTATAGTCTGAATTACATAGTATTGTGTTTTATAACCTTTATATGTTATATGATTTAAAAAATGTTAATTTTGAGAGTGTATTTTGTTTATGACGAGAGAGAGAGAGCCTCTTGTAAAGGATTATTTCTCATTGGATCTGACGGGTATGCAGCAACAGAGACTGATATTTTTTTTACTACAGTACTGGAAAGCCAGTTGATGGTTGATGAAAGCTGTTGGGATGTTTTGCAATTAAGTTTGATTTGTTAAGATAAATAAAATTGATGGAAAATAAAGTTTTTTCATGTTTGGTGCTCCTTCATTCCGTAAACAAAAGTACAAAAATAACCAATAAATTCAATAACAAGAAGAGATCAATGCAGATTTTAAAGAAAAAAGTGACCTCAGTACATCAGAGTCTGTTATGTAAAACTGATAAGGTACAACTTCATCGATGCACAAACGGGTTGAGACTCAAATTCCCGACAGCCTTAGCGGCGAGGACGACGTCAGCCGCCACTTGCTGACATAGGCCCTCTGATTGGACAAAAGCAAAAGAGGGGTGGTGCTATGTTTACACAAGAGCACACATCCGGTTTGTCAAGTTTCATTAGTGTGATGTAGACAAAGACCGGAAGTTAAGGATTCTGCCTTCAACATAAAAGACCAAAATAAAGGCGGGAGAAGAGTGATGTTGGTGTTGTGTCTCTTAGACATTATTTCCATCTCAGGAGGCTGGAGAAATGCACTATATTAAAGCTTATTATCAATCGACAGGATGTCTTTAAAAGCAGGGGTTAGTGTATCCGTGCTGATTAGATGCTGCACAGCTTTACACTAATTTCTGTTCAGTCAAATTACCACACAGCAAACCTCGGACCAGGTTGTAATCAGCAAGCATACAGCACAGTTGCATAAAGAGGGAGAGACATGGTGAGGCCGGGCAGATTTTATGTTAATTTTGAGCAACATAACGTGATCATGGCAGTGTGTTGAAGAAAATTATAACAAAGGCTGCAGAGGTTACCAAGGAATATGCATATTTTTCAAACTTACACCATTTATTGTGTCTTTAAAATTTAAACCTTTAGATGCCAAAAAAAAAGAAGAAAAGAAAAGAAATATAAATTATACTTACTTTACCAAATACACTTCTTTGCTATTCTAACTGCAGCTCAGAATAACATTGTGGTGGTTTTCTAATAACTAATATCAAAACTGAAGTGACCAATCTGTAGTTATTTTGTTGTAAACATACACTTATTATAAGAAGAATGTCTATGATCTGTTCATGGTTGAGTTATAGTTAGCGCTTTTATTCTGAAAGGTCGCACCGGAAGTGTTAGCAGCGTGCTAGCTGTGCAACACTTCCTGAGACCGCTGTGTCAGTCCATGTTGACAGAATGGCAGCGTGTTGAGCTCAGTAGTTTGTGTTGTTAGTTAGCGGTGACAGCAGAAGTGTGAGACAGGTGGATGAGCTGCGGTACCGGAAGGTGTTAGCGATGTTTTGGAGCACAGCAGGTCAGCGGGGACGTGTCGGACTCCTCCGCTGCTGGTCCCTCACAGCCGGCACCAGGACACTCCCAACCCCCAAGTGTCCTCTGCACACCTCACGGCTCTTCTCCATCTCTGCTCCCTCCAAGTGTCCGCCGCAGGAGGAGGTGAAGCAGCCTCTGAGGCAGTGGGCTCTGGAGGTGAGTCCCTTCAGCACCGTGAGGGCTCAGCTGGGCTGCAGCATCTCCGTCCGCCCGCTGGACGTGCACGCCTTCCCGGAGGCTGACCGAGCCTTCATCTCCGTCCACGGGACAGACACCGAGCCAGAGGTCGACCTGGATCACATACACGTCCGCTATGATGAGCAGAAGAAGGAGCTGCTCATCTCAGCCGAGAAGATCCACAGCAGCGTGTTGATAGATCTGTCCGCACCTATAAAGAACAGTGAGTGTCTCCTGCTGATGAAATGACCCCTACATGTTTACGCAACACCCAGGGGCCAAACAGAGCCTGTCTTTGACTTTAATGGTGATTTAAAGTGTCATAATTTCTCTCAGCAGTTGGCAGGACCCTGTCTGTCTGTTTGTCTGTCTGGAGTCTCCCTAATAAACTCTCTGATCTTGTCAGGTCTGTTCATCACGACTCAAGGTGAAGGCAACGTGCAGGTGAAGAACATGGACTGTGATGTCTGCAAGGTGCACACAGAGATGGGGAGCTGTTTACTGCACTCTGTCAAGGTGGGTGGAGCATCAGGACAACTTAAAGGATAAGTTCACCCAAAAATGATGATTGACCGATCAAAGCAGCCACAAAGCCAGATGTTGTGTCTTCAATTAGGCAGATCTGAATAGCTTATCCAACTAAATTTGTACTAAGAGTCAGTATTGGCTGATATGTGGGGGGAGGAAGGCCTCAAAAACCACATCAGACACATCTTTTATTTTACAGCAGCAGAGGAAAGTTTTGCAACCAAAAAGTACTCGCTCAGGTTAAAATGTAACAACCCACACGACTTCTGCAGAGTAGAAGATGTGTTCTGACTCACCAAGAAGGATACATCCGTTGGATTAATGTGTCTCAGACTGACATTCGTCACTTCTGGTGATCTCATTGTTGTTTGTCATATTCTCAGGCTCACCGAGTTGAGATCAAGTCCGCTGGAGGTGATGTTACAGGCACGGGCACCATCCATGGGAATGTGGACATCAGCACATCTGGAGACAGCGTAAGGACACACTTACACTCAGCAGTCATTAGAGGGCAGCAGCAGCCTGAATACAGGCCTGATCTGAATGTGTTTACAAGTCATACACCACCCGGCTACGGCAGTCATGTGCAGTGACTGGTTGTGTGTTCACAGGCAGTGGATGTCAAGAAGCTCCAGGGCACCACAATGAATGTTTCAACAGAACGTGGCCCTCTGAAGGTCAAAGCCATCTATGCCGAGTCCAGCTGCGTCTCCTCCTGCTCGGGCAGAGTGGAACTGGGGCATGTGCACGGTGAGCAAACAGCAGCATGTGCTCCTCATCTCTACCAAAAGGGTCACTCTGTCCTCATCTATACCGTCTGTGTGGCTGTCAGTGCTGCAGCTAAACTCAAATATCGTGTGGAGAAAAAAGGTAAAAGGTCCCAGAAATTGGAGAAAGCGAGATTTCAATTTGTTTTTTGATTGTAAAGCTGGTGTAGTATCAAAACGCGTAGGAGAAATGCGCACATGACTCATTCAGTGACGGTGTCTTTAAAAACTAGCCATCAGGACTTCTGTAAGGTTTTTGATGTCACAACTATACAATCATGTCCCCGCAGCTATGCCCATGGCAGAGGAGCTGCAGGAACACTGAGTGGTGCCTGCTCAGGCCTGCCAGAGCTGACCAATCAGAGCAGGAGCTAAAACAGAGCATGCAGACAGAGAGTGAATAGAGGTGCTGCAGCGGTGGACAGTTTTTCTGAAACATTAAACCATAGAAACATCTCATGAACCTGAAAATAAACAAAATATGGGACCTTTAAAATGTTACGTAAAACTTTTTTCATCTATTTGTGCTTCACTCCTGCACACTCGAGCCGACGTGCCCTGCGATAAACACTGATCGAAACTCTTTTTAGTCTTATTAATATAATATACAACCTGCAGCTAATAGGACACTGCGCTAAAACCATTCTAAACCTCTCTTGAACATGAGTCCTTGCTTTATACAGCTGCATTGTAAACTTGGTTTGTAAAGCAGCGCTTTGGAACGTCAGGAATCCTGGGCTCTGATCCAGAAACAGTCATTACATTAGAGTGTAATGTGGTTGTAATTTATCACAAACAATGTTCTTGAGATTTGTTTTCGGGGTAACTATAAAAAAAAAAGAATTTGATGTAAAAAAGGCTTAATTCTCGGAAGTAAAGATTAGAGGACATACAGCGATGTGATGTGAAGAAATGCGTCACCGACTTACAATTTTAATTTCTTCCTGATACAGATGAGCCACACCATTATGGTACATGGAGTTAATTATCCTGTTGACGCAAGAGATCTATGTTGTTGATGCAGTCTGTGACAAGGTTGTCTCTACTGCCTGTACAAGTGGAAATAAATGTGATTAACAAGGAACTGAATATAATCTGACAGCTAGTTAAATTAATTTTATCTGACCCTTTGCTTTCGTTGATTTAAAGGTAATGCGACTGTGAAGAATGTGTCTGGAGATACAGTTGTTGGTAAGCAAGCCGACCCTGTGATTGCACAATTAACCACGTATGGTATCTATCAGTGGCTGGTAAAAAACAACCTGAGGCTTTCTCTACTTTTGCAGATGGTTCAAACAATTTCCTGAAGGTTTCCTCTAACAGTGGAGGCATCGATGTCTACGTGGGCGATGGTGGCAGCGCTGAACTCCACAGTCAGGAAGGTAAACACCTCAAGAATCAAAGTTTTTCTTTTCTTTTCTTTGCATCTGTGACTCACATTCTTCTTCGCTGTTTGTCCCTCATGCTTGTGTCCGACATAGGAGCGTTGTGTGTGCGTGTCCCCTCCTCGCTGAAGGCTGGGGTGGAGCTCTGTGGAGCGTCGGTGGATATCAGCCCGGAGGTTGTTCTGCAGGGAGTAGAAAACAACACAACTGAAGGCCAAACCACAGTTAGTGGTAAGCCATCATTTTTTTTTATTACATCACACACCAGGGCACAGTTAATTAACTTAACACCCAACAATTGAATCAACACAGAATGTTCTGTTTACTTTCTATAAATCTGTGTTTCTCTCAGGCTACATGAACGGAGAATCTGCAGTGGACCGGTGGGTTAAAGCTCGGGCAGACAGAGGCTCAGTCAGACTGAAGACACAGAGCTGGTTTGAGTCCCTGAAGCTCGGGAGCTGATTTATGAGTGGAATGATTTCCATTCACAATGCTGAGGCCAGATGTTTACTGTTCTGCTCTTCCAGATGGGATGAACCATTGATACACTGAAGTATTTCAAACTCTGTGCTCAGGATATACTGTACTTTTTCGTAAGGAAATCATGTATTGTGTAAAGTATTTAACAAATATTCTGTACGTGTTAAAAATCACTGTACATACACTTACGTCACTGCATCACTGAATGTTAATTAGTTGCAGTTCGCCTCTTGATATTTTTTTTTTATGTTCACTGCATTGTTATTATATCTTCTGTATTGTATGTAAATACAATAAAAATATATGTCAGCCTTTGACAAAAGCATGAAAAGTGCTTTGTTTAGTTTTTTTACCAAGAGGCAAGATCTGCCTGACACTTTCACCTCTGCCACAGAAGTGACAAATTCTGACTTTGTCTGTGGATGACCTGGTTCTAATTAATGACAAAGCTAATAATAAATTCATATTAATCTAAACACTAAATATTAACTGAAGACATATAATCCTCTTTGTATATTTCAGACGAGCCTCATATTGCTGGTCCAAATAAGCAGCACAACTCTACGAGATATGAACTTGTTTCCACCAATGAGGCTCGATCTCTCCGTGGGTGTTCTTACAGTGGTAACATTTCAAAACAAGTCCACACATGAACTTCAGTCAAAATAAAACCAGGTGAAATGCAATTAAAAAGTGTTACATAAAGAAGGGATGATCCAAGATTGTAAATAAATAGAGTTTTAATTTAAAGAGCATAAATTAATAGAGACACTGCGTTTACAAACCAATATAAATCACAAAATGTAGAAATTTAGAAACGGTTACAATCAATTCCAACAAGCTCTGAAATCAGGTTTAATCAACACTAGATTGTTTGAAGTGCTTTTTACTTCCAAAATATCAATAAATATATTGTCCATTAAATTGACACCAATGATGGTCATAATCTCTACTAACCAGCTTCAGCTGCCAAGATTTTAACAAGGCATAAGAGAAGTGACCACATTAGGCTCCTTTTAACCTCCTTGCATTGGTCTCCAGTACATTTGAAGATCTGTTTGTTGACTTCGAAGGCTCTTCATTGTCTCTGTCCATTATCTGAACTCACAGTTGAGAGTTTGTATGATTGTAGCCAGAGATCTTTAAGCGGAGGTCTTTGATCTGATCCTCAGGCACAGCTGAAAACTGGAAGTGGCCGATCATTCGCAGTCAAAGCCAAAAAGTTATGGAAAGAGCTGCCCGAGGAAATCAGTCCAGCAGAAACAGGGATCTCTTTTATCTCTTCTTAAAACGTATTTATCCGACAGCTTTTTCTGATGTTAATGACTGCTGTTGGCTGGTTTAATGTGTTTTATTCACTTTGTCTGCTGGTTTTTAGGATCTTGTTGTGTGAATCATTTTATAATGGGGGTTTAGAAAACTTCTGTGTAAATAGATATCATTGCTATTAATCCTAAAGTTACCAGGCTGACCTCTGCAAAATGTTTTTTTGTGTTGTTGCTGTCACTCCTGATAATCATTGGTGGCAGGAACCACTAAATGATTTCAATGTTGTAAAAACAACCCAGCGATATTTCTATCAGTGGAATTCAGAACTATTTTTTAAACCAAAATTTGTCCAATATTTTGCAACTGGGGCCATTTCTCTATACAAGTACCATCTAAGGAAATATATTTCAAGGTCACAAGTGGAATACTTCACTTTTTTAAACAATGTCCAGTTGTTTTAGAGCTTAAACCATTTGAATACTGACTCTAAATAAGTGGCGCAATACAATTGTGTTGTATTTGTAAAAGTCAAACATTATACAACAGTGAGGAAACAATTTTATTACTATAAACGGAGGATCCAAAAAAGACCCAGAGGAAAACTGTTGCGCAAAAATTCTGACTAGACATCAGAAATGTTTATGCAACTAGCTAACATAGAGATACTAATCCACTGGAGTCTAGCAGGGTCAATGGCACAAGACATACCGCTGTAAGGAGCTGATGAAATATTATTTGAATCACTGTATCAGAAACAGTGTTATATATGTGAGCCTCTATCCAGACAGGTGGAGAACAGAAAACAAAGACAGTGTAACCTAATAATCAACTACCGATGTGGGATTTAACCATGTGATTCATTCTTGTGTGGATGATCTCAGGTGTTTTGAAATGATGTCCCAAAAATGACGCTTGCTGTGATTGTGTGAGCTCAATTGTTAAATAAGATCTGTTTATATCCTCTATGTACTTGCTGCTCTTGTCATCACTGTGGGCCTCTCCATCACTTCACATGTGTCATCAGTCTTGAAGGTTCTTGTGATTGTGTGCACCATCTGGCCCATGTTGTATCCGAACCAGTACGGAGGGTCGTCATTGCTGTGCTCCCAGCACGCCACACGTGGTTTAAGCTTTAAGGCAGCCACCCTAAGGAAACAGGAACTTTTCATTAAAGTTATCATAAAGGACTCTAACTATGAACCTTTCTACTAAGTTTGTGTCTTACTTGGAAATTCCAGTGCAGTAGGCCATCGTGATGGAGCAGAGTGGAGGGCAGATCCTCTCCAAGTGTCGAAGAGCGCGATCCGTGAGGAGAACGCAGCCACTCACATCAAGTTCTCGCAGGTACTGAGCTCCACTTGTCAGGTAATGTATGGCCATATCTGTCATCTGAGGCAGAGTAGAAGAAAATGGAAAATATGTAGCATGAAATGACAAGGGGAGCATTTAAAGCACTTTGTGTGTGCGTGTGTGTGTGTGTACCTTGGGACATCCTGACATCCGCAGTGTGACCAGACCTCTGCAGTAAAAAGACAGGGCTCTGATGGCCGGGTCTGACAGAGCTCCACAGTGAGAAACGTCAACATGTTCCAGATCTCTCACAGTCTTGCACAACTTCTGCCCTCGTGAGAAACAAGGGAGAGTACAGAACAGTGAGTAAATTAGGAGACAAGGGAAATGGAGAACCACATCTATAATCACAATTCACATCAGTTAGTGGGCAGTAACAGAAACTGAAACAACAACAACCGTGGAAATAATTGAGTCTGTTTTTCGGAATTGCTTTTCTAGGAAACATGGTACAACAGATCCTGTCAGCTGTTGATATTAGCTCTGGAAACAAAAGTCAACTTCAACCCACTAAATATTGTCAACAGTTCTATAAAGTGCCACATCTGGCCATGTGTTGAAATTCTAGCAAGAATTGTACCTCTATGCCAATATCTGTGACGTGGACACACTCTGCGAGAACTAACTTCTTTAAGTGAACTCTCTCGAGAGCCGCCAGCCCCTAAAAACAAAAACACCAAGTTATAGACTTCACCACCAGGGAGAATTATCTTTTAATCAGGAATGTGTGAGGGTCAGAGCAAACATCCCAACGATACCTGATCCTGGATGTTGCAACCGCTGATGTCAAGAGAGGAGATAGAGCTGCCACTCAGCCACTCCAGACTCATGTCGGTCAGCCTCTCGCAATAACTTAAGTCGAGATGGTACAGTTTACACAACCTGATAAAAAGGTGCACACACAAGAAATAAAAATGTTGCGTGACACCTTTTAACAGACAGAAATGAGATAAGCCATGAAGTCAGACTACCTACCTTTGTGCAATGCTCAGGACAGATGTGTCAGTGATGTGGCTGCAGTGACTGACATTCAGCTCTCTCAGTTTGCTGGATGAGGGACCTTTAGTCAAGCACTGGATTCCGATGTCACTTACTCTGAAATACACACCATGTCATGAAAAAGCACACAAATCTAAAACTACAGCATCAACACACACACAACACACACTTGTCACAAAGCGAGATGTCCAGGTGTTGCAGGTTCTTGAGGGTGGCCACAGATTTGAGGCCGGCGTCGGTCATTCTGGGGCACTCTGCAGCGTGGAGCCTATGGAGGCCTGGTGAGCTGCTGCACAGGGCCGCCCAGCTGATGTCTGTTAGTTGGCTGTTACCTTAAGTGTGATTAAACAGAATAGAATGATGTCTATATTTTCATGTGTACGTGGACATGCGCTGTGCAAAATATAAGTGATCTCACCCTCTGTGCTAAAACTTTTAAGTTTGGCCACTTCAGCGATGGCTTTGACGGCCACGTCGGAAAGATGGGCAGCATCCAGGAGAGAAATGTCAGACAGGCAGCGACATCTGGCAATTAGTGCCTGGTAGAGAAGAGTAAGACTGAAAACGTTTCTCTGCTGCAAGGGGGTTAAGGGTGTGCAGACAAAGAAATATGCATGAGTTGACAAAGCAAATTCCTTTCTAATGAGTTCCTTAATTTCTTTATTTTTGTTAAACTTTCCATAGCTGTGGTTTTGTCTATGTCAGAAATCTGTGATGTTTTAGAAACGAACAAACTTACTGAAACACAGCTATCCGACAGTGTTGGCATGTCATCGATCACAATCTCTTTGAGTGAAGGACATCCGTCAGAAATGTACCTGAAGCCATTTACTGTCATCTAAGAGGAGAAAGGAGAGAGGAGGAGGGGGAGGGGGAGGAAGGAAAATATGTATGTACGTTGACTCATTCTCCTGGATGCAGTTTTACTTGCTCCTCATATTCTCAGGGCCCCATAAAGTGAAACCATACATCTGGAACCAAACTAATGCACATTCCTAGAGGAAGGTGCGTTTCATGTTGCGGAGCATGTGTGTTGTGTTATGGAGTGTGCACATGGTGAGTGGGTGGGCTGAGCTGGTTCCATAAACCCAACCCTCTGCTTGGTCATAGCCGCCTCTTACTCTGGTCCTCCTTCAGATCTTCGCCCATTTGCTCTGAGTTCAAACAGTCACCAGTGAACAGCCAGGAACAAGTGGAGACACGTGGAAACAGCGAGGACTGACTGGATTAATCCAAGGCAGACTGCAGGCAACAAGTCGAAGCCAAGTGGAGTGACTATATACCAAAGTGAGAGGAGTATACCAACTGACCTGAGTGCACCCGGACAGGTTGAGGTGGAGGAGATTGCAGCAGCCCTTCCCCGTGGCCAGGTACATAAATCCTTCATCTGTGAATCTGTAGCAGTAGGCCAGACTCAGGAATTGAAGGTTGAGACAGTTCCTGTTTGAAATTAAAAGTTTAAGTAGTTTATACAAGATGTGTTGTGTTTAAGCATTTTGTAAATTATGGTTGATTGTTGTTTTTCAAAAGGAAAAGGTTCACATTTGAGTACACACTCGGTAAGGAAGTATTACAGTTTGAATTAAATGTACATATCTTCAAGCTCCTACATGGAAAAATTTAGATTCATTCCAAAACTGTACTACTACCCGTGTGAGAGAGAGAAAAAACTGAAAATGACTGTTGAACCTGTAAATCTATCATCATTGTAATCACACAGTATGGACGTTATAGTACGAGTCTCACATCTGTTCCTCTAAATCATGAAGTTGGCACTGAGCTGCTTTCAGTTATGAAATACAATTCAGCTGTGGGCTGGACATTGGACAAACAAAAATTGAGATAATTCTGGGAACTATGTGGCTGGAGGCCAGAAAACAAGGAGCACCACGTGCGATTTTTTTTCTTTTGTTCAGTCTGGAGGTTTGAGGGAGCTGCACCATGATTCTAGTCACATGGTGGTTTCAACACAACTGGAGGTTTACCTGGACAGTTCTCTTAGAGTTTTGTTTGTTATAAGTGTGCAAGAGAGGTTCAAGTAGAGCAGGCAGGGACAGCCCTCGACAATCCTCTGAACCATCAGATCCTGTTAAAAAAGCAGAGATTAAAATGTCACCTCAATTTTTCTCAGCAAGCCACCTGTGCGCAATATCAAAAATGTAACATACAAGTAAAATTGCGATGAGACACTAAACAAATGCAGTGTTGCTCATGTCTGTGTTGTTCTGCGAGTCTTACTGATGACGTCATATAGATAAACACACTGAGGGACACTTTCCCAGGGAAATGGTGAAATCTTTGATAATCAATAATCTAGCTGTCAACAAACTTTAGAGAATAGTCTGAAAAGTGTTGCATGTGATCTAAATACTTAGGATTTTGCTTTCATTTATCATTAGTCTTTGCAATGTTTTACTTACTGTAACATTGAAACACTCTGACACATTGAGATCCTGGAGGTTCCTGCATTCACCTAATAAAACAGAATGAAGATAAAAGTTAAGAGAAGAGAAATTGCAAGTCAAATTATGCTGTCCATTTTTGTAAATATTTTGCTATAATCATTATGTAATGTACATCGCGATATAATAAAGTAGTATATGACTTTATGTTAGGAACAACATGAAGTATCATAGTATTCTGGCTTCTTCCAATGCTGTATATACATTCTTGGATGGCTCCTGTCTCTTACATAATGTGCTGCATCTCAACTCTTCGACAGCCTTGGCAGCAGCTGCGTTTCATCAACAATAATAACATTCACCTTTGACCTATTGCTTCTGTCTCCAAATCTGTTTTTCTTAAAAATTTTCCAAATTCCTGTTTTGACTCCAGCTCGTCTTATTGTCAAGACACTCCCTGCGGCGCTCAGGATGCGCGTTACATCCTCACTCCTCTTAGCCTCCCTGCTCCTCCTCCTGCTGCCGTCCATCGAGATGAAAAAATCAGGGAGGGGCAGAGGCCTCAGAGGGGCAAGACACAAGCTCACACGAGACAGGTATGGATTTGAACTTGGCTGTTATTTGTTCACACCATTTTTCACATGCCCTAATGACCACGTGTCGACTGTGACAAGCCATAAATTCACTATTTGTATGTTGGAACACTTTCAGGGTAAGGGGTTCTGGGCGTCACAGCAGATCAGGCCCCTCCGAGTGCTCAGAGTTGATAGAATCCCAAGAAGTGTTTGTAGACTGTCAGGACCGACAACTCCGCTCCATTCCTGCCTCACAGACCTGGTCCAAGCAACCCAAGCACCTCCTTTTTGCCCGCAACCGGATCAAAGTCCTTCATGATGGGGCCTTCTTTGGGTATGAGAGTTTAACCACTCTGGACTTGCAGCAGAACCAGATCTCTTTAGTGGAGGAAGGGGCCTTCCAGGGCCTGAGACATCTTACAACGCTGCTGTTACAGCACAACAGACTGGGAACACTTAGTGAAGAGGCCCTCATCCCCATGCCGAACCTCAGCTATCTACGTCTTTATGACAATCCTTGGAATTGTCTCTGCGCGCTGGACAGTCTCGTACGCACCCTTCAGGTCCCGAGCAACCGTAACCTAGGAAATCATGCCAGGTGAGCAAATCCGCAAAAAGACTTTGACTTAGTATGATTTATTGCTCAGATTCCACAGGTGTACAAGTCGATACTGGTTCTCAGACTAGCAAACTTCAACTATCAAATCATATTTCACTGTGACTTAACAGTGCTTCTTCTTCTAGGTGTGCAGAGCCCATCAGGCTAAGAGGTTTGAAGATGAAACAGGTGAACCCTGAGTTACTCTGTAAGGAGACAGACCCCAACCCACTGATTGATGAACCAGGTCCTATACCCATTCCAATTCGCACCAAACCAGACATCACCACATCGTGCCATACCTACCATTTCCCACAAATGCGGATTGACTGCAGTAAACGAGGCAAGCTCACAATCAGCTCATATTTACCTAAATCACTATTAATCATTGCACCCTCTCTGTACTTCACTGTATTTCCTTTTAAATTCAGCACACATGGTTCTACAAGGAAGAATACCTTCATGTCAGAGAGCTCATATGCTTGTGATTAAATGTTACTCAACTCATGACTAATCTTCCATTTCTCAAAATGATTTTCAGGGCTAGACAAACAAAGAGACAAATCTGGATCGGCTGGTGTTTTTTTAAAATCTAATTTTATGTTGCTTGCTGTCTTCTGACTGATTCTATTACACCATCATTTGTCATCTAATAAACAACTTGGAAAGCACTGGCTAAACAAGGTTTGGCTAATATATCAGAATTAGCTCGCTGCAAAACATGCAGAAGCATTTTAAATTTAAGAATAAGAATAAGAATAGAGTAGATCTAGAGTAAATAATGATGGTGCTACCATCTGTCTCCTACTGACAGGAGGACTGAATTTCAGTATTAAATTTGAGTTATGGATAGGTACCATGCATACATCTGACTATTACTTGCAGTAGTGAGAGCAGGAAGCTCTTTTGCTCAACACATCTGGATGGCATAGATGAAAAATCCATTATTCTAATCAATAAAAAAACTAATTATGAACATGTGAATGTGCAGTTTGATATTTTGGTGGAGGTAAAACAACCAAATGTATTTGAGTAACCCCTTGATTAACCCTTTCCCCTTTACGTTCAGGTCTAACTGAGGTGCCCACAGGTATTCCAGAGGAGGTTGTTCATCTCGATCTGTCCCAGAATTCAATCAGACATCTCAGAGCCAAAGATTTCCAAGGAGCGAGAAGCCTCAGAACCTTAAACTTCAGTAATAACAACATGGAGAAGTTTGACAAGGGTTTGTGTCCAATTATTACCTCATACCTATTAATCATAATCAGTGAATACTATGGCATGTGCTTCGTATTTCCTGTAATATCCAGGGTGAAAACCTACGCAAAACAGAGTTGTGTTTTTTCTTTGGCTGATGGATAACATATGGAAAGGTTGAGAACGTGTTATCCAACTGCTGCTGACTTCTGTTCAGCTGGCTTTCTGCCATCTTTGTATATACAGTGTTGGATTTATTTATAGCGGAGAAAGCTGAGAGGGTTACAGGCATAAAGTGATCACTGTGCTGAAGTGATTCAGACACAAACTGAACACCAGCCTGCACATTGCTATCAGAGTTTGATTGCACCAATTGCTTTTTTAATTTCTTTGTTAATATAAACAGTAATAGGTTTGTCTTCAAATAAATACACAAGAAAGCAAAACAAAACAAAAAGATGCTATGGTCTACTCATGGCTTTGATTTTTCTCAAATAGGTTCCCTGTATGGGCTTCTACACCTTCGTGAGCTGGACCTGTCCAACAACAGCCTGCATTTTATCCAGTATGGGGTTCTCGAAGACCTGTACTTCCTATCAAAGCTAAAACTGGAAAGAAACCCCTGGGTGTGCGACTATAGGTGAGTTCTTCTGCTACAATGTTTACAATCTTTTTTTTTTTTTTTTTTGACAAATCCCCAAAAATCATTAAAAACTGAATGCATTTCCTCAGCATCCACTACATGGTGTACTGGCTGCGCCTGCACCCTGGGGTGAAGTACTCTGGCCTGGTGTGTCGCTCCCCTCCTGAACATACTGGGGAGCGTGTGGAGGAGTATGTGCATTCCTACAACAGAGTGTGTCCAAAGGACAGGCAGCACAGCAGCAAAGATCAAGACCAAACAGAGCCCGAGCTCTGGAACACACCGATGGAAGTGCAAGCGGAGCTGGAGGAGGAGGAGCTGGAACCGAGCCACTTGAGAGCACCGCAGAAATACCAGATCTTTAGGCTGTCCTGACTTGTGAAAATCTGACTTTAAAAGATTCTTAGTCTTCCCTTATTCCAACAAATTATAACACAGTCTGTATCAGATGAATAAGTTACGCTTTTTAGTTTTGCATTTATGTTTTGTCAGTTTTGTCTTTTTAATCAAATAAATATATAAAGTTTTGACTGTTTTTTGACTAATTATTTCTGTAAGAACATCACCTGTAAGGGTGAAATCAACTGCAAATACCAAAATAATGTGCAATACTCACTGATATATTTCAAGCTGGGCAAATTTAGTGATGTGCAGCCACGCAGGTTGAGATGGATCACAAATGGGCGATAGTTCTGCAAAATTTGCTTCATTGTGCCGTCCGTTATCCAGTCTTTCTCCACTGAGAAGTTGATCTAATGGGGACAAAAATCTGTTTAAGTTAACCACTACTTTAAATTAAATACAAGCAGCAATTCGTCAGTACAGACCTGACTCCATAATGGGCCTGACTGGATGACAGCTCTCCATGAGCAACACACCTCAGCACAATTCAGCCAGTCTCGGAAATCTAAATACTTGAAGATCTGCAGAGAAAACAATCATATGACATAGTTGAACATTCGGAAGTGAATATATATATACACTTTATGCATACTTCCATACTGGTTCTGTCATAAGGCTTATGGTGAAAGTAAGGCTGCTACATTTTCTTAACCACTGATAAGTTTGAAAAAATACAAAAATAAAAATGTTGGTGTCACATGTTTTACTGACATACATTAATAAAAGTGAAAACTTTAATGGAAGCACACCATCATGCGAAATAAGTGAAAGTAATCCACAGATTAAAGCAAAAAAACAACTTCCGTACTGATCGCATGATCCATATTTGGTTTTATAAGCTTTAATCTCACATAACTAGGTGCCACTTTGGAAATAGGTGGCCAGTGACTAGAGACAGGATTCAATGCCACTTTGCCAAGCAGTGTGATGTCATTATGTAAGCACCCTTTTTCTTTCTCCAAACATAGTCATGCTGATGTGCTATTTATCAGGAGAGGTGTTGGAAAGAAACACCAGTGCAAATAAAGCAGGGACTGCG
The DNA here is from genome assembly GCA_963678695.2 of Diplodus puntazzo. Taxonomy (NCBI): domain Eukaryota; kingdom Metazoa; phylum Chordata; class Actinopteri; order Spariformes; family Sparidae; genus Diplodus; species Diplodus puntazzo. Next base: position 28,154,743 of record OZ023161.1, read on the forward strand.
CTGCCTTTGCCAGCACATGTGAATCCAAAACAAACTGTGGTTCTCACTGGTAAGTGCAAGCGGAGGCGGATGTTTAGAGGAATTTTCTGTATATTTGTAAAGCATGAGCCACTGGAATGAAAGTGTTCCTACAATTATATAAGATCTACAGAAATATCATAATTGACAGAAAACAAAGCACAGCAACAGATGTTGTGAGAGAGTGGTGGCATAAACACAACCCTTTCTTTGGTCATGGGTCATATTTATACTTGAAAATAATGAGCTGCAACAGACATTAATCAACTGGCCCCAAAGAGGCTGAAAGTATGTTAACAGTGGAGTCCACTTTAGAGCAAGCCTTATGTAACCGATATGATCTCATCACTGACTGCTTAGAGAACAGAGAAGTGAAGCTGGTCCAGCTTTAAATCCGGGGCTATCATCATCTCTCTGTGTGGGAACTGATCAGGCTCATGAACTGCAAAAGAAAACATGAAGAAACTGGCTGAGTGTCATGTGAATGCTGCGTACCTTCAGCAAGAGGCTGCTTGGGAGCGCTGACAGTCTGTCGGATTCCCCGGTCTGGAGGACTTTGTTGCCAATTTCAAATAAGCCCAGTTCCGACCTCTGCAGGAGTCAAACACAAAAATAGGAACTGTAGAACATTTCTGACTGAATTCTATTTTTTACTTAAATCACAAATAAAAGCGTACCTTAAAGTACTCTTTTGTCCTCTTTGAGTCCTTGGCAACAATATGCCATGCAGCTATGATGCGCTTAAGACGGCCAGCCTTTAGAATTCCCCCAAGCTTCTCAATGGCAGCTAAGTTGACAAGAAATTTAAATCCAGTTTCAAACACCATTTCACAGAACAAGTGTTTGCGTTTCTGCATTGTTATTTTAGCAGAGGATAACGTGGGATAAATAATAACAATAACAATAACTACTATTGTGATCACAAAGTTATATTTTTCTCAATCTCATGACAAATTTAGTTTATAAAACTAAAGGCTCAGAGTTAAACAGTGGAAGGTGCAGGGGACAAAGTGAGTCACAGGCGTGGGTGTATACAGGGGGGAAGAAATGATACATATCCATAACCACACTGCATGTTTTCTCTGGCTGTAGACACGTGAGAGTCATGGCTTGAAAAAACAGCCAGTGCGCGCTACTTATGTTAATGCTTCATGATTCAGAATGCAAGTAATCACCTACCAGCCTTTGCCCTCTTGTGCATTTCCACCCAGTTTGACCATCTGATGAGTGCAACCCTCTGCAATTTCGTTTCGAAATGCTTTTTTGTCAGATCCATCTTCAGAGCCAGCTCTACGGTGCCTCTCTTACTCTGCATGGTGAACCTCTTCCACTTCCTGTCTCCAACAGCAAACACAGCTCATCATTAATTCAGTGAAAGTCTATGAAGGCAGAATGTCAGTAACGTCCATTAACTTCATAAGACAGAAGTTAGCAACACCAAAATCATATAATCAGATCTCAATTTCTTTCTAATAATGATCTCTACAGAAGCAGGCTTGGACATTCAGACAGGAGACAGAGAGACAGAGAGACTACACTGACAGTAGACAGGTGAAAGCTAACCTGTGAAATAGAATATCCTCATGAACTCAGCAGCATGTAAACAATGATCCAGGGGAAACGTTCAGGACTTTCAGTCACATGGCTCAAATTTCTGTTTAGAGGTACATCTGAATGAGGATCCATTTTAGAGGATTTAACTAGCTACAAACGTTGTGTTGAATCTGCCTCTTTCTATCAACCATGAACCCTTTATATTAAGATATGTGACTTTACAAAAGGACATGAAGAGGAAGGCAACACATTCTTTTTTTTTTTCTTTAAGCTTTCATTTTCCTGATTACTCTGCTTCTAGTGATATTGCAGCCCTTTAAGTGAAGGCTCCACTCATACTTGTCTGATTTGGTTGGTTTTCACACAGCACCAGCTGTCTACAATCACCTAATTGCAATCAGTGTGGGCAGAATCTGAATGTCTCCTATCATTCCTTGCCCTCAAACGTTCTAGACAATGAAAGGACAGAGCATGATTGATTGTTATCAAGGCGGCTACTTTTAATCAACGGTGTGCTGGTGCTGCTGCTGCTGTGCTGAACTCACTGACATGATTCTTCCATCTGGGTGAGTAAAATATGAGTGTATTTCTGGATAAATCTAGTCATTGTTGCTTTTTTCTTCTTTTTTTTTCTAACTTTCTTGTTTTCCAGGGTTTCTTGGCTTTGCACTCTGTTGTTATGGAGCTGCAACTGTTTTCCTCCTCACACAGGTAAGAAATTCTATTTCATGCCTGAACCCATTCAACCATGTTTAATTAAATCTAATGTCTATTTTTTTCCCCCCTGATAGGTTACAATATTGCACATGGCTACTCTGTTAATGATGATGGATACAGTAGCAATGCAGGCGTTTTTGGTCTACAAACATCAAACCAGTTCAATTCTGGAGCGTCTTTAAACCACGACTCTGTTAATCCAAGGGATGAGATGAGACACGAAAGCTTTGTTTCTCTTCAGCAGGAACCAGAACACCATGATTACAATGAGGATGCTAGCTCTGTCACTAGCCTCAGTGATGGGACGGAAAGCAAACCAGACTCGGAAAATGAGCTAGAGGAGATTCCACTTGTCACCTTTGTACAGAAATATGAGCCTCAAAGTTCTGGTTCTCAACATCCTTTTGGCCTTTTAGTAAAGGATTCACAACAGAAGGCTAAGGAGGGTGTAAGTTTCCCAACAATCAAAGATTTCAAAACAGTTCATAGACAGAATGAAAAGCTCCTTTTTAATGCCAGGAAGTGACTTGAGACTACATTTTCAAACTGCACAAGAAATTATGGATGACAGGAGAGTGTCTGACACTGGCTATAAGTCTGATTCTGCAAAAGAAAGCACAGCCCATTATGACGCCAGTGAAAATGTCCAGAGTGAACCTACGAATGCAGTGTTTGAACAAAGTGAACAGGGTGCCAACTACCAAATGCCAAGTGAAAGCCAACCTGTCGCCTATCCTGTCGACTCCACTGTCAGTATGGTTCCTACCAGTGTTTATGATGACCAAGACTCGGGTCCGGGCTCTGCTTTCTACCCACGACCTCCGTCTGCAGCCACAGAGCATGTCTCAAGTAATTTTGGAAATTTCGACCATAATGGCATTTCTGAAGAAAACACTTACATTCTTGCAAACGCCGCTGATGTACAAAATGAATATGTTCAGTCAACAAGCTACACGCCTCCTGAACAAACAACCCCTGGCTCATTCTTTGGACAAGATTTCTTTAGCAGCAACCATGGGACAGCATCTCCTGCCAGCCCTCCAATGAGTCCATCTCAAGATTTCAGCCTGGTTTCTCCACGTTTAACTTATGAGAAAAATGTCCAAGAGCCAACATATACCTTTCACAGCAAAGACTCTTTAACAGGTTATCAGCAGAAACCATCTAGTGGCTTTGAACTTGGTGAGGAGCAAGGAGGAGGGACTCCAACCAATTTCCTGTCTGCACCAGAGCCCCCATCTTTGGCTTCTTATGGCAAAAGTATATACGTCAATGCACCAAGTGGTCAACACGACATCCCAAAATATTTATCAAAACACAGAGAGAGACCAGCCCCATCATTTCAGGCGAATCAACCCACTGATGGCGTGGAATCAAAGGATACAAACTACACTCGTATCTACCACCTCCCTGTAACTAGTGGTTCTGTTTCTTCAAGCTCTGCTAACCTCTCACCACAGAGTAAAGGTGGTCATGTGGGTGTTCAAACAAGCAGCCCACATGATGTTAAGAATCAAGCTTTCAACAGAAAGCAGCCAGTCGGATCCCACCAAGTGTTTACTGTGAGACCTTCCAGCTCACTTTATGGCTCAAAGACACACGACGGCTATCTGGGAGACCAAAGTGTCGGTGTCACTCCTCCTTTCATCCTTACTGAGGAAACTCAGGAGATAGAAGAGCCATCAGATCCCTCTGTGCAGAATCTAGTCATTCAGAGTTCAAAACAAATGACTGACAATAGCCTGATTCAAATTTCTGGTGGCTTGGATTCAACCCAGAGAGGGCTCTCCTCTGCAGGCGGAGTTGATTATACAAGTCTCAACTCTCTAACTAATTTGGCGCCAACGTCTACATCAGAGACAGTCTTTTCAAGATTAGTTGGAAACGAAGTCATGTCCAGAAACTTTGGAATCAAAAATATAATCTCAGATAGTTTTCCAACTGTTGATATACATAGGGCCAGAAATGCCCTGAGCTCAGTGTTTACCCCGAGAAGAAGAGAAATGCCACTAAATGGTGGTTATGTAGGTGCAATGGCAGACACCAGAGCTGGCTTTCTACAGACATTCATACAACCAACCAAGTTGCAGAGGCGCCCCGCCAACGTGAATAAAGAGCCATGGTCCACAGTCTACCGCCCTCCTAAACTGCTGTCTGCATTAAAAGTCTCTGGCTCTCCTGTAAGTGGTGCTGTTTGGTGGAATGGTGGCAACAAAAAAAAGCTTCTCCCTCAAACACAATTTGTAAAATCACATGTTGTGAAGACCAGAAACGCCTACACAAGGAGCAAGACATCTATATCAAAGACCCATTATGCACCATATCAGCCGGATGAAGGCAAAACTGGAAAACCCCAATGGAAACCTTTCCAGAGTCAACATGAATACACAAACTCTGTGTCCCACAATGCAATAGGATTTGAAGAGTGAAGGAGCATCAACACTTCAGTGAGGGAAAAAATGGTATGGGAAAAAAAAACCTCAAATGTTTTGTTTGTGAATTAATGTGTGCTACTGATTTATTAGAATAATTATAAGTAACAACACTTACTTTTTCTCATTTCTCACTTATCTGATTGGGATCCTGAATAGACAGACTCAAGAGGTTTAATATGGCTACTTTTTTACATCTAAAAGTCACACTACAGCTGACCTGCCCTGAAGCAGAGCTACAGCTTGAAACTTTAGCAATGAAAAACAGCTAAACATTTTTAATTTGTTCTCATATTGTGCTCTTAAAGTTGGGGGTTGTTGTCTTTGCTATTCTTATTCTGGGTGAAATCGCTGACACACAATCCCTTTTGTGTGTATATATAGGCAAGTTATTTTCATATTGTGATTACTTAATTCTCTTACAACTGAACTGAAGTTGGATATGCATTAATTGCTTTTGTTTTCAATAGGATCTTTTGCCATCTTTCACTTGGAGGAAAATCAAGTTTCTGCAGTTCTTCAACCATCGAATTAGTAAAGTCATTAAATATTTTAAACAGTTATCTATCTCTTGTCTTTATTTATGCATTACAATTTGATAATCCTCAGAACTAAATCTAAGATGAAGAACAGTCTTTAACTTATCTTGTTTAGCTTTTATTAAGTGCTCATAGACTACACTTTCATTAAACAAGTCAAAAAGTACAATAGCTATCTAACTGGTGAAGGCGCTTATGTCTGGCTGTTTCTTCCTTCTCCCTCAAGAAATTCTTCACCAGTTTAAGTCAAACCATGTGTTAATCTTGACCCCTAATACCGCTGGCATACCTGAAGCAAGAGCTTGTTAAGTGTTTCCTGTAACAGTAGTAGGCCTTCTCGAACAAACAAAAGGACTGCTAGAAAGGAGAACAGAGTGACAATTAAAAAAAAAAAGAAAAGAAAAGCACTGAAATCAATTTAATGAGTCTAAACAACCACACAATTAAAATACTGTACCACGATGTCATCTTTATCCATGTAGACAGTGTCCACAGGCTGTGTTTGAGATGTTGTAGTGAGCTGTTTTCCATCGGCAACAAACTTGAGCCTCAAAAAATAACAAAGTTGGCATTAAAACAGTATGCAAAGCAAAACTGCATGATTTAAATAAGTTGCTCACAGTGGCAGATTTAATAGACTTGTGCTACAAAACTGTTAAATAATGAAATATTAGTTGAGGTAACGCCATACATAATGTCTAATTAGTGATGCAAGACTAAACATACTGACCTGTAATGACTGGCACACATTTAAGTTGGAAAAATCATATTTTAAATTGGTCAATATCAAATGTTTTCCATCAAAATGTTATCTTAAATTGAATTATGCTTGGAACTGTAACAGGTACTGAGTGATGTGGACACTGGTGCTTAGGCTCCCTGAAGGTATTGCCTCTGAAAGTCACTTTAAGGATAAGTATCACGGTGAGGGTCTAGAAAATCTTTGTAACTCCATGGAGAATACTTCATTAATGGTGAATTAAAGGGGCAATTAAAAATCTGTGAGTGAATTAAAATAGGGGGAAATGTAAACAGGGGAGAAAATGATTAAATTGGAAAAGCAATGTGATATAAACACTATTCACATTTTATTTGGTGTTTGTTTTAGTTTGTATTACACAAGCGTTCCATCTCAGCGACTTCTGGGCTCAAAAATGGAATGTAAAGGGGGGAAAATAGATTTTCTTTGGACCGTCACTGCTGTATTTGGTGGCGCTCCATGACTTTCACCCTCAGCAGTAAAATAAAACTTGAGAAAGTGAGCCCCCAAGTGTTCATCTCAAGGAAATCTCACAGGGAAGCAGCTCTACCTACCAGTCAACATCCTGAAGGGTGTCATGTCCCTGGAAGGCGATGTGGGCGTTTTTCAGGAACTGTATGGGGTCACTGGGACATGACAGGCATGAAGCTGTCAGTAAGGCCTGTTTTCAAAGAAAGCGAAATAAATAAGGTTGTTTTTTTTTACATTCAGAAAATATATTCACGCGGTGATAACAGTCAAAGTGATAATGTGCATTAACTAAAGTGCCCCGTACTCATGTTCTTTGTAACATTAAATGTGAGCTAGCTTAACTTCACACAAATGACGTGACCAACACATTTCTACACGGCACAACCTAACGTACCTTATATATTTGTGGCAGGGAGAATTTCAGCTGGCACTCGCTCAGAACAGACTTTGCGTTTGCTGCAGCCATATCATGTCTGGCACATTTGCTAAAGTGTTAAAAGTTACGGAGCTATAGAGTCATTAGCTGCATTTGGCGTTTGTCAGATTTTGCCAGCTCCATTTCTAAGTTCTACGTTGCCATGGTAACAAGGGGGACTGAAACTCGGCTCACTTTAACGGTTGGACAACTAATGAGCTGCAGCGAGATTTAAACCATCTAACGTCGTGTATAAAGTAAACTGTATGTCGTACGCAGCTTTTTCATTTAACATGTTGTATGTGTTAACAGTTTAAAAATAATATTTATCTAAAAGCTAAGCTCCTTTCTTCGGCTAAACACTGCCCGCTCATCACCCAGAGAAAGATTTGATCGGCCACTCTAAGCTAAGTTGCCAGGTTGGGCGGTTTTTTAGTTTGACTTGCAATAACTTATAAGTGAGTCAGACATCATTTCGTGGTTTATAACTAAGATGAAACATTTCCTATTATCATTAGTATTATCATCATTATTCTTGTTATTATAAGTCGTCGTAGTTAAAGTAGTACGACTCGATTTACGACTCGTATTAGCTTGCATCTCTTCGTAACGTTTAATGTGATATTTTCTAAAATACGAAACGTTGTTTAGCCTTTTATTCTTACTATGTCCCTATATATTTCAATGATAATTTCTGATAATATGTATTAAGATATTTTTTAATAGATATTTTATAGCTCGTATTTTTAGATAGGCTCTGATTGGTCTATTTACTTTCCTGTCCAATCTGGCAACATTGACCGTCCGGAACAACGGGACACAACATTGTTGACAACTGTGGCTTGTCAGCAAACTTCTCCAGTTTTCAGAACAATGAATCAGTCTCAATTAATTTGGGTGGGTTTTGTGGTGGTTTCGATGAGTTGTCGTTAGTGCTAGCTAACTAAACATCTGAGTTAGTTAGCCGGTGATATAACCGATTTGACTCTCAACGATCCAGGGCATCTGTAGCTTAACGTTAGCTAGCTAGCTAAAGCTTAGCTAAAGACAGAGCAGCAGTAGCAGCAGCAGCATGGGGGATGGCAGTATCACTCCCAGGATCGGCAACATGAAGGCTTTGCTCGGAATAGTAGCCGGAGCTGGAGCCTCTTACGGGATATACAAACTTCTCAGCGGGGGAAGCTTTAAGAGAATCAAGAAGAGTGTCACCAGTGAAAGCCCTGTTGTGAGGAGCAGTCAGCCCAGTGAGGTGACTCTACAGCGGGGCAGCCTGCTGGCAAAAGTGTCAGGACTGGATGTTGTCTGTCCCCGACCTGATGTTGCATCAGGTAAGAACCATAGAGCTCATTAAATACTCACAGTAACAACATCTAAAGCTGTATCATTGTCCCAGCAAAGTGAAACCTGTGCCATTCCATAAACATGATCACATAACGAGCCTTTGATTCATTGAGTCAGTCCTCTCAAGTGCTATTACATATTATTAAATGTTGGTTAAATGACTTATTGTGACTTGTGCTCCACAGATGACATCATTCACCAGTCACCTGGCAGCCTGGAGCCACAGCACTTGAAAATGCTGCTGTCGTGTCTGCAGACCAGCAGTAATCCTTCTGACAGATGTCGGATCCTGCTTACGTTGGGCAACGCGGCCGCCTTCACTGTGAATCAGGTGCAGCAAAACAAAACCGCATCTAAAAATCTTTATCCATCCATCTCGCCTAACGATCTGTATATCTTTTCAGCCATGTAAGATCATTTTTCTCTTTCTTTCCTCCAGAATCTGATACGAGAATTTGAAGGGATTCATATCATTGCTGGTTTCCTCTCTGATCCCGCGGCAGAAGTCAGAGTTCAGACTCTGACTGCTTTAAATAACCTGTGTATGAATATCCCAAACCAGGAACACATAAAGGTATGTTGTCGTACACTGCACAGCAAATGGCACCCAATCCGTCGCTGTAGACGAGTTCTTTTTTTACTGCTGACTTAAACGTTCACCTTGTCTCGCAGGTTTATGTTCCACAAGTGTTGGAGCTGATCGAGATGTCCCCTGTGAATTCTGACCTTCAGCTCGGTGCTCTCAGGCTGCTGACCAACCTTTCAGTCACAGATAAACATCAACACTTGCTGAAGGAATCTATTACACTTTTACTGTCTCTACTTGTTGTTAGCAATGAAGCATTACAGGTCTGTATCTTTTCAAGCTCCGCCTGGTTGATGTTCTGCACATCTTTCTAAAATCAGATGTCAAAAGCTATGAAAGTTCTTTTATTCTTATATCATGATTATAATGTATTGATACATTTGATACCAATTGTAGCTCTTGGAGGAAAACATGAGGCCAGTGGAGCTGCTAATGCATCACGAATGAATTAAGCACTTTCAATATTTGTGTTTCAGGTTCAGGCTGCAAAAGTCCTTGTGAATCTTTCATCTAATCCAGATATGATGGATGACATTGTTCAAGCTCAGGTGAGAACCAAGGGATGAAATGCAGTCTCTTTGAATCAGGTGCGCTGGGGTAGGGAATCATAAGATGCAGCACAGGCGGCCCAGGACTGAAATGTTTTATGTTGTAACGAGATAAATAGTTCAGCAATATAACAAGGCAAGTTTCTTTTTATAAGATGGAGAGTTTTGCAGTCTATCACAGTCACAAGGGTCCAAGTCTCATTTATTATCCTCATCTTGATTAAACTTTTCTGCCTTTGCTGTAGGCACCAGCGTCTGTTCTGCTGCTGTTTGACGCACGGACAGCCCCCGCTGTGCTTCTGCGGCTGCTGACGTTTGCAGGGAACTTAAAGTCCTGGAGGCCCTCTGCCCAGGTGGCTGACGAACTGAGACGGAAACAGGATTGCCTCTTCCGGGTCATGCTAGACGAGTCCTCTCAGCTCCACAGCAGACTGGTGCAGCTGCTCGCACACACCGATGCGGAGATTCAGGCCCAGGTGGCTCGCATCTTGACATAGGCCTCCCTCTCCGCAATCTTGATCCATGCACAGCTTTAGCTTCACACACTTTTGCCAAAGCGTTCATCCTATCACCCTCATCATTTAAATTATAAATCCTTTGACTTATAAAAGTCCGAGCTGCATAGCCTCCTGTTGCTTACACTCCCCCACTCTTTGTGTTCCCCAGATCAATATTATTACCACACATCTACGCAGCTAAATTATCCATTTCACCTCACCAGCCACTTCCCTGATTTCCAGTTTCTTACACTACAAATAAATGATGAGCAATGAGTGAGACGGAAGCAGGAAGAAGCCATTCATTCAGTAGAGTGTAAAAAGAGGTTGCCCTCTCTCTCTTTTGTTTGTTTTTCCTGCCAGCAATAGATTTTTTTTCCTTCAAAGATCCTCAGTGCCCTTCCTTCTGAGAGCCTCACCTGCTTTCTCTGAAGACGTATTCCAGGTGAAAATATCTCAACCCAAACCCACTGCCAGACATTTTCTAGAGAATGTGTCGGAATGACCTGCGCAGCATGACCTACCCCGTCTGTGGTTCAGAGAGACACATGGATTGGAGAGCCGAAGAGGTTTCTTGTGGCCGCGCACCTCTGCATGCCTTGGAGACACGAATGAATGGATGCGCTGCAGCCCCAGTCCTCGCGAATGAATCCACATGCAGGATCTGACGATCATGGTGTTCTTTCAATGAGAGCAAAATCTTTTTATCTGAGTATTTAATTTGAGAATCAGTGACTTTAGAAGAGCGAGTGTGAGGTACAGGGTCTTTAGCATTGCGTTGTCTGACAATGTGAAATGTCAGGAAGACCGTGGAGAGGAAACACTGGAAACTCTGCATCCCCAGCATTCAGAGAGGAGCTCGTTGAGGTGGGTTGGGTGGTAAACTTTGACTTTGACGGTGCTGCCTGGTTAAGAACAACAAAACAACCCCAGCATTGATCCAGGACGTACTGATGGAGCTGCGTCTCTTTGCTCGGGAGACACCTGCAAATCCCCCCAGGAAGGATCTGGAGGAAGTTGCAGGGGAAAAGGATGTCTGGACTGCTTTTAATTGTTTCAGCTACCGTAAATATCCTGCAGGTATGCAGCTTGAAAACAAACGGAGAAGGGGTTGACCTTTAGACGGAGCAGACTGTAATCGTAATAACAGTTATGATTCATTTTTATGCGTAAACTGGAGCTACAACAGCGATTGAATGTTAAATCTCTACCTTATTATGTTAAGTTATACAGTCACTGTAATAAGACAGGCTGAAAGTGACAGGCCCACATGTTGTCTAGCCCGGAGGACTGGTGCTGCGGACCCATATGCTGACTTGTTAACAATATTTAAAGACAGGAGGATGGGTGTCTGCGCGTACCTCTCATTTGCATGAAAAGAAATGTGACGATTATCTCTGACTACGATTTTTTCAATGCAAGGATTTTATGGCATGAAGCCGGTCCGGGAGTAAAGAAATGCTGCACACTTTTTATGTTTTGGACTTTATGGAACCCAAATCCTAAATCTCTCTCAGGCAAAATGGTTTACCAGAGCAGAATACAGCAGGAGGCTGATTTACCTGTGACCTAGATTATCATATTTATTTAAAGACGTTAGTTAGCATTTTGCCTTGAAAAAGAGAAATATGTTTGTTATGTCTATTTGAATGGTTCAATAAATACTCAGTGTGACATATTACAGCGATCCACATCCTTATTTCTCTTGTTTACTCAAATATATTCAACGAGCAACGTGGCCTTTGCTTTCAGACTCCACAGATTATAATGTGTGATTCCCATAGAGAGCGGCCGGGATGACATACTTTTTAGGCTGAACCGCTGAAGTTCTCATCGCCCTGGTTCCTTCGACCAATTTTGAGGGATTTGGGATTTTTTGCAGGAAACTAACTCTGCATTTAAATCTGCAATGTAATCTTCACAGTTCATCGCCACTTTGATTTTAAAAGCTAACACTACGATCACATGACTTCAGTGTCATGAAGCTTCCGACTACACTGTACACTCTTTACTATAAACCGATCTGTAAATACGAACCAGTTAGTAGCTGAGTGTCTTTAATGCGCCTCAACACTCATAAACACGCACAAGTTGTTTATTTACTGATGTATTTCATGTCACAAAATACATTTTTTTCAGGCATTCAAGCAAAAACCCTGAATTCAAGACGATGGAAACAGAAGTGCAAAAATACAAATGCATTTCTAGGTTTTCTGACTCCCTCCTGCCGCAAATGTTGTCCCTAAATTATGACATCATCAGGGTTATTTTATCAGACTTTAAAGAGCTAACAACACAGTTTAATACTGTTTTAATTTGTTTATAAGTGGCGGACCCTGCCTCCTTTCTAGCTTCAAACAGTATTGGGGATCATATTTTCCCCTGAGAACAGCTTGTTTATTCACTTACGGAAAAATAAATATTTCTGAGTTTGTATTATTACCTCATTAATATTATAAATAGTACCACAAGTACCAGCATTTAAATGTCTTCTCATAAACTACATAATGGCCCTTTAAGAATTTATCGTCCACTTTACGTTTCCACCTGTGTTTATTTGTTTGTCTGTTCAGCAGGATTTAAAGAAAAACTCCAAACAGATTTCCATGAAACTTGTAAACTGTAAAGTACTACAAGATTATCGAGTTTGACTTTAGATTGAGTAAATGGGGACTGTTGGGCCATTTCTGTCTGGTATTAATTGTTAAATGAATGTTTAAAAGAATAGACATAAACAGTCTGAATTTGATCATATTAAGATTTTTTCTGAATGATGTAATTTTTCCTGTTCATACAAAACTCTCTTTGAAATATCGTGATTTTTTTTTTATGTGGGCTCAGATGATAGATTTGGACAACACCCTTTAAAAATGAGGCTGTTTTAGCTCTGATGATGATGATGATGATGATGATGATGCGTTCAGGTCTTTGTCTCCTCCCTCCCTCCCTCCCTTCACTGGGCCTACACACATCCTCCTCCCCCCTCTGAACAAACGCGATGACCATCGCCGGATCGTCCTCGGCTCCATCACACTCTCACGGCGGAGCAGCGAGTGCAGGCAGGCGGTGCGGGCGACCCAGCGCACGGCTCCAGGGTGGTGGGGCTGAAAAACATTCCGGATTAGCCGCATCGGCTATGAACATCCAACCCCGCTAAGTAGAGAAACAATCGGAGCTGTCTTTTTTCCTCTCTCTCACACCATTCACACCGCGTCGAGGATGAACGGGACTGCGGCGGCCACAGGATCGGCTTCTTGCCGCTTCGCCCACTATTTCGTGGTGTGTGGTGTGGACACGGAGACGGGCCTGGAGCCGGACGATGGAGCAGGTAGACGATCTATAAACACATCCACACACACAGACACAGGATGTGTTACATGTCATGGTTCATGTCAAACATCTCAAGTGATGTCGTGCTGTTTGTGTGTTTTTGAGTGTGTGTGTGTGTGTGTGTGTGTGTGACGTCCGTTTGAATATGTTTTGATTGGACCCCACAAAGCCTTGTTGACAACACAAAATCTGCCAGTACAGCCTGTTAAAACAGCCTAAACATGGTGTGTGGTATTTAATTTCTAATACATGTCTTTGATATTCACTATTATATGATTTTAGGAGGATTTGTGTCATTTAAAACATGCGATACTGGTGAAAAAACACAGCCTAACCTTTTGTTTGAGAGTGCAACACATCATAAAAAACACAAAATCCGAGAGAATGATCATTTTTCTTTTGATCTTGAAGCAATTTTATTGGATTCAAATCACATTTATGCTCCATCGCTCCTCTACTATTGCCTTTTGTATCATCTCTGCTGTGTGGGGGGAGAGAAAAGAAAAAAGAAAAGCACATCACAGCGCTCCTCATTGTGTTTTGATCATATTTTCACGACAGCTCTGAGAAAATATCTCCCGTCTGTTTCTGCAAGTCATCCACTGCTACACCTGGACCAGGAGGGATGGGGTCGAGTGGATTGAGGACAAACAGCCCAAAAAAAAAAAGAAAAAGGGCTGGATCACAGATGGAGCAACCAGACAGAACCAACACAGATTACACTTGTGCAGCAGTGATAATCTGTGAGGTTCAGCTCTCCCATCGTCTCCCTGCTCTTTGTTTTACCAAACGAGGCACCTCTGTCCTTTTTTTTATTTACGAGAACCCGAGGTGGTGGTGGAGGGATGTGGGGGCGGCCGGTGGTGCTTTTATTGGTGTGTGGGTGCTTTGCTGTTGACACTCGGATCTGCTGGGTGACGCCTGCACGTGTCCTGCTGGGCCTCGGCGTGAGGAGAAAAAGGACCGTGCAGGTGTGCTCGTACCTCCAACGTCACTTCCAGGATTCAAACAATAGTCACACCCCTGTGTTCCCACAGAAGATGGCTGTCCCCAAACATCTTATATCATCCCTGGAATGATATAAGATGAGCCCTGAGCTCTGCTGCAGATTATTTAGAGCAATAACTAACCGTCAGGGACTCTGATACCTGGCTCCCCGCGGCGAGTGACGGTGCTGCTTGATAGTATATCTGAGCTCCAGCAATCTGCTTATGTAACAGCGGGTCACCCCCAGACACACTGCAGCACCGGGGGAGGCTCTGCTCCTTTCAAGGTATCTCTGTCACTGTGCATGCATATTCTATAAGCTGCAGTCGAGCAAGGGGGTGTTTACTCCTCGAGCAGAGGGAGTGTTATGGATGTGTGAGGTCATACAGTATCTCCTTTTGTGTGTGTGTAATTAGTGAATGCCTGCAGAGAAACAATCTGCCCTTGTTGGCTTCTCAATAGACGCCACTGTGTTTTTTCTGCAGCCTAATCAAATTTCACGTGACGTTGAGTGTTGGCACGCCGGACGGGCGCAATGACTGCCACAGAGGGGGGGAGGGGGTGACATCAGTGGAGGGCTGAACTCCCTGACCGCACATGTGAGAGCAGCTTTTTTTAAAAAAAAAAAACACGCTGGGCTGATTCCAGAGATGTGTACGTTTTTGTCTTACTAACACACTCTCTCTGCTCAACCTGGTTTTTATTTTTAGGCGCTCAACACCCTTTAAGTCTTATTTTAAGCACACCAACCCGGCTCCACGTCTCTGTCTCAGGGCTGAGATGAAAAGTTTTGTCATCTTCTCTTGTCATGAGACTCACCTTCAGTAAGGACGGACAAATCTGTAACGCAAAGACGGAGCGATTCAGACCGTTTGAGGCGAAAAGGAATAACTCCTCATCAGTCACTGCCGGCTGACATTTCACTGTCATTTTAATCTCTTCCCCCTCTTTATATCTGTCCACATCTACTCATGTAGTGGTGTGATGAATGGGACCGTGGGGGTAATGCACTTGGTGAGTATGACAGATGTCTGTCTTTATGGCTGCTCAATCATCCCTGATTAACTGAGCCTGTTTTTAGGGATGGGGGACCATTCGGGGCCGTATGTCAAAACATTGACAATATTGATATTACGTTGACAGTGACGAGGAGTTTTCATGTCCTGAGGATCAGAGCTGAAACAATAAGTCGATAGATTTATAATTCAGAAATACCAAATATTAAAGCTGCTCTGGGTGATTGTACTTTTACTAAAACAAGATTTAAATAGCTGTCTTCAGTCAGTAACACATGTCTCTCCTCCCTCTACACAAAGAGCAGGATCCTCATGTTTGTGTCTGCTGATTAAAGCTCCACGTTCATGTGGTGACGTAGCGAAGAGGAGGGAGGGGATCGCTAACTGCGAACAGAAAGTTAGCTGAAAGGACAACAATGCTTACAGCACCTTTAACTGGTTGCAGAAGCTCAGCTGTGAGGATTTGCTGAAAAACAAGCAATCTGAAGATGTCACCTTTGTTTTTTTTTTAAGGAAATCGTGATGGACGGTTGTCACTATTTTCTGACATTGTATGGACAAAACGAGTCAAGAAAATAAAAGCCACATTAAAGGCGATTCTGGAGAAAGATGGAGGATTGTTTGGTCATCGAGCACTGACGCTTTGGGTTAGAATTTGGGCTGAATTTTCCTTCCCTGCCCTTGAAAATTATTGTGAAAATGATCATTCATTGCTGACATTTTTGATGATGTAACTTAAAGCTGCAACAAATGATTTATTAGTTGTCAACTTTTTAATTACAGAGTGATATTTTCAGTTTTTTGAGGCGTCTTTGACTCCTTTCTCACAGTTACTTGAATGTTTTTGGGTTGTCAACAATACGAGACATTTGAAGACGCCATCTTTGGCTCTGGGAAACACAATATTCATTATTTTCTCAAACGTAAGCAAATAATCAGCGGATGAATTGACGATGAAATCAGTCAGTAGTTGCTGTCCTTTTTTATGATGTTGGAGCTGCTTTGATTCATCGATTGTTGTCATTTGAGTTTTTCGCGGAAAAAAATGTCAACGCTCTGATTCGAGCTTCTGAAATGTCAATAGTTTCTGTCGTCCTCTGTGACAGTAAACTAAAGATCTTTGGGTTGTGAACAAAACGAGACATTTGAGGACGCCATCTTTGGCTTTTGGAAACACTGATTGACATTTTTCAACCTTTTCCGACTCGCTGCTAATCACTTAATTAAGGACATAATTGACAGATTAATAGACAGTGAAAATAATCATTAGTTGCTGCCCTAATGTGAGTGTTCTGCCCCTCATTAGCTCACCCATAGTTCATACTGTGTGTGTGTTAATGTGGAGGAAAGAGGAGGTAACGTGTTAATTACAGCCTGAGCTGAAACGGCATTGAAGTCGTCATTCAAACCCAAAACAAACCTCCCTCTTACTCTGCTCTGCTCACACCGAGACAAAGAGGGAGACTGTGGCTGTGAATGTGTTCAGTGTAAAATCTATGGTGGGAACTCGTGTCAGGAGGAGTGTGGGCTTTTTAATTGGGTCAGCTGATGAAACCCGACGTGACGTAACCCACTTTGTGCTGATGGCCATCTCCAAGGCCACGGTGTCTTTCTCCCCGCGAGGATCCGATTGTGCCTCTCAGCGCCCACGCCAATTTGTATCAGTGGCAAAAGAACACCGACTCCAGCTCTTGTCGCCGTGATCCATTAGCTTGTGACTCCCACCTACCAGCCTGACTCAGTGTTACTTGAAGTGGTGCTCCATCCCCTCCATCTCTCTGCCTGCGGCGCAGCTTCCTCTCCGCCGTGCGTCATCTCGTGGGCAGGTGAGGCGGATGTTCCTGACTGCTGATGGAGTGCGTCAGAGCTGGCAGCGGAGGGCCGACTGTTCGCTCGCAGGTGTTTTTGTTCTTGTTAGTCGCAGTGATGTCGGCTAACGCTGAACATGAAGTCTGAGAACTCACGGCGGAGTGTTGAAGTACGGTGTGAAGAGAAGCAGTCCAAGGGCATCCCCCCCTCCATCAGCGTCTCATTCATGCACACACAGTTGGTTTCTATCTCTTTTTCAGCAGCACTCATGTTCACACAGGCTGCATGTAACAGGAGCTACAAGCTGACACAAGCTGCAGAGACTGAACAGGGGGAGAAACTTGATCCGGACGTGGCAATGCATCAAATCTCTGCATTGTGAATGTGGCAATATGTAGCGGAGTTTTCTTGCAGGCGCTGCAGATTCACTCCTTTTCATGTACAGTACGTTCTGGAGAGATCTCTCATCGTTTACTCTGAGCTTTGAGCGCTTTGATGTATGTGAAAGCAGCATATTTTTCATCCCGAGCACACCCACTACAAGAGTTTCCCTGCTGCAGAGTGTCGGGGATGAGGGGTGTTGTACCGCTTCCCCAGTCTATCTGTATGGTAATGAGTTGAGTTACGTAACCCTCGGAAGGGATTTTCCCCTCTTTGCTGCAGAATGGCCGTGTCAGAGAAGGACGCCCTGTCCGAGACTTTTCATAAATCAGAGCCGCCGTCGTTCTGTGACGTCCTCTGCACTGTCCTTTTCATCTCATAATGTATTCTGTGTCAGCGGTTTTGAAGGTCAAAGATCACTCCGTGCTAATACACGATAATCCCTTAACATCTCTTTTCCCCCCTCCTGTGCATCTGTCTGTGTTTCAGGCGAGGCCTTCGAGCAGAGCCCGATTCGGCGGTCCTTCAAGTCAAAGGTTCTGGTTCACTACCCCGAGAGCACGGACAGGATGCCCTTGAACAAAGATGCTGTCAACATGGTGAGACACTGGATCAGGGTTGTTCATGTTCTCAACACAACAATGGACGGATAAGATGTGCCTCGTTTGTAGGGCAAATGTTTTGTGGCTCTTGCAACCGGCAGTGTACGTGAACATTGTTACAAGTGACAAAAGAGGAACATGATAAGAACAAGGACTGAGAATGAGGGTATTAGGAGTCATTTATCTTCGCCTGTCTGCAGCCTCTCATAGAATATGCTCACTTCTTTCTTTTCTTTTTTTGTCCACAAACACAAAACATGTTCTCTGCTGGCAAAGCAGGTCAGGATGAAGAAAGCGTGAGCTTCAAAAGAACCGTTAGTCACGTTGAATTACATTAATCGTTTTATTTAGATACTTGAACAGCCTCCCAGTGGACACCGCAGTATTAGGCGCTGCTCCTTTATGGTATCAGTAAAATGTAAAGTCATATTAAATACTTTTAATGGAGTTTATTGGTCTTTCAGTCTTGAAAGAAATTCCCTGTGCCAGCGGCACAAATACAAGTTATTTGGACATATTCAGTATGTACCTTGTTACATGTTCAGCATCTTATTTAATGTGATGAAAATGCAATTCGTCCTTCAGGTGTTAATTATCAGATATCAGACAGTTCTAAATATTTGCTGAAACATTCCCATAAATCCTACACACCTTGAATTTCCTTCAGGTATCTCTTCCTCGTACAAGTCTTCTCAATTTACTGGCTTTTATGGTTTAATCTACATTGTGCCAGATAAAAAAAAAAAACAAGATTAGTTGGAAAAAAACACCTGTTGATTGATTGGAAGCAACAATATCATTTCACTTATCTTTTGTTATATGACTGAGATCAGTAGATAAACAGATTTAAGTGTAAAATAGTAAAAGGAAAAAGTACACATTGATTTTAACACACTATTGCTGCATACAGATCATTCAAACAGTGAATTAAAGACGGGCTTCTAGAACTTCTCTTTTGCTACTTCCTTTTGCAATTAAGTCAATAATAATATTGGGTAAGTGAGTTGTCAGTGGTCATCATACGTAAATGAAGCTGGTCTCACTGTTTTGATGCTCAGTGTCAGATCATAACTGAAGGTCACATTTAAATTGCAGCCTTCCTCTCAACCCCCTTTCATGTCTCCTCCTCTTCCTCCTCCTCCTCCTCTTCCCTCACACCTCCTCCTCAGCTCTGCATGCCGAGGGGTCTCTCCTTCCGCACGCAGGCCGACCGGCTCGATCCTCAGTTTCACTCGTTCACGATGTCTTTCGACGACGGCACGCGCTCCTACGGCTTCGTCCTCACCTTCTACGAGGAGGTGACCAGTGCTCAGATCATCACTGCCATGCAGACTCTCTACCAGATGCACCATGTGGAGCACCACTCGGCCTCCTCTGCTTCCTCTCCTTCCTCCTCCTCGTCTTCATCAGCTTCGTCACCCTCCACCTCCAGCATGGACTCTCTTGTGAGCAGCTTGGACGAGTCAGACGCCGAGTCTCTGGCCGGGGTGTCCGCCTGCCTCGGCTGCGCGGGCTCCTTCGACCCGGCCCGAGACACTCTGTACGTGTCCAAAGCGCTCTGCCTCTTCACGCCGCTCCCCTTCCTTCAAGCCGCTCGACAGTTTCTGTCTCAGCTGCACCAGGCCGTGACATCACACACAGCTCCACCCCTCCCTCTGGAGAGCTACATCCATAACATCCTGTACGAGGTGCCCCTGCCTCCCCCCGGCAGGTCGCTGAGGTTTCACGGGGTGCAGGGACCCATTGTGTGCCAGCGGCCGGGGCCGGGAGAGCTTCCGCTGGGGGAGTATCCCCTCGGAGAGGCGTTCTCCCTGCTGGGTGTGGACAATATGGTGCAGCTACTGACCTGTGCACTTCTGGAGACACAAGTCCTGCTCTGCTCTCAAGGTCAGCACACTGTCCAGCTCTCAGCATGCTTGACATGACACTCAGAAACCTTGCCAACAAAATGAGTTTATATGAGAAGAATAAATTAATCGGACTTGGAAGTAAAGACAAAATAAAAACACATGACATAAAACAAAAAAAGGTTTCTTTAAGGAGACACTCCCCCCCCCCGAATACCCAGTCTGCTCTGATTGGTCAACTCACACATGCCTGACCCAGCGCCACTAACAACGATTCAGCTGTGCTGAATCAATTCCTACGTGCAAAACTAGCCAGTTGTTACAAAGTCACAGAATTAAAGGTGATAATACTGACGAGGCGTTTCAGGAACAGTGTTTTCTGTTGGAGACGTTTGACCTTTTTAACTTTCAGATTTCACAGAGGACAAATATAGAACACTGAAGAAACGTTTAAAAAAAGAAAAAAGCATAATTGGTCTGAATCCTGACCTTTACTTGATATTTATGACCATTGCTGAGTATATTCTGTACATAAACACATATTTTTTGCGATTATCCCTCAAATGTGGTCATCAAACAAGGTGCCTATGTTTTGTAGAAGAATATTTTACAATTTCATAATAAACTATATCGTCCAAAATAACCTCAGTGCACTGAAACAATAAACTAACCTGAGAATTCAACAATTATACAACAAGTATCTTTTTCTTCATTATGTTTTGTGATATAAGAAAAGCTCATATTGCCACATATATACAGTATTTACGCAGATACTGATATATCAGTGACAGGCCAATTACCCCGTACCTGACCTCCAGCAACAACATGCCTGATAGATGTTAAATACTGACATTGTAACTCAATGAATGTAGAACGTCCTCAGTCATTAACCGGGCTGCTCTCTGCAGCGTGTGAACAACAGGAATGTTAATTGAATAATTCTACAAGCATCTCATGAAAACAGCTTCATTATAGTACTGTTAAAGGGAAAAGTATTTAATCTCTCTGAACATATATATTGACGCTAATCCCTCCTCTCCCCCAGACTACCAGCGTTTGATGACAGTGGCCGAGGGCGTCACCACTCTGCTGTTCCCGTTCCAGTGGCAGCACATCTACCTGCCCATCGTCTCTGCACCGCTGCATCACCTCCTGGAGGCTCCCGTGCCGTTCATGATGGGCATCCACCGCAGAGAAGGAGCCCAGCGATCCTCCCTCCACCTTCCTCACGAGGTAATGGAGTAAACGAGGATCTTCTGTGTAAATGTGACGCGAAAAGGATGAAAAAGGGATGTAACTGGAGCGTCCTCTCAGCCGTTTGCTGATCCCCTCTGTGCTGCATGCGTGACAGTTTTGCTCCTCTGCCTCCGGCTTGTCAGACTGGGGCGATACAGTTCCCCTTTCACCAGCCCAATCCTGCGCCCGAGATCACTTCATGCCGCATGAATATCTCGCTGAATCCGCTTTGAAGTCGCTCTGCCCCAGAAAGGAGGCAGTTGAAAGACTGCTCCGGGGGAGAGGAGGGAGGGATGAAAGCCAAAAAGCAGAGCATGCCAGATACAGAATAATGGAGCTCAGTGAATAATTAATGAGAATTAGGGATCTCCACTTATTTCTTGAGTTGTGCAATTTCAAGTATGGGGGGTAATTTGCAAGGAAGAGGGAAAATATTGTACTCATACATGTATCATTTGGTTGGAGTGTTTTTTCTCCTTCTTTTTGTTTTTATTCTGAATGTTCACGAGGGAACAGTTCAGCTCACGTCGTCCTTCAACCTTCAAAACATGTGATCCTCTGATAATTGGAGTGAACGAGACAAAGACGTGAAGACATTAGCTCGTCGGATGAGTCAGCACAGTAAGAGGATGTCTGTAACTGTCCGCCCGACAGCACATCTCCCATCTCCCCCCCCCGAGGCTGTACGCTGACGGCCCGAGGTCCTCGCTGAAGGTCACGATGCTGCTGACTGCACTGCTGCTTACAGAAGCAGTATTTTTAATTCGGTGCCTATCGTTCTCGCACAGTTCTGTACTTTCATTGCTCAGCAGCTCTGTGGCCTCAGTTTTTTTTTTTTTCTTCGTCTGTTTGCTGGTATGGAAGATATTTCCACAATTTCCCCCCCTTGTTGCGGTGATAACAGTAATCATTGGATAATCCTCCACATTGCTAATATCCTCTGAAGGCTTATCACGGTGAAACGCCAAGAATCTATTAATGGAATGTAAATCTTCATCGCTGATCTTAATTGGATGTTAAAGCTCAGCCAGGAGAGTCTGCTCATTGTGATTGGTTAAACCTGTTATGATTTATCTGATGGAGAGAAAGCGTTTATCTCATATTTATAACCGTCTTGTTTGTCTCTTCCTCCCACGCAGGCCAACCTGTGCTTTGTGGACATTGACAATCACTGTGTCGAAGCCCCTGAAGACCTCCCACTGTTTCCAGACCAGATCGAGCTGATCCAGGAGCTGAGTGAGGTGCTGCTGCGTTTTGGGCTCCCTCCACAGGGCGGCGCGGCCACCAAGCCCGCCACCGCCTCCCCGCGCCTGAGCAGCCTGGTGCTGGAGGATCTGATGGAGGACAGAAGGAACGGGAACCTCGGAGGCGAGGAGCTGGCGGTGCTGGAGAGGCTGCAGGCTCTGGCGCGGAGGTGCGGAGGAGGAAAAGTGTCGGATGGAGAGAAGACGCTGGGACACGTGTTTGAGGAGGAGGAGGAGGACCTGAAGGCCGCCAAGCTGAACATTCAGCTGAGGGAGGTGTTCGCCGGACGCTTTGCTGCCATGTTTGGCAGGTACGAGGACTTTGTCATCCACAGCGCTCTGGATTTGGACTCCTGGTTGAGCAACCGAGAGGGAACGCTGAGCTTTGACAAGGTACGGATCAAATAAAACAGCTTTAGTTCTTCCAATTTTGCTTTTCTGTGCTTTTGAAATACTTTTAAAGAAACCTCATATCTCTGTCCAAGCTGAAAGTCTTCGTGCTTTTCAATGTTTCAGGGCTCGTTCCTCTCAGTTCAGCCTGCGAGCCACTTGCAGTTCTTGTCCCGGTTCCTGGAGACGTCCATGTTCTCTGCGTTTGCCGATGGGAAGGTGATATCTCGCTGGGCGGATAGAGAGCCGATGCAGCAGCTGTTCGACAACCGTCTGGAGAGAGAACGGCTGTACGACACAGACGAAGAGGAGTCCCGCAGCTGCCGCTACAGGAAGTGCACCTCGCTGTTTGAATCAGGTACTGCGAACGTGCTCATGAGCAAAAGAGGATGAAATTAAGTACTGAGACCTACATGTTGTAGATAATGTGTTGCTTCAACAAGAAACAGAAATATGCAACAAGAACATGAATCTTAGAAAAGGAAACCAGACTTCATTTCCATGTTTACGTTTTAAAGCTTCTGGAATTTGGAAGACCGAAGCGAAAATAAGCAAATAAATAAATGAATAAATGGCTCAATGAATAAATTAATGTGCCGATAAATGCAGCAAAACGATATAAAAAATAAATGCAGACATGAATTAATTCATAAAATGTGACATAAATTTACATTTCTGTTTTAATTTGTAATTCTTTACATGAATTAATTGATTTATTTACTTTCACATTGAATTGGTTATTCTTTAAATATATTCATTTATTTATTTGGCAGTTTTTCAAAGATTTTTATTTCCACAAAAGTATTTATTTCTGTAATTTTTGAAGCATTTTTAAATTATTTTTCTTTATGGATTTCTGCTTTATCATGCAAATGTGTGGGTTGTCAGTCAGCGTGTGTCAAGGGGTCAAATTGTCACCTATTGATTAATCGATCGACGACACGTGTCTCGCTCCCACTCGAGGTTTCAGTCCTCCATCCTGGAAACAAGCGAAAACCTTCATCAACAAACCAAGACCACCTCGGGGCTGATTCACCAGATTCTTTCCAGCGTTTAGACTCAGTATTTAGCTGCAGCTCTCGTTGGCAGATTGAGCAGAATGTGATGTGATTGAATTGGATGCCAGATTTTCTTTCGAGGGGGGAATCTGCAAATCTGTCACCATCTGTCCTTCTCTTCGAGTTTATACTGTACAGTGTGTTGATTATGTTGCGCGGCTTTTTCTGCAACCAGAGTTTGTTCCCTTCTCTTTTTACAGAAGTACAGAAGATTAATTAAACTCTGCATAATAATGAGACTACATTTACCGTCTCAACCGACGGAGACATTTCTGCAATCTAGATTAAAAATCAAATCATTAATTGAAAAACAAAAGGGGTGGCATATAATCTGACATGAGGGGGGAAAGACGGGTGGAGTTAGGGAATTAGAGAGGGGTGAACTGCAGGATATAGTGAGGATGAGCATTACATGGTTGAGCTGAGGACAGAGCTTTGTGTCAGATGCACTGCCTGCCTCTCAGTCTTACATTATATCACCCTGTGCTGTTGCACACTGTGTGCTCTGGTCTTCCTGTGAGCGTCCTTGTTTGCAGCCGAGTAAACTTAGTAACACTCGACCAGCTCGAACACAAGATGTTCATGTAAGAGGTGACACAAGCCCTCCCTTGAATTGTCTTTTTTGTCACTTTAATGACTCATCTCGACTCATTTCATCCATGTTGGATCTGAACCCCCGCTGTGTTTGTCTCTGCAGCTCAGAACATCGAGCGCAGGCTGCTGAAGGCCGACCACACAGCCATACACCCCCACCTGCTGGACATGAGGATCGGCCAGGGTCGTCATCAGCAGGGCTACTTCCCCAAGCTGCAGGCCGACGTGCTCGCACAGGGACAAAACACCAACAAGTGAGCCTTTGTTTTCTGCTGTTACTCAGTGAGAATACATTAAAACAGTGAGACACAACCAACAAGAACTTCTGCAGCTGTCCGGGGGGACAAGAACAAAGCAAATACAGTATTTATTAAACCAACATATCCACATTCTGTAGTAGGAAATAAACATTCAAGTCCTGTAGGAGTACAAATGCATTTTATGCTGATATTTTGTAAATGTATCATCCGAATCTGACCAAAAGTAGTATATAGATGGTAAAATTAGCTTAAAGTAATGGATAGACAGTTAAAATGGGTAATAGGTAGTTTTAAAGTGTTTAGCTAAAGTAATAATGGTTGAAATGATGAGATTAAAGCAACATTATGCAACATTTTACCTTTGAATAACAGCTTCAGCATCATTTTTATGGTACTGTGTCTTGTATTACAGTGAATGGTGTCTAGTATCACAACTTACACATGTTTACTTCAAGATACAAGTTACCAGGTAGTAACATTGTGATGATATGATGAGTTTTGTTTGTAGTCAGCACGTTGACAAATTGTTACAGATCTGGGATTTGTAGTTGAGACAGTGATGATGCACTCCGAAACTGTCGGGGGCGCCAAATCCCACAAAATGCCAATTTCTACATAATGCTTCAAGTCGGCTAATTCATGAACAATTATCCCCCCCAAAAAACCGAGATAAACAGATCAAACCGTTGTTTAAAAGTAATGAATAAATGGTGGAAACAGCTAAAAGTTATTTCATAACTGACGAAATTGTTAGCTAAAAGAAATAAATAAAAAAAAAAGGGTAAAAATAATTGTCTTGAGAAATGGACACAGTTAAACTAGTTAAGTAAAGGTGATTGAAAAAAAACAATTATATGAATATACGGTTAAAATTGTTAGCTAAATACCAATGCCTTGAAATATTAGCTAAAGTCACTACAAACAGTTGAAATGATTAACTAAAAGAAATTGACCATTTGACCGTTAAGACTGTTAACTAAAAGTGATGAATAAATGGTTCAATATAATTGGCTAAAGTAAATATATCTTAAAGTAATGGATGAATGGTTGAACGGTCCTGCTCCCACCACACTAAGTGGTTATAGACCAGTTCAGTTAAACTTTGATGATTGTATTCCTGAGCTCATCTCATTGGGCTCTGGGGACGTCCTGCTTTATAGCTCATCCTAAACTGTGTTATCTACCCAAAAACACACATACACGTGCTTTAAATAGACACTCACGCTTCTTTTTTTCAATTGTGTATTTATTTTTTCTGTGCTGTCTGCGTGAACAGGTGGTCCAGTCGCGTTACAGCGTCACGCAGGAGCGACCCAAAGAGATCGGCGTTAACGGAGGGGCTGGACAATGAGCAGAGACAGGTACTTTCACACACGAACACAGTGAAGACACACAGACCGCTGGAAGCCTGTGTCTGATTTGTTTGCTTATTTTACAGAAGCACGCATTTGCGAGGAAGAACCTCCGCCAGTCTAAGCTGCTCGACTCGTCGCCGCAGGCCGTCTCTCAGACTCACAGAGAGTTTGTGGACGGGCTGCTGAGCGAGTGTCGTCTGAAGGTGAGACTCTGTCTGCACGCTAGTCGAGGCTGTTTTTATTAAACTGTTGTTCGATGCAAAGGCCACAAAATGGCCCCTGGCCTTTTTTTTTTTTTTTTTAGACCAAACGGATGCTGATGGAGAGGATGGGGAAGGAGAGCGTGGAACTGGGTCAGGGAGAAGCAAACATCACGGGCCTGCAGGAAAACACACTCATCCTCGGTCTGTGTGACCTACTGGAGAGAACCTGGGGCCACGGGCTGCAGCTGAAACAGGTCAGACACACAGACGTGCAACCTGACGTGTTATCAGATGACCTACAAAAAGAAAACATCTGGAACTGTGTTTCCTCATGTAAACAGATTCATATCAGTGCACATGAACGGAGACGAACGGGCTGAATATTGACGAGTGTGTTTATTCTGAACAGGGGAAGTCCGCTCTTTGGTCCCATCTGCTTCACTACCAGGCAGCACATGTGAAGACAGAGGCACCAGCTGAGTCTCCAGGTCAGAGCCACAACCCCGGCTGTTTTGTTCTCTTTGTGCAAATAATGAGGCTGAGACTCGAATGATCATTGGCGTCTGATTGCTGTCTGTTTCAGGGTGTGGCGGTTTGGAGCAGAGGACGTTTGATGAAGGCGCTCTGGTCCTGAGAGGGTCGTTGATACAAGACATGAGGTAATTAGAGCAAACGTGATGTGTATCTAAAAAATGCAGATTAGAAAGAATAATAAATCTGCTCCATTTCCTTCTGCTTCGAAAAACAACATTTTGGCTGAGGTTTAAATCTTAAAGGGACAGTTCACCCCCAAAACAAAAAAATACATATTTTTCATCTACTTCTTGTAGCACAATTAATTATTCTAGATTGTTTTAATGTGAGATGTTGAGTTTTGGCCTCCCTTTAATATAACAAAACTAGATGGCACTCATCTTGCGGTGCACAAACAGCGATGTCTCTTCTCAGAAATCATGACCTGGTTACTTGTTGTGAGCAGTTTCATGGTGGAGGGAAGGAAAGTGCATCTATTCATGGACGAGAGGCTCGAGCTTGTGACAGCACGAGATGTAAACATTAAGCCCGAAGATATTTCTGCTTTTTAACCCCATGTCCACATAGACGGCCGGTCGCATCATGAACATAGTCTTCAAACGTGCCTGTCTACTGTGCATGTTACTGGAGGATACAACTAGATGGTGCATGGTTTGCCCGCCTCTTGTCCACAAGTAGATGCGCGCTTCCTTCCGTGTGTTGATATGGAAAGAAAATTGTTCCTACATGAAATTGATCACAACAAGGTCGTGGATTATCTTGAGTATCCAGAGTCATGATTTCTGGAAAGAGACATCACTGTTCAGTTCTCTAAATAGATCCTTAGCGCTTTAAACAACACAAGCCAAGCGCCATCTAGATCCATTATATCTGATAGAAGGGAGACATCTGTATGGTCGATATCTCCAAAACTCAGCAGCTCACACCAAAACAATCTAACTGGAAGATCAGCAGCAAAAAATGTTTTTTTTATTTCAGGGTGAATTGTCGCTTTAACTTTAAAATACTATAATTCCATTATATCCCCAGTGTTTTGTCCTGTTCTATAATTCTTGGTCACTGGCTTTAATTTTTCTATCAGTTAAAAAGACTTTGCACAGTAAAACATCAGCGTTTGTTCTCTACCTGCTCTTTCAGGTTCATCCAGACCATGAGCGAGGGTCTGTCTGAGGTGGGTCAGGCTCGGGCCTGGATCCACCTGGCTCTGGAGAAGAAGATGCTGTCCCAGCACCTGAAAGAGCTGCTCACAAACCAGGAGCTGCTCAGGTCAATGTTCACTCAGAGATTCACAAGTTCTAAACTTTGCTCCCATGATCTCTGTGGTCTGACTGTTGTTGTTTGTCTGGTCCCCTGACAGGCAGCTGTACAAACCTCACGCATTCCTGCTCTGTGAAGAAGAAAGGGAGCAGTTTTTGTTCCACCTGCTCTCCCTCAACACTGTGGACTACCTCTGCTTCACACGCGTCTTCACCTCCATCAGTAAGTACGGTCAACTCTGACAAGAAAATGGGAGAATTTACTGGCGGGTTTTATAGCTTTCAAGGACACTGAAGGTTTTCTCGGGCTGGTGTTTGTGTTTTACAGCCGCTCATCTCCACCCACCTGCCTCGCATACCCAGTATCCCAGGGATTCACACTGTCATCAGTCAATAGACTGTAAAATTGCCCCGATGCTGTGAAAATCCTTTTTGCTGAGAGTATCGTGACAAGAGTTTAAGTGAAGTGAATAAAACTTTGCTCTTGGTCTCTTGTGTCCCTCCAGGTATTTCGTACCGCGTCGTCATAATACCCATGAAGAAGCTGAGCATCGCGATGGCGACAGTTAACCCGTGGGTGTGCGTGTCAGGAGAACTGGGTGATTCGGGAGTGAGACAGCTATCGAAGAACACACAAGAGATTTACTTCCAGGTTCGTATGCGCTGCTCAGCAGTAAGGTCGACATCGCGTCCGATGGAGACACGTGCAGAGCTGAACTTTTAACTTGTGCGTTTCGTTTCAGTGCAAGAACCTGGGCAGGCTGAGCACTCTGCAGCTGGGACAGGAGAACTCTGGCCTGCTGGCCAAGTGTCTGATAGACTGTGTGATGGTGTATAATGAGATCACTGGACACACCTACAAGTAAGAATCTCACTCCGACTTTGGCGTCATCGATAAATGTGCTTCCATCAATGAATTTTAATGCACATTCGAAAAAAAGGTAAATGTAGAAATTCAAATAGGTGTCAACAACTTTGCGAAAACAATGGCGCTCTTTTCACGACATGTTCTTCTGTAATGGTGTGATGGTTGTCTCATTGACACCTGCTGCTCGATGAACCAGCTCCCTGTAGTCTGACTCACTGGGTGTTCGCGGCCGGTTCAGGCCTCCCATTGGGCGCCTTTTTCAGAGAGTGTTCCTCTCCTCCTTCTGCTATCTTGTGTTGCGTTTTTTTAAATCCCTGTTGCTACATGAACCAACAATAATGACAACCCCCTCGGAGTGTAACCTACATGCTGAAATTGGCAAGTTACCCAAATTCTAACTGGATTGCTAACAGCTATTGCCTTTATATTTGCTGAGATGTAGCTATTTTAATGCTGCATCTTTGGCTTTGCACCTACCAAGACAAGTGTGGTTCGTTTAAAGACATACAAACAAGCCAGACAATTTTTTCCCCTATAACACAATGTTATTTGTGCAGCAAGACTTTTCTCCAGCGCTGACAGAGTACAGTGCAAGACTCAACTCTTATTAAATTTCTCATTTTATTTAGCAGATTTTTCCAAAATTCGATTAAAGTTTGTGATTTATTAAACCCGGCTGTGACCTCACAGCACGGTAGCTTATTGTACAGGAATGTGTTCATAAAGATGTGATCTAAATGAATCGTGACCGTCAAGCTACCTCATTAGAAAGCTGCTTTATCTCGTGATATCAACATAATGCAGACATAGAAAGGAAGAGATGGATTAGCTGTCTGGAGCAGATTTCAGTGTGTTCTCATGAACTGAAAGCAGCTGCTGCCTCACAGAGAGCAAAACAGTCCTAAGATTTATGCATCGCCTTGAAAATCAGTTATCTAAACTGTGGTTTGTGTGTAATGGGCTAGAACAAGCAAAACTACCCGTTCTCCTTGAAGTTATTTAGAAAAATAAACTCACACATCGCACTACACCGGCTGATTAGAACAGATGGCCCCTGCATAACAGATCGCTTGTCTTTAAGGGGAATGTAATAAAAACATTGTCTGTTGTCCCCCCCAGGTTCCCATGTGGGCGATGGCTGGGGAAAGGCGTGGGCGACGGCAGCTTGGAAAGAGTCCTCATTGGTCAGCTGGTGTCACCTGGTGGAGAGGAGGATGCTGGAAGGTGGACAGGGACGCCTCCGGAGCTGGCCTCTCCTTCCCAGAGCGTTCGGACAGTGCTGGGATCACTTGGCAGCCGAAGCAGTACGTACTGACAAAGCGCACATTCTTGAGCACAATGGCTGACCTACTTGTTTCCATGCTCACTTCAATAACAGATTCTGCTCCCTGTATCACCTTTCTGCTCATCCCCCTTCCACTTCCCCTCCTCATGTTTCTATTTTTAACTCCTCTTGATTTATCTTGTCAGGAATGCTGTCTGTTGAAGTACAAGAGGACATGAGGGAGGCAGCAAATAACCTTGTTAAACACTTCCACAAACCCGAACAAGAGGTACGTGACCAACAGTGAGCGTGCCACACCGATTTAGCTCCTACATTCACTAACCTGTTGGCTCACTGAGCTAAAATGGTGAAAACGGCTAATGCATTTTTGTCTCCGTGACGGTTCATTACCCTGGCTTCTCTCGCCCGGGGCTCCTTTGTCTCATGTCTCCGATGAGTCTCTCTCGGCTCTACAGCAAGTTAAAACACTGAGGAGACTTGATGGGTCTCTAGTTTATCTGTGATGGAACTCCAAATCATTGCAACATCATCTTTAGTGCGCAGGCTTCAATGTACAAGCATTTCCTCTCTTCTTTTTACTTCCTATGATTAAATGAAAGGAGAGCCGGTTAGATTGAAAAGGTAAACAACATGTTCTCTGCTGTGGAGGATTTGGGAAAATTTAAGTACCTTAAATCACTCGTATGTGAGGATTTACTGAAGTCTTACCTCGATTAACTCTGCTGTCTTTTCTCTCTCCTCAGAGGGGAAACCTGACAGTCTTGTTATGCGGTGAAGGAGGTCTGGTGCTCTCCCTGGAGAAGTTCCTGCTGCACGGGCTCAAATCGAACCGTCTTTTCCAGAGGAACGTGTTTGTTTGGGACTTTGTGGGTAAGTACTGCTGTCTGTTTCCTGTCTCCATCTGGTGGCGGTGAATATGAATCCCACATATCAAATTGCACGCAACAAAGCATGATTGATCTGTTTTTCACTCCAGTGTTTGTCTTCTACAACTATACTCTCCCTCGTTGTCCATACATTAATAAGTGATGGGCTGACAGTATGACCGTCTCTTCCTCACAGAGAAGGCAGTGGTTTCCATGGAAACAGCAGATCAGATGGGTGACCTGCATGGATCGACGCTGACAAAGGGTCCCCCCTGCGACTCACTGTGCCGATACGTCAACGCCATCAACGCCTCGCCACGAAACATTGGAAAAGAGGGAAAGTTCCAGCTGTTTGTGTGCTTGGGAATCAGGTGAGCAGACATCATTTTTAAATGTCACTTTAATAACACAAGCTAAGGATTCTTAAAGATTAATCCAAAGGAGAAAAGGATAAACTCCCCAACAGCAGCTTAGTGCATGAGGAAAAACCTGGAGAAATCTTGCTATTCTTGTTATTGCATAAACAATAAGTTTATAATTTGACTTAGATTTATGGCCGTTTAAAAATATTGACCCCACTGGAATGTGTGATGTTAAAGCATCCAGGTCATATTATATTGTGTTGGACAAAGATGACATCGTTTCCTTCCTGAGGAAGGAAACTGAACTACTTACAGAACAAACAGCTCAGGGAGGGAAAGTGTTGAACTTTGCCTTCTCATGGTTCCAACATGTGACGCAGAGAAATCATTCATGTCTCTTTGTGGCTGTAATACAGGTTAAAAAAATCACACTGAACATTTTATTTCCAGCTGACTTATTAAATAAATATATATACATGATATAATATAAATATAGATAAATTAATAATACCAATATTTTCCTTGCTCTGATTAGTAGTGGCTTTCTGGGCGGCTGTGATTCAGGAGCTAGAGCGGGTCGTTTACTGATCAAAGATCTGTGGTTCGATGTTCTGCTCCAGCTGCATGTCCGAGTGTCCTTGGGCTGAACCCCAAATTGCTCCTGATGGTTTTTCCATCGGTGTAACAGTACAGACATAATTTCGGGCACTTTTCTGAGGAAGTGCTGTTTCATTCCTGATAAGCACCTTGCATGACAGCCTTTGCCGTCAGTGTATGAATGTGGCAAGTGTTTGGAGGCACTTTGAGTGGGCTGCACCCCAGAAAAGCACTATACAGAAGCAAGTCCATTTACCATCGGTGTAGTGGCTGTCACATTTCTTTATCACAAATCAACAAAAACAAAAAGAGGTTTTCTACCAAAAATAAACTGAAGCTAGATTTTTGAGATCCAGATTAATTCTCAATCTCAAAAGGAATCTGAATCTCGGTTTATTTTTGGTAGGAAAGGATGATTCCTGCTATTAACTGTGACATCACACCAGTCTTACAACATGCTCCTCCTTCCCATGTAGACAGTATAATTATTTT
Source organism: Diplodus puntazzo (assembly GCA_963678695.2). Lineage (NCBI taxonomy): Eukaryota > Metazoa > Chordata > Actinopteri > Spariformes > Sparidae > Diplodus > Diplodus puntazzo. The sequence goes on from OZ023161.1 coordinate 28,187,193, forward strand.
AAACAGTTATCAGAGGTGGGGTCTCTGTGGAAATGTGCAAATGTGTTTGGATGTAGTCAATAATAAGGGTTTCTTTTACTGTCCTCTCTGTTTTTCTATAATCTTCTGTCAGTTAACGCACACCGCTTTAAAACAGCGAGAACAGGTTACCAGTATATTTGGGCTGCACTGTGTCCAGTGCCTGTAACTTGCCAGTTCGACAATATCGAATTCACTGAACATTTCGGTCATTGAACGCATCTTGTATTTGGAAGCTAGTTACTGGCACCAGTTCTGTCTTACACGATCAGTTCAACACTTAACTTCATCAGGCACTTCGGGGACCCTCATTGACCGCTGACCTGTTCCTCTTTGCAGGGACCGGCTTCTCTCTCAGTGGCTCCCCCTGCTGGCAGACTTCCCCCTGACAGCACGGACCTACGAAGAAGGAGCTCTGCTGCGAGACCGTGCCGCTGTACACTCCCTCTCCCGCATCCTGCACACACTCAACGAGTTCACCATCGCCCTGGAGACTGCACTGGTGAAAGGAGTTGACCTCTGACCCCGACAGAGGAGCACAGAGCTCAGCCCCTGCTCTGTCATCTACTGCAGGAACGCTGAGCGGTTCAAATATTCCATCTTTCCATCTGCGGGAGAAGGAAGTACATTCAGACACTTGAGAAATGTGACTTTATCATAAAAAAACAAAAAAAAACAGGACAGTGGACTAGATGAAGTCACTGGCAACTCGAGCTCCGAACATAATGCCTTGTTCACAGATGTAAATGTCGTATATACAACAGTCTGATCTTTCCTATGCTTGTTTACACTGTGAAGTTCTGTTTCCCCCCCCGAGGAGAAATAGAGAGTTATTCATAATCTCACCTCCGCAGTAGATATTATTCACGGCTCACGTCCATCACTGTACCTGAACCCTCGGACGACTATAACTCTCCTTCAACTGCTGTACTGCTTGCACTCGAATTTTAAACTGAGCACATGCATGGCCAAAATCTGTTTGTTTGTTTGTTTTTTATCCGTCTTAGTGTGTTGTGATCTGAAATATCAGGACTCAGGCCTTATTCTATAAACATTTTTCTTGACTTTATTCATTGGATATCTTAGTAAATATACTCAAAGAAAGATAATGTTCCCCACTCTATAATATGTTATAAAAATGTTCTATTATTATGCTCTTGTTATGCCGTGTAAACATCCTGCCTGTTTCTCGTTGTTTATTTCAATTTGGGGTCACACGCTGCAGAGTTGTGCTTCTGAATTCTCAGTTGGTGAAACGCGGAAGCCAAACTGGTGTCCTCATTGTGTCAGTTCGAATTGTCATTGTCACTTTGTCAGAAAGCCTCGTTTTCCCCCCTTCTCTCGCTCTCTCATTGTAAATATTTTGCTTCATTAAATCTTTAATAGAATTGTGCCCATTTGTTATTATGGTGTAATGAATTAGTGGCATATTTTTCTGTATAAAAAGCATCTTGTTTGTGTCTGTGTAAAAACAATAGATTCCGATATGGACACACTTTATTGATTATGTAGATAATAGTCATGCTGTTTGTTTCTAAACTGTTCAGTTGTCTTCAGACGATGGAGCGAGCACAGCTTCTTATAAAACGCTAAGTATTACGTTGATGTCGCGTTTAATTTAACAGTTGAAGAATTACGAAGACGCCGTCTCCTGCACTGTCCTGCAAGCACTATGTAACCTACAATGACCAAGCCTCTATTATCATTTAAATACAGATTAGAGAAAGCAATAATGAACTGTTATTTATGAAATGTGTTGTCAAAGATTAAAGTTAATATTGACATAACTGAGATGTCTTGGTATTGTTTTTTTTGTGCTGTTTACTGAAATCTGTGGCGTCTGAAAGGAGAATCTACATGTCGATATGTTTATTTTTCTGTTTGCTGTGATTTATCGGCCATTTCTTCACATTACTACATAATAAACAACCTGTTAATTAAAGGGGTTACAAGATGATTTCCGGTCCATTAAACACTCCTCACATTAGACTAATTGCATCTGATGTTTGCCAAGAATTCGTCTGGTACTTTGCCAAGTGATAAAACTCGACAAACTACTGTATACGCTGTGTTTGGCTGTGCATGCTGTCATTAGATCATTAGATCTCTGAGGATGGTGTGAAAACTGTCTGAAAAACAGACTCCGCAAAAGAGCATTTGTGCTGTTTGAGTCAATTAAATTTAATAACTGATAGGAAACATACTTTTGTGAAGCTTGAGATGCTGATTTTTATCACCAGGGGCATTAAAAATAACAATAATTAAGAAAACTATTATATATAATTAAATTATGGTGCGTGTGTTGTACTTATAAGGGCTAATAGAGAGTATTTTATTTAATTTTATCAATACCCATGTGATAACGCGGACCCTATTCTTTTCTTTGCATTAATCCTTTCTAAACTACATTACATAACAGCCACAGCAGCAATCTATACATCCCAGTATATGTGGTGCATGCAGTTTCATGTGGCTGCAACATGATTGGTTCTCTGCCGCCAGTCTGAAGGGGGGTTAAAAAAAAACGAAAAAAAACCACACACTGTCCGTCCCGAACTGTCCACTGGATGGAGGCCATGTTTCATCCACCTTTTATTTACCACTAATCTGGTCACTTGTCACGCAACTGAAATCAACAAAGCGCATCTCGCTGCGAGACGCCGCCGAGCCCCCTAAAAACCGTCAGGCCTCCAGACGGGCCATCTGGCGCTCTGTAGTAAAACGACAGGCCCCGCCCCCTTGCTTACACTCTCCAATGTGCCATAGCAACCGGGGCCGAGCCCCCTGTTCCCGCGCAATGTTCCCATCCTTATAAGGCCAGTAGAATGCAGACGCACGGACACGTCACACGTCGTTTATGTAAATGCTTTGATTGAAGAAAAAGAAAAAAGCCTTCTGCCCTACTCTGAAATGGAGGTGTGGATACGACGCATGCGCACTCGCGTCCACAACTATCCAGTCCCGTCCACAGGCGCAGACATCAACAAGGGAGCGGGTTACTGATGCGGGTTGATTTTCATAATACTCACATCGTTACGACGCGTTATAAGGACTACCACTGTGATCCGGATCCACGCGACTTGCAACAAGGTAACGACCGCAGCCGGTTTTCACGTGTTTTGTTTGGTCTTTGGTGCTTTGAGGGGTTTTTTTTTTTCTTCTTTTTTTTTTAAAGTGTTAGCGGTGCGTTTCAGATGTGTGTGATCCAAAACAAGCTTCGAGTTGTTCTCGGAACAATCGCTCCTTTTTTTTTTTTTTTTTTTTTTAAGGGGCCTTCTGCTGCTGCAGAACCGACCCGGTGGTCAACTTGATGTGTAGGTCACCTTATAAACAACTAAAGTAGCCGCGCAAAGTGGGAGGAAGGAGATAAAACGTGAAGAACGGCCGCATGATGGGGCGAGAAGACGGCTGTTGTTATTATTGTTTGTTGCGGTGCATCTGCGTGCTGGAGGAAATCACTCCCATTATCGCTCTTATTTCACTAAAGTCGGGTTATTATCACCGGTGCTCCGGCCACAAACCTCCTCTTTTTAATCGGCGTTAATGGCCACATCGTGTGTGCGGAGCGCTCTGCAGTCTACTACACATTTACGCCTGCTAAATAAGCCAAGTTGGATCTCTCACGCCCACCCCGGACCACAGATGCGTCTCAGCACGCGGCCGCTGCTGTCATCAAAACAGCTTCAGCAGACACAAACTATGTCGGATCGTCTAATGCAACTCGACCCGGGTGTGAAAACGTAGTTTGGTGTAAAAACACAGTACAAAAGAGCCACTTTGAACTTGGTGCACATGTAGTTGGAGGGGACTGTTGCAGTGACGCGGCTGTGGAATAACAAAAGAGTAAAGATCAAATTACAGGATTATCTGAGAGCGGCCCTCCATTCAAATATTTTTTAAAAAACAGCAACATTTCCCTCCCCCGCTGAAATGTGTTCGCCCGAGTTAATCTCACTACGTAAAGTTGATGTTCGGAGGGGGAAAGTCGGGCATCGTCGAGCAGAAGAAGGACGGTCATCATAAAATGGGTGCGCATGAAGCAGGTCGTGTGGCATGCCATGCTTCCTCGCCGGAGTGGGCGGTGAAATTGGCGACTTGCACTTTTCTCTCGATAAAAGCAAGTGGATTTCTCGCTGTCTCCTCTGATTTTAAAAAGCGGAGGTGTTGCTCTGACTCGCCTCGGCGGCTTTCGGGGGTAATTTTGCGGTTTACTTTTTAAATATTACAGTTTTTGCGGAAAATCGCATCACACCCCCTTCTCCACACTGCCTCCGCCTTTGAAGTGTGTTGCCATGTTGCGTTGCGTCACGTACTGTATTCTGCTGCAGAGATCGTCTGCAGTTTACAGATGAGGCACTCGGGGGGTGAAAATGTGGTCAGCATCGTAAGATACTCCAGGAAACATGCACCTTGCTGGTACTATAGGTTTATTTTATGTTAAAACCTATAAAATTACACAATTAAATTGGCAATAGATTTGTTTTTTATTACGATTTTAATACCTTTCAAATGAGGAGATATTAGTTTTGTTTTGATTATTGTTATTTTCTTAATATAGGCTATACATTGAAATCCATAATTTAAATATCTTTATTTTATCATTTAAATAGGCCTACTTTTCTGACAATATAATATTGGTTTTGTTTCGTTTGTTGTTATTCTCTTTATGTTCACATTTAAATCAATGGTGTAAATGTCTTATTTTAGCATTTAAATACTTTTCTGAGCATATAATATTGGTTTTGTTTTGATTCTTACTTATTCTTTTCATATACACATTTTAATTGATGGTATACATTTCTTTATTTGAGCATTTAAAGATTTTTCTGATCGTATAATATCGGGTTTGTTTTGATTATTGTTATTTTCGTCATATATACATTAAAATTTATTGCATAAATGTCGTTATTTTAGCATTTAAATACTTTTCTGACCATATAATTTTGGTTTTGTTTTGATTCTTTCATATTCTCTTCATTTACACATTCAAATTGATGGCATAAATGTTCTTTATTTTATCCTTTAATACTTTTCTGATCATATAATATCGGGTTTGTTTTGATTATTATTATTCTCTAATATAAAAACCCAAGTTATATGAGCTGCTGCTGCTTTAGTCAGATCTCTCTTGCATAATAAAGATTTCTAATCACTTTTTTCCAGTTAAATTGAATTATAGCTATACAAGTGCCTTTATTTGTAGCCTGAGCATAAATGTTTATATATATTTCTGCAGCAGTAAAGTACACATACACATATTAAATTATTTTTCACACTTTACATGTTAGATTTCTTACTGCTGAAATTAAGTAAACGTAATTTTCCGTTCTCGTCTAATCCTAAACTATATAATTCCCCCACTTATAAATCTTCAGTTACCACGAGGCACGAGTTTTCCTGTTCTCACATCTCCTCCCACATTGCCCATCCTTAAGCGGTGTCTGATTTAAGCAGCAGAGTGGGAGGTCTGTCGTTGTTCCCGCTGTGTGTCTGCTCTCTGTGGCACCGCACTGTCAGAAGACCCTGAGGACTGATGGCAAGAAAAAAACCCAGTCTGGGGGGCGCGGCTCGCAGTTTTGCCGCAGTTCAGGTCTACATGTGCTGTGGAGATTAAAATTTGCCTAGCAACATAAATCATAATTCCCATGCATAATCGGGGCGCTTATTGCATGTCGAGTGATTTCCAACCCCCCGAACACATTTATATCTGGAAACACGTCCTGATATTTTCTAGTTTTGTTTTAAAAGCATGCCACATATCCTCTGCAGCCTGGAGGACGGCGCTACGTGCGTGCTTATATTTGGAGTTTTCCAAAATGAAGCGTGCATCCTGTGAGCGCAGCGTGCTGACATGATCTGTCTGACACGCTGTCTGACTGTTGACCTACTTCCCTCATGTGGGTCAAAGCGGAGAGATGCTCCAACAAAATCTCTTTGCATGGATGTTTTTTTATTAGTGCACTCCGATCGTGACAAAACACCAGATTTTGATTTTTTACATTAATATTAAACGGTGTATATATATATATATATCAGCTCTGCTATGAGCCACACATGTGAGGCTGCAGGGAGGTACTGCAGTCAACACGCGCACACTGATGAGAGTCTGAGATGTATATGCATAAATCTTTTTTTTTTTTCTTTGCACGCAGATGTTTGGCTTTCATAAGCCAAAGATGTACAGGAGTTTGGACGGCTGCTGCATCTGCAGAGCGAAGTCTTCCAGCTCTCGTTTCACGGACAGCAAGCGGTATGAGAAAGACTTCAGGAGCTGTTTTGGGTAAGAGTGCATGCTGAACACGTGGGGGGGTGTGGAGGGAGACATTTTTTTTCTTCTCCCTTGTCGTTTCATCACAAATTGTCTTGCAGACTGAGTGAAACGCGATCAGGGGAGATCTGTAACGCCTGTGTGCTTCTGGTGAAACGATGGAAAAAGCTACCCGTGGGAACCAAGAAGAACTGGAACCATGTGAGTCTGGAGCGCAGAGCTGATGTTATGATTGAGCCATCACTCTGTGGTGATAAGATATTCACTCAGTAATCATTCCCTCCTCCTGCTCCATCAAGGTCGTTGATGCCAGAGGAGGCCCCAGCCTGAAGATAACCTCAAGGCCCAAAAAGATCAAGTCCATCTCCAAGAAAGCCCGGCCCAGCCAGATCAGCAGGCTGAAGAAGGAGCTGAAAAGACACAGTGAGTTCTGTGTTTTGACACCTTCACGCTGCTATTTATTCCAAACGACTAGATTTATGTCACATCATCCTGAATCGTATGCCTTCAGTGTTTGCTTTGTTCTGCCCACCAGATTCTGACGCCCACAGCACCACCTCCAGTGCCTCTCCGGCTCAGTCTCCCAGCTACAGCAACCTGTCAGATGACGGCTCAGACACGGAGCTCAGCCCGGGATCCAGCCGCTCCCCTGTTTTCTCATTTCTGGACCTAACGTACTGGAAGAGGTAAGTCCCGCAGCATTAACATCCCTTTGATCCACTGACTCATTATTCAGGATTAACTACTACTGTACACATTGATGCTTGTTTTTTGACATTTGGTATGTATGAGCCTACTTATACACTGAAAGTAATAGTACATTTTCACAACCCTGAAATGTTTAGGCAAGACAACAGTTTCTTAAAGCCAATAGTTAAAAAATTGTTAATTTCACTAGTTGTTATTGAAATATAACATACCACGCAGAAGCAATTCAAAGCAAAAGTCAGTAGTCAGACATCTTTATGGTCTAATCCAGCTAAAAGTAATAGAGACCAATCTAATGTTTCAACCTAAAAGTCATAGAACAATTTTGAGGGCGCCTGACTCTCATGTATTTATTTTGTTTTTCCCATCCTGTTCTAGCAGTCAGCATTGTAAGTGCCTTACATGATTTATTTCAGGAGAAATCTTAATTTGCTCTGTCTCAGAAATGAGAATAAATGAATTCATCAGGGCTTTTAAAGTGAACTCAGACTCAAGAAGTTTAGTTTTTTTTTAAAAAGACATAATTTAATTTGTTAGACTTCTAAATATTTTTTGTCCACACCTGACCTTTCCTAAGTTACATCCATGTATTAACATATTATCAGAGGTGTTTTGCAGTGAAAAACAGGTGTTATCCTGTTTTTCATTTACTGTCAATATAGACGTGTTAGGAGAGTACATAGAAAGGTTATGAAATCATAACAGAGGACATTGAAGCAAAATATACTCTTTTTTTAGAGAAATACAGTGAATATAGTGAATATGAAGAATAAGGCTAAAACCATTGCCAGGTGGCCCGAGGAAGAAGCTACGTAGGTTTTATGGAGAAGTCAATGCTGCAATATGTGATGTCATTATGTTCACTACGGATTCCCTGAAGGGCCAAACAAAACATATGTGATACCACCGAAAAGCTGAGAAACTTAATAAACACTTTACAACAATGGCCATTTTTTAGCTTTTTAGCAAAGGTCTTTGAGGGTTTTCAGTTTTTACTAAAAAAGAAAAAACACACATTGCTGTTTCCAGAACACAAATGTTTTTGTGTAACAAATGTGTAGAGACTTTAGATTGACCAATCACAGCAAACACCATGTCTTCTTTTGTATTTGTAAGATTAAGATAAGTAAAATAACTTTTTAATGTTAAGGAGCCTGAAACGGACACAAATTGGACCACCGATCCCCTTTTGACAAGAACTTTGCTTTTAGGTGTTTTATTCCAGAACATGCATACAACATATTACCAAAATACTCATACATTATGACATTTTATTACTTATGGATAGTGATAGAAATGACCCCCTGGAACCCTCTCAAGGACCCCTGGGCGTCACTTTGAGAACGTCTGGTCTAAAGCATTTCAAACACAGGTAGAGGCCTTTACTTGTTTTGGTGTTGCTTCACACACTTGAATAAAAACTATGTTATCTTGTCTTGCTCAGGCAAAAGGTGTGCTGTGGAATCATCTACAAGGGGCGCTTCGGGGAGGTGCTCATCGACCCTCATTTATTCAAACCATGCTGCCGCAAAAAGCAACGGCAGCAGCAACAAGAGGAGGAGGAAGAAGAGGAGGATGAGGAGGATGAAGAGGAGGAGGTGGAGGTAGAGGAGGGCCCGGTGGGCGTCGGATGTCGGCGGGCAGAAAATCCAGACGGAAGAGGAAGTGAAGGAGATGCCGATGTGTGAGGGAAACGCCGAGCCTACTCAGCTATGTGTTACCATGACAACACCTCCAACCAGGAGCGGGGTGGTGGTGGATGAAGGGTGGTGAAGTCACCCCCGCCCCCGTGACCCTGCACACATCTCTAATGAAATATTGGGATGCTGGTTTTTTTGTGAAGCACTTAAAGAAGGAAGTGGCCTCAGATTGCCTTCAATCATAAAGCAGCTGTAAATCCTTTGGTCTTCTCCATAATACTGTCGGAGGTTTGTTTATTATTTTTCAATGGTAACTTATGGACTGTTGTGTTTCCACCTTTTGTCTCTTATTTTGTATTTAATATTCTTACCATCCTGAGCGATGGACCGTCATCCGTGGTGTGTTTGATCAACTTTAGATGAAATGCTGGAGCTCTAGTTTGCTGGTACATTTAAAACAGATTTTTATTCCAAAACGCAATAGATCCACTTACTTGCAGGAAAAAAAAAAAAGGTGCTACTTGAAATCCATTCACTCAACATTTCCACCGATTCAACTCATTCTCAATGTGGATATTTTGTAAGCATATATGTTAAGATGACTAATATAATGAGATTAGTTTTGCTTTTCTTTGTTGAGAGTAGATATCTCTTTTTTCCGTTGAGATGGTGGATATCTCGTTTTGGAATGAAAGACACATTGACAGAGCACAGACCTGTACAGTATCCCTTGTGTTTGTGTCTTTTCACATTGACATCCACTCCTATCAAAGAGTTTGTGTTTGTAGACTGGATTAGTGTCTCCGTGTGCAAATACGTACGTGGGTCCCATTTAAATAAGGCCTATTCACTGCTTCAACAGCAAATACACCAGCCTTAATTATGTGTTACAGACAGTGCTAGTGTTAATTCTGGATTGGTATTAAGGAACAAAAAGGGACAGAAGCTATATTTATTGTGGCCTCAGCAACACATAGTGCATTTTTGCATGAATGGCAAAGCCCACTCATCCAAAAGACCTAAAGATCTGATGCATGAGTCTACTAAAAAAATTGCATGGCCTTATATAAACTGTAAATCTTACTTTTATTTTTTTGGATCCATTTCTCTGAAGTTTTAACTTATTTTTATATGTAAAAAAAAGAAAAGAAAAAGGAAAAACAGAAGTGTCTTCACATAACAATTTCCACACAATACAATAACAACAAAAACACACAATCGGTCTATAGTCATTCAATATCAGCAATATCAATATCAGTGATTTCCGTCATGCCTGGGTCAGTATACGGTAAAAGACTTTATACAAGCTGAAATTCTATGCCATTGCCTCTTATGTATCACAAATGTGTTGTGATATATAGCCTAATATTACTTTATTTATCAAATTAAAGCCAAAGCACATTGAAATTCACCCAATGTCAAATCAATGCAGGTTTTCTATGGACACTTGTGCTTGTCCGAGGTCATTTGTATATATGTTTATGGTATTCTAAAAAGAACACTAATATGAAATTTCATACATGTGACGTTGTAGTTGGGAGCAGAGGGTGTGTTATGTACATAAGGGGCTGGGCGAGCCACACGGCTCTTATATGGGTTCCATTATTTATTTATTTCATATTTATTTGTATCACTGCATCCCCGCTTAGAAGTGTAATACTATGAATTGTTTTCATCCTTAGCTTATAGGTAGTACGGTTTTGTACATCAGAAATCGAATGTAATTCTCACACAGGACATATCTAATCCAAACATTTATACACACAAATTCCATAACCTACAACATAACACAATAATCTAATCTATCATCCCACCCAACAAACATACCCAACCCAAATAAAACATTACACATACTCCTCACCTCCATTACTCATCCCCACCATATCCAAAAACCCCAAAAACTCCATAATCAATACCTTATAACCCTCACCTACTTCCCCACAACACACTCCAATCCATACAATAATCACATCCAAACAACTCAACCTAACTCCCCCCTCTTAAAATACAAAAAACACCCCACTACCAAAAAAACATACCACCAACCCTACCAAAATATCTAAAACAATCTATTAACTACAATCCCGCACAACACAATGACACTATTCATTCAACCCCAACATTCACCACATAAATTTAAAAAAAAATTTAATCAAAATCACACTAAACAACTACCACCTTATCCTCACACCCACCAACCACCCCAACACACCAAAACACACCCATACAACCCAATAAACACACCCCCCCACAAACAACCAATAACGACCACCCCACCACAAAATCTTTAACACAACACAATATAAAAAACCAAAACCACCAAACCCTCAACCAAAAATATTACCACTAAATACACAATTAACCAAACCCTCAAAATAAATTTAACAACATACCCACCACCTTTATTCCTTCAGTTCATTGAAAGATCTTAATGGCAGTAACACACACAACAATATGCTCTAAGGGAAAGGTAAACGTGGATTTACATTTCAGAGACAACAAACTGTTAATGTCTGACTAATTCACCTTTACACTACCTGGCCTACTTTATTTATTGCAATTATTTATTACAATAACACTATAATGATAATTTTGCTTGGGATTAAAACAAAGACATATGGGTTGCTTATAAAGTTGTAGGGTAGCTCTTATTTTCATACCAAACATCTGCCAGTTTGAAAATGTTGGTAGGTCTGAATTAAAAAGTAGGAAACCTGCGTTTGGGATGATTTACACAACATTTTACAGGCTTCAGTCTGGGATTAACATTTTGGACATTTAATATTTGTGAAGAAACAAGTCTGTGGAGGTAGAACCAACAATTCCCACACAACAGTGTTTTTTTATTTTTTTTAAAAAAAATGTTTCCTCTCCTATCTTGGCTTTTGAAAATGTTGCATAAATGTTTCCAGCCACTGATCACAACCAGGAGAATACAGACATGAAAAAGAAGAAGTCTTTTTGTGTAGACTCGGATTGCAAAGGCACAAGATTTTCACGATAAACAATCTCAGAAAATATCAGTGTTTCACAGTATGCAGTATTATATAATTATTATAATTTTTAATCAGTTATAATGAGCCTTAAAGGAATGAAAAATGTTGACAAATGATTGTGTATAAATTCACAAAATATTATACCCCGACAGACAGGAAACTTGATATGACTTTCTATCGTAAATTAGTAAATGTCAATTTTTCAACCAAGGTAAGTCTTGAAAAAGCTGCAACCCCCAACAGACAAGTGGGGTTTTTTTGGATGATGCTCTAAAACTGATGTGTCTCATTGGGATGCTCCACATTCATAAATCAAGGTAAACAAATCATTCGTCATCATCTATTTCTGAAATAGCGTAATGTTAGGCTATTTTCAGTTACCTATGTTACTATAATTCAAGTTGGGAGTCTAGCTGAGAACTAAAACAGCTTAATTTTTGGATAACATTGGATGCACTTTGGAATTTTTTGCTTTATCATTTGTGTCACATTATAATCATACACATTTATTTTTACCAAATAGTGACTGAACATAATTTTTTGGATGGTTTTGAAACAGCATTTCGTTTTTATTTTAAATATAAAATGATCACCTTTAAAACAGTGTTACAATTAAATCCGAGTTCTTATTAATGTATTTTTGTGATGAGCGCAGTTTTAAATAAAGAAGAAAAAAACAACCGGAAGCGGCGATCCTATGACCGGAAGTGAAAAAAACACGGAAGTGCTTTGTTTTTGTTTCACAGTCAGTTGTCAGCTTAACATTTATTCTGCAGATGTCGTTTTAAATCTGTTATCCAAGCAGTCAGAGGTCGACGCCAACACACACCTGGGACCTGAGGTAGATCCTGTGAGTCTTGTTGTATCGCTCGTCAGATTAGCTCGCATGCTAACCGTGTAGCCACGTCCAACCTGCTAACAGGCTGGTGCTGTTAATAAAGTCAATAATCATGCTGTGATTAAAATATCACAGATAAACGTATCAGTTGGAGCTGACTGTCGCTGAGGAAGATGATAAATGTATTCACTTTATTGATTGTAGCTTGTTGGGTCGTCACTGAATGTTTGACTGTGTCCGTTTGTGTCGTGATTAAGATTCATCACTGGGCTCACTGTGTGTCAGTGATCATGATGTTGAGGATATGATGTCATAGTACTTTTAAAAATAAAGTTTTTTTTTGGCAGCTGTTTTTCGTCCCGATCGTCATCATGGTGGAGCCCACAGCATCTGGCGTGTTCTGTAACAGGATGCTGAGCATGGTCAACTCTGAGGACGTGAACGCCATCATCCAGGCTCAGAGACACATGTGAGTGTCATGTTAGCACTGGTGGAATGTAACTGAGTACATTTACTCAAGTATTGTTACATTTGAGTTACTTGGATTTTACTTGAGCATTTACTCTTTCTGCCACATCATTCTTCCACTCCACAACATTTTGAAAACAAATGTTGCACCCTTTACTTAACTATAATGATTTGATGACTTTAGTTGCTAGTTACTTTGCAGATTTCATGCTGCATCAGAGCCAAGAAATGCTGTTAAAGTGTTTAGTAGATTTAATATCAGATATTATTAGACTTTAACTCAAGCACTATTTGCATGTGTAATTTTCAGTTTTTTAAAACAGTGTGACTTTTGGGTATTTTGAGTACACTGGTGGTTAGTATTTTTTGTTCTATGTGGCTTTACTGTTACTTTACACTGCAAAAATTTAGCATAGCTCAGTTCAGGAGCTCAGTTGCACATGACTGTGATGCTGACGCCTGCCTTTTTCTTTGTAAACTGGCTGTAACTGTTGCTTTACTGAATTATTGTGCAAACAGGCTTGACCGCTTTGAGAAAACCAATGAAATGCTGATCAACTTCAACGGGCTGTCTAACGTGCGACTGCAGCAGATGAACGAGCGCTTCCTGCTCCACACCCGCACTCTTGTGGAGATGAAGAAAGATCTGGACAGCGTCTTCAGAAGAATCAGGTCTGTCTTTAACTACCTCAGTGCAAACACACACAAATAGACACACACAATAGTGTCTGATTATTGGTCTCCTCTGTTTTTCCAGGACACTAAAAGGAAAGATTGCCAAGCAGTACCCAGAAGCTTTCAGCAGTGAGTGAGCTATTTCTCTTCATTCATTATATCCGAACCAACTTCCCCACACCGGTCTGTCTAAAATATGTGTTTTTCTGGCAGATATTCACGAGTCGCCCATCCTGGAGGATGACGATGATGAATTTGACCCAGTTCTCCCCAGTATTACCGCAACTATTACAACAGCTACCTCAGAGCAGAGCACAGAGTCATGTGACACAAGTCCAGATGTGGTCTCACCCACAGTGAGCAGATGTTCTGAAGATCTGTCCCAAGAGCCGGCCGACACGCCCACCTCAGATGTCCTAGAGACGGCCGTGCTACAAGACGAGGGTCCTGACTCTGTACCTGCAGAATAGAGCGAGCAGATTGTGAATGGATTTTCAACCTTCAGATTATTTTAGTAGGGGGTCACGTTGTATATTTAAGTCTGTGTCGGCCTCTACAGTGTTTGTAGACTTTTCCAGTCATGAATCTGTCTGTTGAGAAGAGCATCACAGCCTTGATGTTTAATGTGGCTATGAACTGTCCATGAGGACGCTGGGTTTTTGTTGGCATGTCTATTTTATTTACAAAGCTTGCACAGCACTAAAATAACGCAGCTAATACTTGAAGTTGTATAGTATCTCACTATAGATGGACTGTAAATGTATGACACCGACAGTGAACCTGAGCAAACGCCCTCACTCATTATGCGATTATAAGCCTATTTAATTGTTCTGTTTGAAGACATGCAGACCTGACTGAAGAAAGAAATCTCTCATGATGTCTCTCATGATTTATGTTACAAATGTTAGTGTTCTCATTTCTTGCATCTGGTTAATTGTTAATGATCAGTGCGTCTGGAGCTGCCAAGGATTCAGCAAGCGATCCAAGGATGCATTAGCCTGGCGAAGGCTCTTTGAGACAAGAGCTGAAAACCCAGGTTGTGTGAGCAGAGGATCCAACAGCTCTTATTGCCCATTAAAGATGCAGCTCTGCTGTAAAAGGGAAATTCAAGCATCAAGTAGACTTTTTTTGTCATTCCTTCATATTTCTACATCTCAGTTTTTATTTGTGAGTTTGAAAAATGATCCCCTTGAAAAGCAAAGATGAAGGAGACTGATAATTGTTTTGACTCTATTGTCCAAAATCAATGGAATATATAAATTAACGTATATACTGTAGTTCAGGGCTGCACGATATCAAAGAGAGAGAGTGAGAGAGATTGGATTGTGAGTCACAATTTTAGTGGGAAATTATATTTTTTGCACCTGCACTCATTAAATTCTATATAAAAAACTGAGTTGCTTAGAGAAAGATGTCAAATTCTAAACAACACCTAATTTAAATGACTAGAAAGGTTAAGGCTGGTGTAGGTTCTCTTAAAATGTAGGCATTTGCACAATAACCGGGTTTGCACAAGGTTGAAATTTGGGGTTACAAATTTTAAGCAACTTCTTCAAATGATAGTCAGCTGCTGTCGACTGCTGTTAGCATAACACAAAGTTACTTTAATAACACAAAATGAAATTTTGGACTTCAACAACTGGACAAATACAGAGGCTACTAAATGGCTAAAAATATAATATCAGTTTATATAGGATATATAGGATATCTTTTCGTACTTTTATAAATTACAAATAACTTAACTTACTTTAAACGCATTTTCTCACACCAGTACTTTATTACTTATTTTAGTTTATTTACAAATTTGTAACAAAAAACTTTTGGATGTATCTGTGTCCATCTCTGATTGTCAGTTCATACATTTCTAATTGGGTTAACTGATTAGCGATTCATTGATTAATCATTAACATCCCTAGGCTGTGCTGGTAGCTGAATGTGTAGTCTAGTACCTGAAGGCCCAAGGATGAATGTGTGGCAATAGGCTCCATTGTAACATGATTATTTGTAACTTTGTTTGGGAATATAGTCTCGTAAAGAAAATATCAACAGAGTTGAAAAGACATCAAGGCCTTTTTTAAAAGCTGGAGGAACAGACTTAAAATCTACTTGGTGTCTGTGACAAGAAAAATCCAACATGACACCTTCAAACAGAGTGATAATCTACACAACAAACAGAGGAGGAGAGAAACAGGTAGTTACCAGTCGAGTAATAACAGAGTAATGCTGAGGAAAGCCTCGGGCTGAAATACTTCTGTTTTCTCTTTCTGCAGTGCATTATTGAAGAGCGAGCACTCATCACGCTAAAAAGACTTCTGAGCTGAGATGCAAGTTCTTCTTGTTTGTGTTAACAAGGAGCAGGCAGCTTATTTTGCCTCAGGATCTCCCTAATGTATATGCTCCTTATGAACACATTATCACCTGAAAGGGTAAATTCAGCAGAAAACGCATCTTCAGTCATTATCTACTCACCCTTATACTGATAGAAAGTTGGGTAGTCAACAAAAAGCTGGAGCTTCACGGCAAAATAGTGTTGCAACTTTCTCCTAAACAACTGAACTAGTATGGCTATAGTATACTAATATAGTAATATTTGTTATAAAAAAAAAAATCAGCATTTATTTTCAATAGCTTCCATGTCATGTGGCCCAGTCACTCCTTTTTTATGGATTTTACTGCTTCTTATATTTAATTTGAATATTTACTATGAAAATTCAGCATTTCTTTTAAAATAAAAAAATAAATAAAAAACAGGTGTGTCACATTTGTTCCGATTCAGCAATACAATTCGGCATTGGTTTCTTGTCCCTGGGTCACATGACATGGAATCTATTGAAAGAAATGCTGACTTTTCACAATAAATATTCATATAAAATAGAAGAAGCAGTAAATTAATTTAAAAGAAGTGTGTCCTATGTGACCTGTGTAGTGACACAATTCGGCATTAGTTTGGAGTCACTCGGTCACATGACGAGGGAACTATTGGAAACAAATACTGATTTTTTTCATAATAAATATTCATATTATATAGAAGAAACAGTAAATTGTAATAAAAAAACAAACAAACAAACAGGTATATCTTATGTGTCCCATTTAGTAACACAATTCGGCATTGGTTTTGAGTTACTGGGTCATATGACATGGAAGATACTGGGAAAAAAGCTAGAGAAATATTTTTGCAAAATAAATACATAAAACATAAGCAATCAAAATAGGTGTGCTATATGAAATCAGGGTTAGCCCGAGGTTCTGAGCTAACCGTCCTCCTGCTGCCAACACTGGATCAAACTAAAGTAAAAAAGTAAAAGACACCGCTGGATGTCTCTGGAGTGAATGTATGTCCAACATCCAGCCTGAAACTAACCTCACCTCGGTTGTATGCAAGTTTTCTTGTACCGAGCCGATAGTTCCTGTTAGCTAGAAACTCCCGCAGGGGGCGCTGAGTCCAAACCGGGGCAGTTCTTTTCAGACAAAGGGGTCAAATGACGGCAGCTTCTCCACAACACACACACAACCCGGGTACATTCCTTCCGTGTGTGGTGACTCATAACTCATAACATCTGTTTCATTCAAACCCGTCGCCCGTATTCGCGTTTTTAGCCCGCTAGCCATCTTGCTAACGTCAACGTCTGCGGTTACGCTCGGTTGCTAACGGTGCTAGCTGTTGTCATGGTTGACGTCAGAGCGTGACAGTTGAGTAGCTCTACCTGCTGGAAACACAATCACTGTATGAGAGGAGTTACAACCTGAAGATAACAAAAATAACAAACTCCTACAATGAGGAGACTGACCAGGAAGAAGGCTCTGACTCTGGTGAAGGAGCTGGACGCTTTCCCAAAAGTTCCCGACAGCTATGTGGAGTCCACAGCCAGCGGCGGGACAGGTAACACACAAACTGCTAAAGCTACATGTAGCCTCCGATGCTACATGACTTACTGTAACGTCACTCATTGTGATTCTCTCTCCAGTGTCTCTGATAGCATTCACTCTCATGGCTGCCCTCGCCTTCCTGGAGTTCTTCGTGTACAGGGACACATGGATGAAGTACGAGTATGAGGTGGACAGAGACTACAGCAGGTAAGAGATCAGGAAGTGGATGTGATGTTTGGGGCTTTTAAACATGTCCTTCCCTCAACTGCATCTGCTTTTCACTCACAGCAAACTAAGGATAAATGTGGACATCACAGTGGCCATGAGATGTCAATGTAAGTACAGATAAATGCACATTTGAGTTGTAGTTCAGCTTTGGAAAAGCACTTAAGCTGTGTGTGTGTTTGGATGCAGATATCGGGGCAGATGTCTTGGATCTGGCAGAGACCATGGTCGCCTCTGATGGGTTGATATATGAAGCAGTGAGTTACGATCTCCTTCAGTGAGCAATAGTATTTTTCTGTACTGTGTTAAAACATGTAATAAGGAATAAAATGCATTTAATCCTGTTGTGTTTGTGTTCTGTCTCATTGTAGGCCAACTTTGAGCTCTCTCCACAGCAAAGATTGTGGCACATGTAAGATTTACTCTTTTAACTTGCATTACATTTAATATACATGTATATAAATACTCTCTAAAGGAATGTGGTGATGTTTCATAAGGCAGTCTCTTATTTTGTTACACTCAGCTGTCATTTCGTGGTAGTGTTGGCAAAACTGTATTTAAATGAGGCGATTTGGTTTAACCTGCTTTTTTTTTTAGCCAAGCAGGGTGAATTATAGGCCTCCATCCATTAAATTGGTTTGGCCTGATTCTTCCTAATTTGTGCTTCCCGTCACCGTCAGGACACTTCTGCACATCCAGGAGCGTCTGAAAGTGGAGCACGCTCTGCAGGATGTTCTCTTCAAGGCTGCGATTAAAGGAGCGCCTCCTGCTCAGACTCAGAGGTACAGGATCCTAAAGTTTCTGAGTTGAGGGATGGTTGAAAATATGACAACAAAGATAAACAAGATATTTCCCTTTACGTTCACGTTGCTCCTTTTTTCCCCCCACAGTGACGACAGCTCCACTTCCCTCAGTGCTTGCAGGATACACGGACACGTGTACGTCAACAAGGTGGCGGGAAATTTCCACATTACCGTTGGCAAGTACGTATCCACAATGATCAGTTAAAACCTTCTTCATATGTGTCCAGAACATAATACGAGACCTGAGGTTGTTATGTCAGTGTTTGACCGTTTCACCCCTGCTCAGGTCCATCCCACATCCCAGAGGTCACGCTCATCTCGCCGCTCTAGTGAGCCACGACAGTGAGTTCATTATCCTTCTGACAAAATCATGTTGTACACCATGTACCTTATGTATGTTGTCATGTTTTGGTAAGATTGTGATGGTATTTGCTGTACAGTAAAGCTGTGACACACGCAATAAAGCATTCATAAACACTTGATGATGATGATGATGATGATAATTATCAAACCTTTTGATGTTATTGTGTTGCAGCGTACAACTTCTCTCACCGGATTGACCACCTGTCCTTTGGAGAAGCGGTGCCTGGTCTTATCAGCCCTCTGGACGGCACAGAGAAGGTCGCTGCTGATCGTACGTCACTTTTCATTTGACTCTTTTTTTTCATCGATGTGAACTGTCAGCATGTAGCCATAGTTTCAGGGAATAAAATGATGATAAAGTGAGACATTTGTGGTTATTATCCTCAGCGAACCACATGTTTCAGTACTTCATCACCATCGTGCCCACCAAGCTGAACACCTACAAGGTCTCTGCAGAAACGCATCAGTATGCAGTCACTGAGCAGGTAGGTTTGAATGATGTTTGTATATTTGTGATGTATGCTGTGCATCAGTACGGTGACTATATTTGTGTTCCTCTTGTTGTTTTACAGGACAGAGTGATAAACCACGCTGCAGGCAGCCACGGAGTCTCAGGGATCTTCATGAAATATGATATCAGCTCACTAATGGTCAAAGTCACCGAGCAGCACATGCCTCTGTGGCAGTTTCTTGTCAGACTCTGTGGCATCATCGGAGGCATCTTCTCTACGACAGGTAGATAAACTCTCCCTCAAACGCTTTTAATCTGTGTCACCGCTTGTCAGATGCATCTTCAATGGACCACACTGGAGCATTATCATGCTTAAGCCCTCGCTTCAAGGGCTTTTTCAGCACAACAGTGTTTGTAGATTTACAGCAGCTCTCCTGGCTTCAGTGCAGCTATTGAGTGCTTTTAATTAATTTAACCACAGTATTAAAACCCACTTCATCCATCACAGTGAGCATTTATTCAGCCAATTTATTCTTTAGTCAAACTGCAGCATGAGCAGGGAGTGATGTAAGTCTTTGCAGGTACATTCACAGATGCTCCAACATCACAGATGTGTCAGTCACCAACAGCTTTAAATACATGCAGTCACATACTGTGTGTCTTTAAAGCAGCGAACTACTTGTGCTTATTATTTATGTGTAGGATTTTTTTTCTTTTAGCTCATGAAAGCAACACTTTTTCTGTTGCCAATTACCTAATTTTGCTGCGTTGCCATAAATTAACTGACTCATAAACAGCTTGAAAGGAGAAAATCTATTTTTAAACTCATTAGATGCTTAAGAACTGGTCAGCAGACGGGGATGTAAACAATCTAACATCCTCAAAATATGTAGTTAACGGGTTATATCATGTATTATAGCAGGTATGGCCTTATAAAGACATTGCACATGCCAAAAGCCATATTTGTTTATCGTGTACTGAAGATTTTTACTGTTATCTAATCATCATTTAATCCCGTAAATAGATATACAATCATTTTATGAACTTGAATTGCCTGCTGTTCTCACATAAATATTAAAAGACAATGAGAGCAGTTGATTTATGTTTTGTCATTAAGTGTCCTGAGGATGATTGAATTACTGGCAAGTTAGAAATATGTATGTAAGTATTTGTGCTGCTGAGACTTTAATCAGCATCTATAGTAAGTGGAGTCTTTCTCTCACTTGTAGGGATGCTCCACGGTATTGTAGGATTCTTGGTGGATGTGATTTGCTGTCGTTTTCAAATGGGAGTCTACAGCCATCTGAAGGTAAGCCAGTAACATGGAGAGAAGTTGATTCTCAGATGATTTCACAAATGTGTATTACACGATCTATAAATAATAAAAGAAAAACAAGTGTGTTCTCAATCCACACACAAATACCGAGCAATCTGAACACGGCTTTTATCGTAGTAAGTTAGTGACATTAATAAGTGACATTCTTCTGTGTTTAGCTACAGATTATTAAATGTGTGAGCACGGCTCGTGTGATATTAATAATTCATGTTCCCAGGAGAAGAAAATGCCAACCACCTTCAAGGAGCTGAAAACACTGTAGAGTATATTTATATAGGCTGCTGTATAGAGTTAATACTTGGAAAATATTTGTTCTAGTTGAGGAGTGACGAGCCTGTGTGTCTGTTTAGTAAAATCTCTTTTCACAGAGACAAAGTTCACAGAAAAGCCAGATGTCCCAGTTTTCCACCAGCACTTAAACGCAACATGCACTGGATGTGGAAAGCTCTGTGCGCAAATGAAACCAGATCGTACACACACATTTAACATTTAACAATCTGTAAGAACATACAGGAGAATGTCACAAATATTTTTAGACGTTTGTTTAAATGGGAAGCTTTTGAAAGCAACTATGATCACATCTGTGAAGCTGAAGTTTAAAATATGTACGTACAATATTCATATATATTCAGGTGTTGGTGTGTGTGTGTGTGTGTGTGTGTTTGAACATGTATCTGCGAGTACACAAAATTACACACAAATCGTAGATGATGTAATAACATTTGTGACTACTTTAGTGTATTTTAACACATGTGGATATTGTTTTTTTGTTGTACATTTGTCTCTTCTCTGCACTCAGGAGCAGCCAAACAGTGAAACAACAGAAAACCTCGCTCAGTAATGAGAGTCCCTACAGCTCACCATCTTGGCCTTACCCGACAGACAGCAGGAGTTGCTGGAAAACATGTTTACAGATTGTTTTTATTATTGAATATGTCCCTGCTTTGTTCGGAAATGTGTAAATATGAGAATGATTTTTTTAAAATAAATGTTATTGGGTGGGTGTAAGATTGAGACACGGATGTCTATCCACCTGTGAAGGGTTGTAAAATCAATACCTCCACTAATGAACCGTCACTGGAAAGCTGTGCCACGAGGACTGAACAGCAGGCAGAACACAAATTATTTACATCATTATTGTAGATCTGACTTGCTTGCCTGGTGTTAGAGCTCCCACGGTGAACAAACACCGAGGCATTTCACATATTTTGGCTGATGAGAACTTTTCTCAGGGTTGAGGTGGTGATGTGCAGCATGACAGATACAGTCTGAGGGGCATTTTGCTATTCTTTTATGTGGTTTGGGGACCTCAGAAAACCCAAAGCATTGTTCTGCCCCAGCTTCGAGCTAAAAGAAGGCCAAATTGGCTAAAATAAAGGAGGAACCATGTGTGTATGGAGTGTTTGGGGTCTTTAATTGTGAGGAGAGACTGGAGGGTTTTAATTGTGCCTCTGTGTAAATGATTGTTAAAAATATGAGGCTGATTTGTTGAATAAAATTCCCTTTCAACTTGATGTGCATTTATTAATACTAAGTATGTTTCTGGTATAGTTTCCCCTGGGGTGACAACTTACGATTAATTAATTATCGAGGAATTTGTTGATCAGTTTTTCAATTAATCTTCAGTCTAAAGATTGGATTTTTACTTAAAATGATGATTAAAAGCTTGTGAGAAAGATGCGTAACAGAGGAAGGATATTACACATATTAGCAATACACTTCACTGTCTAAAATGACAACAGTGCTGGGAATTTAATAATACATTACACTAAACATCTTGTACTGCATCATATTCTGTAAAAAAAAAAAAGTAAAAGTTTCATATCGGCACATATTCAGACAACATATAACCTGGCCAGATATATCTGATCCAACAGATATTGATCGGGCTTTAGTACCTTGGAATATAAATTATAAAAAAAATAATGCGTTGCAGAGCGAGTCCAAGATTATGTCTTCAAATGTCCAACCATCACTCCAAATCCCCCAAATATTAAGTTAGGAAGCAGCAAAACCTCATATCTGAGATGCCAGAACGAGAGAATAGTTTCAGTTTTTGCTACTAATGATTAATCAACTATCAAAATTATTGCAGAGTAATCCGATCAACAAGTCGCTGCCGTCTCACCCTTGTGCTTTTAAGTAAAACAGTCTCTAGAAAAGAATATTTTACACCATGTCAAGAGTTTATTTGACAGTATTTCAGAATATCTTTCAGTAAACAAGTTTTTTGTTTTTTAGCAAAATGTAATATATCAGTACTGTCGCATTTCATAAAAATAGTTGTTCACGTCTTTGAAACTACAGTATCAATGATACAGTAAACCATATTTGTAGGAATACAGCTGTACAAGGTGAATAGTACACAATTAACACTACACAGTTATACTTGATCTCAATGGGAATTTATGAACGTGCCATCCTTCACAGGTTCCAATAAAGCAGGTTTTTTTTGTTTCTGTATACAAAATCACTCACAGCAGGCAGGGGGACGGCCTGAACGGAGACAGAGGGCTGGGTGACATTTTCTTTCACCTTTTCTGAACATTTGTACATACAGTTAACACATTTCTACAGCCCAACGGCATGTTCTCATGCTTCCTCGCTAACATGATAACCAGTTTTATCAAGTGAACCACAAACATCCAGACTGCACGTTTTACTCAGAAACCACTGCGGGTCTTACCGGTGTCCCAGTCCAACAGCAGGCCTACACAAGCTTGGATGTACCCTTGTGCTGCATTCAGTCAAAATTGTCACAATGCATTATGATTTTTATTTTCATTTTTTTTTTTAAACTTATCTGGTTCTCCGCTACTCAGAATCTCTGATGATGAATTTTTAATGAGAGCAAACATCTTGTTGAGAGGAATGGATGATACCAACGTGTAGAAATGCAGCAGGATAGTGTCTTCAACTCGGGTGATTCAGATTTAAAGCAGCACGCCAAGACTTCGTGATCAAACACACCTTTCACTGCCTTTGTGTTTCAGAGATCGCTCAGAGTCTTGGGTTCAGCCTCAGCGAGCACTGGTGCTGCCTGCGACAATGCAAACGGAACACTTACAGGACAGACGGATAAAGCTGAAATGAGACTCCACTTTGATTATGACCCAGTCTGGATAAACGCTCACCGCTCCACTCTCCCGGATGACTCGCTAAGAAGAGGATGTAATGCTACAGGCTACATTTGATCCCCTTTTTAAGCACTAAGGGGAAACAGGGCAATCATTGACATGGAAAAGCTATACAGCTGAGAGTGCATCAAGATAACTGTATATTCTGCTCGGTGTCAAGTCCGAAGAAAAACAGGCTCCACAACTCAACAGTTTGCTGATATGTGTGCACGGTCACTAACGTCTGTTTTGCATCCAGTTCCCAAAAACAAATCACTACAGCAACAGCTCTGCATTAGTTTGAGTAAGGCACTCCGCCCCACCTCATAACCATCGGCCTCCTCTTCCCCACACCGATGCCCCCTCTCCCACAGTGATGTGGTACACTAAGCACAGTAAAAAGGCATAGAAATGGGAAATATAGACTGGACAAAATTCTTCCGTTGAGCATTAAATGAATACAACACAGCTTATAATTCTGCACAATGACTGCATGGTTGAGTTGTGATCAAGTTGTGTACATAACTCAGAACATTATTATGAGTTCTTACTAAGCAAACTGTTTTCAGTCACTCAAAAGTTCAATTTGATGGGGGGAAAAAAAAGGAAAAAAACAAAACAAAAAAGAGTTTCTTTTGTCTCACCATGAGTGCCAAGTGGTCGGCTCCACAGAGGATCCCCTCTCTATACTCTACCTCTAAAAGACATGTGAGTCCCTGTTGATGACATGGTGGTTTATATCCATGCACATGACCACTGCCTCCCTCAGCGGTCCAGGTCTTGAGACTTGCACAGTCTTTGATATGTAGTTATAGACGAGGCCATGGAAATAGTGATCCTAAAATACTGTTTTTTTTTCCTCTTTTCTTTACAATGTATCTAACTACAACACTGCTTCAAAAAAACACCAACAGGGATGTTTTTGAGATTACCAAATGTACATATTTTTCACATCTTTACATTTACAGTATATGATATATCTGTAGGCATGTGAGAGCTAACATATGTCGGGTTAACCGGGCTGTCACTCGGGTCGGTGCCATGTCCTCCAGGAGTTTCAGTGTCTCTGCCTCCCTCTTACAGATTGGTAGTCTCACTCCTCTCACTGCACGGAGAAAATGGAGCAAAAGTAAATCTCTTGGATAAACATATGTCTCTCTCCCATCTGAGGTTTTGTTGGACTAACCAATCTGAGTCAGAAATGGTGGAGCAGTTAAAGGTACACGGCGAAAGCTCAGCTCCTTTTGTTTTTGTGGGTTGTTGCTCCATCTGTGAACATTAACTGTCACATCTGAGAGTCCGGCATGCCTACATGTTGAGCAGTCTCCATCAGTTTGATTCTGTATGTTACAATAGCTGTGAAAGTTCCTCTGTTTTTAAGGTGGTGGGTGTAATAATTATCTCGTAAGAACAAATGTAACATAAAATATGATCTCAGAAGTAGACGGAAAAAGAAAACGGGACAGAAAGAGAGGGCGAGGGAGATTTACTGTTGAACTGAATGAGGAGCCAGACAGTGTGATCCGGTCCAAACCAGCAAGATCCCTTCTACCTGCTGACCGTGGAGGTCCAGGACCTCAGGGTGCCAGGCAGTTTGTCAGACCCAGGGACGTTCCAGGGCCCAGGGGAGGCTGCTGCGCTCCTTGCAGTGGGATCTTCCACGCTTTTCGAGGGGCAGCAAAGCCCGCTGTGGCCGCTGGCCCTCTCATCTTCTCTGGGGAACAGACCTCTGGACACCAGCCTCTCCTGGAGGCTGACTTGTCCATCTCCACTGCTAAGAGAGGCTCCATTCAAATTCACGCTCCCATATGGGTCCCAGGGCCAGACAGTGCTCATGGCCTGTGTGTGCAGGCCCTTTCTCTCACAGCAGGGGGAGCAAGTCTCCCTCTGCCTCTCTCTTCTGTCAACAGACCTCCCCAGGACAGCTTTGGGAGGCAAAGCCCGAGGCTGTCTGTCGCCCGGTCCGCAGTCCACCTCTCCAGACCCCTGAGGGGTTCCCTGCCCCCTGGTGATGCACTTCTGCTGGGTGGACCTGCCACCTGTAGCCCCTCTAACGGAGCTGTGGTCTGTCGGCTGTGGAGCTTTGTCTGCCATGCACACTGTGGCCTCTAGAGGGAGCTGATGAGGGGAGTCTGGGGCTGAGGCTGGATGGGATGAGAGCAATGGATTTGGGTGGGGTTCGTGGGTCACTTCCTGCAGGGTAGAGTGGGTTGTAGAAAGGGAATCCCAGGGGCTGCCACAGTCTGTCAGGGGAGAGGAAAACACATTCAGGTGGGCTGAGAAAAAAAGCAGAGTGGCACCAAGCAGCATGCGCATGCACACAGAGAGAGAGGAAGACAGAGGAGAGGACAGAAGCAGAGATAGAAAGAAAGATGTACACGATAATACAATTCACCACCACATCCTGATATCATATCAGGCAAAACTGCATGCAATTGCGTGTGAGCAGCTCACACCTGACCAGGAAGGCTTCCACGCCAACATGATACACCTAAAGCCTGATCTACAGAACTTCTACACAAACAGGCACGTGGGACAGGATTCATTCAGTGCGTGAAAACATATTTGTAGTTGTGCGACAGCCTGATCTGAGCAGACTGACTTCACACAGTCTACTTCACAGCCCTCCTCAGGATGATACAATTTCATCTGGAGGGTCACTTCAAACCATATTGCTCTCTTACGACAACACACTTGAAGCACCCACACACACACACACACACACACAGCTACACATACATCAGCTATTTTCTCATGCTTAAACTCATGATCATGCAGACACGCATGCATGCCTGGAGCACAGCTACACTGCACACAGATTAATCAGTATGGAGAGAGAGAGACATGCAGTTTTTCACAAACCGTGTCTTTAGAGTGGCCCATTAGGAAGAAATAGGGGGAGCTTAGTGTGTCACCTTTCATGCACATGGAGAGGTTGGAAGGTACCATTCCTGAGGAAAGGCAAGTATAAGCCTATACCAATCATTAGACTTAAAGCAGAGGGGTTACAACACACCAAGAGCTAAACGACTATTGTTTTTACTGTAACATGGTTTCTCAGGAAGACAAGTTTAATTTTAGACGCCAGAAGAGAAGACTGCGGAGCGAGGAGTAAAAATGCAGAAAGATATTAATGCATGTTAATGTGTTCTTGAGTAAAACATGTAGCATCGGCAGAGAAACAGTAATGTTACACGCCAAACAATGAATCTTTAGTATGAATGTGAAGAAACAGATCAGATCAGAGACTAAAAAGCAGGAAACAGTTGGACATTTAGAGACCCACCATATTCTGGCACCTGTCCCGTGCCTCGCTTCAGCAGCAGCCTGACCCGTCTGCCTCCCGCCTTGATGAGTTCAATGGCGCGGGCGTGAGTCATGTCCCGAGTGCTGTCCCCGTTAATCTCTATGATCTGATCCCCTACCTGGAAGAGACACGCAGGGAGGACAGGGTCGATTTCTGTCAGGCTGTGTTTATCCACGGAAAGTTGACTTTTCTACACCACCACACAGTCTACTGCTGTTGAGAGACTGGGGAATAAGTGCCATTAAGTGCCTTGTTCAAGTGTATCGCAACAGGAAGTGTTGATGGTGAGACGAGGTTTACTCAGCTACAGAGTTCACATGTACTTATACTTACTCACTTTGCCCCATAAAGGATAAGTTCACACAATGATAAAAATCTAGTCATTATCTACTCACCCTCGTGCTGATGGAAAGTGGTGTTTCATTGTCCACAAAACATTTCTTCACAGCGAAACAGCGCTGCAGCACTCTCCTAAACAACTGAAGTAGAAGGTGACTTGCATAAAAAACAGCCAAATTAAAAAAAAATGGCTCCATACAGCTTGTCAAGTGTTAGCTGGGTCTCCAGAGGCCGAGGCCAAGATCCCAAATTTATTTGGAAGCACGTTATTTACACTCCTTAGCTTAGCAGCTAAAGTGAAGATTATGGCTCTAAAAATGTTGTAAATATCTTCCTCTACAAATCTTCATTCACTTCAGATGTTTAGCAGAATTCTGTTATGCTACTTTGCTGCAAAGCTCCAGAAAAGTTTTGACAAGACTTCACAGGACTTTACATCGACATCGTGAGAAGCTTGTGACTGAACTTTAACGTTTGAGTGAACTTATCCTTTAACTATTCCTGCCCCACGAAGAAGATGGGACAGACAGTAAAAAAAAAAGATCTGCGTGAGCAAAAGGAGTGAAAGATAGGAAAAATAGCAAAGCAACAAAAGTGAAAGGCAAACATCCACACTATGACATTTTACACCATCCTTAAATTCAGCAAAGTGTTTCAGAATAAAAGCAGTGTGTGACATTATTTTAGGTGCAGGTCTGTGACTGGATTATTACACTTCCAAACTTTCTACAGATGACAATCATCTCCCAAGACTTTTTGACTTCTCAGCTTTCATCATCTCACCCTCATCCTTCCGTTACGAATGGCAGGACCGTCCTCAGCCAGGCGCAACACAAACAGGTCCATCTTGTACTCTCTGCCCCCGCGGATACTGAAGCCAAAGCCCTTTGCGCTTTTCTCCAACTCCACCGTGAAATAATCATAGTCCTGCAGAAAAAAAACAGTGACAATTTGCAACAAACCCACCACAACACTCTATGCTACTATTATGCTGAGTATAAAGATTACAAACCCCCCAAATGGCCAACACTTGAGCAGACGGTTCTCGATCCAGCTGTACCTGCGGTCTAAAGTCAGCAGGAATCCCCAGAGGGAACTGTGCAGCTGCAGGGTGCTGTCTGAAATCCAACAGACCAGGCGGGTGTCTGTAGTCCAGTGTCGGGGGCTGTCGATAATCACTGACCGGTGGGTGACGATAGTCTACTGGAGGTTGCCTGTAATCAGTGAATGGAGGATGGCGGAAGTCAGGTTTGACATCCTGTCTGGCTTTTACCTCTGACCTGTGAGGAGAAAGAAAGCAACAAAACCAGAGCTGAGAGTTTGTGTCGTGGTGGAGAGCATTAAAGAAGGCAGAACCTAATGCCCACATGTGTCCTCTCGTGTGAGAGTGGACAGTGGAGTAACATTTTAGTCTTATTTGCCATGTGATGGTAGAGAAAGACTTACTTAGTGTGAGCAGCCAAAGAGGCTCACACCAAAGAGGATGGAAATATCACTCTTGGTTTTGAAATTTTTATCACATTCCCACTTGTAAAATGAGCAGAAATCCATAGCTCTGGGAGTGCTACTCTCAGTGTCTTGATCTGGGACTCACATGCACACACACACCCATCCATGCACGCACTCACACTTTCATAGTTTTGACATGGAACAGGGCCTGATCGCAGGGCTCCTGCATTATAGAGGAGATACTTTAAGGTAAATTATTCACTGACACTGTAAGAGCTAAGTGGTGTTACGCAACAAGGTAGAAACCGGCCTGAGACTAAGAGTCTGACTGGGACAAAAGTTGTCTGTAGTCGCAGGTTCTTTCCTCAACTTACTGGCATGCAACAGTCATATCTATATTTATATCCACATATATCTGATAACTGTCCTTCTTCATGCAGTCACCAAGACACACAATGCTAGAGCAAGCCTACAGTCCAAACAAGAACATCCTTCCTGGCGCTGTCTTACCTGCCGTCGTGGAGGTATAGCTGTGGAGGGAGGCCAGAGGGCTGGGTGACCGGGCTATGCTGGCTTCCAGCTGGTCCAGGCTGGGAGGCTGCTGGTGCGGGAGGGCCAGTCACTGTTTGGCTCGTCTGAGGCGGTGTCTGGCCGGGCTGAACAGGTACTTGACCCGGCTGAATGGCCGTTTGGCCAGGCTGGGTGCCTCCTTGGCCTGGCTGGGCTACGGGGCTGGGCTGGGTCTGGGGGCTGTGTTTCTGGGTCATGGGGCTCTGCTTCTCTGAGCTGGGGCCAGACTGGGAACCTGTTTCAGACAGAAGGTGAGACGTGATTTCACCTGTGTGGAAAATGATAAACTCTGTCTGAAGAGAGGGATTCAGGACAAACTGATGAGCAAAACGTGCTATGAGATGCACAAGACTGCATTACTGTTGTAGAAACGCCTTCATTATCTGCTGTTTAAGTTGAAGTAGCTTCGTAACCTTTAGCCTTGTTATAAGGCTCATAATTAGAAGACTCCAAACTATCTCAAATTCATAAAACAAAGCTCTACAAATTCGGAAGCTGAAAAGATTATGTTCAAGCGTCACCATAATTAAAACAGCTCAGGAGCACCAATCCTCCTAACCTTGTGCTCTTTTCTGGCACATCTGTGAAACTGCTTTGACTTTTTTTTGCTTCAGAGGACTTCACATAAAGCATTTTGTGTCTACTTAGTGAAGTAAAAATGTATTCGTATGAGACAAAGGAGACTGACTTCAGGGAGTTTTCCTAAAGTAGTACAAAGGGCAAACTAAACAAGCTGTCGGACAAAATTCCCAGGATGACAAAAATTTGATTTAATGTCACACACAAACACTCACCCTCCTCAGGTATGATGTGCAGTGTGACCGTTAGCCCGGCGTCTTTAATGAGCTTGACGATGTCTGCGTGCGGCATGCTGATGATGGACTGTCCGTTCACAGCCAGGATCCGGTCGCCCACCTTCAGCTTCCCACATCGGTCTGCAGGGCTGCCCTCAATGATTCGTCCTATTTTATGGGGCACAGCTGCGAACAGGCAATAACAAGGTGATTGTCAAGAGCCATTTAAAAGAAAGATGTAAAACGGCACTTTCAAAGTCAAATGAAGAGGACGGAAAAACATTTAGGTTCGAGTCTTACTTGTTTGAACTTTTTAGAATGTCATTTCCAAATAATGCTATTCCTCCGCAGAAATACTTACATCGTCCACGCCGTCTGTAAACGTATTTTTCAAAATCTTTTCAATGTTTTATGGAAATAACATTAAAAAAAATAGATGTTTTTTGAGTTTCAGCTTTTGTCAACACTTTTCACACACGGAGACAGAAAACGGAAAAGATTTCCTCTTCAATGTAAAACATTTCTGGACCCACCAAGCAGCGAAAATCCCAGAGGGACTGTTGAACATGCACGATCACATCCAGAACTAATGTTTGATTTTATAATGACTACTGTATTCTAGACCCAGTTTTGCGGTATTCATATTCCTAGGTGTACGGAGAAACCTAGAGGGGCTGTGATGAATTTAGGCATACAGTTCTTAGAAATTTACATGAATATTTTTTGAGCGCAGTGAATGTTCCCATGACTGCATTCAAGATACATTCATTCAAAATGATTTATTGTGCAATCACACCACGCTGACTCAAGAATCCTGCAATCCGTCTCAAGACATGAGGTACGTTTAGTGTCTTCATAAGTTTAAAGGGGATCTTGGCAACGCTTTTTTGCAATTTACTTATATTAATCACTTTTTACTGGCTGATTTTTCACGTCACAGTCCACAGGATGTGACTTTACGCACGTTCTTGAGTGCCTCTCTCTGCTCCGCTAACAGAGCCCTTTTAATAAAGCCAAATCCAAGACTTTAAAGGACTATTTGAATACCATTTTGACACGAAATTAACAACAAAATAAAAAAGCAAACCTTAGAAAACAAGTTAATTTCAGTTTGACCCCAGCGAATGAAAGTTCTGAAGATTCTGGACGGGATAAGAAACACCATTCAAGTAAAATAATTGTTAAGGGACATGAAGCCCACTGGTTATTAGAAAAGTAGGAATAATGCATATTATACTTCTCACCCTGTTTCTCGACTGGATATACAAAGCAAACACAACCAGCACCATGTTTTAAAATATCTGATCTCATAAAACACATTTAAAATTATTATTCAAATTGTATTTAAATTAAAATTATAGCAAAACCCCATAAACAATCACTCTAGGACAGTCACCACCCTCAGGATTTACAAAACATCCTGTGTGTTTAGAGAAAACCTTCAGGGCTCCAGACAGAAACCACTCACTGATGACGGTGGCGTTCTCCGGCCTGTTCAGGGAGCTGATGATGACAAAGCCAAAGCCTTCATTCTCCTTGCGGTGAATAACCACATCACTTGTCTGCAGGGCGGATCCCTCTGGAGGAGCGCTGGCAGTCGGGATTGCGACCGTCTGAGGACCTGATGCCGAGGCTGCATCGCTACGTGGAGAGCTGTGCTGTGTCGAAACAGAGCCGGGGCTGCGTCCATTCACAGGACACGGCTCACCTGAAGGAAGGAGCACCAGAGAGGAGACAACCTGAGTCAAAGCAGCAGCTCTGTTACTTTGAAACCTGACCAATTTACTCTCAGTGCCTTTTTCATTTTAAAAATCTGGCTGAAGATGCAGCTATTGGCCAAATTCCAGTTCTGCATTATGAGTTGCATGCAACAGTGCACTTCTCTACCTCCCGCAGGGACTCTCTCAAAGTCAAATTTTACTCATCTGTTTGACAGGTATGACCCTGGTGTCTCTGTAGCCCTTGCGGTTGCACAACACTTAGAAAGAAAAAAACCACAGTGCCTGCTGCAGAGCTTGAAGGCATTTTATGCAGAATTCTCCTCAAAAACAACAGTGTGCTGGCTCGTACAAAAGAAATCCCTCTCATTCATCACTTAAGTGTGTGATGACCTGCCCTCGGCCTGTATTTCTAATAATCTAATAATATTTTGCTGTGTTTCGGACATTTCTGAATGTAGACCTTCATGCTGTTATTTGCTGGGGGCTACATAATGGCGCAAGATCGTGAATTTATGAAAAGGAAGGTTACATGTCCGTCTCATCTCTCTCCATGCTCTGCAGCTCAGGGTTGAACTATACAAAAACACACACAGACAGAGCAGAGAGGTAAACAGTGGACCTGACGCCTGCGCAGCGGCTGAATTCACACAAATTAAGTACCACTGCACTCTCTAGTTAAGACGAGGAGGAGGGCCAACTGTGAACAGTTTGTTTGCAAACAGCAAGTAGAAATAGTTGCAATTTATGCCTTTAAAATGAACACAGGATAGATCAAGCGCATGATTCCAGCAGGGTCACATCTCCTCCAATATATAAAAAATGGAAATTTCTCCCCTATTTGTCATTTAATGCATCCAACAGCTTTTGATGTGTGTGAAATGACTGGATTGGCCTTTCCGTATCCTTGCACATTGAGTTCTCACTGGTCTCCTAAACAGGTAAAACAATCTGTCTGTCAGTCTGTTAAATACAGCCCAATGTACTACTGCTGGTAATGATGAACCCATCAGGTCTGGTGTTTTTCAATCTCACTCTGTCGCTTGTTTTTTGAAACCTGGGTCTGTTGTTGATTTGGCAGTAAACCGTGTCACTGTGAGCCGACCGCGATATCGCTGTGTTGTCGGTGGTGAAAACACTTTCAGGTGATAATTGTGCGAACTGGAGCGCTCGCTGTAACTGCTGGTTAATGAGGTAATACTTAAATACATAGAAATACTTTGAATTGTTGTTTTTACAAAATGTGCTCATCAGCATCGCCCACTATTGTGTTTTATTATTATGTGTGTGTATTATGTATGCATGGTCTACTACCACGGAAAAGACGTGTGTGAGAAGAACAAACGCATGTGTGTCCTTTCCAAGTTATTCTTTTTAATTCATTGCCAGTTAAAAGGGGGGAAATATTCCCAGGTGAGGAAAAAAAACAACAAACAAATAAAACACGTCCTCACCAGGTGTTAGCACTCTCCTTCTCACAGTCAAGCTGACTTGTCCGTTGCGAGCGGCTGCGTGCATCAAGTCTATTACGTATTTGTGCGGTTTCCCAGCAACCACATTTTTATCCACAGAAATGAGCTCATCCCCGGGTCGAAGTCGCCCATCGCGCTCAGCGGGAGTGTTCTCTATTATAGCGCCAATAACAATCTGTTCAAAGACAATCAATATTAGCAGCATAGACGAAGGTGAAGAGGAAGAAACACAGACAGAGTGGAATCACACAGTAATCACTTTAGCCAGGTTGTAAACTAGTTTTGGGTCACAGCAACATTTTTTTCACCTTCCAGATAATCTCCTGTTACATATTTTGCATGCTGTTTTACACGAGGACAAGTTAGCAAGGCGTTACTTCAGTATGGGCGGCACTGAGCAGTTAGAGCGTCAGGACAGTGTGAGAAAGCCAAGGCTGGCGTGTGTGTGTGTGCAGAGGGTATGTTGGTCAAATGTGTGTGACTGTATCAAATGTGAGATGAGGTTAGGTGCAGGTCAGATGAAGTTTAGTGTGTATGAGGTTAAAAATGCGTGTGGTCCAGCCCGTCCCATACGAGCCTTGTCACGGGCGTCCGGACTCACAGCCTGCACGGCCTCGTCTCCCCCCAGGATGCGGAAGCCAAACCCGGTCTTCTCCCTCAGCAGGTGCACCTCCACCTCTTCATACTCTGGACCTGAGACACAGATTCAGACATTGAATCATCACATCATGTGCAATTTATAGTAAGTTAACGCTCCTCGTCCCGTGAACTAAACTTCAGTACTCACGTCGGCTCTCGTAGATAGCCCTCGACTTCTCATAAAGGTCGTAGGGGTCGGGTTTGTTCAGGTCGAAGCCCTCTGTGGAGTCAGGCACAGACGTGCGGTGCTGTGGCTGGTTTGGGAAGGGTGTGCCAGGTGGCAAAACCGGACCAGACAGGTTTGCTTGGGGGCTGCCATGGGGATCCCACTGGTCAGGCAACTACAAGGAAAACACCAACAACTGATGTTTAATTAAAGATGTGTGGATTTATAATTCATGGCAGCACAACAACCAGTACAGGCACTGGTCCGACCTTTTGGTATTTTCCTGACCTCAGAATTGGCTTTGCACTGTTGTCTCTGTGGTATTTTGGTACAGTTGGCAGAGGTGGCACTAAAAGGTGTAAGGCTGTTGGTAACTTGGTGGGTCTTAGACATATAGATTTTGTGAACAAGATGCAGAAGCAAATGTGCAGCAGTAACAGAATCATGGTGAAAACATTATTAAGATGATTAAACCACTTCCCAACAAGTAAATGCATTTAAATCTGCATCTAAAAATAACAATACATGTGGGAAATGTTAATGAGGGAAAACATCATTTTAATGGGGCTCATTAATTCTGTCCATCACAGCCTCTTTTAAGTTTTAAGAAAGAAGTAACATTTTTATATGATTTCCTGGAGATATTTTCTCCATTTGTTGAGCTGTTGTCTTAATAAATCTTGTGATTGTCACAGCTGCTTTAGAGACCCGTGACATGACAGGCTGGAAGTGTGCGTATTAATTATCACATCCTCTGAACTACAGTATATGACACCTCATCAGAACCATTTGCACTGTGATGCACTCAGGTGTCCTTGCCGGGTGTTGTTCTGCTCATTTATTGCTCTATTTCGACATGTTACATCCCCCAATTATTCTAAAACTGCAAGCTGCATGTGATTCTGTTTTGAAACATTTACTGATTCTCCCTTCGAGATACATTTTAAGACCTTAATAAAACACTGCTTGGATTAATAAGGTGTGGCTGATATGTTTTTCCATAAAAAAAGCTAATTTACTCACATGCGCTCGTTTCCCCTCATTGAAGACACAAGATGTCTCCTTACTTTACTCTAAGTGTACGTGTTCTGGAGGTTTTAAGTTTCCTCATCACATTTGTTAAATAACTGGGCCAGGATGGCTCTTTTGTGACTTTGTCACAAAATCCTGCTTTTTGACAAGTTGAACTAAAAGGTAAGAGCGAAACTTTCCACTAAAACAACCAAAACGCATATCGGAAGGAGGGCATTAATATCTTTAACACAAATGTGTTGTTAATGTTTTTGATGCATCATGTTGCTGTAGGATCATGCTCAAAGGAGACGTGCATGTCTTCTTGGTGGCATCTCATTGATTGACTGACTGATTTCATTATTTCAAAGCAAAGCTGTTCGTTACAACTATTAGTCGATTTACTGGTTGAAAGAAAATGTATCACCAACAATTTTGATAATTGATTAATAATTCAGATATTTGCCAGTTTCAGCTTCTTAAAGTCTTGTTTTCTTTGTCATTTATGACAGTAAATGAAGAGTCTTTAGGTTTTAGATTATTGGTGCTCGAACTGCTTCCTTTTTTCCAACCATTTCCTGGGCTATATGGGAAATTTTGCTGCACACCTATTTAATTTTTTGATATTTTATAGGCCAAACAGATGAATTGACAACGGCCATAATTGTTAGTTGAAGCCGTATCTCAAAGGGAAACTGATTTGCAGTGTGGGCACTAAAAAAATAAGCCAGAGGGAACAAACACCATAGAAACAGCCATGGTGCACATATGATAGAAACCCGGTGCTTACAACAGCCCACATGTTACTACACCGCACAGGCAGGAGACAATAACACAGCTGAGACAAGATAAACGATGTAACAAGATACAAGAACTACCATTCACATAGGTGTGGGAATAAAGTGTAGTGCCAGAGAGAGTAATAAGAATTCAATGTGCAAACTTAAGTTCCAGTGAAGGCAGTAAAAAAATCAGTTCACGATACTCATGTTCATACTTTGACAAATAAAGACTTTGAGTTTACAGTAATTAATTATCACTATGGAAGTCATTTACAAACCTTAATGACAGTAACGCCTAAAGTATGCGCAGAAGAATAATGCTGAGGAACAGGTAATCTCACTGATAGAAAATGATCATTAAGACGCCAACAATGATAAAAATGTCTTATCATAAGTAAGTCTGTGATTCAGTTACGTTAAATGTTTTGATTCAGTAACTCAATTATGCAATAAGGAAAAATGGCTATTTGGCCACGGGCTGATATGGTAATGAATTAAAATCAATATTCACAATTTAAACTTGAATGAGACAAGATACATTATGGCTGAATATTCTGTCTAATAACATGAATGCCTGCTGATTGCACAAGCAGCAGCAGGTGCAGTTTAAGAATAAATCGGAGGAGTTTTTCCCCCAGCTGCTGAGGTGTGAGATCTGACATGATCAAACCCAATAAGCAGGTCAGGACTGGCTGCCTCATTTCACAATAAAGCAAAAGCCAGACACCAGTGACAACCTCTACCTCTCTGCTTCAACAAACAAATCTGGATCAGCGGCGCACACTTTCTTCCTGCCTCTCTTTATTCTCACACTTGAACACACACAAGCAGAAACACGTTGGGTTCAATCACCGTACCTGTTTGGAGGCCTTCCACGGAGAGATGTGGCCTGAGGTAAGAAGAGAAAAACACAGTTAGCAGACCTCCGACTCAGATTACCTGTGGATCTCTTATGAAAAAACAAAACACAGACACACAAACTATAATGAAACCTACAAAGCGAACGCTTCTGTAAATAAGATATTGGAATGTTGAACCATCTTTCCTTAACGTGTGAAAAAACTCTCCCTTTGCCAAGTTCATATTCCTGTTTTGACTTTGTTTGTGTTACTCTTCCTAAACGGGTCTGGTTGTTGCGTTTGTTTTCAACATAATTACATCATTAGCTGCAGGCAAAAGAACATGCCCCCTCCCCCAACACGCACGCACACACACACACACACACACACACACACACACACACACACACACACACACACACACACACACACGCGCACAAACACACACACACACACACACACACACACACACACACACACACACACACACACACACACACTCTCTGTAAGTCATATTTTATCTGCATGCAGGAAGCAGGGAGCTCTCTACATCACAACAACAATCTCATCAGCACAGCTCCCAAGCGACTCCACTAAATCAAAGACATACACTACGTATATCCTGCTGAGACCCAAATACGTACATTTTGCCACTGCAGTGACTGCCTTGTATAAACATGAGGTCTGAATGTTTACACATGTGGACAGAAACACACAAATACACTCATCAAGCACACTGCAGCAGCGCTGATGAATCCTTTAACAAAAGTGGGTAACATAGTCTTTAGAGAATCTTGACATCTCTAATTTATGAGATTTCCAGAGAAATGTCAGAGAGTACCGGATGGAATATATTTCTGGAATTATTTCCAACTGCATCTGCCTGATTTTTAGATGTGGGAGATGAAGGCGAGAGCACTTAGCAGTGGAGCACAATGGCAGAACTTTCTATCAAAATCAGCGAGCGAGGCGAGATCTGGGAAAAATGAAATACAACAGATCATTGCCAGCCCATGTGAAGACAAAAAAATAAACACTGTAATTAATTTCTTCCATTTCTAAGACTTTTACCTTCTATTTTCCTGCATTCATGGTCTCCTCCATCCAGTCTTCCTCCATCTGCCAACTAAAGCATCATGTCTGCGAGGAAATCTTTTCCATTTTCAAAAATAAATGTCCTCTGTCCCTGCTGTGTCTGCGAGTGTGGAGGAGGACACAAGAAAACGAGGAAAAGGGAAATAAAACCCTCCGGTCCAAAAATGCCATAAGAATGACTGGTGGTTTGAGGAGAGCTGTCCGTGGTGCTGAAATGATTCAGCACAGTGGCAGCAGGAGGCAGGGCTCCATGGAAGATTGGGACTAATAACCATGTTCTGCAGGGAATACAGGCCTTCAGGGAGGCCTTTAAGGAATTCTAATAACTCAGGAAACTTTCCTTTATGACCCACTGAAGGAAATGAGTATGAGCTGCACAGCAATTGTCCTCCTACATTTAAGATGCATTTAAGCTTAATTTAAATGCTAATACAATTCGTTGGCATATGTATCGAATGTGTGGCGGACTCGTGTGAATGCTGATGAATTGAAATGAATGGCTGGTGGAGAGGCTTCACGTGGCCTCTCTCACGAGTCAGTGGTCAGGCAGTCTGGCGAGCCGGCCTCACAGACTAGCCTGCTGAGTTCTGGATGGCCTTCAGATCAGCCTGATTGGCTTGTGTGGCCCGACACTGTTTTTTCCACAGCCATGATCTGCATCCTCATTGGTGGCGCAAAATGTCTCTAGTCTGTGGTTGGCTTCGCTTCAATCTGGGATGTCAGGGGACGGAGCTGTGAACACGACCAGAGCTCAGTGCAACTCTGGCACAGAGCCCACGCTACAGCAGCCTCACACACACACACACACACACACGCACACACACACACACACACGCACACAGGCACGCACGCAGCGGAAGTCTAACACCCTGTCTGTGTTTCACAGAGCACCGATGCTCTCAGTCACACATCTGAAATCATGTGTGCAGGCTGAATTCCATTGATATTCTGCACAGAAATCCAACATCCGTTGAACACAAACATGCTTAAACATTCCTGACATTTTCCACATGTGAGTCACTGTAAAAAGACCTTGTCCTTTCCTTCACCCTGCAGAGAGGAGAGAGGCACACACAGAGTCAGAGGGGTTCCTGACGTGTCAGGCTGATAGTCCCTGTGGGGCCGTTGTCTTGAGTTGTTTGATAGAAACTGGTGAGGCTGAAGGGGGAGATGGCAGAATTGGGGGAAGGGAGATAATTTAGCACACTCAGCTCAGCATTTATTTACTGCAAGCTGTGTGGAAAGATGAATACAGATGTGCATAGGCCCATGTGATGATGCATTAATGTGTATAGGGCAATCCCATTTGTGTATTGAATTTCAGCATCCTTTTTAAATGCCGTGTCTGACAGTAAAACATGAGGGTGCGTCTTTGCAAAGGTTAACCACCAGGTGGCAGTTGTTGGCTCTACATGGTCATAAGATGCTCAGCGCCACAGCATTTGATCTCAGCTGCTCACGTACACATCCGTGCAGTCACACTTGCAGCTGGTGTTTTTTTTTGTTCCTGCTGAAAAGACTCGAGTCATTTGTGCACATCACAGTCATGTGATCAACTGAGTATAATTCACTGACTAACAAACAGCACACGATCAGTTCACTAGGAGCAGCCAACAGTTCATCAATACATCTCTTATAATGGTCAATAATCTACAGTAAGCCTGGAGACTGTGCTGATTAAACACCAGTCCCGTCGAGTCCAGTGCCCTACAGCATCAGACGGTCTGAGGTATCATGTCTTTGATTGCCTTTCGGGCCTGCCATAGACTGAGAGACTGATTGTTTTCATCTCTTATAAAATATCATCCTCAAAGAAAGAGCGATGCAAAATAGAACACATCTATAATTCTTATTTATTGTTCTGTTATCATCTCAGAAACAATTCAGATTAACTCTCGACTCCTGGCGATTCATCGATTCAAACTACTGACTTCATCAATAAGTGAGAAAAAAAATGTGAACTGCAAAGCTTCAGGGATGCACATCAAAATCAAATAGGGAACTTATGAACTTTGTCTATTTAAAAGGCCACACGACAGGATTTTTTTACTCTCTTAGCTCTGATCCAGGCTTTTGAAAGGTGCTATATGGTTAATCATAGCAGGGTTGAGCGTGGATGGCTGAGGGCTCAGTAGTATAGGTAATTATGAAGTCAAGTTTTGACCCTGTGACCAGAACACCTTTTAGAGAATCAGTGCTAGAGCTCATGTCAAACAAATAAAGCTTTCCCCTGTGCAATTTAATTTCCTTGCAGGTGGCCAATCTTGCAGGAAATAGCAGAAGCAGTAAAACGGACACACTCCGTCACAAGTCATTCTGGTGGTATAATAGGAACTCAGCATTTCAAACTTCCCCACTATGAAAGTATCTCTCGTTTTCCTTTTATGCTTTTATACAACTCCATGTTGTCTAATTTCCTCAGATTGAAGGTGTGTGGCTATCTCCTACATTCGCTTTATGAGGAAGGTAACGTGTAGAAAATTAAAGGTGAGCAGGAGTGGAGCAGCTCAGTACAACACAGCTTGGACCTAGGATTCAACGTACATCAGTTACCGTGAATAACCACTAGGCCTGAATTCTCTAACTTACACAGCTAATAATAAAACAAGTCAGAATTAAATTCTTTAAGTGGGTGGAGGAGAAAATATGGTGCCACTGTGAGAAAGATCCAAATTCATTGTTTTCCAGACCAATATGCAGACACAGACTGGATGGTAGGTGGTCAATCAAACACAGAGATGAATATGAAGTTGATATAGTTGAGAATTTGTAGATGGCAACATTCACCACGTTTACTCGAGGTGGAAGTTTCTTGATTCTGAGGAGAATCAAAGCAGTGACGGGGCATAATCTGGAGTTTGCAGCCTATGTTGATAATTGATTTTCTGGCCTTGGCTGGACAGTTAAGTCTCATCTCAGGAAGCATTTCTGCCACGTTTTCACCCTGAGCTAATGACTGCATCCATAAATAACACAGCGAGCTACTCAGCCTTGTATTAAGGAAGTGATGTCAACTTTGTAGTCCAGCTCAGAGATGTGTGCAGCAGAATCCTGTTTTGGATATTTCTTTTGTAGATTACAGCACTGTGTAATGCACAGACAGACATACTGATGTTTTGATTTTGTAATGTTTATGGGCTGAGATATTGGTTTTGCCTTTATTCCAAAAACACAATATTCCTACAACCCTGTTTAAATGACATACTAAAATTAATATTCCACTAAAATTCCTGTTTACAGCCAACCGTGCAAACTCTTATCGACAAACACAGCCTCTTATGTTTGTTCCTCAAAACGGTGTGAATTGCAATATTTGTGTATATCCAAAAACCCAGTAAAGTAGGTGCCATTCTCCTTCCAACTAGAAATGTGGGCTTTTCTTTTATGCATGCATCTCTCCCTGAGCTTTGCACACTATTGGCCAGGCAACACACAGAGCCATGTGTCGCAAACTTTGGTAAAAACCCAATTAAAATGCATATTCTGAATGAGCTGTAAAGATGTCTAAAGAATGTTCCTAAATCCTGAATAATATCTGCATATCAAAACATGCACATCCCACAGAGGGGTGAATCTTCACGGGCCTCGCGATGGGATTCGATTATGATTCAGCTGTCAATTTATGGCATCCTCAATTTTCTACTTTACTGCACATGGCTACTTTTTTCCATCAAGATAAATCTAATCCATCTTTAAATGCCTTTAAAAAAAATCCCTCCGTGAGTGACCCATCTCAGTACATAAACATTAAAAAACCAAAATATAAATACATCTGCAGCACAGTGAGACAGGAGACGTTTTGAAAGTTGGCTCTGCTGCACACACCTCTTTCATAACTTTATGGCTGATCAGATGTGCTCGCTATAGTGTTTAAGGTTGCAGATGGCTAACTTAACAATGTTCATAATTGTTGTTATTGTTTGAATTTTTTGTGTAGGCTTGCAAGCCCCCAAGTTTGCTGTGTCACTGCAAGGCAGAATCTTTCATGTCCGCACTGCGGTGCACCTCCAATACCCCAGATGTCTTCATCGGAAAAGGAATAATAATAATAATTTAAATAATAATGTCAAACTAGTGTGCATGTAAAAGTAGTCACATAAGATGAGACATGATACTGTGTACATTTTGTTCACAGCTATTTCCTTCACAGTTTCTCTTTGTTACAGTCGTCCTTCACCCAGTGTCACATACAAACTGACCTATTAGAATAAAACAATCTAGAACTTGGTGATAAGACTGTTTGTATTATCAAAGCGCAAATCCCCTCAGAGAGTACAGTCAGTACAGGTAGCCAAACAGCCTCATGCCAACCAGTGCATCTTATTTGACAGCTTGATGACACTCTCCACAGTCATTTCAGTCCGAAGCACATTACAGTAAACTAACTGCATTTATTTTGAGGATGAGTGGCCCCAGTGGGAAGGAAACCACTTCCCCACAGCAGTGTTGGTGCCATCTCTACCCACAGAGACAAACTCTACCTCTCGTCCTAACTCTCCCCACTGCATTTTGAATTTCACCAGCTTTTGACTGCTGTATCTTCAAACACTTGCCTGTGTTGCTCTGGTATGTTTCAGTGAAAAACATTGATCTGATGTTGGTGATAAAGCCACATTGGGAAAACACACATTTGTCTTTTTCCTATTTTTAGTGTCTTAACAAATTGCCCTGTAGCTTTTGGCTCCAGCAGCTGTCAATTTTCCTTCCTCTAAATTTCCTTTTTTTCCTGAATAAACATACAGAAATCACTGGTCTGTGAAATAATCCTGAATGTTAACACTTTTTAGGTTGTTACACATTTGTGTAATTAAAAAAAAAAATTCTAAAAAAAAACTACTCTAATCACTTGCCCAGTTTTGCACCAGGCATAATTATTCCTCTAGCTTCTAAACTATTCATTATTCCAAAAATAAAATCTCATCTAGAGACTTGTATAACATCTAAACAAGTGGCCACTGTGATTTCAATGTGTTTAAAAATAGAACAGGTCTGAAAATTATCATAATCAGAATCTCTTCTGCTCTCTCAGCTCTCACTGTCAACTCTACTTGACTCGTCTCTCGCGAAGCTGCAGCTGTGGATGAAGATGCAACAGTAACGTGATACTTGCGCATCCCAAACAGAGGCCAGCTTATATTCATCTGGGCAGTTGCTCTTGCACTGAACCCTTCATTTTTCATTTATTGCTAAAATTATATTGGTTTTTGAAAGGCATCAAACTGCCACTTGTGATTTAATACTAAGAAGAGTGTCATAATTTTTTGCCATCACTGCTGACATAAATAGATCAAGAACAGTCAGCAGGAATTAAAGGATTGAAATTTGATGTTTTTCTTGAGACGGAAAATTACATTTATACCCACGCAAACAAATGTTTTTTTAATTAAACAGGCCGTATCCATTAAAAATGACTAAATAACCATCTACTTTTATTTACCATAAATCTGTTTGTGATTCATTTAGCACAAATTATACCATCAACAAGTTTCTTTGTAGCCCTTATGAATGAAAGATTGAAACTGTATCACAAGCAATAATCAACCAGCAGAAAAGAAACAGGTCCGTCTCTCACCTGTCCCTGCTCTCTGTATGAGGAGTGTCGCCTCGGCTCCCACAGGACACTCTTTGAGCATCTCCACAACTCGTCCGTGTCCAGCTGCAGCCACCGGCTGCTGGTTCACCTCCAGGATCAGGTCTCCCTCTATCAGCCCTGATGCTCCCTGGGAGCCCGGCTCCAGAACCTGCAGCACAACACAACACATCCACAATCACACAATTTGTAAAAAACTACAAGTCTTACCAAGTTTATTTTTCTAATCTCTATCCAAACATTTCAGTGAATTATTTGGAGTTGTTTTCACTTGCTCCACTGGATTTCTTTTCTTTCTTTTTTTAAACTTATTTTTGAAATTGCAAGTGCTGCCTACCATAATTAGTAAACTTGGGTTATATTAAAGGACCCACCTGATCCAGGGCCCTGAAGTGGTAGTCCTCTATTGTTAAAAATCGAAAGTTCTGAAATTATTATTAAAATGGAAATTCATCTAAAAAATCTACCAGCTGGGTGAAATTACCTCAGTCATTTCCAAAACCAATTCAAAAATGTTTTAGTCCTTAATGGTTTACAGAACCAGTCAGTTGCACTATTTCAAGATGCTTACATGAAGATTGTTGGTTGAAAGTTCTTGAGCATGAGGAACAGGTATAATTAATGTACTTTTGTATTTGCACAAAGATTAGTATGTCTTGAATGCTGAACATAAAACAAATTTCCCGTTAAGACAGATGTTTTTGTAGTGCAGATGTTTTACTGTACAACGGGGATGAGAAACAGCATCTGTCACATCGCTAGTCTTCTCTAATTTATCTTTCCCTTACAGCGGA
This sequence comes from Diplodus puntazzo, assembly GCA_963678695.2. Taxonomy (NCBI): domain Eukaryota; kingdom Metazoa; phylum Chordata; class Actinopteri; order Spariformes; family Sparidae; genus Diplodus; species Diplodus puntazzo. The sequence continues at coordinate 28,231,530 of OZ023161.1, forward strand.
TTCCGAGTAAGCAGATTGTGTTTTTCAATTCAATAGCTTATTTAGGAATGTCGAGTCTTCGTTCATTACTGTGTTAGTAGATAGCAAATCCTTCACAGGCTGAGCTCACTTTGTACTTATTATCTCAATCTGTTTCTACCTGGTTGCGCTGACTGAATTAAATTTACCTCGACCTGCTGTCACAAGTTTAATGTGTACCTCAACTCGACTACTGACTTTAGCTGACGACTCAGATTTCACTCATGAAAGGACAAAGTTACTTACTGAAACACAGAAGAAAGTACAAACATCAAACAGGTTCGAGCCCTTTCAAGTCCGGATTGTTTATGGTTTATTACAGAGCCAATATACTGGTTGGCGGAAAATTATCTGTTGACATTGGCCTTTCACAGATATTGGCTTATAAATTGTCTGATGTTCATATGAGGTCATTTTTTAGGCGCAGAACAGAAATGTTTCAGTGTAGGGATGTCATTTTAGACAATACACTGTGAAATATCCTTCGTCGTTTATCTTTGTCACAAGCGTCTGATAACCACATTTGAGGGATCATTGCTAATTGGGCACGAAAATCCGGTATCAGTCACACAAATGGAGACATACACATGATCACACATCACCTGTTTTACTCGTTGACCAGTGGGACTGTCGGCGATGGTGAACCCAAATCCCTCCGACCCTTTCACCATAGTAACTGTCAGAAGTTCTGCCGCTTGTGCTGTTGCCCCGGCAACCCCTGCAGTCCCCGAGGAGGCCATGGACACGTTGTCGTCATGAGGTGTGAGTGCCGATCCAGACCCGGGTGTGGTGGGGGGCAGGGACGAGCCATCCAGATGTGTGTCCCCAGGGTGAGAGGCTCCAGCCTGGGCCAGAGCCTGAGGAGGCAGCTGGGAGCTCAGTGAAAGATATTCTAAGTAGGGGTCGTAGCTGCTGCGGCCGTTTACCACCAAGGGGCGGTGCTCCAAGCCGATGGGCGTCAGGGAGGTGCTCGCAGCACCACTCGGGTCCTCGGGGTCAAAAGGCAGCGGGTAGCCTCGACAGAGCACGAGGGTGACGCTCTGACCGATCGGTACGGACTGGAAAAGCTTGACCACGTCGGCGTGCGTGGTACCGAGCACACAGATGTCATTAATGTAGACGATGACATCACCTGAGGAAGGAGATCAGAGGGACAGATTCAGTCACACTCACACCACATTATGTTACATGTTGCACATGGGAACACACTGTCCTGCAAAAATATCATCCGCTGTCATAAACATCGAATCTTAGCAGTATTAGTCCATGCTGTGGCAACATAAAAAGAATTAACAATGTCCCTCTCTAGTGTCACATAGGAATAAGATACAACTTCACTGCCACTGCAGGTAATCTACAATAATAAGTGTGAGACAGAGAGGTGGTGGAGAGACAGGGTCAGTGGTGCGGCGTGCCTCTGTGAATCTGACAACCATCTGGTGCACACTGCAATCCACAGAACTCCAATCACAAAAACCTCAAGTGTTTAAACGGATGCACACAGTCAGTAACAAGTTCAGGCTCACGCTTGATGCATCATAATGATGTGCCCCTGTTACTCTGGTGACCAGTTGGAAGCAAAACACAAATGCGTACCGCTGTTTGTGATCGTGTGTGAGCGTGAAAAGTCGTCCTACCAATCCCAAACCCTAAATGTCACGTTCACCTTACTTACAGCGAGGTGAAGCGACTTCACAAACCCAACACTGGATTCTCTGTCGTCTCCGCTGTAGTTTGAACATGCGGAAAGTTATGGATTTTAGCTTTCAAGTTACAGCCCCATGACAAATGCAACTGCCTCAAATCCTCTATTTCACACTTCTTGAGGCACTCTCTGCTGCACATGTGGACACACACACACATTCATGTGAGCATGTGCACATGCATAAACACACACCATATATGTCACATGCACAACTGTACACAATCCCTAAGAGCAATGCCACACAGCTCAAATAGGCCAGCTAATCTAAGCCAGGGAGTGTCTGTGTGTGACTCTGGCTGTGTGTGTGTGTTTGTGTGCATGCGCATATGTGTGCACATGTGTACGCGTGTGTGTGTGTGTGAGCAGCTCTGGCAATGTCACAGAGCGGAGAGGAGCGGGTTGGAGAGGGAGAAATCAGAACAGAAAGGAAAGGGCTGACAGACCAGGATAGAGGGATGAAGAGAGAAAAACTAGAGGAGTAGAAAGGGGATGAAAATACAGAGAGGCTGAAAGCAGAGGAGAAGTGTCAGATGACATGGTTAGATAAGGAGGCATAATAAAGGGTAAGTCAGGGAGACAAAGAGAGGGATGGAGATAAAATAGAAAGAGATGGATTCCAGATAAAAGAGAAACAGATACGCACGGGGAGAGACATAAAAGCAGAAAGCTGGAGCTGAGAGAAGGAAGGAGGATTCCCGGCTCTTGAATGAGCTCTAAATGAGCTGTTTAGGCATCAACTGTGTCAGGCACGGGGCCAGCTCGCAGGTTCAGAGCAGAGCACACATGAAGCGGGGCTCCAGACTGCGACCAAATGGTCACATATTGCAAACAAAATTTGAGACAGTGTGACTAAAATTGAATTTTTTTTATACTGGTAAATGGGTGAACCAAGAACGGCTGCGCGAATTTGACTGGTTAAGGTATCTCAGAGCGATGAATGCAAATTTTGCAGTCGATACCCGCAACATGTGGGGAACACAAAATTTGAAGGTAATACTGGCGTTGCACAGTTAGAAATAACACATTGGTCAAACACAGTGCTAGTCTAAGGCATAAAATATGCCGTGACCTGTACTCCGATGAAAATGCAACTCCGCTGTCGATGCATTTAGAAGGCAAGAGGCTGTTAATCAGTGTGCTGAGGAGGCCGAATTAATATTTTAGTTTAACACAGCCTTTTTCATTACCAAAGAAAAACTACCCTTTACCAAATATTACATACATTTAAAGTACTTGTTAAGGGATGGGAAGGTTACTGAGCGCATACTTTGCTTAAATTTCTGAACATAGCTTTGCATTCATGATTTCTTAAAGTATGTTCATTAATATTGACAGGAATGGTACTGTTTGTATGCACTATTTCTCTTATGTTGCTTCTTCAAAAGTCTACAGTAAAATATGACAGAGAATTTAAAATGAGACATTGTAATTTCTGCATTTAGTATCAAAGAATTTATTAGTAATACAGTAAAAATGAGAGGAAATATGAATATTTGTTGATTTGTTGATGCTGATTACGGTGTGTGCCCCTAAATGTTGTGATTGTGAAGCCTCATTCAGTCGTTCCTTCTCTGAGTTATTTTTACTAACACGAGCTCGTTAAAGTTGGGCCTAAGGTGTGTATCTGCGGAAGATTCAAAAGTAATCTTTGTAACCTCATGGACCCTGAGAATCGACAACCTTTAGGTCATTTGTTCTCCATGTTAGTCTCTTGACAGAAGCTTTCATCCTAAGCAGCACACAGTGAAAGAACAGGTACGGATCTGGTGGCTGTTTAAGGATGCTGCAAATGAAAACACACTGGTTGTTGGAGGGAACCAATCTGAAACTTTTATACACAGAAGTCAGCCAGGTGAGACTGGATTTCTGCTTGTGTAGATGTTTCTTCTTTATCATTTACGGCACATGAACAAGCAGGGGACACTTTCATGGCACTGGTGTTCCTGTGTATGACTGGCTATTGATGATATCATGATAACTGTTGCTAGGGTGGCGATACTGCACCTGCAGTGCTGCTGTACGAGCATTAATGAATCTCCTAATGAAGTAGGTGTTGTGTGGGCCGGTGTCAGTTTTGGCCAATCAAATCGGCTCCTCTCATTGCCACTAGAAGCAGAGCATTGTAGTGCTCTGACAGAGGACAGAGAGTGTGCGGAGAGGAAACCAAAGACCTTGTCTGGGACACACAGTGCACAGGCACAAATGTAGGGCACCCCAAATACGCCACCAAGGGCCAACACTGTCCCCTTTATAGATGACTGATATTTCTGGGGATGTAGAGAGTTATTCATTTTTAAGAATTTCATCAACTGTGCTTGATTTGTATTTGGGTTATTCAGATTATTTTGTCCAGGCATGAGACAGGATGACATCATCTAGTATGCAAGCCATTACAAACCTGCACATTTCCTGAACCAAATGAAAAAAAAGGCCCAATAGGAGTCATAAAAAGATAGAGAACACTGAAGTGAACACAGTACAGACATCTACCTATGAAGAGGAGATGTGCTGCACTGATTCTGATAAAATAACAGCAAACTGTTCTCTTGCGAAATGGCCATGAAGAGCACAAAATTCACCCAGTGGTTTATTTACTGCTTCGCTCGTCAGATCCTAGAACCACAAAATCCTAATTTGCTGAAACAGAAGTTACACAAACAACCCAGAATTACAACTAGCAATTGACCGAGACACCTGTCAATCAACAGCCCTCAAAACAGACTTGATATAAGTGATTTCGTTTGTAACTTGGAACTCAGTAAAGGACAACCTCTGACATAAAAAAGAGGGCAATGAATACCAATTATAACAGTCATTGAAGTCTCAATTCAAAGTAAAAAAAAAAAAACACAACCGAGATCCATTTAGCTTAAGTTTGCTGACATACTGTAAAGACACCTGACATCACAGCAACATGGCAGCGCACATAGTGAACAATTACCTTGTCATGCAGATTTACTTGGCTGCTGTGTAGCTGCCGTTTCCTTTTTCCATTCAGCTGATTATTGCGTGAAAGATGTCTTGCGACGATGCACTGGAGTGCTAATCTGTTAAATCAGCTGCTGTAGTTGGTTGTGAAATCCAGACTTGCCATACAAACGTCACATCCATGTTTTTCCAAGAAGATGCGCTGGCATACGTTTAGATTGCAAGTCAAGAACACAGACTCTGAACGAGTGATGTAAATCTTGCAATGGATTGCAGCGTAAGGCTCGATCTCTCCTTAATCGAACAGTGACGCTCCACAATACAACAAGGGATGTGAGATTAAGTAGTGAGGCACATTCTTATTACGGAGAAATATTGACTTCATCTTTTAAAAGAAATCTTAAATTGAATTTGGTATGTCACTAAATCACCGGACATATATATCAAAGATACAAATGTAGACTGAATGTGGATGTGATGTTAGAGGTCTATAAGGGTGACCTTCGCCGGCTAAAGCCATAAAACAAACTAAAGCACTTGTGCTTATGCTAAGAAATGTTCTGAGTTGGCAGAGGCACAATACTTTTGATGCCAAAATTAAACTGCAGCACTAAATTTACTGGATATTAACACTTTGCTGCACTCTCCTGGCCTTTTAGGTACAAGAAATGGTTTCTTTTTTGGGGGGACAGCTTAGAGAGTTGACAGGAAATGGGTTGAGGCGGGGGTGACACGCAGCAAAGGGCCACAGGTTGGACGCAAAACCCAAGACCGCTGCAGTGAGGGCACAGCCTCTGTACACGGGATGCACGCTCTACCAACTGAACTACTGTGGCACCCCAAGATACAACAAATGTGGTAGAACTTACCCATCAGGCAGTTAAAAAAAAAACATCTCAAAAAGGTTCATAATGATGAGGTGTCAAAATAATGAGCCTGTGTTTAACCATTTCTATAAACACAGTACTAACGTAACAGCAGTGACAGGTTGTAGTTTGCTTAAACCTCAATTTATTTCTCAACCAGTTGTCAAAATTCTGCACTGGAACGCGTAATTACCTGTGTCCATCTTTCCATCCTGAGCGGCGGGACCGTCAGGTATTACACTCTTCACTTGCAGGAACTCATCGGGCTCGTCGCCTCCGATAATCGTAAAGCCAAATCCCATGTTGCTCTTCTGCAGGGCTGTTGACAGGAAGGTGCCCTTCAGCTGGGTTGGGTCCCTCGTAAACAATGGCTTCTCTGAAGGGAGACAGGGTTTGAAGAATGATATTTTTAGATTTCCCTGATAATTAGAAATGCTGTTTCTTTCATGTGTCACATTTTACCTCCAATTAAAGTTCGACATGATTTTTTCGATCCTGATTGAACCCATCTTTCCCCACAAAAGCACAAATGAAGACACAATCCTGATAAGCTGACTCATTGGAGATATGCTGTTTTCACTCAGATGAGGCAGTACATTATGTGCTGGTCTAGTACATCGTCATACACGTGTCTGGATAAACCCACTTGGGGCCTCAGGGCGAGCATGTTCTCTGTCCCCGGCACTGCTAGAAATCTCTATTCGACCCCGTACATTGTGACATTGTGCATCTGCCCCATCAAATACTCATAAAACTGCCTCTTCTATTAGACAGATAAAGAAAACAGAGGAAAAAATGCACAATGTTTGATAGAAAAAATCTGTACATCAGGGAGAATAATCCAAAAATCTATCAGCACATGAGTTTCAGGGGCCCTTGATGGCAAGACCAATGTTGTGTGCCATGCATGTTCTTTCTGCACTCCTTGCATTTTCATATTTGTGCAACTTTGTGCGTATGTCAGCATGTTTCGATTTAAATACCGAACATGCTGAAGAATTTCATGCGTACCTCTGTATATAGTGGGCAGAGGGAGAGCGGAGAGTCCCTGGCTCTGCATCTGCCTCTGCTGCTCCAGACGTCTCTTTGCTTCCAGGACTGGATTCTCAAACTGTGTCCTTCGATTGATGTGACTGAAAAATACAATGCATTATCACAAATAATGGAATAAGGGAAAGTAATCCGAAGCCTCACCTTCAAATTATCAAAATCAAACAAAGGAGTTCTGTATTCAGAATTTCACTGAAGTGAAAACTTATTTTCAGTAAAATGCACTTAAGAACAAAAAGTCGTAACAATAGTGCCTTCAATTTTGATGCATTTAAAATCCAGAGTGAGATTTTTGGTATTAACATTGAGGCATGTGACTCCCTGTTGGGGGAAAGAGTTGCTAGCTCTCTGCTAGTTCTATAGCTCATTTCTTTTGGACTACAAGTGGACACGTGTGAAATAGTGGGTAGCTGATCTGGTTCACACAAGCCACTTGTAAGCTAACTGGTCAACACAAACTAGCAGTGAACCAAAATAAAGTTTTGGTGAAGAGCTATAAACATCTGACGAGCTTAATGGCCTTTGCACACCAAGTGTTATTTTTGATGCCTTTTATCAATCCGTCATCCGATAAAAAAAATATTCCGTCACCTTGCACACTGCGTCCTATACGTTAATTATTCTATACGAGACAAAACAGAGTCATCGAGCTGTGAGGATAATTTTGTGGCCCTCTCATTTTCTTGAACAAAGAAAAAGTATGTACTGGTTTATCCAATCCTGAAAACAGGACGGGAGCAAGGGGAGTTTCACCTGCTGAGAAAGGAGCTGTGGAATTATCCCAATTGCTTCCAGGTGATATTTCAGGATGTTAGTGGTCCTGTTAGATACACTACGAGCTAAAATGGTACCACAGATTAAACGTCTCAGACACATCACACGCACACACACATCACATGAGGAAAGGATGTGAAAAATAGCAGAAAATCGAACCCAAAGTTTCAGAGTCAGCCTGTAAACATGACTGATACTACATGAGGTCGTATTTAATGTGCGGCCATTTAAGACAAAAAAATACTGACTTTATGTGCAAAGACTTACTCGCTGGTATTAAGTCTACGTGTTGCCTCAATCTGAAAAAAATGGTTTAACTCTTAATGTTGTAGTGGGTCCGAACTACTACAAATACTGTTGGACAGTCTAAAATATAGCAATAAATTGTTTCTGTGATTTTTCCCTTTTACATACAAGTAAAATGTTATTCTGAGTATCCAGTATTTACAACTGAATCTTGTAAAGTGATTGTTAAAAATAGAAATGATAAGGGAAGCAGCAAATTCCCCAAACTGTCCCCTCAGTAACTGTTCTTTACATTTAATTTCAAATTCATGCTCGAGTGGTTCGGACAAGAACAAAAATCTTATGTGCTTCCGAATAAAACATCACACAGTCTGTTTGTCATGCAACACATTTCATCAGCAGCGTTCTCCTGATAGTCAATACAGATGAGATTTCTCTGTAAAACTTCAGTGAAATGAGCAGTAAAACATAAAAAAGAAATGAGAATCAAGTAATTAATAATTCATGGAGAGGTGCTGTAAACTGTAAAAATGCATTTTCCTGCTTTACTCCAGAGCAGCAGAGTTAACCAAGTCAACAGGGAGACTTACTCCACGTAGTAGCTGCCGTAGATGGGGTCATCTATCTTCTCCCAGCCATAGGGCAGCTCTGAGAGGAAGGAGAAAGCAGACCAGGGAAATGAAGTCAGTGTATGCTGAGAGCAGAAGAAGGGAATGTAGACGCTAAATTAAACCGCTGAGGGGAGACAACATGAATCTCAGGGCTCGCAGCTAGACGCTCCCAAAGTGCTCTTTTAATAGACAGACAACACTTCGATCTGCAGCGGTGGCTTCTTCACCGAGACACGAATCACAACACAGACATCGATACAAAGCACGGCAGGAACAAAAGAACATTTAAATCGTCTGAGACTTCTCATCCCGCCTTCTCTTTCTTTTTCTCTTCCTTCTGCCGTGTACATACATCCTTCAAGGCCAAAAACCTCACCATACTACTTCATGTTTGTTTTGTTTTTTTTTCATTACACCCACCCACTCGTTTAAGGCCTTGGACGGCTTCCATGGCTGCTAATTGTTCTCCTCCTCTCCCCTCCTCCGGTTCCGTTATCTCTTTGCAGATTTAGCTCTCCACTCTTCATGGTTAAAGAACTGGGTCAAGGTGTGCCAGAGTTCCTGGACATTATGGCCTGTTGTTTTATTTCACACGTAACTTTTCACAGACATACGCGCCATGCAGTGCAATTTAATGAGCTCCCTCTGCTGGTGTGTGCAAGATTCAGGATGTTTTGGTTTTCAGCTTTCACTTTGGCATAACACGGGGAACTCAACACGGGGGTTGACCTCGCACTACAAGGCTCAGCTAATGTACAAAAATGCACGCAGTCACACACACAAACGCAGACTGACAGTTACGATCCATCAGCGCAATCTGCTCGCCTCCCACTCAGAACTATACTAGAAATACAGCTCTTCTCATTAGTATTCAACAGTGAGCAGTCTTGAAAGGGTTGATCCTCCTCCCTATATTAATTCATCCTCATGTCTCGTATTTAAGACTCTAATTCATGAAATTCATGACTATGTCCGTAGGAGGGCATTCTCCGCAGGGAAATAACGCAAACCAGACTAACACAGAAGAACACTAATGTCATACAGATTGAAAAACATGACAAATACACGAGCAATGGAGGACTTCTTTTGACCCTGAGCTTATTACTAAAACACACAAATACACATGATTACAGAAAGACACACAAGTAGGGGAAAAAATTAACAATGTGTAAAGACTGTGTGTGTATGGATGTTTTGGGTGTTGTATTTATATTTGGGGTGTGTGGGAGGGATTTTAAAGAAGGTTAGGTAAACTGCTTCCAACTCAAACTTCTAGCTTGAACAGCTTCTGGGCACAACCCATGGCAACGTTCACATCAACTTACTGGCCAGAGACTCATAGTTATAGACAGAGTTTGTCTTGACTGATTCCACAAATTTATTACGGTGAGTGGCCTTCAAACGTACACTCCATAGTAAACTAGAATGGCACTCAGTGGGGTGCAAAGCTCTGCCAAGGACCAACACTTTTTGTTTGTTAGTTCTAAGTGTGAGGACGTTCTAAGAAAAGGAAGGGATAATAAAACTGAAACTTAGACGCACAGCGCAGTCCACATCATTTTATATATTTAAAACTCCACCCACACCAACCCTCCCCTACAGTTCCTTGAGGCAAAAACAACACAATGTACAAGTAAAAAATAATATGAATTACTCATCATTTGATTCCTGTTCCAGTTATTGATTTAAATCAAAAAACGATTTAAATCAGTATAATGATCATGATTCAGTTCTTGTTTGGCTACATGTGTTTAGATATCATTTCAAATTTGAAAACTTTGACTTATATTAGTATTATACCATTGAATTATTTGTTTTACAATTACTTTTTAATTCAAGTATCATTTTGTAAAGTATCCTGGAAGGGACAATGTAATTTGGTGTGAACAAAAGTACCATTTACACCAAGTAAATGTGTAGTTTATGCATATCCAGCTGATCTGCTGAGCACTGCAAGACTCTCTGTAAGACATGCAAGAGATTACCTTTTTCAATTTCAATGATTGGAAGTGCACCTGTAGCAATTTTAGCCTATAACAAGAAGCAAATCACAGTGTTTGCCAAGAGACTTCTTGGAAATTGTAAGGAAATTACATGGAAACTGCTAACCCATAAAAAAAAGTATTACCAACATGTTTATGTTTCTTCACGGAAAGTACTGAAAACATACTGTTTTGGTATCTGTACAGAACATTAAGCAAAAGTACAGGAACCTTTTTAAAAAACTGCCCCAGAACACCCGACCAACTCAAGTCTTTTGAGATTCTGTCACACACACACACACACACACACACACACACACACACACACACACACACACACACACACACACACACACACACACACACACACACACACAAATCCCCAGCTCTATTATTTTCACAATTATTTGGTCTGCGTGACACTGATACTGTGGCATCATCCCCTCATGCTGTAATGTAATTATGAACAGATATGTGATCTTGATACCAATAATCCGTGTTTGAATGTGTGTGTGTGTGTGAGTGTGTGTCTGAGTGTGTGTCCTGGCTTCTGAGCATGCTGACTGTGCAGCCCAAGGTGAAACGGGTGCAAGCCACAATTATCTCTGCTCTGCTCTACTGTTTGCTCAAACCGCCGGCGCTACACCGCCATTACCTTGGACGACCCTCCTCATCCTCGAGGCGTAAAAAAGTCAGATGGATTCACACTTCAAACCACCTTAAATTCCCTCCCACCCTGTCCACGAGCCACCTTAAATGTCGGCCTAACTCGTACACTAGTCGCTTGCCCTCCCCCTGAAGTGAAAGGGAGACAGTTTCCATGGAAACCACCAGTGGAAGTCTTTTTTTTTTTCTCGCCTGAGCTGAGGGCTCTGTCTTGTCTCTATTTCCCGCTGCTGAAATACAGAGAGAGAGAGAGTCTGTTTGTGTGTGTGTGTGTGTGTGTGTTTTTATGCATTCATATGAGTCTATATTTGCGGTATGTGTGTGTGAGACGGCTGAACTGTGTGTGCACGTCTGAACGAGCGAAACAGTCATCTTCTTTGACACTAAATCAAACACCTCATCATGTCCCCGTGCGGAGCATGATCACAGAGGGGCTGCTTGTGTGTTCGTTTGCTTGTTTGTGGTGTCTCTCTTGACATGAAGTCTAATTGTGATTCCTCTGCATTAGATGACTCATCTCCCCTCTCACACAAAATATCTCTGACCAACAGGCAGCCAAGAACAGAGACAATGAACTCATCTGACTCACAGAAAAAAAAAAAATATATATATTCACTACAAACTCACTAAAAAGGAAAAACAACACTTCCCATAAATACGATTATCTACTTCCATTATGCATTTCTCCGTCAACTATTTTCTCAATTATTGTGTAAATCCTTTGCTATATAAAGGTCTGAAAATAGAATGAAAAAAATCATCACAATGTCCCAAAACCCATGTCGACATACAGTGTTTAAATCCAACCCTAAATATATTCATTACACTGCCATGGAAAACTAAGAATTTTTTGGTATCATGTGAGATTAAAAGTCTCCAGTTTAGTCTTAGCTTTGCCAGTTAGTATACGAATATTTGCTATTTCACACTCACACAAATTGTTTGATCATAAACCAAAATCAAGATGATGACCTGATGGTGGCGCTAAATGAAAAGAGAATCACCAAACCACCTTGAAGCTAATATAATTAATCAATAGCCGATATATATCCTGATTCAACTTTATTGTGAAAGGTCTAATTATGTGACTGCAACTCAGTGTGCTGCATCAATCCATATTAACGTATACTTTTCAGCTTTGATCTGGAGAGGAAATAAAAGATGTACTGCGACAGAAGCTAAGAGAAAGAGAGAGTAGAGACATGAGAGGAAATAGGAGGGAAAAACCGAGACCGAGATGGTCCTGGCCCCGACATGACTGGGTGTAATAACAGTGATGTAACTCAGAGGTAACATTTTAGCTCAAGTCCATCACTGTCTGGCAGTGGCTGCATGTGTTTCACCTCTCACTCACATGCAAACCTCTCTCAATCTACATTTGTCTCTTTAAAAAGAAACACTAGCCGGGCATCCATCTGCTCGTCATCCTCACTTCCTAACTTCATCATTTCTCATATTTCTTTTCACCAGCTCTTGTCACATTTCCTATTCCTCTATCGTCTGTATTTCTCCTGCTGTTGGTTACAGACAGTTTCAACATCGTGACTTCTGCCTCAGTGAGAATTCCCGCCTCTAAATGGGCATGAGCAGCATATTTTCATCAACAGCTCTTAGAGTACTTTGAAAGCAGCATAGGGATCGAGCGCGTATCAAATCCAGAATTGAAACCAACACTGATTTGAAGCTTTTCCTGTTCTGTTCTTGCCTCTTCTGGGCGAGAGAAGAGAGATATGGGGTGACGTTACGTAACGAAAGACTTGCCTGACAAAAAAAAAAAAAAAAAAAAAAAAACTGAACCAGATCTATGATGACAAGCCTTTGAACTCTGGGTCTTCGTCTCTGCACATAGATACAACACAATGTACACAAAAGTTGCACATTTGTAGGAAAACGTCAACAACGACAAGATTCTCCTGAAATTTACCCAAAAAGCAGCATGTGAGTGAGACGGAAAGGGAATAGTGAATGAGGATATGAATTTCTGAAGAAAGTGGAGCAAAAAGACCAGTACATGCATAAGATGGAGGCAACGGAAGGGAATAAGATGCAAAAACAGCAGTGATGAAAGTATGTCTGAGTGTCTGTCTGCTTCCTGCCTGAGGCTGCGAGACTCTGGGAAATCCTTCAGGCAGATGGGCAGTTAAAAACAGCACCACCTCTTCCTGCTGTTCCCTCCCCACATGTATTGTTTATTCAGTCTTCTTGCAGAATCAGACATCCTCCCTCCCATGAATATTTCATCATTCAAAAGTTACATGTGTCCATGTGTTGGTAAAAATGGAAAACGGCCTTTAAATCATCACCTGATGCACAGCAAAAAAAAGTGTATAGACCTGAAAACAGGCAGCGCAGCGCAGAAGAAAGAGCTACAGGACACCGGAGCGATCATTAAAAGAAAACAATAACAGGGTGGATAATGTAATGAGTTGCACGCTGAGCTATATCATTCTATCATCCGGGTGGCTGCAGAGCTGTTTACAATGAAAAAGAACACGATTTCCTGAGAACCAAAGCCGTTTCTGGAAGGCATCAATTCAAAGGTGCTGCGAGAGGATGTGATGTGTCATGCAGGACCTTCACAAATATTCTGCTAACAGCCTTTGATTCAAAATCTCCTCTGCCAGTGGTGATCGCTTAAGCATTAGCTTCCTTTAACTGCTGCTTCCCTAAAGACCGACGCAGGCAGACCAAAAACAGAAAAAGCTCAAATCAGCGTCACACTGTAGATAAACTGTAGATAGAGGAAGATAAAGAAGACAGAGGAGAACACACAGACGTGAGGCATGTTTTAAAAATACGTCTAATGCAGCTACTTACTTTTATGGCATAGACTGGATTTTGGCGCTCTCCTCGCTTGATGTCACAGACAACTCTAGTATATTGTTTTAAATAATTATAAACACAGAAGAAATCACGGACAGAAGCAGAAACAACAGCAAGCTGTATTAATTAAAACATAAAAATAAGTGATCACAGAGCAGTCGACAGCAACTTGGCACCTGAGCATCGCTGGCGTTGAAAACTGATCTTTGCTCTGCCAAGACGATGCTGGAGTACGTCGGCCATGTTTGTGAACTGACAACAGGAGTGTGTGTGAGTGTGTGTGTGTGTGTGTGTGTGTGTGTGTGTGTGTGTGTGTGTGTGTGTGTGTGTAGAGAGAGAGAGTTTGCGCAGAGCTGAGCGGAGTTATTAGAATTCTTGTCACTGTTCGGCCCTTTACTGGGCAGAGGAAGAGAGGGAGGGATAGAGAATGAAGGCGGGAGAGGAAAAGAGAGGAGGAGGAAAATTGAAGAGATTGAAAGGGGAGAGAGAGACAGAGAGAGAGGGGGGAGACGTGAGGTGAAGGAGTGCAGAGGGGAGAATGGAGGGAGAAAATTGAAGAGGTAGAGAAGGTATCGATTCAGATCTCGCTCTGGTGAATCACATCACAAACTAAATCGCTGACCAAAGGCTGCGACAGCAGCAGGGATGTAAGATCACCTCATTGTTACACTTATATCTGACAACAGTAAACCACCACAGGAAATCCATTCCATTTACATAACTGAGAGCTGGACTGTATACCGCAGTGAAGAACTGTTCTTCATTTTTAGCCTCTGAAATTTCATTGGCGGTCAGTTTTGGATTTTTGTCACACACCTCTGCTTCCCCTGATTTAAACTGCTTTAAAACAAGCTTTAAAAGTCGAGGTTGGTGAAACCTCTTACTGTATTTTCTTCAACAAACAGCTTATTAATACCACTAAATAGTACTGTTTGTGTATTCTAAGCCTGATGTAGACCACCCTTGTTGTCCAAGAACTATTATAAACACGTAAATTAGTTACTCAGTCCCACACACACACTTTGTGCTGCTGTAAAGATTCACTAGAGCAACTGGGACTCCAAGATACATTTGAGGGGCCATTAGATTAAAGACAAAGATTTTTTAACACTGTTCTCCTTATTTTTGGTCTCCTTGTAACTAACTAAACAGGTCTTGAACTAATGCACCCCACCAAATGTCTAGTGACTCATAGCTGAAGATAGTCCCCAAAACTTGTAATTTCTCCTGTTTGAGTTGTGTTTTCTACAAACTATCATGTCCAGCTTGGACACTGTGATGTATGTATGTAACCAGACATGTGGGCTTGCAGCTTTACTTTTCAGACAGGGGAGGAAAGTATGAAAGTAGGACTACCAAATTCTGGGTCTTTTATGGGATTTGTTGATAATTAGACAAGAAACAAGCTGTTCTAGAGCGACGAAGTCTGGAGAAAACAGTAATAGCTACAGCTTTTTTAATAAGGAGTAACAACGAACGTTTTGACATTAAACATGTCTTCATCAGAGCATGCTGAGGCAGCGTAGGTGTGGGTGTATTCAAATTGCATGTGCTCAGCTAATATCTGTCTCTCATGCGATGCACAATGGTTTTAGATGTGGAACGTATCTAGTCAAACTTTTGTTTTGTTTATGTTGATAACTTTTCAGTAATGTCTTACTCTAATCTGAATTAATTACTACTATAGATATTTAGCTGTGAAGCATAAATAAAGGATATTGGATGAAATTAATTTTCATCACTCTTTAATTATAACATTTATCTCTGCACATTTTTCAAAGTGATGAATGCTAATGATCGCTTCTCAACAACAAATCTTAACAAGTAAATGTATTTGCCAGTTTATTCTTTCTGGATTTAAAAACCCCTTTTCACCTGCGGAGAACGTTGACACCAGCAGCAGACTAACAATCGCCTAAAACAACGGAGCTTTTTCATGATTTTTTAGTTGAGGAGGGAAAGCACTCTGAAACAGTGAGACAGAAACAGACAACACAAGTGCACAAACAGCAAGAAGTGCAGAGAAGACACACTCCCACAAATGCTGAAAGATCGACTCAGGTGAACACAAAATAAAACTTACAAAACGAAAGAGCAAACACTTAAAGCAGTCGTTCAGACTCACCGTCTTCCCTGCACTCTTCTGGTGGCTTGGCTTTCTTTGCCAGCCGGGGATCCAGCCACGATGTCGTTTTGGTGTTGTGACTGGAGAAGAAGAAAGAGACGTGCAGATTAAGGCAATAAGAAAGAGGAAAGGGGCAAACGGAGGTCAGAGAGAGACTGACGGAGAGAATAAAAGAAAGAGATGAGAGCAAAGTAAAACTAATGACCTATACGTAACTCTGTGTGTGTGTGTGTGTGTGTGTGTGTGTGTGTGTGTGTGTGTGTGTGTGTGTGTGTGTGTGTGCAGGGGCAAAGAGAAACAAGGGGATTTCTAAGGTAAACTAAGTGGTCATTAATCCACTAATTAGCCCTCAGCCACTAATTAGTAAGGGTGAGAGTAGAGGGCGAAAGTTTGCAAGGGTTCATGTGTGTGTGTCTGTGTGTGTATTCTGTGTGTGTCTGATTAGCAGCATTGAGCTACATCAATTATTCAACACAAACGGCAGTGCTATAATGTTTACACACCCAGCTATACATAAAGCATGCTTTGTAAAGTACGAGCACTTTGTTTTAAATTATTTTTTATAGCTTTTAAGCTTAACGTTTTACAAATATTTAATTACAACAGCTACATACATTAAGAAATAAGCTGTTGTTAAAGTAGTAAAATCATTTCTTTGTGTTTTAAATATCTTTATGTGGGCTCTATTTTTCTTACTCAATGAAGTAGACCTCCCCCTTCTCGGTGTAGGCCATCTCCCAGTTGTCAGGCAGAGGACCCAGCTCCTCCTCGTCTACATCTGGAACCTTGGCGGGGGATTCAGAGGGAGATTTTGGGGCCTCCTCTCCTTCAGTGGGAGCCTCGGTGGAGGCTGGGGCCTGGATGGACGCTTCAACAGCAACCTCCCCGGAGGCGTCTGTGCTCTTGTCCTCATGTTCACTGGACTCTGTGGAGTACACACACACACACACACACACACACACACACACACACACACACACGGACACGCACACGCACATGCACACACACACACACACACACACACACACACACACACACACACACACACACACACAGTTATCTTCACATACACTCTGTGCACACATGCAGACCTGGATGCACACTGCACACGCCATGCATGATGAGTCAGTGCAGAGCCACTGCAGAGCTATGAACCCCCAGGAGAGAGACAGAGAGAGAGAGAGAGAAACAGAGTGAGAGAGAGAGAGAGAGAGAGAGACAGAGAGAAACAGAGTGAGAGTGAGAGAGAGAGAGAGAGAGAGAGAGATGGGGTTTGAGGACAATGAGCATGAGGAGAAAACAACATGGGGATGTCAGAAATAGAGAAACAGGAAAAGACAGAGACTTTAGGGGTCAGAGACTGAGTCAGAAATACAGAGAAAGATTCTAAGAGTGACAAGAAAAGCTGGTGGCATCTGAGTCAGGGAAAGGTCAAATTAAAATATGGACGAAATGGACGAAAGTCCAAGTTTATCAACATATATCACAAATGGTCCCCAAACTTCAATTATCTGTCCATCAAAGTCTGTTCTACAGTTATTTCTGTTATAGGTGTAGTTAGGAAGTCATTGAATTCTCTGTTGAAAATCATTCTTGTGGTCAATCATTCATGTGGTATCAGCAATAATATAGAGAGATGTATAGTTCTGTTGAAAAAACACACATGACGATGGCATAACAAAGAAGAAAAGGCATGGTATGCTTAGAAAACAAAGTAGAGAACAATGTGAGAGGGAAGAAGAGGGGGCAGAAGGGACGGGACCCCAGAGACTGAACAGAAAAGCAAGAGAGGTCAGAAGGAAGAGGATGGTAAAGGGGAGGAAGAGAGAGGGGAGAGCGGGGGTATTAATAGAAACAAGGACAAAGGCCAGTGGCGGGATAGAGCAAAGACAGCAGGAGAGGCGGAGAAACGATAGGACGGAGAGACGGGAGCTGAAGCCAAAATGAGACTCTGGACAGTGATAATAGTGAAGACATTAAGGTGCCCTTGTGAGTTCAGTTATATAAGGTTACTGAGAACATGTGCAGTTCACACTCACGCAGGCAGTCTGTCAGTGTCTGTAACGACTGTTCAGGGGAAAGTTTATTGACAGAAGCTGGATAAACTGAATAAACTGCAGACATAAAGCTCGTCTTAAGACAAGAGACGTGATTTATCCATAAAATAAAATAAAAAGGAAAACTGACAACTGACTTGTTTCAGTTAGACAGTATATAGTAAGTAAATTACCCTGGGGGACAGTAAGGGGCTTCACGCAACATTTCACCGCACCTAAATATATAAATATATAAATTATAAAATGTCATCATGGTCAGGGCACTTGTTAATCACAACTAGATGGAAAACGTGGTACAGAAAACATCAAAACAGGACATTGATATCCTTCTCTCTCAGTCAACAGTACCTGGCGTGATGGCCACCCCGTTGCCGTTGACAACCGGACTCTCCTCCTCCTCCTCCTCAGGTGGCTCCAGGCTGGCGCGCTGCTCCATGTTGCTGACTGACTGGTTCCTCTTCCTCTTGCCCTGGGAGCTGGGCCGGGCTCCAGGCAGCAGGGCCTCACTCACATTCAGAGGAGGTGCTGCGGGGGACGGCTCCGCTGGAGGTTTTGGAGTGCCGTAGAAGTTATCTGAGGGCAGAGAGGCACAGCG
The DNA here is from genome assembly GCA_963678695.2 of Diplodus puntazzo. NCBI lineage: Eukaryota > Metazoa > Chordata > Actinopteri > Spariformes > Sparidae > Diplodus > Diplodus puntazzo. Next base: position 28,249,976 of record OZ023161.1, read on the forward strand.
GTGTTGTGTTAGAGGCCACATGTACAACTCAAGAGGGATCCCAGGTGATGTAACACACCGTCTAGCAGGCAGAGGAGGGTTAGTGCTCGCGGGAGCAGATGACTGGCATCGAAAATTTAAAACTTAGCTATGGGGATAACAAGACCCGTCTTCCTTGAAACATGAACTGACACAACCAGGAACGAGTATCCAGACTCTTTTTTTTTAGGACTTGAAATTGTTCTTCTGAAATAAAGAAAGGATGCTGACACTGTAAATCATAACAAATAAACTAGACTCTTTCCATAGTCAGGCTTCTTTGATTTCACATTCTGACCCCACCGAGTACAAAGTGGTATTCTGAGAAAAAGGAGAAAACAAACAATACTGAGGGGGAGCATGAAGTCATCACTGTGCTTCCACATCTTCCCTTTGTTTATGAAACATCTTTCTCGGCCCATCATACATCCTATATGACTGTCACCCTAATCTGGAGAAGGAACTCCGAGCATTTTACAGCTAATCTATCATCCAGGCGCTTTTGCCATCTGGGCCCAGTCCATCAGTGACAACAGAAAACCAGAAAACACTAAACACTTCTGAGATAAAACAGGATACAAACTGCAAACCACAACATAAAACTGACTTTTCATTCAAAATTGTTGTAATGGCTTGTTGGTTACCTTAATCTCCCCTTCATACTTTCCCACCAGATTTTGTCATACGAGTCAGTGGAAGTGTTAATCTTAGTGTGATCTTAACATGTGAACACCACCTGTTGTTGACACAAATACAGATTCTTAAATAGTTTTACTATGTGAAGTCTTGATACAAACTCTCTGTCAATAATTGAAATTTAATTTCAGCATCAAACTAGAAAAAGTGTTAAAATTAAGAGAAGAAAAATGAGTCATGCAGGGTTTTGTCTTGTTTTAACAGACCGACCCACTCTGAAGTATATTAAGTCTTACATTCAATGGTCATTTTTGGGTTGAATACAACTTGTACACTGCTGCCGTGTTAAATTAGCTGACTCACTAGTTTACTGGCTCTCAAAGGGCAAAACCAGCTGTCTGTTCTTCTTAATTAAGCTGAGTCTTCCTACACAACAATTGTTGCTGTGGACAGATGTGGGACAGTGTGTTTGGAGAAAGATGATCACAGTGTTAGAGGGAGGAATAACAGAGTACGTCGGTGGATTGGGGTTTTAAATAACAGCCAGTAGCATCCTCAACGGCAGACAGTGGCCTTAATGGGCTCAGGGGACATTTAAACTTCTCCTAAAGAACAAAAATGCATAATAAATGCAAATAAATAAATAATAAAATGGAGCAGCACTGTACATACGTCTCCAAAGGCAGGCAATGTCCTTTTTCTTGATACGTCAGTGTTTTTGAAGTTAACAAAACCCTGTCACTGAGCTTTCTCTGCTTTATGATGAACATAAACCTGCAAACATCATGATACTGTGCAGTCGGGTTATAACTACACTGTCTTAAGACAATATATGTCTTACTTGTTGTTACTTGTCGTCTTTTTTTCTATAGTTTAATTTTAGTGAATGTTTAAAAGTTGCACTCAGCAATTTGTGAACAGCGGAGCTTATATTTCCCTCCCTGTAGATATTGCAATTGACATGACAGAGAATATGATATCATTCAATAAATCTCAGGAGGCATCATTAGGACACCTGCTGTATTAGCCTGTTCTTCCTGCGTGGATTAGAGTAGCGGGTGAAAAAAAAAAAAAAAAACGATTTCATGAAAAAATGGGAGAGAACCACATGAATACATCAGTATAAACACAACCCCAGCTGTGTCATTCCACCCGTGTTGGTGAAAGCGGCTCTGTTTGGAGGCGAAAGCGAAAGAATAATAGCACAACACAAAAATAGCAGTCTGACATTCTACACCCACTGTAATGGTACTGCTGGTAGGAAAACATCAGAGAAGTTAGTACAGTACAGTACAGTACAGTACAGAGAAAAGTACAATACACGATGGCTCTCAGAGTATCTTGCTAAAGATAAAAACATCCTCAACATCTCATAAATATACATATTTCTCACTTTTTGATTGACACTAAAGCTTGTGTGGCTGTCTATAATTTAAACATTTTCTGTGTAGCATATATATATATATATATATATATATATATATATATATATATATATATATATATATATATATATATACATATATATATATACATATATATATCATCTATCATCTATATATCATCTCTTTCCTCATGCTATTTGTGCTTAACCCATAATAAAGCTCTACTTTTATTTGAAATACAAGACCGACACTGTCAGGAAAATATATTTAGTGATTAAATATTGAGTGTGAGTGAGAGGCAGAGATGTCTTATTTTATAATCCCTCAAAGTGGAGAGGAGTGGGGGTTTCACAAAGAGAAAACAGAGAAAGAGGACATGGGCAATGGGAGGAGAACAGGAGCTGAACAAAGACGAGGGAAGGGGGCAGTAATAAAGGACGAAAGGAGGATCAGCAGTAAAGAGTGCATAGACATTCAGTTTACTTTCATCCCAGCGGGAGGCAGATAGATATTAAGAAGGCTCTATCACAGTCACCACTTCCTCAATAAGTACACTTACCTCGCTGCCCCCCAAACAGATTTATCACCTCGTGCCAAAATACATAATAAAAACGTGCATGCAGGCACGTTTAAACAAAGACAAGTATGAAACTGCATAGGCAGCAGGCGCCCACCTGTGAAGGCTTAAGGACAACCTTAAGAGGTGCTTTGCAGAACATAAAGAGCACTGAGATACATTTAGACAAGGGTTCCTCCCCCTGCACCACACTGGGTTTAAAGACGCAATGTTCCCCTGATGCTGAATGCTCCTGGTGTTGCCTGAAGGCGTCAAGGCTATATGCACAGTTGTGACTCATCTCACATCACAGCATACGTAAGCTCTTATATGCACCCAGCATTGTGTGCACACACACACACACGCACCACAATTACCGTGACGAGTTTCCTGATGATACTCCACATATGATCTCAGCCTCTTTCACAGCCTTCCAAATCTCTCTCCCTGCCTCCCGTGTCACTCCCTCTTCTCCTCTCTCTTATTTTAATGTGCATTACAAAATGAGCCGCAGCACCTCCAGCGCAGTCACCCAGAAAGAGACAGCTTCCTCCAGTGGGCATCAGTAAGCTCCCTGTGTTAAGGGAAACATACACTGTGACAGACAATCGCGGAGGGAACGAGTAAAAAAGGAACGCACACACAAACACAAGAGCACATGCGCCTGTACCCCTACACGCAAACAAGCATGCATTCACACACATATTTTGTGTGAGTGTGTTCAGCCGCACATGCTCATAAAAATTGCTACTGGGCAAATGAACCAGCAAATCCCCCATCTGTAGATGTATCCCTGACAGTGTAGCAAAGCAGATGCACAGACTTGACATGACTGGGAAATGGCCTTCATCCAGCTCTCGCGTGGATGTGCACGTGCACGCACACACACACGCACACACACAGACACTGAGTGTGTCAACGAGCCGTTCAAAAACCACCAGAGGAAGCTGTAAGCTACAAGACTCGTTTTGTTTACTAAAGCTGTGTGTAGGAGCCTCACCTGGCACACCTGATCCATCAAGAAAAGATATGTACACAACTGCACAAGACGGCAGATTAGATTTAAAAATAGTAAAACAGCACTACTGAAACACATGTTCCCATTTCTCCTCCCCAAGCACCTGTGCTTGTCTCACAGATGCAAAATGTTTCCTGCACTGTGCTGCCAACACTCACCTTCATAGGTTCCACTCTCTAACAGGGCTCCACTTTGCTCCAGTTCCATAAAACGCTCTACGCTCACAAAGTTGTAGTCCACCCCTGGCACCTCCCCCTCCTTAGGCTGCCTGGTGGTACCTGCAAAGAGAGAGAGAGAGACAGAGAGACAGAGAGAGAGAGAGAGAGAGAGAGAGAGGTCATCAGAGCCAAATAGGACACTTGAGAAGAAAAGGCAGGAAGGCAGAGAAAAGAGCCCAGAAAAGGGGCTGGACAGAAAAAGACGGCAGACTTGAGGCTACAAAGTGTATCAGAGGAAGTGGGAGGGGAACGGAAATGGAACAGAAGAGGCTGAGTGAGGAGTCATCACTTGTGATAGCCAAGTCCATTCACACAATTGTGTGTGAGTGACAGTGAGAGACAGCTAGAGAGGAGCGGGGAAAGCATGCTCAAACGGCAAAGCGCCATCATTCAGTCCATACAAGCCAATCCGGTGCTGTTTTAGTAATGACTGAATCAATACGCCACTTTTACCGAGCATAACTCAAACCTCCCTACACAGCACACAAAACTGTGCCGATTGGATTATTGTCAAAACAGCAGGAATGCAGAGGCACCACATTACCATGCAGCAATTAGAGCTTTCCTACATCAGCGCTCCGGAGATCTCCATCAGTGCTGCGGCGCTGAGGCTCAACTGTGTGATGGCAACGATGAGAGTTTCGAGTTTAATGAGGTGCTGTGTTTGTGTCTCTGCCAAGTGGACTTTCAGCTTAGGCTCAGTGAAGTCCACTGGTGTTGATTCCGGCTCTCCATTGATCACGCCTGGAAGCAGTCATTGGCCGGGCGTGGAGAGGGAGTCCGCTCTCAGAGCTTTTCCCAGGACTCATGCGGTAAAAGTTAAGTCTGATTGATCTGCGCTGTGGCCTCAGCCGGATCTGATGTTGTTGCCACGCTGTTGCCGGAATGTCAGATATGGCTGAAGTGTGTTTGTGTAAGTCGATTTGTGGTCCAACGATCCAAGAGTACAGGTCTAAAAAGAGGCAATTACAAGTTCTGACACCAAACAAAACCCACTACATGTGCTCACGTATGAATGGTGGGTATGCAACACTTTAGAGCATCATAGTTAAAGTGGGAGCTGTGGGAGATGAAAACAGCAGGTGGTGGATGTGTTGTAGAAACACAAATAACACACACACGAGCAAGTGGGGAGGGTTAGTCATTGTACAAGATCCCCTGAGTCTCCCAGAGTGCGATATCTTAATCATTAGATCTCCATTGATCATCTGTCACCACTTTGCTCCTTTAGTGCATCCGCTGAACATTCTCTACTGTATTTACTTCACCACCAGGAGCAGAAGACGACAGCTTAGCAACACCTAATGAGTAAACGAGTGATACCGGGCCATCACACATCTATAGTCTGTCTATAAAGCTGTACAACACTGTCCACACATAGGTGTGTTTGTTTGCACGAATGTTTGTCAGTGTGTGTGTCTACATGTGTGTACTCGACTGTGTGTGTTGTCTTTATGACTCTAAATGGTGGTAAAATGCCCACTGTGCCAGCAGTAATCCCATCTCCGAGCTGATCACAGCTCAGCGGGACGCCGCAAATCCACAACACCACAGGTTTGAGTCAGAGAGCTTGTGTGTGTGCGTGTGTGTGTGTGTGTGTGTGTGCCACAATCCACATTGTTTGATGCACTCCAACTCTGATAAACACTTAGAACCAGTCAAATACACTGTGGATTGCAGCAATGCTCAAGGGCTAATGTTGATTTAGTTGTTTTACACTGCTGTCAGACTGGTGTTACCAGAGGTGACTCTGTGTGAAGCCTCGTGGGTAACAAGACGGGTTCATATTAATATCTATAACTGCTGATGTTGTTGCTGTACATCAAGGTAAGGGGGAGGTGTTAATCCTGCAGAACGGACGTGTTTCTGACCCATAAAGTAGAAGTAGAGTATATGAATGTGAATCAGTGATACTGGTATTTGTTTGACTTGATTGTAGTAGTCACCAACACCAGAAACAAACCAACAAAAGAAAATAAACAAGCAGGACTTCTTATTTTGGTCAATATTGGGATCATGATTATTAAACAGTATTACTAAATGACCTAAAAAAAATATATAATTTAACTGTGCAATTCCTTAAAATTTACACAAATTTGAGATCGGATTGCAGAAATGTGAGCTTCCCTTCCTCTTAGGCTGCTGCTGCGACTACTGTAGCTCCATTACAGTTTCATCAGTATCTGAATGACAACAACACTTGACTGCAGTGAGCTAAACTAAACATCCCACAGTCTGAGAGTGACGATAGGCTCACAAGGAGGAAGGAAAGAACACATGTTGTGGATTTTTAACACAACCCAAAATGAGAGCATCGTCATAAATGTACGTGCGACGATCGATTGCATGTCCGTCCTGGGAGAGTGATTCCTCCTCTGTGGCTTCTTCTGAGGTTTCTTCCAACCTTTTTTTCTTCCCTCTGTTAAAAGGCTTTTTTTCTCAATATGGCAAGTTTTTCCTCACTCTAATCAAGAGTCTAAGGACAGAGGATGTTGTTCACTGTACAGATTGTAAAGCCCACTGAGGAAAGGTGACTGTGATTTTGGGGCTACATAAATACAATTGATTTGATTTGACAAATGTGGCACAATAATAATTTTATCTTGATTATTTTGTTTTACAAACATGGGAAGCAATAGTCCTACTTTAAAAGTAAATCTGATTGATCCCCCTACAATTAACCGATCAGTGGATAAACACAGCAACTATTCTGATGTCCCTTATTATAACACTTCCAATATAAAGTCTACCCAAATGTAGTGTTGCAGGGCTCTTTGTTATTTGATTACATAACACACACAGACAAGAATATGTTAAGTTTTTTAACTTATCACCAGATAAATACAACATCCCTTGAAATACAGTAATACGCCTGGGAAGTATTAAATGTGTGTGTGTTTTTAAACCACTTTTAGAAGTATTGATTTAACTCAATGCACTTTCTTGAGGCTTTAGTTCGCGTGTTGATAATATTGGACGGCATTATATCATAAGAAGTAATAAATATCTTCCACACCCCCTGAGTTGACTCATCACTTCTCTGACTCAACCTACACGAAAATTTTACATTATAAGCTTCACAAAGATAGTATATGTTTAGGGGCCATTTTATCAGACTGCAATATATTATCAGGTGTTTCTGATACTTCGTTCACTCCCTTTATACTTATAAATTCAGCTCCACAAATGTCCAAGTAACTGCATATCCTCTTTTATCCACCAAAAGAAATACAAAGATGAAGAAGCTTCACAGACGAGCACAACAGGGCGAGCTCCATGAACTCTACCGCATGTTAAAACAAAAAAGAATAATCTTGAACAGGACCATCCATCGGCTGTGAAGTGCTTCTCTGAATACAGCAGCAGCTGAGCCAGCCAGGCGGGGCAGGTCGCCTTCCACTGGGCACAACTATTGATCTGTAAGATCAGAATGAAATTATTGTGCTGCCCACACCAGAGTAGGCAGAGCCTGCTGGAATACTGATGACCTGCCAATGGTCTTCTCCCACAGCTTCCTTCACTGGACACACCAACAGAGCAGAAAGAGAGGGAGAGAGCATCTCGTTGGATCTGAGCTGGGAATATTGATCGACTATCTGGCCTTGAGATAGGCAGTCCAAATGTTCCTCTTTTCTTCCTTCCCTTTCACACATTTCTGCTCAGAGCAGCCTATCGGTTTTTCCTCCCTTGCTCTCTGCGACCTCTCCTTCCTTCCCCTTAGCAACACCCACTAAATAAGTGTGAAGTAGATCTGTTTATTAAAACTAACACTGTCCCCAGCAAAAATCCATACTCTGTTCCTGCTGCCCCCATCGCCACCTTTCCTGTCCTTAATCTATTTTTAACATTTCCAGCTACCGTTTTCGGATCCTCAAGAACTCCCAGCTAGAGTCCAGAAAATGAATTTTAAAAAAAACATAGAATCTCTAATTTATGGTGCCTTGTGGATGAGGGCTGACATGTCTTCAGTTCGGTTCAGTGAATTTTCCAGTGGATATTTTTTATACATGGCCACACAAACTCTTAAGTAGAGCTTTAATAAATAAGCTGGACAAAGCAGGACAAGCTGCTCAGGTGCTCAAATTTAAAACATTGCAGAGGACTGTACTGCGAGGAGGCAGCGACGCTTCCCTGAGCCAAAAGCACTGCTGCTGTTGGCTATTGATTGGATGTCAGCTCTTGCTAATAAAGGATAAATTTGGCTGCGAGCCAAAAATGGTCTTTGCATCGCAATCAGCCAGTGTAGGCAAACCTCTCAGAGGTGACGCTGCGAGCAGGAGTATGAGCACCGCAGAGATTTATGGCTTAAATGACTTAACTCTATAATAGCACGGCAAAGCTTCGGAGCTGCCACTTTGGGTGCGAATACATTCTCTGCCTCGAACCATGACGACTGAGCGCTACAGAATAATTTCACATTGGTGGGAGTGTGTGTGAGGGAGAAAAAAAGAGAAAGCGATTACGTAGAAACATAACAAGAAAATTCCATTTGGAGGAAAAAAAAAATAAAAATAGCTGATATACTGAAAATAACTCAGCTGGGTGTCAGACGATAAGAGGACAAAGACCTTTGCTAAATAATAGAGTGGCAGAAGAGTGGCAAGCTGAGAAAAACTGAAAGAGACAGACACATAGACGGAGACAGTAAGGAGAAGGAGAAAAGCACGATTTGTTAACCTCACCGTGCATCCACAGCAGCATGCGAGTGAGTTGAAAACACGCACGTGCATTCAAACGCATGTTTGTATAATTAGACAGGAAGTCACCAAGAGGGAGAAGCAGAGCGGGGGGAAATTCAGAGCTAAAAATAGACTATCGATGGACTGATTATCATAATAAAGGGTGGGGGAAGGTGCTCAAATGATACAGTCTCAGCATGAGTATGTGTGGGAACGAGGAGGTAAGGGTGCGGGAAACCAAGTGTGTGTTTCTAATTAATAATTAATGATCATTAGATCCTCTAGAGTTTTGAGCGTCATTGTTGAAAAAAAATATTCCTGTATTTGTAGCTGTAATAGTTGAACAATTGTACGTTAATTGGTGGAACAAACCGAGATGACAAAAACTAGATACACGTGGTCCCATCTGAGCTCCAGCTCTGCGTCTCAATGCGCACATATATGGATTGTGTTTGTCTCACAAACCCCTCTTGGTTTCGGCGTATCATCCATCAGAGCCATCAGGCTGCTTTGGGAGTTAGATGGGATTTGTTACAGAGACAAAGTCAAATCTAACGGTAACTAAAAATATTCTCGTAAAGGTGAAGAGGAGCGACGCTCCTTCACCGGAATCCCTCGGTGGACTTGGATGAAGAGGATTCAATCGTGCATCACACCCCGTCTCCTGAACCCCCTGTCCAAAACGCTGCACATGGTGGAAAGAGATTTTCAGAATTCAAGTCTGAATTGCGACATGTTGCGATTTGTCTTCACTCTATAACTCAACTAATGACTATTTTCAATGTCAATCACGCTGTCGATTATTTTCCTGATCAATTGATCAGTTGTTTAGTTTAATAAACATCCAACATGGTGTCAAAGAGGACAAGAACATCCTAAAAAGTCTTGTTATGTCCAGAACCCAAGGACATTCAATTTACTGCCATACAGAAAACAGATAATATTCACATTTAAGAAGCTGGAATTTCCTTTGAATTTTCTGCTCAAAAACGGTTGATAATCAAAATAGTTGCTGATTAATTTAATAGTTTGCAATTAATCAATTGATCATTCCAGTGAAGAGCCCATGGATTATAATCATTCCCAATATTTCAAACTAAAATCTAAGAAAAAGTGTACAAAATAATGCAAATTATATTACATTTTCACATTCACTCTAATTGAAGCCTCAGAAGTGTTTAATCTAATTGTGAAGCTAACCAAGGGTGGATACATCAGGAGCTTTGGGTTCAATGACACAATCCTGCAACCGTACAAACATGAAACGCTGAGACAGAATATGCTGTCCTCAAAACCCTGAATCCTGTTTACCCAGAATTCTTTTCAGTAAAAAGCAAGCAGAGCACCATGGCAGCAAGAGAGCAGAGAGGAATGTGAGGATTGTCTGTGTTTGTTTCGTGCATTACCCACACGGCTGCTTCCTTATTTATTAACTGTCTCATACTCATATCTATCTATCCATCCATCTATATAAATTGGTGTCCTCCATTATCCTCTCTTTCTCTCCTTCTCGTTTCCAATTTACCTCATTGCTCTTCCCTCCATTTGTTCCTCTGTTGGTGCTCTCTGTCCCCATTACTCCCTCTCTGTCTTTTTTAATCCGCTCCCTCTTCACCTCGTTATCCTCCTCTCTTCTTTTGTCTCTCCTTCAAGCTCCATCTCGCACTTTGGTCTTATGGCTCATTCACTGTCACCGTTCACCCCTCCTCCCCTCCTCTTTCCTTCTCCCCGGTTAGCAGATGTGAATTGTGACAGCAGGTCTATAGGAGAGGTATGATCGGGCACACACACACACAGAGGCACCCTTATTTACACTACAAAGCCTTGGCTGCAAATACAGCAACGCAACATGGCAACACACTGACAAGAGAGTCTGCTAACACAACGTGTCGATGCAGCTTTGCCATGGTTACAGGCAGCAACATCTACATTAGCTGTACAGAAATAAGACTTATGTCAGACATGACTCCTCAGCCGTTTTGCACACACAGCGATTTTACTAGTTAGAGTCTCAGGGGTCCTCAGCTCGAGCCCTGTTGCTCTGCAGAGCTGTAGGTATGTGCTCCTCGCTTCCTTGCACTTCATCAATCAATTACTGTCACAGCTTGGCCACTGAGAGTCACACCTGCTTTTCTCAAAGTTATTCAGGTGGTGTTTAAGCAGACGGGTTAGACTCTGATAGGAACTGCAGGCTGCACCTCTCCAGTGTAAAGGCCCCTACGCACCAAACTGACATCAAAGAACTCGCCGCGACAAAGCCTGACTGTTGTGTCGTCTCCTGTCACCTTATCTCGGCCAAAAAGCTGCACTTGAAAACGCCGCAAAGCCTCTACGGCTGGCGGCCAACAAACTTGTATGTTCCATGCCTGCGTGAAAGAAAGTATCACTCTGTCAAAATACAACCCTTTGCTATGATTAAGCAACATTTTGTGACACCGCTCTCGCTGACATAGCTGCTCCTAACAGAGGATATGATAGAAAGATGCAAATGGCACAAAAGACAAAATGCACTGATATCATAGCTACTACAGCGACAGACTCAAGGGGCTCGCTCTGTCGTTTCTCTTTTCCGCGCTGATTGGTTTACCTGAACAGCCAATCAGAGGGATTTCTCTCACTAACGAGCTGCTGCAGATTCTACATGATGAATTGGCCAAAAAGCAACCGACGAAGGCTGTCCAACGCCAACCAGCGGGACACACCACACTGACTACAGCCCTGGGACGGCCCTGACAGTCAACCAAAGGTCTGGTGTGTAAAACCCTTAAAGGTATCAAAATTTGCCTGCCAGCACCTTCAAAAAAGTTACTAACCTGCTAACTGTTTCAGTCTAACTTGTTCGTTTGATCCATACAATAACCAAAATAAAGTTGGAAGTTGTGAGGCAACCAGATCCCAGGAATATTCCAGCTCATTACCCCATTAAAATGATAAACTGATGTCTTTAAATGTTGTTTTTTTTTTTGTACAGATAAAGTAAATGAGACTGTACTTTACAGCCACTGGTAGGGGGATTTTGTGGCCACTGTACAGAGTCAGTATAGATGTTTTCTGCTATTCTTAAATCTAAAAACTGGTTACTGATGAATATTTACCTTATAATAACATCAAACGCTCGGCAAAAAAGCAAATAATTGTTCTTCCAATATGTTTAACTATTATCTTAACTGGAAGGTTTTATGAACCGTGAGGCATTTTGAGATCAGGACAGGTACTAAACATCAATTCCTTTACCAGCACAGACCAAATCTGTTGAATGAGTCTGTTGCACCAAACACTGAAAACTGTCAGTTAATTTTTACAAATTCTTTAATCAAGGGCTAAAATATTGAGCTGGTTGACAGAGAATCAACGGTTAAAACAGTTAAAACATTCATATCCAGCTTCTGTAGTGTGAGAGTTTGGTGCTTTTATCTGTATAGCATGAGTTTTTAACATTTGGTCACACAAAACAAGTCATTTCAAGATGTCTACTGCAAAACTATGATAGAAATGTTTCACTTTTTCACTCTCTAATTTAGTAAAAACTACAGTAAGTGATATAGGCGACATTTAGAGAACCAAAAGCTCTCCACGGATGGAAATTTAACCTGGTAAACACAGAGTTAACTAAGTTTAGAGTTTCTTCCCTAAAGTGTCGGTCAGGTCCGCTAGCGGCTGTAAAGACAGCTGTGTTGCTCAGTGGATCAGCGTCTGGTGGAGCTGCTGCCTGGGTGACATTGAGAAATTACCCCTGAACTGAGGTGTGTCCTGTGGTGATGGAAATCAGCCCTGATAGGCTGAAAAGCACCTTTATTAGTGTGCAGAGCTGACGGACACAGGACGACAGTGGGGGTCATGATGATGCACACACACAGAGATGGTGTGTAGTGTTTGGTATGCAGTGTGTGTGTGTGTGTGTGTGTGTGTAGGTGTGGAGAGGTAAAGATTGTCCAGAGTAAACAATCAAGCTCTCTGAGGTGTCAGCGCTCTCTGACCATCACAGGATCAGCCGCCCTACAAGCTACTGGCTAATCACTGCACATCATCAAAGAGGCACAGACAGAAACATGGGGTGAAGAGGAGGAGGAGGAGGAGGAGGAGGAGGAGGAGGAGGAGGAGGAGGAGAGGTAAAACTAGAGACTGGAACACAAATATGAAAAGGCTCCAGATGAACCTCATTTTGCGATTAGCCGCTGAGTGAGGGGATCACACAGATGAGGTGAAAAAAGAGATGAGATGACACCTGTCCAGAGCTTAACACTGAAAGCACTTTGCAAACATAACCAATTCATTAATCACGTTCAATATTTGCTATTTTCATTTCGTGAAATTCATATCATTCCCTCGCAGTTTCTTTCATCTGTGGAACAACATTAATCCAGCGTGCCAATCAAACTGCAGGGAGCACAGAACCACATCAAAGCATGTCAGCCAGCCCTTTAACAAGAGCAAGCCAGCAGGCAAATCACCCCTTTAAGGAGAGAGTCCCTGGGGGATGATGTATTTCTCTCTCTCTCTCTCTCTCATATAGAGACAAGCACACACACAGTCCACAGAGAATGGTGTGTAACACTTTCATTATTTATCAGCTAAGCCTATTAAATCTCACAAAAAGAATAATCAGTGCAACAAGTTTAAAAGACACAGATGTACATATAGTATATATCAGGGGTACTCAAATACAAATCTTAAAGGGCCACAAAGATTTTTTTCAATGACTCCATGTATTAAGGTTGGTCAGGCCACATGCAATAATACTGTAATATTCAAAATAAAATTCCCTTGTCATTCAAAACAACAACAAAAATATGAACTAAAATAAAATGTCATATCCATTTTGACATAAATTAAAATACATAGTTGAATATTTCCTCTTTTTGTTTGCCATCAAACATTGTGTCCATCACTTCAGTCATGCTTTCTTTTATTATTTCTGCATCTGACAATGGCTTCTTGTGCTAACCCAGAATCCACACCACTCTAAGTGAGCACTCTGTTGCTTTTTGTTGTTGTGTGATAGACGTGACAAGAATCCTGCTTGCAGCTTGATATGATGATTTCAGAGCATTTATTTTTGTTGTTCTTACCTCTGAATTTTGAGGAAATGTCTCTTCAGAATTCCTATGCTTCGTCTCATAATGCCGTTTCAAATTGGAAATCTTCATCACAGCTATAGTCTCCTGGCATATTAAGCACATGGGTCTTGTGCTGGTTGGAGGGAGAATGAATGCACATTTTTCAGCCCATTCCTCTTTGAATCGCCGATTTTCACTGTCCACTTTTCTTTTAGCAGCAACTTGGAACACGTGCAATCTAGGCTCCTACAGCCAGCAAAATGTCAATATGCGAACTGCTCCAAAAACGAAAGTAAAAGTTTAAAATTGCGCTTGCAGCAGTGAGTGACCCAGCTGTCTGTGTATCGTATACACGAGCTGACCCAACCAAAACACATAGTGAAGGAATAACAGTTCGGGGGCCACAAATAGGAGGCCGGCAGGCCGGATGCGCCTACTGAAGACCACTGGTATATATACTTTGTGCATGTACAGATACACAAGCAATCTGCCACAGAAACACACACAAAAATAATCTTTTTTTTCAGATTATGCCATCCAACTTCATTATTATTATTACCCTGACAAACATCCACAATTAACTGTCATCACTCCTCTTCCTCCCCCATCACAATCAGTCACGGTACCAAATTAAGGTATAAGGCCCACTCATCCATATGAGTAACAATAAACATGATACAATCTGATGCAACCGATAGCTAATCTGAATGTTTTCCAACTACAAAAACATTTTATTTATTTTTTTAAACGAACCTACATTCTTGGTTAAATTTGAAAACACAGATGGAGGTGGGAGAATTTGGTAGCTCGCTGCAGTGATACCTTCCTTAGCTCATCAGGTCTTCATAGATAAATGGGCTGAATGTTTGTTTGGAGGTGTAGATGTTGGTACCTGATTGCACATTTTCAATAGCAAAATGATGAACAACAATGCTTCAAAAGCACATTGGCAACCATGAGCCAAAAGGTCATACAACTGGTGACCGAGGAAATCAGAGAGCACAACACAAGGCGTCACCTGGCAGACACACAAGTCGTTTCTTTCATTCAAATGAACTGACTGCTTAGTGACTACTTTTTTTTTCATCTTTTAAAAGCAATTTATTCCTAATATGACATCTTTGAAGAAGGAAAATAAAAGCTTTAAAATGCATTTTTTTTCTGCTAAAAAGCATTTTTCAGATACCAATTTACGCCTGCAAAACTCTCCACACAACAGCACAACCATTTTAATTTTAACAAAAGCTCAAACACCAGCATCAGCGCTAATTGTGCACTCCTTCAAACCAATTTGAAAATGTTTGTGTTTCAAAAAATGCATAAATAAAAAAGTGCAAAAAGAAACTGCTCATTGGCTATAATGCTTGTAAATTAATTGACTCACCACAATAGCAACTTCCATGCTGTGTTTAAAATTCTCCTGGGTCTGCAGGGACCCTAATTTGAATGGTCATTTCTAAGTAGGCACATCATGAGGAAATATGAAGTGACAGTGGTGAGAACGTGTGGCCAAGTGACGTACCAGGCTGTCCTCATTAACAACAACAACAACAACCTGTATTTATGTTTATTTTGTGGTTGCAACATCTAGTGACCATAGTAATTATTTCGGCAGCAAAGGAGGCCGTCAGGTGAAGCAGTATAAAGAGGCTGCACAGGGTGAAGAACCAGGTGAATGGATGGAGTAAACAAGCACAGACTTTCAACTTAGACTTTTCAACTTTGAAAAGTTACATATGTAATCTAGTTATTTAATGCAAAATGTTTTCCTTAACGTAATCAACGAAGGGCTGGTAAGCCTGACTCTGAAACACTGCAACAGTCCTGCTGTGATGTATGAAGACTTGGGAGACGCTGGAAATCTACTCAGTCTTTAAGGTATGAGAATGTGTTGTAGAGCTGGGTGATTAATTGAATTTCAATTTCAATTTCGATTTTGGCTTCCTCGATCAGGAAAACAAGATAATCGTAATAAAACGATCATTCTGCCGCACGCCGTGTCTTGTGAGGTAAATGCAGCAAACCCTTCCATCTCCACATGTGCACTCTGCCCCGCCCCGATGAAAATTTCTGCTTTCAGCCACGCCGGTGCGTATTGCCAGTGCGTGTTTGGAAAAAACGTGTAGAAGAAGACGGTAGAAGATGGCAGAAAGGCAGCCTTTGGTCGGGAAGAAAGGTAAAGCGAATTCTGTGATGTGGAAACACTTCGGTTTCGAGGAGTCTGACTCGGAAGAAACGAAGATATTGTGCAAGATGTGTCACGCGACCGTGTCTGCACCTCAAGGGAACACGACCAATTTATTTACCCATTTGAAGTCCACACACAGTAACACATGACCAAGCAGTGAAGGAACAAAAAACTAAAAAATGAAAAGCTCCTCGACTCCTGCCACTGCCACACAGTCCTCAATTAATAAGGACACAACACCGCATATCCACCCAGCTCCCGCAGCCATAAAGAAATGTTATGACTTCATGACAAATGTTGTGGAAAAGTTGCAGGAGAAGTATCAACAGCATTATATTTTGCCACCACAACAGACCGATGGTCAACCGCACCGGGATAGTGTTTATTTTCTATTTTTACATATGATTTATCGTGTTAAAAGAAATACCAGAGTTCAAAGTTCTACAAGTGCTTGTTCTCAAATCAATGAATAATCGTCTTTAATAATCGTGATTACAGTATCAATCAAATTGATGATGATTTTTGCCATAATCGAGCAGCCCTAATGTGTTGAGGAGGTTATTTTAAGTTTGGAAAAAGAAGTAAGAGGACATTAAATTGCACAATCTTTACAATTCACCTGAAGAGTAGATTTCCTTTTAATCGATCGTGGGCTTAAATCTTCAGATTGCCCACCACTGCCTCCTACATAGGGAAAAATGTACTTCCTATAAAGTATCTAAAGTATTTACATATCTAAATACAGTTTGTAAACCTGTTGATACAACTTTTCTACAAGTTGTGATATTGAAGGTAATAAAACTCTGGACATTGATCTGCTAGGTTCAGAGAGCAACATGAAGCTTCTTAGGAAAGGAAAACGAACATCCTTGTTTGCATTTGCATTAAACTGAATGCATTTTTCATTAACAGGGCTGCATTAAAGAGTCCTGCATGCATCAGGGTTAAAAGGTGTCATTTTTCCACAAATTTCCTCTCATTATCGCGTTAACCATCTTCATTACTTCCATTACCATCAGCGAGCCATATCACCCTCCTAAGCATCTTGGCCATGTTCCTCGTCAACATCTTTATACATTCCTCCTCTGCACTCTCCGGAGGAGGATTCCCTGTGAGGCCGTGGGGCAGCATGCGTCCAGAGCAGCGGATGTGAAGTGACAGAAAGCTGCATGTATTTATAGGCTATCTGAGTAGAGAAACGTGCGGCTCACTTGAATCTATTTATAGAGCCTTTTACTGATGCCTCTGAGTAGAGTGGAGGGCAGAAGATGGTTCTCTGGGGAATAACTTACGAGTCGCCCTCATATCTCCCCCTGCCTCCATTCAGTGCACGTTCGCCCTTTAGCTTCCTACATCTCTGCTCTGCTCATCCCTCCATCCTCTTCCTATCCCCTCGAATCGACTCGCGCCTTCTCAATTTCCATCCTCTGTCCAATCTCCTCTTCCCTCCTCATCTCTCCCCTGCTGATCTCGTCCTCTTAACCACCTCTCTTTCTGTCCTCACCCCTTCTTCCATCTTCACACAGAGCCTCTTTGCTCATGTCAACATCAGTCATGTTCCCTCCCTCTCACTGTTTACTGTAACCGCACCTCTTCGCTTCTCCCTGTGTATTTTCCAGATCTTCTCACATCTTTAGCCCCTTCTGACTGTCTTAAACTCTCATCTCCACTCATATCAAAGACTAGAAAATTTGAATTCCTCAACAGCAGGTACTCTGGCAGAGGTGCAGACTAATGTGTCCAAGTGATCCCTGTGAATGAAGTGAAAACCAAGTGTTTCAGTCAGTCCTGTCATGGAAGTCAGTGTTACATAATCACACAGCATATACTGATTACATTACTTGGCCATTGCCCCCACCGTCACTTGGCTTTTTTTAATCAAACTTGATCAGGGATGGACATTGTAATTACAATCTGGCGCTGCAGAGTCGCAGTGCAGACTCGCAGGAGTCACATTTCACTTATCACGTGACAACAGTAAAGATAGTTGCCTGTCAAGAAGATAGTGGAGGATTTTTTTTGCCAAAGTGAAAAGCAAAAGCACTGCTTTGGCAATATTTCTGATTCAAACCCAATGCTAAGAGAGGGTTATCAATTTTAGACCTAGCTGACTTCAACTATAACATTGTAAGTATGTTATAAGAGAGGAGACACATAACTTAAAAGTGTTTTGAATGGAAAAGTCTGTAACACCAGAGATGGCGCTCGTCTCACATATTCCGCTTCTTTACCCTAAAAGCCAAATAAGCCTTATAAAGCTGATGCAGGAAACATATTGTATACTGTGAGATTCATGACAGTTTAGCCATGGAAGAGGAAGATATTACGCAAATACACAGGATTACCAAGAAAGGTTATCCAAAAACTAGACATCAAACTCGCAACTGTTTAAGCTCTGGTGGGATGAGCTGACTGCATCACGTCACTGCACTAGTAGAAAAACAACCTGTGAAAGAAAAGTGTTTTCAAGAATATTTTGGTGCAAGGTCACTGAACTTCTTTATCTGATTTGGCTGGTGTTTCTACACATGCAGTTTTTATGTTGCAGTGACTGTTGAGAGTGAATGTGCTGGTTCCCTCTTTCCAATTATTTAGACAGGACCCTGGTCTTGTTAGCCCAAAATAACTGTCCAGTGGCAAGACTCCTCTAAAAAGGACTTTTCCACTTTTTGTATTTTCAGTTTGTTTCCTGCGGTTTGGTTAGGTTCACAAGACAAAAGCACTTAGTGAAGTTCGGGGAAAGATTTGGATGGTTTGGATTAAAACTGATGCTTTTGCAACATTAACCACGTTATTAGAACATCTTCTCCCATGTGCACCCGACTCTTTGAGTCGCAAAGCTATGCCATTACACAACATGCTTGGTCAGCTGAAATGATGGTCCCGGAGCAAAATTATGATGCAGTAGGAGGAGTAACACCAACACCGATATCAGATTGCGCATTTCTTTGAAGTCCTGCTAGTGTTTGGAATGCGTGCATGTTGAATTACCAATACAAAATGAGACACACACAACAGGCAGCCTGATGGCACAATATATGTGAATAAAGTCAGTAATATCAGATGGCGAATTATCACATTCAATTCATTATTTTTTGGAGAAGGGCTGATCCTTGAGCCAAGTGATGTAACAGGATGCAGGAGTTGATGTCAACATGTGAGCCTTCTAGCCGCATGAACACACACACACACACACACACACACACACACACACACACACACACACGCACACACACACACACACACACACACACGCACACAGACACACCTCCTCCCACGTCCTTCAGTGTGACAGCATGTTGTAATGCAGAGTGGCGTCTGCTTGTCAAGCTGACAGACTCGCACTGACAGCATGGTCAGAGCGCTGCAGACACAGGAGAAAAAACACTGATTTTATAACGCTCCAAACCACAACAACAAACAGCCTGCCGGGCACAAGCAGCGCAGCACCCAGTACCTTCATCCCTGCTTTTTTAGCTGTCTGCTGCTGTGTCACTCTGATGGTGGAGCCTGCTCCTGTGTGCTTCAGGAAGTCATGAAGCAAACGCATATGAACATTATTCACATGCAGTGGAGATGACCTACTGACAAATTAAAGCAAATTAAATCAGACTACGATGGTTTTGGGGGATCGCTGTTAATATTACATGTATTTAAATGTCAAATATTCAGCATATAATACAAAGCTGCCATGCAGGAGGTCTATGAGTTGGAATTTCTGTAATCTTCATTACACTTTATAAGCTTTGTTAAGTGAAAGACAGTTAATTATGGGGATGGCATTACCACTCACACATCATAACACAGAATAACTGTCTTTCCATTCTAGTAAAGGGCTGGAAGGCAACTATAATTGAAATATGGTGACAAAATTGTACTTCATGCTACCAAAAGAAGCCATTGTCAACCTTCGGCCCCCGACAGGGCTGAAGCGTGTGAGGACCTGCAGTGTTGAACCTCAGCCAGTCACCATCACCTCAGTTATCACCCTGCCAGTCCGCCTTCGCTGCACTATTACACAGCCAACAGGCTGACAAAGGTAGAAAAAAAAGGAGAAGGAGAGGAAAAGAGAAGGTAAAGGAGAAGTGGGCTGTCTTGAGGTGAAATTGAAAGGGAGAGAAAATGTGATGGAGTGAGTTGGTGACCAACTGGAATCAAAGAGAGGAGAGAAGGAGGGAGAGTCAGGGGGATCGGAGTGAAAGCAAAGAGATGAAGTCGACAGGAAAGAGAGGGATTGAGGAGAGGAAAAAGAGGGAGAGAGAGGCTCAGGAACTGTGCAGCTGTGGGAGCGTATTAAACAATCACTTCTGTGTCAGCGGCTCAACACACCAGCAGAGGACTTCTAGTGTAGTAGAAGCGCCCAGCCAACAACTATCATGTGACGTCAAATCCTTAGCTTTGCTTTCTCATGGTTCTGTAGCAGAATCTTCAAATCGGTGAAAGTTTCATTCAACTCCAACCATCTTGACTTGCAAAAAAAACGCCCCAGACAGCATGACGGAAGGTTATTAACAGAGGATGCGAAAACGTGTCAGACAAACCCTTCAACAAGCATCTCATCACAGATCCACATGCAGCATGAAAGGAGTAACATGTAGTCTGCAGAGTCAAGCATCAGAGAGCGGCTTCAGTCTCCAGAGAAGCTGATTCATGAGCTGCTCGGCGTATTGACAGCAGGCGGAGCTACTGGGGATGGCTCCAATGTCAATCGCAGCAATGACTTCGTCCCCCAACAGGCAACAGGCACACCCTCAGATAACACAACGTAGGGCACAAAGCATCTATGTGGGGATTTGTGCATCCAGCCAGTAGAATTTCTCACATGCAAAAAAAGAAACATCTTCCTTATGCATCCAAGAGAGTGATGTGTGATTATCTTTGTATATCTCTGTATGTGTTGTGCATGTCTAGCGTGTGCTGAAGGGGGTAGGGCGTCAAGGCAACGCAAGCCTCGAGACAAGAGGGTGGTTGCCGTGGAAACCTCAGGCTGAGAGCTCAGCAGCCGGACGATTGAGGGAAAAGAAGGAGCAATAGACGGCGGTGATAGACGGAGAGAAAGAATGCATGTGATGAAAAAACACGAGGGCAACGTCCCAGGGGCACGGAGGGAAAAATAAGCAGGTAAAGAGAAGGGAACAGAGCTGGAGGAAGAGATGGAAGGGACAAATCTACACATCTATCTATCAGAAAGAGAGAAGGACAAAGGACTAAAAGAGACACAGTGAGACAGAAAGAAAGAAGGATTGAAGACTGAAAGAGGACAGAAGGAGAGAGAGAGGTGGACTCACAGGGAACAGTGCGGAGGTAGAGGTTGTCTCTGATGATCTGCTGGTGGTCGTGGTCCACTGAGCCCTTGGAGAAGCGCAGGTTGAGGTAGTGCCGCAAATCCTTGTCAACCACCCCCCCTGAAAGAAAACATGGGAAGAGAGAGATTACAGCTCACTTTCATTCGATAACATGCATGACACACCAACCTGGCGAGTGACATTTTGTCATACTAACCGCAAAAAATCATTCTTATTATAGTTATTCTTTTGAGATATTAAAAGATTGGCTCTGGATAAATCATGATGTAAGTGACACTCGACTGAAAGGATTTCACTCCAAGAATGAGCAGCCTGCCCAGTAGGCCAGTCACTCCACACTCATGCTGTGCAGCCAATGTTGCTCAAACTCACAGAGCTTTTTCTTGTGGATATCCCAAAGTTTTCCTAAGAGACCAAATATGTCAAGCTGAATGCACAAGACACCCAGAATATTTCAGTTTCACGGAATGATGTAGCCGTACAAAAATCTCCATCATCTTGAATGTAAATATTGTTCTAGGTGCAAACATAGCGTGAGCATACAGAGCTTGTCACAACTGTCAGACAGTGGAAAGTAAGAATGAGGACGATAGAGGAGACGTGAAGAGGCAGAACTGCAGGCCGAGGGTATTGAAATATAGGGAAAACGGCCTGTTCAGATTGAAAGCTTGCACTGAATTTCACACCCAAGCAAAACAGCAGAGGTTACAACACACACTGGCGTAAACACACACACAGATCATGGCAATTGTGTTAACCAGTGATCCCCTTGGGGCTAAATATGCGGTGTCAGCAGGTTGGGTGACAAAGCCCAACAGAGGACAGGAGCTCACACCGCCTCTTCTCTGACTCTCTGCCTCTGCTTATTATTTGCTTTACAAACCGTCTTCCTTCTGATTAAGACGCTGAACTGAAACACAGTTAAATGAATGACAATCATGATTGAAGGTAGATGACGAAGACCAGGCCAAACATATCTGTGCTGCACACGCACTGTATGATAAAGTCCATGAATAGTTTCTCCTCCCTTCATCCCAAACCAAAGAAGCCCAGGAGGACGAGAGGAGGAGAACTTGTTCTCTACACAACATTCGACATGCAAGGCTATCACATCCGACAGCGGGAGGGATGAGGTTACATGCCATGCATTTACAAATGAAAAACATGTCTTCTCACTCATGCATACTCTAGTGACCTCCTGCCAAATTCGCTTGACAGCGTTCGGCCTACCGGTTGCAATGAATGCAGCGCCAACCCATCAGAGAACATACAGCGCACCGTCAGCGAGGAAATTCTTTACATGGGGCTCACACTGCCCAGGCACCTACCTGTGCAGATACCTGTATGTATGTTGCTGAAACTGGTGACTCTGTGATTCTGCATTAATAAATCGTTTTGGAATAACATCTTATGTAAACTGACACCATTTTAGCAAGGCTGTGAATTGCTTCACAAACAGCGAGGAGAGGAGAGGAGAGGAGAGGAGAGGAGAGGAGAGGAGAGGAGAGGAGAGGAGAGGAGAGGGGAGGAGAGGAGAGAGCCAGAAAACAAAGGAAGACAGGATGAAATCTTGATTAGCATCACAGGTTTCAGATGAGTAAACATTGCATCTTACAGCTATGTATTCAGACATAGGCCATGTCTTTGACGTGCACAGACACCAACATACACATATTTATACATGCACACACAGATATGTGAACAGAGAGAGATGGAGACCTAGACAGGATACAGAGAAGAAGGCAGAGCAAGCACCTCATCAGCAGCTCGCCCAGATGTTGATAAAAGCGGTCCTTTCTCCACAGGTATACATCCACAGACAGCCTGTCCTCCCAGGCGTCCTCTAGCCTTGTAACCAACCACCGCACATCTTCTGCCGTCTCTGTGAAACCTCACTGTCCTCCCCCCCTGCCTCGGCTTCTCCACCGCTGCTCCAGAACACACACACACACACACACACACACACGCACAGAGCACCTGGCTGCAGCCAATTTTAATACCAGAGAAGAAGACGAGAATGAGGGGGAAGGGAGATGCGGAGAGACGCTGAAAAATGGAGAAAGACGACGACCGTCGGGAGAAAAGAGAGGAGAAGGAGATGTGCCAGTGGGAAGCCAGGCTCCAAACCACCAGCCAGCGGATTGGCTGGAGAGCTTCGATAGTCCTGCAGCAGCCTCTATCTGCTGCTGCTGTTACTGCACTGGAGTGTGTGTGCATTTTTATGATGACTGTTTGTTTGTGTGTGTGTGTGTATGTGTGTGCAAGAGGCTCAGAGACAGAGAGGGAGACATTCCATCAGTGTAGGAAATAACTGGTTATGTGTGTGAGAGCATTTGCACATGTGTGTCTGTATTCCTGAGTTTAAATGTTCGTGTGTGTTCGCCAGATGCTCCCTGACATTCCTCAAATACTCTGCATCTCGCCCACCAGATGCTCTCCCCGTTTGACCTTGTGTAAACGTCACTGACTAGAGTGAAATACTGTGAAACACAGCGGCGGCAGCAGCATATGCCACACTGAGGTTACACACACTCATACGCACACGGAGGGCTGATGAGCTAACAGCTGCAGACGCCAGCGAAGATGCCTTGAGCGCCGTCTTGGGCACGGTTTGGTCTGAATATAAGGAATAAACAAACACCAACACAGAACCACACGCTCATGATACGAGTACTCCGCTCAAGGCAGAGCGGCGTGCGGATGAACAGGATGTATTTAAAGGAAGCTTTATTACTCGTCGAATAAGCAACCTCAGAGTGATACGTAATGCTGCAAACATCACAGTCAAGTTGTTTTTTGTGGCTGGCGGCTTCAACGCAAGCTGGGGAAGAGGATTTTATAGATTTCTAAAAACTGTAGCGCGTCAAGGGGAAAAAGATGACAGCTACGATCAATCACAAACTCATCAAGGCAGACAGTAATCAGTGGAGCTTCTGCACAGTGAAGCATTACATTAGTCCATGCAGGTCACATAGTCTCTTGTCCATCAATTGATGCAAAAAAAATAAATAAATAACACACTTCAACAAGGAAGCCCATTGAAGTCAGCTCTAGAGCCCGACCAATATACTGGTTGACCAGCATTATCTGCCAACAATCATCCAGACAATCATCAGAATATTCCTATAAACTGGAATCTGGAACTAGAAGACACAATTTACTTAGCTGGATGGCGGTGACTGAGATAAGAGTGCAAATTGGAGGTGTTGGTTTTCAGGATATTCACAATAATCCTGATTTACAATTTTAATAAAAATTGCATCCTTCCATCCATATTTGGCATATATGTTGTCCGATATTTGCAGATATGAATTTATGAGAAATTATAATGCAGAAAAAGATGTTTGGAGTCATTTATAACTATTAAAGTCACAGTGACCTTTACAGTTCAAGTGTTCAATAACCAGATTTGAGTGATAATAACTGAAAAATGATTTACTCACTGGATCACTATTAGCTCCAGACTTTAAGTATCTGTCGAGCTCTTGTCCGCTCCACATTCCTCCCTGCAGCAGCTGCTAAATACAAACTGCTGTTACTTGTAGAGCTGCTGGCACTACCTGCACCACAGCGGCCTCCACCTTATTAATCAACACACTGCGACGGTACAGCGGGTCTCTATGGGCTTGTCTGTTGAATTTATATGTTCAATATCTCTTCGTATGTGTCTGCTCAGTAACTGCTGGGTGAGGCAACTGTTCTCCCGTTGAGCGTATAGATGCTGCTTGGATCCAAACATGGAGGAGCCAGAGTCTTTAAAATACAAACAATTGTGCCAATAAATGGTTCCGACTGCATGACGGTGAACATCGCGCTGTATCTGGGGAGAATATTTAACTAGGTAAAGATTTCCATTTTTACCAAAGACAGTCTGGGAATCGTCAATAAGCCAGTTTTACAGACGGAGATGTATGGAGGGTTGGTGGCATAGATGATATGATCTAAAGCCCTTGTTGCTTAGGAACACAGAAGAAGCAGATTTGTTTGCACAGCTGCTGAATTACTCTCTGCACTATAACTATACTAGAGAGGAACATCTGATACTAATACTAATCGTATACTAGTTGTTAACTCACTGTATTTACACTTGTAAGATAATATGCCACTAAAATCATTTGAATTTAAACAATTGACGGTATACAGTAGATCCAACAGACAAAGTGGTGACATGAAACCAAGACGGGATTCGAATGACGGACGTTGCACTTTACATGACATGAATTTTAGCGCCCATACTGTAAAAACTGCCCTCAAATCAGCAGATTTTTTTGCTTGCTGTTGTGAGACATTTTCATCTTACAAAGCAATGTGCAGCAGAAAAAGCAAGAGATACTAATATAAAGCCTCACAGAAGCAACTCTGCCATTTCAAATGAGAACACAGCAAATCCAAACAAATCTATCCCTAACAATAGCTATATGTTAAGAAGGATACATTTTGAATTTTAAAGAAAATCTGTTAAAAAACTAGCAGCAGGTCTAAAGTTTCAGCTAAATATTTGTGTAAAATAATGATGCAGTTCAAGTCAGAAAAGTGCACTTGGGAAATATACTGGCTGGTTAATCCTCTCAACTTAAAATACAATTGATATCTTAGCTTAATCAACAAATACACATAAAATGCAAACTTAAGATTTTCTTCTTTCACAAATCTTAAATATCTAACCTCAATCCTAAAATAAAAACCACATGAGTGCCTCAAGAAGTAAGAATCAAACACCCTCCTCATTTTTTCTTTCCTTGTTTAAAAATAGCAGCGCAGGTATTCTGTTCATGTTTCCATCTTTGTAAAGACATTTACATGGATGAACTGCAGCGCAAAAAAAAAAGCTGAAATACAGCAGGCCTGATACAACTTTGCCGGAGGTAGAAAATAAATTGTTAATCCTGCCCTCAACGCCCTCAGCAGGTCAAGATTACACTCCCAACACCTGTCAGTTATCTTGAGGAGCCGTCTTTATCGGAACAGCATCTCGCCTGAGGCCGAGCGATCCAGCATGCAAACCACGCTCAGAAGAGGAGAAACGGATATTCATTAAAACATCAAAACGGAAACTCGGGGTTCAACAGAGCCTCACCTGCTATATATTCATTTCTATTTTAATAGACATACTGACATAATTTTTCCTTTTTCTTTTTCTGCATGTGTCCCACTTTTATTCTGATAGAGATTGATAGGCCTGATGTTTAACTGGTCTGTATTTGTTTTTTATTTGGACTCAGTATTCCACTTTGTCTAAGGTGGCAGTGTTTTGATGTTTGGCTTGAAGTGCTGTTTTTCTTCTCACATTTCACAATTATTATCGCTTGTTTGTATTTTCTGAAGCTCTTGTGTTCTGACTCTGGATTTTTCTTCGGGCAGCAAGGAACATTTCCCTCAAGATTATTATGTTTATTATGTTCACTCCAATTCATCCAATTATTATTTTCTCAATTATTAATAATCACGCCGTTTTAAGTAATGCCAGAATAGTGAAAATGCCAAGTACAAGTTCCCAGAGTCCAAGGCGACGTCTCCAGATTTTTTTTTTTCTGACAAAAATTTAACAGAAAAAGCAGCACATGCTCATATTTGAGAAGCTAAAAATAGACTGACTGACTACTTGCTTGATCAACAAATCTTTTAGTCTAAAGTCTCAATGTAATGAGAATAAACCTGCTCAATGTCACCCTGCAGAAAACAGAAAATATCTTTTCCAAAAAGTCCTGATATGACTGAAAAGCTAATGGAAAAATAGTTTGATTTATGCTTAGATCACATTTTCTTAGCACTGCTTGTTTCTTAAAAGGCAAGACTGAATGCACCGCATTGTTTGTGTGTACACCAACTTGAGGCTTAGGGGAGGAGCACATAGATAGAGAAACCAACAGGAGCCATTTTGTTTGATTTGGGAAAGCATAATTAGGCCTGACATGCCCACTTCCCAGGAGGCGAGAGAGGAGGGAAGCACAGTCGTGCCACATTGATTCTCTGAGTTTTCTCACAAAGTTTAACAGCTCAACTCTTAAGTGCAAACAACCCTGCAGCCAGGTTTCAGGAATGCACACTGACACGCAATTAGCATTACTATACTTGCACACGCAATCACAAGTAATCATGTTCATACATACATGCACATAACACCTCGAGACACAAGAGAAAAAGTAAGACGTAAAATGTGGCGTAACATCATATTGAAGTTGGCTAGTCGCTCAATTTTCTGCTCACAATCCTTGCATTTCTCGATTGACACACACACAGAAACACTCCGTCTTTTCACCTTACTTAATCAAAGATACACTTGACATGCACTCAAAACAAACACCTGAACGAATCCAACTCACTAAGACACACACTCACACACACCTCATTAAATAAACAGCGTCTGTTTTCAGCTAAAGGCTGAGATCTGAGATCTGAGCTGATGGTCAGGGGGTCTGAGGAGGGCTGAGGTGAAGTGGTGCTGTACCCAAGTGGCTATCATAGACGGCAAAACTCGGCTTGGTGATCGATAGCTTGCCCGCACTCCCACAATAGGTCACACAGGCTATGGAGGAGTACAAAACTGCAGGGCGGGAGTCTGTATATATACAGAAACACCTCTGGAAGAGGAATATCTTCATATGCTTCCTCTGCTAAATTCCACATAAGCTACTGAGCAGCATAGACAAAAACCATCTCACCCCATGAATCTCTATCTGGACAAACATGGGAGCATTTTTAGCAAATACCCTCAGAGTAACCACTGAATAATCACTGGACACTGCATATACCTCAATCTCAATCCATGGTTTCTATTACTTTTCCTGTGTTTTTTAATGCATAAGATCTGAGGTGATGTGAAATGTGAAAGCAGAACATTTGACAAGTTGGACACAGGTGTGACTAATAACCTCATTAATGCCTTCTGTTGTGTTTCTTGTATTCTGTGTCTTATGTCTCTTGTCTTATGTTTTGATTCCTTGTGTCGTCTTTGTGTTCCCCTCCCTGCTCTTTTCACTTTGTTCTCTCCTCTGTATTTTCCTCATTCCTCCTTTCTTGTCTGTCTCCCCCTGTCTGTCAGTATTGAGCCCTTCATGCCTCCTCCTCCTCCTCTGCGTCTTCCCCTCATTATCTCACCTGTCCTCCTCCCTCCTCTCACCTCACCTGTTCCTCGTCTCGTCATTAGCATCTGTGTATTTAGTTTCCGCCAGCCCTCTTCTCTTTGTTGGTTCATTGTTTGTTAGCTCGCGTGCCTGTTGGTCAGATGCTCTTCCTGAGTTCCTTGTTTCCTCAGTCTCCCCGTTGTATGTTTTTTTTTGTTTTGTTTTTTAAATTTCTGGTTTTTCCCTTGTTGGATTTGATCTTTGAATTTCTGTTCACACTTTGTTCTACAGTTTTATTTTGCTACTTTGTTTTTGGTTTCTTAATTAATTTCATTTTATATGCTCCTTGGTTTTTGCTACATTCAGCTTTTGATTATTAAAAGCTTGCCTTTTGTTCCCTCTGATCCTGCCTCCTGTCTGATCTGCATTTGGGTCCACCTTTTGTTTTTTTTCCCTTTAAACCCCCTTGTCACACCTTCTCTGCTTTGTAATGCTTGCTAGGGCAATCATCAATGTTATAAGTTGGACCTGTGATTATGATAATTTTGAAAATGTCTGCTGTGCAAAATCTGATTCATATGTTAACTCAAAGAAACAAGACTAGTCAAGATTTCTTATTTAGGCAAAATAACAAATAACTCCCGGTGGAAGAACAGACTTTTAACAGAGAAGAAAAGACAAACAGGTAATGCTCAGCAACAAAGAACAACACTTATATGAATAAATTATTATTAATTTCACCTTCATTGTAGCCGTTTTTGTTTTTAGTGTCTGACCAACATACAGCAAAATTAAGTGCCAACGTTACAGCTAGCGTTAGCTTACAAAGAATCTTAAGCTTCAGCAAGTTATTTGGCTAATAGCAACACTAACTTAGTTAGCTTAATATAAACATATAAAATACAATCAAAAACACATATTTAATTAAACTTCCCTGCGTCGCACCTATTTTCTTCAACTGGTTGCTGAGGTCATGACCCGTCCTAATCTTACTACTTGTACTTGTTGTCTTCGCTGGTTGGATTGGTTGAATTTAGACATGAGGGTCAGATAAGCCAATCAGAGGCAGACAGTATTGGGCAAGTTACTTACAAAATGCAATACCAGTTACTTTTATTTTAAAGTAATGCATTACGTCACAGTTTTACTAAATAATAAATTACTTATTACACTACTTTTTTAGTTACTTATTAAAATGTCCAAATAACCTATATAGAACAATCAAATAGCCTCGATCTTTTTAAAGATTAATGATGAAGACTTCTGGCAAAAACAGAAGGAAGTATGTAAAGAGACGAACAGGGGAGTGAATGATACCACCGTGTTTCAAACCGACGGTGAGACGTGCTGATGGTCTGGGGATGTCGGGACACCTGCACAGAATCAGCTCCACCTTGATCAAGGAGAAAATACCACTTCCATTCTTCAGAGACAAGCTGCACCCTCTGGTTTGCATCTTTGTGGAGATGGATCCGTACAGCAGCAGGATAATGAGCTCACACAACTCAAAGCTTTGACAGAACTACTCGAAGACCAAATACCACCAAGGAGAACTGTCTTGGACTTGCCTCCATGCCAGGTCGAGTGCACGCTATCATTAAAGTCTGGTAGAAGTATTTTCACAAGTGGTCTCATAATTCCCGACCCTACAGTACACTGTGAGTCCATCGCATTTATATTGAGCACCTTGAGCACAAAAAGAAAGTTCTATATTATTTCAAATTGATTTCTTTAGGCAGGGACTTGTTCCTCAGGATATTCTTCGTCTGTAAATCGCTCGTTTCCCTCCTCACTTCCCTCTACCCACACGATTCTACTATTCTCATTGTCCAAAGTCTCCTTACTCTCTCTCCTTCGTCATTTTAGTTGCCCAATCTTCTCTTTTTTCCTCCTCATCCTCCTCTCCAGTGGTTCCACTGAGAATACCCTGATCTGACCTAGTCTACTTTTTCTTGTTTTACAGTCCCAATTAGGCACAGGTAGTTTGAGCTGGTGTGTGTGTGTGTGTGTGTGTGTGTGTGTGCCTGTGAGAGAGAGAGACTGAGAAAAAAGTGTGTGTGCGTATTTATGAGTTATACTGTATATCTACTGATTTTCTACATGTGGGGGTATTGTGAAGGCCATTTAGCCGTGAATGAAGTATCTGTTTCCAGTGCTCCTAATAGCATTATTACAGCGGGCGGCAGGGCCCATTATTAATAGTAAATGACAGAGCCTCTCTCCTAAAGGTCTTAATATTGATCCCCCTCTCCTCAGACCAGTCTTAATGATGATGTTCCTCCGTATCTTTCTCTACAGCGTCGTAATCAAGGCCAGACACACATTTACAACCTCCGAGTCCCGTATAGAGAGAAACAAGCCCACTCTACAAATGAGACTTCAAGATTAAAAGAGGGAGGTTATAGGAATTGCCATCCCTAATATTCCCCTGTACCATTCTCCTCCTCCCACGCCGGGGCAAATTAATTCCTCGTCTGCGCTAACCTCGCACATCTATGCTGATGAATGTTTTTGTGTATGTGGTGGCTGCTGTTTTTAAACGTGGCTATATGGAGATGCTCGTCACTCCTGATTGCGCTCCTCGCACTCCATCAGGAGCAACAAGCAGGATGCATCTTGATGAGAATCAAGGCAGCAGACTGACTGAGAGCTGCGGAAGAAGTGGAGAGAGGATGGAGAAACAGTCGGGGAATGAAAACACAGGAGGACGGGCAGAGGTGCGTTATAATCTGCTCTGTAGCAGTGGGAAGCTGAGTATGATGGAGGCTTGGAGGCAACAGAGTAATAAGAAAGTCATCGGTCTGAGGGCGCAGCGGTCGATAACCTGAGGGGTTAAAACCAGCAGGGGTCTGCTCCCGGTCAATACAAAAAATTAATAATCATGGCAGTGGCTGGGAGAAGTCTGCCTTCTGAGCATCGTAATGATTCTCCCCTACAATGCTTAATTTGGCTGCCATGGTCTGATAGTCTAAAAAAGGCTGTCTGTATCACTACAGGGGCCCTTCATGCTGCTAAATCCAAGGCTAAATGAATTAAATTCAGCTCAACTTTCCTGACCCGACTGCTCCTTTCATTTCCTCATTACATATAGGATGAACTATATGAAGAGGAAAATTACACACACCCGCACATAAAAGGCAGTGAGGAGTCGCCATAACTCACATCCTAACAAGTCAGGCGGAAAACTGCTCATAAGCTCTTCACCAACAGGACATTTTGCTCTGATGCCACTTTATACAGCACATTGCAAAAAGCCGCAAAAACATGATGTAAGCAGCTAATCACAATTTAATATACATCTGGAGTCTGACGCCAACACTAAAACTGAAGCACTGTCACATCTGAATGTCAGTCCTGAAACCAGTGTGGTTCGTTAAACTGTGTTAAACAATTACCGTATTACTCAGCTGTAATGCAGCAGACACATATTTTCAATATACTTTAAATGCCACAAATTAACATTCTAGATTTGTATCATTAGTTGTCTCAGTTAAAATATTTCATGACAATGATTTTCTCCTTGTAACTACATATTACACTGATTATAAAGAGTTGATACAATGTCATCAATGTATTATTGAATGATATATTTCATATATCAACAAATACACCAATCAAAGGTTATTCCTTTTATTTTAAAAATATTACAATACTTGGAATTTACCCAAATATGTTATTTAGGGATTTATGCAACATATGTATTCAAAACTCTAGTAATTTAATATATCAGTAGATTATCAAAATGTACTCATTATATTTTCTAATAGATGTTTTATTCAATTTGATGATATATCGGCATGTTTTGTCAAATATACTATGTGGACTCCTTCCATATATTAAAATGTATTTAGAATATATGACATTATACAATATAACATTTGATAATAAATGCAAATCTATAACCTACAGAAGGGAATTCCAGATGGATTTTATTCTTCGGGGAGTTGAGGAATAAAACTATGCAACATGATTCCAGATTCAGAAGACATGTTTATTATTATAGTCACCAGTCTCTCTCTATTTACAGCCTTTATAGAGCAGGTCAGCTGTACAGACAGCAACAACTGTCAGATGAGAAATCAACCAGTAAATCTTTAAACCTTCACCGTGATCTAAAATAGTGACCCCGTCATATAAACAGCATCATTTTAGGATCCCAACACCTGCTGGTGTCAGTGCAGCGCAGGGAGCTGCTTCAGGCCCTCTGAGAGAAGACTCACTGATCAGGCAGCTACTGACCTCTGCTGGCAGGAAGTATCAACTACAGTAATGAAATCATCCTGAATGCAAATGAAGCACTTATTCACATCAGCTGAGATTTCTTCCAGTAAGACAGGAAGCTGCCTGCCTGCTGCAATGAGCATGATTAGGTTGGCAGAGCAATTAAGGTTCATATTTAAAGAGTCCAGTGATTAAATCCTTCTCTTCTCTCGACGGCAGCATTATTACTGAGGCACTTATTAGGCTATATGAGGGACCACGATCTGGTACATTCAGGTTAAATCTCTTGATTTTTTTAAACAAAACATTTACATACAGGTTGAGACATTGATTAAAAACAAGAAGACAAGTTGGAGGATTTCAAAACAGTTGAGGCGTGACTGTAAAAGAGCTTTAACACAACACTGTGACAAAGTCCCACGTGCTTTGTAAATGTAGTGTAGGCCTATATAATACTGTCTATATGAGTTAGCTTCAGTCCAAGACATTCAGCTCAGGAATGTTAGCGAGCATCTCTAGCAAACATCGTTGGGAGCCGTCCACCAGTTTCAGCGCTGCAGCTGGATCGGCTCCTGACACCAGTTTTTATAATCCTTCTCATTCAGATCTGAGGCCTAAGCAAAGCTATCAGATTAGCGCTGCTGGCTAATCTACACTATGTCAATGAATGAAAACCATCCGCTGCCTCCTGTGTCGCCATGCCTGACTGAATAAGATATGATTCTGTGAAACTGTGAGGGGACGGTGGTGCTCTTGTTTCAGCACAGACCTGCTCCACTGTCACACTCTGAAAGTTAGCTTCATACAGCGCTCTACATCTCGAAAGGCAGACCTTGTGTCTTCTACTTTGTTTGCCAGCAGAGGGAACACACACAGACACACGAGCCCACACACACAAACAAGGCCGAATAACTTTGAGTTCGCATTGATGCAGCAGTCGTGATGAGCCAGATGTCTCTGCTGCCTCCATCTCTGGAGGTGAGAGATGGTTTTGTCTCGCAGCTACATCGGCCTCGCTGAACCCTCCCACCTGCAGAGTGGCTGAGGCCGGGAGGGGGAAGCAGGCAGGGTGCCAGGATCGCACGTCAGGAGTGATGAGGATGGCTGTCACTATTTGCCAGTGGTGAAATGGAACTAAGTACATTTTAGTCGGCTGCAGTTAAGAACAAATTTGACTGAGGGAAATATCATAATTTGCACTCCACCACTTTTATTTGGGAGCTATATTTACCAGTGACTTTGCAAATTGGTTTTGAACACTATGCATATGTCGGGCTTATAAAATCTGATACACTGATTAAACAACTCAGCGGCAAATTGAATGAATAAAACCAGCTCCTCCTTTACGAAGTACATCAGTAAAGTAGTGTTTGTGCATTGACGCATCAGCAATATCAACCAAATCTTATATTATAGTATTTACAGTGACAGGGGCCATCTCTCTGTAGTGAGCCATTTCTCTCTGATTACTTTTAGTATGTAAAGCTGCTGTTAGTGTTATTTTCTAATTAAAATAACTGTTAGATATTCCAACAGTAATCACAGTTATAAAGTGTTTGGTCAGAAACTTATTTCCCTCTTCCCCCTGCTCATGCAGTAAAAGAGAAAGTACATTTTCTGGTATACCTTCCCACTTTGTCCCATCAGGACCTGCACAGCCAATGGCGGAACAAAGAAAGCAGCGGCTCAGTGACGGTTTATACGACTAAACAAGAAAGGAGTCATGGAAGTGTGGTGATGTAGAGAGGAGGGAGGGGATCGCTAACTGCAAAACAAACAGGAAGTGAGCTAAATCGATGACGCTAACGGCAGCTCTGAGTAAAATTTTTAATGCAGGACTTTAACTTAGGATAGCTGCACCAGTTTTACACATTAAAGTGTGTTTACAGGTCTTGGAGAGTTCGACTGCACATGTGAAAGACGGCAGTATAAAGGCTTTTGTGGCTCCAGAGGAAGCTGCATGTAAGTTGCATTGTTGGTAATGAAGGCGCCAGGTTTTGAAGCCTACATTTCCCACAATACAACTAACAGTGACATCACTAGAGGCAATTTATCAGATTACATGCAGCTTCCTCTGTAGCCACAAAATGGTTGATACTTCTTTTTTTCCATATGCATTAGGACTCCCCCCCCCAAGACCTGTAAACACACTTTAATGTGTTAAATAAGCAGAGTAACCCTTTAATCAGGCCTAAAGGATCTGGACGCTTCCTCCACCACTGCAACGTGCTATACAAAGAAAAAGCCACTGATGAGCTGCAGCTGTGTAAAATTGTCAGTCTACAAATGTTTAGTACAATTTCTCATTCATTTAAATACACTAAAATGGTTCAGATGAGAACAAAACTACAAGCAGGGCACGAACACAATCATGGACAAAACTTACACTCATCACGATTATGATTAAATGAGCCTCGATCACCTCTTGGCTGCTCCACCAAGTGGTTGGAGGTGTAAATACAAGTAAACACAAATACTCCTGAGTAAGAGTCATGTCCACATATACACTGCATGTCTTGTAAAACATTTATATGTGTTAAAGTGTATCTCTCGTTTCTGTTGGCTAAGCACCGATGACTGGATGGTGTGGCACAATTTTGTAAGTCCAAAATATAAATCTACTCCACATAGTGCCAAAGGGTGGTTGCCAGGGGAAGGAACTCGCCAAATGAATGTAATAGGATTTGATTTATCTACGAATAGCGAGAGGTGTAGGCACATAAACAACAATATACGGACAATGGGAAAGAAAGAAAGAGGCTGCTGTAGAGCACCACTGCTATCATAAACAGATATGTTGTTTGCTGTAAAGTCTTTTATTTAATGACCAGTTATTCTGATAAACATCCAGCTATTCCTCTTCACAAGAACAACTGATATAACCCTTTCTTATTGCTCTCATAAAAACCATAATGCACACTCAATCACACACACACAAACGCAAACACACACACTCACACACACACTCAGAGCCATCATGAATAATCATAAGAATATGGTGTGATATCTCAGCCAAATGAACTACTCTTTAAGGCAACATCCTACTTGTTGTTTTTGCCCACACTACATTTTATGGCCAACATCGCCATGGTGATCCATCGCTAGAATGTCTGTGCTGCTATTCTTAAAAAAAAAAACCCTCCGGCCAAAATCTCCAGTTCAATCACCTCCTGATCACAGGCCATCACAACCCATCATTTGCCAGCGTTACAAAAAAAGAAGTGAATGTTTCAGGCATTTCACATCATCACGGTTGATAGAATCTCAGATCCTTTTATCACTTAAGGATAGAAAAACCTCCTTTAGCACACAAACACCCCTCAAATCTACGTCTCACAAACACATGCAGCAGCGCAGATTGTCCCATGCAGTGCGTCCGCGGTGAGGAGAATTACATTGACCTAATTCACTTAACTGGACCAGTTAGATGTTTGGTCATTGGCTGGCTGAGCTTGAGTTTGATCCTCTGAGCCGAGCTCCAGCAGCTTCCAGCCTCAATAAAATCATCCTCTGCCTC
Source organism: Diplodus puntazzo (assembly GCA_963678695.2). Taxonomy (NCBI): domain Eukaryota; kingdom Metazoa; phylum Chordata; class Actinopteri; order Spariformes; family Sparidae; genus Diplodus; species Diplodus puntazzo. The sequence goes on from OZ023161.1 coordinate 28,285,839, forward strand.
TGACAGAACCCATCTCTTGGTGGGTTATTAATACCAACAGAGCAGACAGGATGTTATGCACTGATTCTTCAAGCTTCTCATCAACAAAGCGACATGAGAGGAGAAGAAGGTCGCCTTCTCTCCCTCTGCTCCATCTGTCCCTCCATACTGTACCCACATTAAGAATACTGGCATGACTCGGACAGCCGAGTCAGACAACTTGACAACTCCTAACAATCCTCCAAGGGCTAGTTTTTCTAAAAACATTTAAATGTCAATCGCACATCTTCTTAGCTGTGGCTTTATTTTGTATGACGCAGGCTGTTTTAAATGGCTCCACATGGATAAAAATAAAAGAGAAAAGTGTGAAAAAATATATCACTGCATGATTATCTGCTCTCACATAAGCTACAAGTGTTAGGATGCCAGACCAGCAATAATAGCCAAGGCTATATACTTCAAAAAGGCAAGTGGTCTGTTATTACCTAACTGCACTATTTTAGGGGGTTACAGGTTATGCAAGAAAAACTGGAGCTAAGCCTCTACATCACAGCTAAGAGTAAAGACAGCGACTCTGTTCTGCACTTCATTTGGTTTGGAGAAGCTTACACTCCAACAGCTCTCGCCAAAACGTGTGCTAGATAGCATTACATTTGCCAAACTCATCGCTTATTCCTCCTCCTCAAATCCTTCTCGCTGTGAAAGTGAAACATAAGATTCTGATTGAAAAGCAGAATCTGAGTTGCTGGTGAAAGTATGTTTTTCATTTGTAGGGATACAAATATCATGAGGCTTATTTTGATTAAAACAGTGACTCAAAAAAGTAAGAAATAATTTAACCTTTTATAAATATTCCTTCAGATGCTACTACACAGGCTAAGTTCAACATGATGTGTCACTTACATTTAACAATGCAAACATTTTCATGTTTTTATTGGGTCAATGTGACTACAGTAAATAACGTAGTCTGGTCAAAGTAAATAAATAAAAGTGTTTATTCCATTATTGGATAGAAAGTTATGGGAAACTTCTATATGTCAAGTCTTTATCATTCAAGTGTAATACAGTACAGCATTTAAAATGGGTTATTTATCTCCTGTAATAACTCACACATGTAGTTATTTCATTTATACAAATCTGGACCCTTTGCACTTTGCAGTCATCGTGCATGTTTTCCACAGCAATAGATGGTGCATTGCAAAAACTAATGGCAGAGAAAGTAGTTCCCAGTGCAAACATATATCTGTTGTTAGTATTAATAATAGATAGTATTAGATAAACATGTTTTTTGTTTGAATTAATTATGATTATGTTATTGTTAATTATGTTACATGTGAGCGAGACATGAGGCAGTTGGACACAGTAATGACAACGGTGACGCTAAGCACACAGCACCTGACCCAAAGAATGAGCAGCGACAGAAGGTCGTTAAGCTGCTAACCAGGTACCACAAAGCACACAGTCCCTGAACGACCCAAAACCCTGCTGCGGCAACAACACGCCCCTGTAGCGGCTAACGTTAGCATAAAGCATGCAGCCTCTGAGCCGAACACAGCAGCAATAGCCTCCTTCAGTGGCGAATGTTAGCCTGGACTAACTGACGCACCAGGTAGCCTTTTCAGACTGAGGGACATTCATGACGGCTATTTTGCTTGTGTCACTTCTGCATTTAATAGACTTGTTTGCTTTGTATTTTTTGGCCTAAAAAGGAATTGTGTTAAACTTAGCAAACGCTTCTCCCAGCTGGCCACAACGACAGCTAGCCTGCGTAATCTGTAGTCAGGTCTGGAGGGGGGAGCTGGGATTTTTTCAGTTGGATTCTTTCAAAATTGCTGAATTCTGCAGTCTCACCAACCCTAGCTTTAACATTAGCATTAGCTTACTCTAGCTAGCTAAAGAGATACAAATCTTCTAGCAACGGTCATCATTTCAGCCGGCAAACATCTACAGCTGTTAGCTAGAAAGGTGAGACCTGTCCTCGTTTATTTCTGTCTATAATCAAGGACCTTTTTCTGGCTAATCTGCCACTGTTATCAGTGTAAACTGCATGTGCTGTGCTGCAATAATGAATAACTGTAACTTTACAAGTTTGAGAGAGTATTTTGTATTCCAGGTTCTGTGTTTATATTCACACAGTTTCCTCAGTAAACAGGGAGCTCCCTGGCCTGGCCTGGCCTATATATGCTGTGGCCGAGAGCGACTGCACAGTGCAACAGAGGCTGGCTGTGCTCCACTTAGATGTTAAAGGGCATGCTAACATTTTGAATTCATGTTGTTTTGCACCACATATTGTTCTAATAAACCCCGAGTGGATGAAATGTCCTGGAGACTTCCTCCTCCACACTCCTCGGTGAGAGGCAAAAACACAACTCATGAAGACGGAAAATTACATTTCAGAACAGGCAGTATCAGCAGGCAGTGACATATCTCTGGCTTTAAGTGTGCATTTCTTATCCACAGCTAAGTACCTTCAGGTGGGGAAAACAGCTTTCTTGATATTCTGTTTATTCTTATGTAAATCAGAGGATCATTTGTTGTGCCGGGATGATGTCCTTAATATAATCTGAATGAAATAAAAATACAAGACCAAAAATAGCTGACATTAATATTATTTATATCACTGTATTGGTGTCACAGCTATTTATGACAAAAAGATTAATGCCAATTAAAGGCAACTAAAAAAGAGAGCGGGGGGTTATTTGGCGGTGGATACGTATTTCATTTTAACAAATATCTTTTTTCCTTGAAGTGTTCAAGAGAATAAACACGGAGACGAACGGAGGAGCAGCTTTGAAATGGGAGCGACAAAATCAAAATGTATGAAATAATTTCAGCACAGTGTTGTGTAAACTGAAATCTGCAGCTATTTACTAAATCATAAGCAAGGAAAGACAAGTAAAAGGCTATCACTGGAATATTCTGTCTATTGTGCTTTAGTCAAAATGACAAGTTGGCACAACAAAGACACGTCGTAATCAAACATAATCAATTCATTTTGATTTTAAACACGACGAATCTGACAGAGACGATCAGAAAGAAAAACCTCACAAGATGGAATTTTCTCTGTTTCCCAGTGCGTGTATATTCACACCTTCACCATACTCTTCTCTTAAAACTCCATCTCCCTTTCTCACATACGCACACACACTCAGTCACACTTCCCTCCTCTCCATACTGTTCTAACACCTCTCGGCGGTTATGATCTTCATGGCACTTTTATAAATCCGCCTCACTGAGCCGAGCAGCCGGTTGCACTTCACTCCTGCTCGGCGATGATGGGAAGATGAGCACGGACGAGAGATGTTTATCAGATAATTGCGTGCAGATGGACACGGCCAATAACTCATTTGCAAACCAGCATTTTAAAGCAAATCTATAACTGTGTGTTTCTTTTAAAAAAAACAAAAAAAACACACACACGAATGCATCAGGAGGTATTCTTCTTATCGTTCAGGTTAAAAAACAAACCTTTCAACAGAGTAGAAATTATTCAACGTGGCAGTGGGACTTTTGTAGGAAAAGCCCAGGTGTCAGTAATGACATTAACAAGGGGTTCTGCTGCGTTCAAGTAAGTCATGACTAGTGTGACAGTGAGCCCGCGTGCACAATACAAGGACCCTGAAACTGAGGCAGCGAAAATGGAATTCAGCCGTGATTCATTTAGCTACTCAGCCTTCTCCTGAGTCAAAATGTGTCGCGCCGGGAAATATATAAAAGGTTGGATGCAAAGGTTGCAGGGTGTAACTTACGTAAGAGCGATTTTTGTTTTGTTTTGTTCGGTGCTATTATGCTGTTATACTGCCATTATTCGAGATTTTTTTTTTTTTTTTTTACAGCGCATTTGCATGAAAGAGATCGAGATCCTTGAAGAAGCCACACACACACACACACACACACACACACACACACACACACAGACAGAACTAACAGCCCTCCTGAGATGCACAGTCAAAGCCTGTTTCTGTCGCGGCAATTCCTCTACCACATTTACGTCACGTCTCTACAAAAAAGAAACAGTGTGCAATGATTGACTGATTGATTAATTGATTTAATGGCTAGTTACGCAGCTCATGATGTCAATAGAAAAGGTGGCTTAATGCACATAAAAGAGGTTCAGCTCAGGTTTTTACTCCGGCGATTATCGTGGCCAAATGAATTCACAACAACAACAACAACAACAACAACAACATTACCGCAATATTAGACATTTGAAAAAAATAAAATGTGTTATTCACAATCATGAAAAAAGGACCCAAATGCAAAACAGGCAGGTAGAGAGCAAATAGTGAGCTTTAAATAAGCTGATGTAAATCTGAAGCAAGCAGCAAAACTGATAAAAAGAGTCAGGGACAAAAAAACAAGAGAGAAATACAAAAACTAAATACAGTAAAAACAAAGAAGCACTGGGAACGTTGGCAGGAACACGAGGAACACGAGAGACCCGGGACGGTCGTAAGCAAAACAGACGAACTGACAAAGAGTGAGCGAACAACAAAGGGCTTCAATACAAACTCAGCTAACGAGGGGATGAGGTGCAGGTGGAGAGACACCGGGAACAGGGCGGCGCCAACGAGGCTGATGTGAGACAGGTGTGGGAGGAACAATCAGACTGGGGAGGAACACGGGAGGGAAACAGAACACTGGGAACACAGGTGAGCAGGAAGTGACAAGACACAAGATGCTGTAACTTCAAAATAAAACAGAAAAACAACAACCATGACATTTAACTTTTGCTAACTGGGTGTTTTGTCTGTTTTTTTGGCAAATGAATAAACCTCAGATGCAAGTGTAAGGAGTCGGAGAGGACGTCTGTGACCATGACTGAATAAAAATGAAGCCAGTTATAGTGAAAAGGCCGTCATGAACTCATAAACAAAAGACGCACAAGGACGAATGTCTTCGCTGGATTTTTTAGACGTTATTGTCATGTTTGTATTATTAAAGAGGCACAACATAGTTTTAGAGAAGAAATTACAACTCAGAATTCTAATATTTACAATATTAATGAGAAGATAACACACACTCAGATTTTCTTTTTTTTTCAGAACTGAATAAAAAACACTGTTTTGGAGCTAGAAAGGTGGCAGGGTCCGCCAAATATAAACAAAGTAAAGCAGTATGAAATTTAAGGTCAGTTTGTTTACTTGGTCTGCCAATAAAGATCTTCCACCTCCAATTAAAATGTTCTATTTCATTTTCTAATATCACCGTTATCATGACTATTGCGATATTGCAACAGGGCTAACACAAAACTCACACCAGCAGGTTGTGACTGGCAAAGAAAAACCTGCCAACACAGGAGATGTGAAAGCAAACCGTCTGTGTTCATGGCTCCTTGTAGAAAAAAAAAAAAAAAAAATAGCCTGGCCCAGAAATGGATTGGAGAATGCAGCAGCACCACAAATAAAACAGGTTCGCTCCAGTAAAGGGTGCATAAAAGCTCTGTCCTCTATATGTGGATGTGTGCTTTCCCCCGAAACCTGTGCTGAGTGTGTGAGAAGAGGTCAGGCCTCGCTGTCATGCTGAATGCACTGGTGAAATGTGTAAGTGTGTGTGCATGGGGCAGTCAGACATGATGGTGTATTCGGACAGGACATCCATCTCTGATTTGAGTGTGTGTATGTGTGTGTGTGTGTGTGTGTGTGTGTGGCCGCTGAAAGCCCAGCGACTGCTTCTGGACGATTCCTCAGCGGGCCCTGAGTGTGTCAGCAACTGTCTGCAAGCACACTACCGCCATAAATACACTCCACTCTCCACTGGATGGAAGTCAAATAGTAATATGACAGCGAGAGAAAAGGGGAGACGGAGGGGACGGGAACAAAAAGTGTACAGTGGAGAAGAGGGACAACAAGCTGTGCACCGACAGCAGAGAGCTCAAGGACGTTCTTTGCAAAGAAGTCCACATTCAGCTGGAGAGCAGTGTGAGGTGGTAGTTCAATAAACAGATAGACTCATGTTTAAATGGATAAGAGAGGGAGGGAGGGAGGGAGGAGGGGGTAGACCTGTCTGAGATACATGCACATTAGCATTTAACCCCTCGCACATCACAAGCCTCTACTCTTACTCTGTCAGCAGCTATAACTCAATAATCAATCACATTGACGCAATGCCCGGAAACACCGAGACTGAGGGTGAGCAGTCAGGCGGTAGAGTTGTGAAGACAAAAATCCTCTGTGAGCAAACTCACTAGTGTCCAAAAATAAGAGTCGGTGTTTGCTTTGCTCACGTCCCAGATAAGAGAAAACAACGAGCCAATGTGATGCTCATTTCAGCCACTTAACGGGACTTAAACTGAGCCTCAGAGGGTGCGAAGATGATGTGTTCTCGTCCTGCAGACACCCTGCCTGTCTGCCTGTTTCTCTTTTTTGTTTCTACGCCGGCTGACAGAAGCGGGTCACTCAGTCAACACAGCGTTGCCATAAATCCACCGCTACGCCGAGGAACACTGAAACGAGCCTGCAGCTTCAGAGGGCAACGATAATTACACAAAAAAACACTGCAGAGGCTGACAACAACAAAAACCACTCCAAGGGCTCCTCAGACCATGACTGAGAGGGAACCTTGGACAATTATTTCTCACTTCTGAACTCAGGGACGGGCTCGGAAACAAATGAGGCCTCGGTGTGAGAGAGTGTGTGGGATATTTAGGAGGCATGTTGACTACAGAGCTGATCAATATGAAAGCAGCAGTAATTAGGCTGCACAGCTTTAATTTTTCATCAGTGTGTAATTACACTGTAGTAACAACACAGTCTGGACGGGCAGACTAGTGTGTGTGTGTGTGTGTGCGTGTGTGCGTGTGTGTGTGTGTGTGTGTGTGTGTGGACAGCAGCACGGAGATGAAAAAACACTTCATCCACGGCGCACACGCACGCACGCATGCACGCACGCAGGCCTGTTCGGTGAGACGAGCCCCGCAGAAACCGCAGGCTGTGGTGGCATGACGCCTGGACGGACACACCCCCTCCAGGCTGTGGCATCGAACCAGCGACGCTGTGATAAACAAACGGCGGCTTGCTTCCGTCTGCGATATTATCATCATCCTCATCATCACAGCCACTGATCCTGGTGGAGTGAACCCATCATTACCGCTCGGGATTCACATTTACACCGACACACGGGGCCTGATCGTGGGTTCGCGCCTCGAACCCTCGTCCCCCCCTCCAAAAAACCCAACACACTGCTTCTCCCGTCACAGATTGACAGATGACTGCACGGGTGACATCTTCATCAAAGCAGCTCCACACACACATATACACACATAAACACACACACATACTACTCCCCGCCTCTCTAACCAGCGCGGCGGTGCGCTCCCGGTCCCCCTCACGTTCATCATGTCTCACCTTGTTTGACACATTTGAGGCGGACCGGGTCTTTGCAGTGTTTAATCACGGCCAGCACGTCCCGGGTGGTGAGTCCGGCCACTGGCATGTTGTTGACCTCAAGCAGCAGCTCATCCTGGGCCAGTTTGCCGCTCTGGATCAGTCCCTTTCCCTGCTTCACCTCGCCGAAGTAGGGGAACTGGCCGTTCTCCGCGCCCCCCTTCAGCTCGAACCCCAGCTCCCCGTCCTTTCCGCGGGTTATCACCGCTTCGTGGACTTTGTTGGTCCAGTGGTTTTTCTTCTTGAGGCTCTTAGACATCGTTAGGGCGAGTTAATCACCGCGGGCTGGCCCATAGAAAAGCCTCCTACCGTCTCATCCCTGCCTTTGTGCGACCGGCTGCAGCTTCACAGCGCCCGCGGCTCCATCATCAGCGGTGCACGCCACGCGCAGTGTCCGCTCGGCGAGCCGCGCAGTCGGGCAGAGAGCTGCAGTACGGCACGGCGGCGGATGAAATAATTATTACTCTGTCAGACACACAGACGCAAGAGACAGATACTGGCGGATGACCCGGATGTGAAGCCTGAAGGAGGGGAGAGGAGAATGGTTCTGGTTCGGCGTAAAAGGATGGAGAGGAGGGGAAATAACACAGGAGGCGCTTCACTCCCACCACACTGCCAGGGGCGCTTCCTCAGGCTCACTGTGATCACACACTCAGCCGATGACATGGAGGAGGTACATAAGTTTACACTACAGCATGCACAACCCCTCAGCCTTTATATGATCCAGCCTCCGCGTTCGGCTCGGTTTCGGGAATTAAAACAGCCTCAAATCTGACTTTTCGTCGCCTAAAGTAGCACGAAGCATCCTGTCAGACATGTATGAAAAGTGTTTTATGAAGAGGGGGGAATGAATGTGAGCAGGGGGCGATACTGTTGTGATTATATGCAACATGCAGTGGAGATTTGTATGCATCCAGAGTTGGACTAAATGGGGCCCCGCAGACCCCCTCAGGGAGCCCGAAGGCTTCAGGTTCATCATGTGGAACTTAGTATGGAAATGAATGCAAGTTTGTTTGTTGGTTCTGCGTTGACACTTAAGCTCATTAAAAGCTGAAATAATAATGTAGCCTCGAGGCAAAAAGCTGCATTACTATAGATTAGTGGAGACCCATGTGAATGAGGGGCCCCACAGATTTTAAGCTCTATTATTATCATTGCCAGGATTGGGCAACAAAACCCAATATCACATATATTTTTGTTACTAAATACCCCAATATCAGTATTGTGATAATATTGCAGGGATGGCTATCAGTACTTTTGCGACATAATAATGCAATGAGATGTAATGAAAAGTTAAAGACTCTATCGCGATATAACAACATCCAAATTCTAAGACGATTATGTCACGATAACAATATAATATTGGTATACGGCAAGCATTGTGTCATTGCCATTTAATATAATCTTTTAGTGGGCTTACATGTTACATGTTACTGAATAAACTTGTGGTTATTACATGCACAATATGTACTCAGCACACACAGGAACCATAACTCGAAACAAGAACATCATTATTACTTTTCATGCAAACACTTTCTTTTAATTATTGCTTTTTTACAAAATCTGCAAGTGGCAGATGTAACAATATGTTTCATGATATGTGAAGATTGTGGTTTTGACTCCTGCATGAAATCCAGACACTTTTTTTTTTCAGCCAACTTCACATAGTGGACAAACAGTGTAATTACAACGTCACGTGACTCACTGGGGCCTTCAAAAAAAATAACACTTTTTCCTTAAGCTTACATTGTGAAGGAAGTTTGATGACTCAGTTCACTGTCATAGTCTGATCCATTCAATTTGGAAAGTCTAGAAAAGCCATGTGATTAAATCATTTTATCCCCATTCAAGTAAGATGGAGTCTAAACAGGAAATAACCTGAGTTGTGTGCTCGCGCTGCGGGCTGCACAATCCAGAAGATTCATGTAATTTTATACTCTGGAAGTCAAACATTTTTGGCTTCGTGTGCAACTGAGCAGCTTTCATAGGAGTAGGACGGACTACTTCCTGTACTGGCACTAAACATTGGCTTTGAATGTAAATTATGAGGTGCAGAATTATCCATTACAGGACTGAATACAGAGGCATACTCGGCTACATATAGAGAGGAAATGGGGGTCAGTGGGGGCTCACAGCACGTTCTCGCCCTGAGGCTCTGTGGTTGGTTAATGCAGCCCTGTTTATGCACCTCTACTTTCCTGGGACTTTTCACTTTGCTTCATCCGCTACCGTATGCAGCACAACCAGCATGTTCGGTCCTGCTCGCTGCTGAAATACTACTGCTAACAGGCACGACAGACTCCTAAAAGTGTAACGGTAAACTCACCCTTTGCTCGCCTGTGGTCACGGATCGTTGGTCTGTGTAAATGTGAGAGGTGAGCACTTCACTTCATCATCTCACATCAACGTTTCAACTGTACGAGCAGCGGAATGACGAAACAGTGCGCCGACTTGCTCCCAGTATCTGCACTCCTGCTGTGAAATTCAGCCTGTTCAAGTTGGTCAGCGTTACATAATTGCGATGATGACATAAATCCAAGTCCAACAGAAAAATGACAAATCCTTTTGTTGCCATTACTTTTTCATGATTGCACGGCTTTTCCCGAAGCGGGCGAAGTAAAGTTTCATTCAATATTTAACACACATGTCAAGAGCTGCTGCTCTAAGTCTACTGAGGATGATAGTCCCTCTTAGTCCCACTCTGAGCAGGGCCGCCGTGTGTGTGTGTGTGTGTGTGTGTGTGTGTGTGTGTGTGTGTGTGTGTGTTTTAAGGACACATGCGTGTGTTTCTGTAATGTGAGTACCGTCCCTACAAAACAACATTACTGTACACAAACCCACTCGTGCATTTGCAACCAGTAAATAAATAATCCATGTGGAGCGGCAGATTCACTCTCACTGTCACTTTACTTTCTTCAGTGTTTCGGCATTTAGGTCACGCTGTGCGTTTTCTGGTACCAGCAGATGCTTTTGACAGTAATTCTGAGAAGATGATGATGCAGACGAGATGATTATGAAAGACTAACCACCACCAGTGGAGAAAGAGCACTGGTATCGGGCAGAAAACTGGCTGGATTAAAAGATTATATGCACAGAGGGGAAATGAATTTCTGCTTTTTCTTTAGTTATGCCCCTCCTGGTGGATGTCAGAACTGCAGCTTCAGGAGGACTGGCCTTAGATGTAGTTCAGGGGTTGAGTTTAAAATACAGAGTGCACAGACTCCAACGACATCTCGTTTAAAAGCTCCTGGGTGGACTAAACTGTGAAATCATCCAACGATGCCTTCAAACGGATAAAAAATATGGCACCTTGCAGCTTCCTTTGTAACACGTGTAGTATTTTTGTGTGTGCAGGACGCTACATTTTTGTCTCGTGCTCATCTAATCTATATCTGGATCAGAGTATTTCACTACAGAAAGAAAAAGGCATCAGCTGTCGAAGCTTTGAGCTGGTGTGTCTAAATTTGGAGGCACTTCAAGCAAATCACCGGCTCTCAGATTTTTCTCGTGACGGGGGTGCAGTTGTAGCTCTCGGTGTCTTGTGTGGCCGCTCACACGTGGTCACTCACACAGCCTCAGTGTCGGGCGGAGGTGTCCTTACATGAGCCGCTAACAGCATTGCAATGAAGTCCTCTGGTCAGGGTGTCATTGTGCTGTACGATGGGGGGAAAATAGCTTTGAAAAACACAGCCCAAATGTATCTGTTATTTTTTCTCAGAAAGCTGCAAAATGCCATCCAACTCTTTCACTTTCCTGCCAGACTGTTAATGATCAGAATAAAACAGTTGTATTAGGAGCGATTGTGCATCCGCGGAGGCCTGTAAATATATTTGTGACTGTGTTTGTGCACGCTGGGTGGGGGAGGGAGATGAAAGAAGAGGATATTACTTTATATCATCATTATAGACAGAAAGTAATGAGCATCCTAAAGCAGACTGCCAACAACAGAAGGCAAAAATACAATAACACGAGGCAGTCTGCGCACTCAGAGGGGGAATTTCAATAGAGATTATATGGATTTAGCTCGCTGTCTCTCTCATTGAGTCTCCGCTTTGTGCACTTGCTCTTAGGGAAGAAATGCACACTTAGTTGTTTTTATAGCTCGGCAAAGACAGGGGGGAGCGGGGTCACCTTCACACAGGCTCTCTGAACGGGCCGAGCAGACAGAGTCCTCCCGTCCTTCTCATCTGTACTTTATCCACAGATGCGCAGAGACAAACATATTAACGACCATCTAAAGTCTGCTGAGACGGTAACGATGTCTGGAAGACGCTCCAAACTTTGAAATGAAAAAGACGGCACAGTGGCACCAGTAAGGAACCCAAGGGTGTGCTGGAGAGGAGGAGCAGTTAAAAATCAGATTCAAACATGCGCCCACACACACACACACACACACACACACACACGAGTGCGCAACACACATAGAGGAATAAGTTAATTAGACTGACTTGCTTCAGGGAATTGGCAGCTAAATCATGTTGGCTTTTCCTCCAAGCTCACAATGAAATTTAATTATGTAGTGAAACTTGTGATGGCAGAGCACACCTGTACAAAGTCCAGACTGACTTTGAACCAGAGCACTGAGACTTCCTCCTCACTGGAGCCTGAATGGGAACTCAGACAAGCTGATCAGCTGATCAGCTGATATTAGCTTTGGACAAATAGCCTACGTCTCCGTATCGGTGGGGCCAATATGTTGCACTGACAGACGTGCTAAATGTTTGAGGAAATTTAGAAACATGTGATGCGATATACTGATACTGACGGTAACTGTGATATTAAAAAATAAATAGTGATGTTAAAGGTGTAATATGTAAGAATTGACCAGATTCAGACTCAAAACAAATAGGGGGCAGCAGAGTACAAGAGTTTATTAGCACTAACTGTAGTTACCCTTTGCTAGTTAGCTTAGTTAGCCGTGCAGCTACCAGTTGGCGCTGGGAGCAACGCTGTCAAAATGTATGTTTTTTTTAAATGTACATGTTGAAAATATCACTGATGTATTAATAAAAGATTGTTATTTAAACGTGGCGTAAAGGATCCAGTAGCCTACAGTCCTCAATTACACGGTCACTTTATTATAGACCATTATATAAGCTGCTCGCACACATCTTATGAATTCTCTCTCAACTGGTCCTCTCTGATTTTCTGCCTTTTAAGTTGCAAATGTGGAGCCACAGATCAAAAAAAAGAGCTGGTTATTGCACACAGTTCTCAAAAAGATGTTTCTGTAGACAAGATTTGTGGTTCTGCTTCGACTCCCCGGCCGGCTGCAGCGATGAGCAGTTTGATCGTTAACATCACCGTCCTCTCTTTCTCTCTCCACTTTCCTCGACTACACCTTCTTTTTTGAAGAAGCTTCATATCCTCGCTGTTTGATCTCCCTCAGAGGGCTTTGGGGATTAACTAAATGACTCCACAGTTAGCTTTTTAAATCACACAATGCCTCCCATAAATAGTGTCCTCTCAGCTAATGCCTAATCATTGTGCTTGAGCAGTGATGGCTTAGCGAAGTCTGCGAGACAGGAGTCAGCCTTGGCACCGCTCTGACCCATTTGTAGGATGCTCGTTGTCATCGTCTTGGTGTTTATATATAACGATATACAGCGAGAGGAACAGGACAGTTGCTGTGATAAGCCTATCACTCGCTCTAATTCCTTTAACGTTTGATCGGCTCATGAATACTGGAAAGGATTGTGTGCCACAGCTCCTGCTCTTAAATCACCACAGCTTGGTGGAAAATCACTCTCCCCGCTCAGGATTAATTAGTCCTAATCTCGGGGTGTTTCTGATGGGAGTTTTATATGAAAGACCAAGACGTCTTTGTCAGGAACAATCTATGTTAATTATATTAAAACTGGTGATTAGATTTTCCTCAGCTGTCTCCTCCATGACCATCAAGCAGCGACCAGTCTTGGTCATTGGATGCAGATACTCATTGTGACCACTAGATGGAAACATTTACTACAGAACTGAGCTGCTAGATGATGTTAAATCCCCCATTTCACCACTACAGAGGCTTTAAATTCAGTGTTAGGTAAGTCTCCCTCCACTTACACATATATTAGAGCTTCAATGTGCAGAATGATAAATCTGCAGGGTTTGAGACTAGAAGGATGTCCTTTAAAGTTATCAGGTCAGGACGTATTTTGCAGAGGTGGATTTACAAAAGTGATATTTCAAAGTACAGTTTCAGGGTATTGTAGTTTACTTGAGGTTTTTCATTTACCTCTACTCAACTACCTTTTAGAGGCAAATATTGAACATACACACAATAGATATTATAGATAAAATGAACCCAAAAGATGAATTTCACAAGCTAACCAGCAGTATGTATCATAAAAAGATCAAAAAGCTCCACCTTTTCAAGAAACAAAGTAATGTACATGTTAATGTATAAATTATTATACTAATTCAAAATTATAATATACATTATTCTGGAATGGACCATTCTGCATAAATGGGTATTGTTGCTTTTTGTATTGTAAATGCATGTATGTTAATGCTAATACTTTTGTACTTTGAGAGAGTATTTCAGCACTGTTGTGTTCATTATCTACTCACCCTCGTGCCGATGGAAAGTCAGGTCAAGTTTCGTAGTCCTCAAAATATTTCTGGAGCTTCACAGCAAAACAACTTGGCACAAAAAGATAGGGACTTCCTTTAAAACATGGAATAAAGTGGGAGACTGTCATCTCCGACGGTCAAAATGTTCCCAAATTCTGGAGTGAATATGTTTTTTGCATTTTAAAATAATTTCTAAGTAGTTTAGAACTTTTGTTCAAATGAAGATATCAGAGTATTTTTTTTAAAGGTGTCTTTGAATACATCTACAGGGGACCTTTAAGAAGCAACCTGCCCCTGACAACTTGGTTCACATGATGCAAAGATGTGTCAATGAACAACCAAGGGCTTTAAAAAAAAGCTGTTTTCTGCAGTGCTGGACCCGAAACCAGAGATGTCCCTAAGGAAAGGAACATACATTGTTAATGAATTATATGTTAACTGCCGTTTTTACAGTAACTGTTGCACACATATGTACGAAGTAAAATATAAAATGTATTATCAGTGAGTTACGAGACGGTCAAATGACAAATAATCCTTATTAGCAACGTTTCCGTAGAGCTGCAACCAGCGATTAATCTGATGTTATTTCTCAGTTAAGCATTCCAGCTATCAAACATTATATCTGTGAAGACCGTCTGCTAAAATGTCCCAGAGGTGGATGTTCAAACAAATATATTGTCCAAACAACAGTTTAAACTCAAGTAGGATGAAAGAATCACAACAGAAAAAAACACTAATTCTCACACTGAGCTGACATTTTGTTTCTCAACCAATCACACTCTGAACATCGTTGCTCCATCGGTCAAACATTCACACACAAAAAAACGACAGGAGAGCGTTTATTGCATAAGTCACCATGGTTTTACCATAGCAACTCTTTTATTAGCAAAATCATGGAGATTAGTCCACTAATGTGCCCGTCCAATGGAAACAGAGGGTTGGGGGTCTAAGGGGGATATGTAACTTGAAACCATCACAGATCATGATCAATAACGGTGCACCTGTACTCCACCTGTCCGTCTGTCTACGCACTGAACACAGATCTACATATGGTCCTACCGTCTGCTACAAGGCCGCCATTGGCATCCTCTTTTCAAAGCTTCTCTTTGCTTCATGATTCAATCAGGAATGTTACAGTTTGTAGCGGCGCACCAGCAACATGCACTCATTAATCAGCGAGTAGCTTCTTTTTTTTGTTTTTTTTTTTTGGTCATTTAGAAAAATAAAACTTTGAAAGAGGATGACAAGTAGAGGAATAAAGTCCCTTTGTTTTTATATTGTGCACACATTCACACAGACACACGGCATCATTCACACTGGCTTTTGATCAGAACAAAAGCTCCCACTCGCAGCACACATGCAAACCACACATCTGAAAAGGTTTACACGCAGCTCTCACAGTATGTCAGAGTCAGAGTGAATTGGTCTACAGAGTGACTTGGTCTTGCTTGGTTTGTCCAAGGAGGCAAAAATAATGCGACTTTGAAATAACCAGAAAGAAATCGATAATAGACGCGGGGTGGCGGCGGGATAACATCTACATAAAGCTAACATCTAACTCAACAAAAAGCAAACACTGCAACTAAGGCATGCAAGGCACAAGCACCTACAAACAAAAAGACAAAAAGTGTTCATTCATGGACAAAAAAAAAAAGAAAAAAAAATGAAAAAAAATATGTCAAGGCCCCCCTTCTTATATAAAAATTTAAAATAATGATAATAAGGTAAAACAAGCACATTTAAAAACTGTGAAAAATCCCCGGCCATAGACAGTTGTACAAATACTTTACACAAAATGTTTTTTCTACACACCGTCTTTAAAACTTTTAGAGATGAACATAAGTTAATAAGAGGTTAAAAGTGACATTCTCATTCTCGTCCCCTCCAGTCAGAGTCCCCTTCAATAAAGTCACTTGGAAAGCCGGCCGACCGGGCTGCCTGAACACAAAGAAACAAAACATGATTAGAGGAGGAAAAAGGAAACAGACGACACCAGTTCCTCCTCGAGGCGGCAGGCGTTACCTTTAGAAAAGGCCGCAGTCCTTCAGGTTGTTCTTGATGATGACGTCGGTGACGGCATCGAACACAAACTGCACGTTCTTGGTGTCGGTGGCACAGGTGAAGTGGGTGTAGATCTCCTTGGTGTCCTTTCTCTTGTTCAGGTCTTCAAACTGGCACTGAATGTAAGCGGCTGCCTCCTCGTAGGTGTTGGAGCCTGACGGAGACAGGGAACAATTTAAACTGGGCATTAGGTATCGACTAATATGTGACATCATGCAAGTACACAACTCAGCTAAACACAACAAAAAAAGGTGAAGTCGTTTCTTGAAGCACAAATGTTACATATTATATATTTAACTGCCTGATTAGTAATGGCGGCAGCTGGGGAATAACTGTTTGTTTTAATAAATCTTAGATTTGGACACAAGTCTGTTCGCTGAAACAAGGGATCTGATTATTTTGGCCTCTCAGCATCACAGCTTACCAAGAAAACTGTTGTTGACAGTCAAAATTGTATAAATTAGGTAAACTCCAAATGTAGAGGGCTTGTTTACCTTTTAATCAAACAGAGTTTGTGTCTAATCAGCATTGATTGTCGATGTAGACGTATCTGTGAAATCTAAGTATTACTAGAACCTGACAAAGATGCATTGTTATATGCAAAAAGCCGCCCACACAGTTCCAGAGCAGAGCAGAGAAAAACGAAATATCTTTGTGTCATCTGTTGAGACTGCCGCGCCTTTGAGAGGCAACAAGAGGCCGACAGACTGAGAGTTTAAATAATGGAAAACTGAACGTGATTAACAATGTTCTGGAGCTCTCGGTATATAGATATATAAAGAAAAGAAGATTAAGAGTAGCTCTGTAAGTATTTTATAGACTCACTACAAAGATTTTGCTGGCATGTTTGTAGAAAGATGATTTTAAACCACATGTTGCTTTGAACTGATTTAATGTCAGGCTCCCTGAAACCCAGTGAGAGCTTTAAGACTCATAATGTAGGATTTAAATGACCTCGTTTGATAATTCCTGAAACTTTAAAAAAGCCTCGAGCTAATTCTGTATGATTGAAGATAAGATTTAAAGACTTACAAACTCAAAATACACTCAGTGGATTTATTATGCAACACCACCTGGAGTACAGTGCTTGCATGTGTGTGTTTGTGTCTCGGCCTCACCTGCATATTCTGGGTAGCAGATTGTGAGTGGGCTCTTTTTGATCTTCTCCTCGAACAGGTCTTTCTTGTTGAGGAAGAGGATGATGGAGGTGTCTGTGAACCACTTGTTGTTGCAGATGGAGTCGAACAGCTTCATGCTCTCGTGCATTCGGTTCTGAATGAGAGGAGAGGCGCACATTAGTAACCGGTCAGGGTAATCTGTGCAGACTTAATTGAAAAGCTGAACGGGTCTGAAAGCTCTTACCATCTCCTCGTCCTCGGCCAGCACCAGGTCGTAGTCACTCAGAGCCACACAGAAGATGATGGCGGTGACTCCCTCAAAGCAATGGATCCACTTCTTCCTCTCTGATCTCTGTCCGCCCACATCAAACATTCTGCAGAGAGATAACAGATATACATCATTAATATAATGCATTAACACATGTTCACATATCGATATAAAGCTGCAACACTTAATCAATTTGTTGCTCACCATTAACTAATCACAAACTATTTTGATAATCAATTACTTGGTTTGTGCATTTCCTTTTACAAAGATAAAACACATTTTCATTATGAAACCTTGTGTTGTATAACGACAAATAAATCACCATAAATTACATCCTCATTGTTAGTCCAACCTGCTAAAATCTGATTGGTCAACTGTTTGTCCAATCGTCAATGAGAAGAAAACCAGACCAAATTTGAATCAGGGAACAAATCTGAGCTGTGGGCGGTGATCCAGAGGTCTGCAGCCGGACTATTAGAGAACACCACTAGCCATCATGTAAATGCAGTAAAATGACTGGACAAATTGTGGTGGCTGTGCTCACTTGAAGTGCAGGTCCTTGAAAGTGAAGTGTGTTTCCACAATGCCAGTAGTTTTGACTCTGGTCCTCAACACATCCTGCTGGGTAGGCACATAAGCACCGTGGGATATCCTGTCCAAGTCATTCAGGTAGCTTTAGGAGGAGAGAAGTCAAAAGATTAGAAACAAGATGGAAGTTTGCAGACGCAGAGTAATTCTGCAGTGTTCAGTTTCACATTAGTTCTTGCGCATGTCAGTGCAATGAACTCACTATGCTGCAGAGTCATTGAGCTGGTACTCTCGGGAGCGGCTGAAGCAGGCCTGAACGCCTCCGTCTTTCCAAAGCCGCTGGATGACCCCGGCGAGCTCGCCGGTCATGAAGCCCTCTTCTGCTGAACCCGCCAGCACGAACAGCTGCCGCGCATCATCCTACAGAGACAAAGGCTCTCAGATCAAGAGTCATACTCCAAAATAACTTTATATAAATGTGGGTCTGTTTTGTTTAAAGTTTTAAGTACTTTTAATGTCAAAATAAGATAAGTTTCAGGGAGCACTGCTTTGTATATTCATTGTATCATGGCAAAATTACATTAGATTTTCTAAAAGTGTATTAATATTGATTGACTGTATTTGGATTTGCAGTAGATCTTCATACAGTCACAGTAAAAGCACTCTGCCTCAACATGCCATTTTGAAAACAAATTTATTGCAAAATTAGTTGCCTGTTCCGGACCTTTTAGCCTTGACACTTTGCATATAATTTGAGTCCAAAAGCAACACGGTGTTTTGTGCAGGTCAGTGGCCAAAAATCGATGTGTGTGTACAAGCATAACGTCAAGAAAGAAAAGCTTTGGGTGTAAAATCGGTCACGATGACTAAGCCAGGCCAGTCACGCTGAAGCAATGACTAAGCCTCTTGTTATGCCAGGAAAAAAAAAAACGGATTTACAAAATGAAACGACAGTTTGTTTGGAGAGAAGAAGAAATAAAATACACAGCAGACTGCGTTGTATTTATTTGCATCATGTTGTGTTAATACACCACACTAAACTACTGTGCACAAAGTCTACAAAATATCATGAAGTTACTGATTATTCATGCAAATCCTGTTGCTGAAAGGCAACTCTTCTCTTCACGAACAAGGACTTTAAACTCAGCAGCACAGAGAAGTGACCGCATCAACTGAGGAACCCCCGGCCAGCTCTCATGCCAGGAAGCCTCTGCGTTAATGTAGTGTTATGAATGAGATACTAAACCCTAACAGCTCTGTGTGACCTGCTGCAGAGGAGGGAGTGAGACGAGAAGTGCCCAATGGGGAAGGATGACATATGACTAAGTAGCTGTTGCCCTTATTGCAACGAGCTATGTATTTGCAATGAAATACAACATGTAATATCTGAAGAGCGGCACAAAAGCCAGCTTTGTATTCGCTCACTCACCGCTCTGGGTGCATCAGCAAAGTCGATCTTGAGGCGTCCCATGGCTCTGATGATGGCGATGATGGACTGGATGGTGTTGCTGTAGACAACGGCCTTGTACTGCTTACATTCCTCCTCTGAGTAGCCCGCCTCGTGGATGATCCTGGCACACAAAGAGAGAACATGAGCAATTTTCTCCAAGTAGCTTTATCTGGGAAACATATACAGTATAGATCATTATAATGAATTAAGACTAGACTGAATTAAGACAGTCGTTTTAAACAGATGTGTCATAAGTGTTCTGAAAGGCTGCATTGCACTATAGTGATGTCACTTTCTGAACATGTTGTAATACTAGCGAAATATAATTTCAAGGCCACACTGCCCAGCCCCAAGTTTGTTCATTATGTAGATTATTGTGATTGGATAAGAATGAAAGTGGCGTGTTGAGACAAACCACACAGTTACTATATTTAGTTTCTTGGTTATTTCACAAGTCTTAAAAAAAGGGGGAAGTGAGAGCCTGAATTTACTCTCAAACTAAGACATGTTATGCATCCACAATTTGAATTCAGTGACTCGATACATGTTTGAACTACATAATAATAATAATAAATAAATAATGATGCTATTTTCAAGATAGAGATGTGTTTGTTTACTTACCATTTTAGATGGTTTCCAATAATGTCACGAACTGAGACAGTAGTTGTTTTTTTCTATGAAACTTGAGGTCATGTTTAAACAATGTGATACCAACATGAGTGTTAAAATAATCTGTGTTTACCCAGTATAACAAGCACTGCTGTGGTTATATATGGACTAATCCAAAACTGCATACACTTCTAATGATAAGATTAGATTTTTATGTCTACTGACCTTGTTAAGAGCAACTACACATGTCTTTGTTTAGGGGTGTCATAAAAAGGAAACTGATTTTGTAGTGAATGAATGAATGAATGAAGCACAACGATTAAGTTGGCTATTTAAAAATGAGACATGCAGACTCGCTTGTTACCTGCAGAAGGAGTTGGAGATGAAAAAAAAACTCTTTGTCAGGATAAACTCTTGATTTGTAAAAGGGCTTTAACTGCACTGTTCATTTGAAATGTGTGATTTCATATAAGTTTTTACTGTAAGAAATTAGCAACCTATTTGGAGCATTTTTTGCTGCTGTGTGAATCACAAGAAGATAATGTATTTTTATGGTAAATTATGTAAATTTATGGTGATGCCATCTTATTGGATGCCGTTATTGTCATTGTCAGGTGTAAAATTACTGACAAATGCTTGTATGGCGCCCACATGCTTCCCAGAAAGCAACTGGTAAACAACATATCCACCACTTTCTATCCAACGAGTTAATGAGTAACTTTTGAAGTGGCAGAAAAATTACAGTTTATGAACGCAAGACTTGATGATGCAAGAAGATGATGAACATAATTAGGTGTCTGAGATCTCAATTTCCTGCTCGCTGTGGAATAAAACTCTGAGCGTCCATTATGAAGGGAACATTGAATGAGTAAACAAATGAATGATTTCCCACACAGCACAGTTGTGTGTCACCTGTTGATTACTAATAATCAGAGCTGTGTCAGTTGATCCGGTGCACATAAAGTTTACTGCGTCATATGTGGATGATTCTCCGAACAAACAGTACTTGAGGTGTCAAAGCCCTGATTAGTGTATTGAAAACCGTCCACACTTACTTCATCTGTTTGACGATCGTACTCTTCCCGGACTCTCCAGCACCTGAAAGAGAGAGAAAAGGTTGATAGTTAAATGATGTTTATTATTTTAAGTATGAGAGGATAAGTAGGTACAGAATTTACAATATCCTCAAAGTCTTCACAGGTTACTTGCTTACTGGTGAGATATAAATCCATCACGAGCATTTGCAGCCTTTTATTTATTTATCACATATTTTCTGTTGAATTAATGGGTTTGCTCTGACATGGAGCTCCGCGCTAAAATGATGTTTTTATTTTGCCGATTCAATCATCAGTCTCTCCGACAGATCTGTGAAGGTCAACATAATCAAACCAAAAGGGCAAATTCACCACAGATTAGAGCTGCAACAATTAAAAATCTATCACCTTTTATTTTGATAATAGATTAATTGTTTCAAGAAAAAAAAATATATATATATTTTCTGGTTTAATCTCCGAGCGTAAATAAATATCTTTGGATTGTGATGAAAACAAAACATCTGAGAACATCATCCTGGGCTCTGGGAAATGCTGATCGACTTGTATTTTTTTTTTTCCCCATTTTCTGACCAAACAACCATCAATGCATCACTGATGCATCATTAATTGACAGTTTAATTCACAATGAAAATAATCTTTTTTTTCAATGATTGAAGTTTGTTTGGACCACAGTTTTTTCAAGCTACACTGGCTGCATTTTCACAGGGATTGCAACGATTCTGCAAATTGCCTGGGGCTCCAAAACTGGTTAAAATTCTCTTTTAACTCCAAACTACAACACGGCAATCAACAGACATCCTGAAGCCCTGAAGTCAACACAGTTGCATACGCTCCTAAACTAATGGGTTATGATAGCATCTTAAATCTCCCATCCCAAACAAAACACCCATCCCATCACTAACAGACACCTACAAGCAAAATGTGTCAATGTTAACCTACAGCAAATGATTCAGAAGCTACACGGTCACAGAATGCAGTGAGGAAGTGTCTAAGGCCTAGTTTAGCCAGGTCACAGTGCAATTGGATTAATCAACTGGATCCTCTTGGCAATGAGATTATAAACAGCTTAAACATGCCTGGGTTAGCGTTCATGCTGCATCAGACTGGCTGCTTGTCGGACGCATCTCATATGGACAATTTGAGTCACACAGCGCTGTGTGAGGCTGCGTGACATCGTCACTGCCTTAAAAAAGGTGAAAGTTAAGGAGGATAAGAAAGATACTGGTGTGTATCTATAGCCAAGAAGTGTTTGGTGGTTCATACAATTCGCCAGCCTCCTCTGAGATGCAGGTGTGTTTTCAGCTGAGCACACATAATTTTAATTACCGTACCTCTGCAGGGACTCTCAGCTCCCCAGTGAGGAGAACTGTTCACCAATTCATCGTCCCTTATGATAAACAGCTACGCACCGAAGACGCAGAGCGAACATTACTGCAAACATCACAACACACTTAAATTTAATTTCCAAACACATTCACTGAGATCCTGGAATGGAGGAACTTAATGGATAGCAATTACGGCAAAAATGTGGAAAACGTAAAATGGCTTAAATGTGTCACGGAGCTAGGATGTTTGCTGGGACTACAGCAGGGAACTCACATCGCCCTCAGGCCGCAGATATCACCCCCAACAAAAAACAAACAATGTGCCTACAGCTCCTTTGTTCTGCCTTTTCAGCTACTGTATGTGAAAATACCCCTACACATGAAGAAAGATCAATCTTAATGATTTGCATTTTTTGACAGCACAAACAGGCTACATCTGAGGCAGCACTCCCACTCAAAACACTCGTCTCAAGAGCCATGTCATTTGCAGATTACTGCATTAATGCAAACACCCCCGGTGGGATGCCCGACAGAGCGGCAAACTGCAATGAGCGAGTAAAGTAAGGCTGCATATCTCTTTGTCATGTTCAGAGACACAATATAAAAAGATGTCCACTGTCACAAATGTGGAGGAGATGTTTTCAGCACATATGGTAATTTAGCCCCATCAGGCAACAAATCCACAGACAGAGCACTGACATCTAATGCAGGTGCTTGTGGGAATCGTGACAGGAAAATTCAAATCAGGCCCGTCTCAAATGACGCACAAACGCAAAAGGACCGACTGCTGCAGCTGAGCAATGTGCAGTGTCTGTGATTGTGGTGAAGTCACATGCCCGAAAAAAACAGACCTGCCCAAACGGCAATTCACTTAAAAGACACAGAATTCTGTTGCATTTTTTTTTTGAAAGAGCTAGTAGACTGCACGGTGCTGGCAGAAATCCAGTTGGCATGCACTAGCAGTCTCTGATGTGTGTGTACAGTTGTCACAGATGCTTTTTGCAGTCAGGCAGGCTGATAAGTTGCTATGCAACCCCAAGCCCGTCTTCTCCTGGCTGAGACAGCCAGCAGTGGCCATTAGCTCCCAGTTCTGGCGAGGACTGAGGGGAGGTGTGGCAGGTTTCCTTGACACGATAACGCAATTCCAGATAAACACGCTAACAGGGATGTGAATATGGATGTCATGTGAAAGATTAGTTATTGTCATATCACCTTAAGCCTTGGATCTCAGCTTTTAACCATTTTAAGGCTGCATTACAGTTCAGTGATATGACTTTCTGTCATTTGCTTGTCTAATTAATGTAGTGAAAGGTGAGAGAAGCCTCTTTCTGCCTGGCCACCATATTCAAATGTACTCTATGGATGTTTTTCCCCCTCAGACATCCTATCAGATTACCTCCATTTGGATAAAACAGAGCATGAAATCAACTGTAGTCTTGAACAAGATATCATCACATCATGAATAAGATGTAATGACCATTTATTTCAAGCCTCCCCTCCAGAGTCAGCAGAAACATTCAGACTAGTTGAGCAGTGTAGCTTAAATCACACCGCTCAACCACCATTTAATGTATCACATTCCCACAGCCGTCTACTTTTAAGTCGTATGACATTTAGATGAAATCTGTTAAAACATTAGCTCGTTTCTCAGCTAGTTACAGAGTCACCCGGCCTGAAGTGACTTACGTTAGTGTTTATTTTCTGTATGAATGGCTGTAGAAAAACGAGGCTAGCTAGCTACTGTGATTAAAAATATAATAACAAAAGCAATCCGCAACAAAAACGACATGAGTACAGGCACTTCGGACGGTCAGACTTGTTGAAAGATAACATCTCGGATACTGTTTAAGGTTAAGCCTTCTGTGAGCTAACTAATCCGAGCTAGCGCCGCTGCGCTAACCTCACGCTAGCTAAGCAGCTAATTGCTGAGCTAAATTAGCTTAGAGACTTAGCGCTGGGTGATAACGGCTGGCAAAACTTAACCCGCACGGCGATCTGATAACACCCTAGTTAAATCACACAGCGGGTTTTAATTAACCGGGGAGCAAAGCAACTCCACCAAGTCCAACTTTTTAGCTAACTGCACCACCGCCTTGTCATTCATATAAAACCCCGAAACGCCTCAAACTCGACCACTTGTTTGTTGCCTCAAAGTCGATCCCCTCAAGTTATCCAGCGCTAACGCAGCTACATAAAACTTTGATTTTAGTGCATGTGAAACAATGTGTAACGGTTGGGAACAAGTCTGGAGCAAAGGAGCAGTAGAAAGGAGCAAATAGACCAGCAAATAGACCGAGACCCCGTCCATCCATCTTTCTCTCACCGAGCAGAAGCAGCTTGACCTCCCGGGCAGCTTTTTCTCCGTCGTCCCGCAGATTCCTGTCGATCATCTTGCTGCGCTCCTGCGCCGCCTTGTCGTCCGTGCTCAGCGTACATCCCATCTTCTTCTCACCTGTCCTCCGAATAAATTTTAAAAAAAATTCGCAGACTACAATATAACTTTAACTAGGCGTGCAACGACATGCAAGGGCTACCGAGTTAGCATCCAGTGAGGAGGAGGAGGAGGAGGAGGAGGTGGTGAGTGTCCAACACCCGAGATTCAAACACGCCCTTGCCTCGCGCTCGAGCTCCCGATCTAACGGCCAAGACGTCTCAAACAAAATAGTTAGTTAACCACAAGGCGCGGCTTTAGCGGCAGCTGGCTCTCCTGCTTGCGTTTCGACGGCTCAAACAAGTCGAGCACAACCTGTATCATTCACAGAAGGAAGGGAGTCGACAGCAGCATCTGCGTCGGAGTCTCAAATTGTTCGCTTCCTGTTCTTCGCACCACACACGTCAAACTGCGCATGCGCGGGCAACAAGCAACTCGCAACAAGCTTCTTTTTCAAAAAAATGTCAAGCTCCTTACTTTTAAAGACCTGTCTCCTGAGATCACCGTGAAAAACACACGGATGCATGAAAAGTTAGGCAGAAGGGAGGATAACGTATGAGAGATGTTGTCAAGATTGTGAAATAGTAATTTTTGTTTGTTTGCGCTACAGTTTTAGCCAAAATTAAGACTTATTCAGTCTTCATGGTATGCATTTTTTTCAATATCGATATTTCATGGTCGATAATGATAAATAAACCGATACCAGAAACTTAACATTTTTATATTTTGAAAATGGATTACTAACTTGTAGTATATGCATACCTAAGTGTAAGAAAGGCCACGATGTAGTGAGCAAAGATGGTTTATTTGATATTCCATAGCTGTGATAAGACATTTTCTATTGTGTTCTATTGTTGTCTACATTGTGTGGCTCTACACAGGTGCAGCAGTTCAGATTTATGAGTGCGACTACATCACATTTCTTGATTTATACTCACAAAACAACTTTAAAGGTGCATACCACCACCTTCTGTTTGAACATGCTGCACTTTTTCAGTCGTCAAAAGCAATTTGGCTTTATATGATCAGCTAGATTTACCTGCTGTAATTTCTATATCCGCCAATGACCGATAATTTATCTGTCAGATATAAATTGTGCATCCGTAGTCTTTTGACTAAGTAACAACTTCATAGTTTTGATTTAGTGCAATTCACTTAAGATTTAAATCTAATAAGTCAGACTTACATCGCCCATTTATAAAGTCGAAATCTTGAGTAAATATCTCATAACTTAAATTTGGATTAAGTCGAAATTATTAATCAATCAGTCATCTCAGTATCTTTCTAAGTATCTTAAAACAAGTAGCTTATTAGCCTTAAAGTTATTGAGACCATGAGTGTGCTTATCGTTACGCTGCCTAAATGTTCTCTTTTCTGGAGGGAATATTCAGATTTCTGTTGTCTTAGCCAGGTGTTGACAAATGACAGTGTTTTTTTTTCCTGGATTATTTGTAAAGCGTAGCTGGAGCGAAGACTATCAGACGACAACTCAGGCAAATCAGCTGTAATAAGACTGCGCCGCGTGTTTGTTCTGTCTGAGTGTGCAACACATGACCGGGAGTGTGTGAGATCAGTATAAAGTATACCTCATCTGCGCTGCCGGTGCTGATTTGCATTGCAAGTCTCTGTCATGGGGTGCTGATGCTCAGTAATATGTTTGCATGTGGAGCTCAGATAGACACACGCTGCTTAAACAGAGACACTTAAAGTGTTAACAGGTTCAGCTATTTGACAACCTGTCGTCTTCAAACAGAAGAAGGTATTGTATGTTTGGATACAGGTGAAGGAGTACTGACTATGATTTCTTTCTTCGTCTCTTTTTTTTTTTATGCAAGAATTGCTGAACATAGATTTATTTGAATAAGGAATTTACATGCTTGTTAAGACTCGAGTTCAAAAGTTCAAAATGTTTTTTCCATTCCAGCCTTGAAAATGTACACTTGAGAAAGAATGCTTCTGTAGGACCAGATTATAGAAACTGACAGACATTAAAGGCAAAATTATTAAAACATCTTAAGTGGTCGCATCCTGATACTTAGATGTGGAAAATAGAAAAGAGAACAACATGGATAACAAGAAAAAGACGAGTGAGAACACCCATGTTGAAAGGGGCACTATGTAGTTTATCATTTAGAATATTAATGAGGCAATAATACCAACTCAGAAATATAGATTGTTTTTCCATAACTGAATAAATAAGCTGTGCTCAGAGGACAATAAGGTTCACAGAACACTGTCTGGAGCTGGGAAGGTGGCAGGGTCCGCCACATATAAACAAAGTAAACAGTATAATTGTTTTGTTCTTTAAGGTCAGTTTGTTTATTCAGTTTGTTTTGTCATGAACATTAAGATAGTTTGTTTCTTCAGATCGTTTGTATATATAAAACATAAATTTCTCTTCTGATTCAAAATATTTCCCCAAAACTACATAATGCACCTTTAAAGAAACATCACTGAATAAAGGCACACATGTCAGAATGTACCCCTGAGAAGAGATTTAAACAACACTGGGTCCAAAGAGTGTAGTTGATCTGATGGTGAACGCCTTCTTTCCTTCAGTGTTAAAGGAAAAGTTCACCCGAAAAGAAAAATTCAGTAATTTTCTACTCACCCTCGTGAGGAAAGTTGGGCTTAAAAATAGTTATTTAACCCCTTTAATGTGCTGCAGTGATAATAATGGCTGACAAAACAGTGTAAATAATGTCTTTCCAAACCAACTTTGGGGTCTTGGTTTTTCTGGATGAACTAAATTGAGATATTTTATGTCTTTTTAAAAGCTCCCCATCTACTTCAGTTGTTTAGGCGAATGCTTCAAAGTTGTTTTAGCTGTGAAGCTCCATGAAATGTTTTGTGTTCTATAACTTCCCCTGACTCTCCACCAGCATGAGATGTGAATAGATATTGACTGAATTCTACATTTTTTGGGTGAACTTACCCTTTAGGCGTCCTTGTCAGGTAATGGAAGGACACGCCGAGGCTGACAAACGTGGGGCTACACCCTGCGGTTAAGCTCTTTCCATGACCACATCCAGCAATTCAAATAACCCGGTGGATGATTGTGTGGCTCAGTTTTAAAGAGCTCTGCGGCCAAAAGCACCTGCAATCAGTGAGACACAAATGAACAGAGCATGATTTTACAGACGATGTGATCGTGCATGAGAAGTTAAGATGAATAAAAACTGTTGTGCAGCATGTGGTCGTTACAAGAGGCACAAAATCATCTGAGCTTCCTGTATTATTACTGTGTGTGTTTACATAGACATGTGGGGTGCAAACAGAGAGAATTATGAAATCAGAATCTTTTCGTGTTCCCCTGTTGTGATCAGAGTCATTATGACCTCATGTGAACCATCATGTTCTCTTATGGTTTTATGTATTTAAACATGATGTGAGAGGGTTGACATGTGGTCAGAATTCATCTCCTCGCTTTGCATATGATTTCCATTGCAGATGGCCACTGCTTCATGCAAACTAGCGCCATATTCTTTTTTTCTAATCGACTCTAAGTGAACATGGAAAGATTTTCCACACATGAGCTGGTCCACAGTGTGAAACCCTTTTTCTAATCATCATCAAGCAAAAAAAAACAGACCAGTCGGGTTCCCAATGGTGGATGTTTTAGTTGTTTTCTCTCAGAGGTATGTGTGTTATTGTCGCCATAGAAACCTCCACCCTCCACCCTCTCCGAGCAACAGGAAATGTTTTGACTCTTTCAAGTGATGGAGCCTCGCGCGCTGAATGGTGAAGCGAAAGAGCAGCTCGTCAGCACTCTGACGCTCCACTGAGATCGGGACCTCCAAGTGGGACCTATTAGCATAAAGACCTTTAGTTGCACAATACTTGTTGTCTGTTGGTTGAATTTCAGTCCACTCATTCTGTGAGTAACAAACATCACATCCAACGCTTCAATATCAATGAGCAAACAATCACTGAGGAACTATTCCAGGATGTAACTGCAGTAATCTGGCCGGTGGTGACTTTGCATCGACTGGGACGAGGCCAAAGTCATCGACCGGGCGTCAGCAGCCGAGGAGGATATTAAGCCATAAACAATTCATGATGCCTTAAACCGCCCTTCAATAGCGCATCCTTGCCCACATATTCATTAAGCCCCATTCTTCGGTCACATGATGACATCACAGCCATGTTCATGACAACAGCGCAAACAGCGGACGAAGAGAGATGCAGTTAAGAAAGCAGGAAAAGGGGGTTTCCTCTCTCCTCTCTGTGTTCAGTGTGAACTCTCAGTGGTTAGTTGATTTAATCACACAAAGAAAGAGATAATTCTTTACTTACTTTAGATTTTAACATGTTCATTGCACCCGAGCTGCCTTCACTCGAGTGACTTTGGTTTCAAAAAGGATGTCAGCTGGTTAGATCCTTTCAAGTTTCAGGTTCTGGTTAAGGTTAGTTTCAGTTTTTAAAGTTTCAGTGGTTGATTTGATTGTCTTTTTACAGCATAAAGTTGTTCAGTGAAATTCAAGTTGTTGTCCCTCTATGTTACGTAAGAAGAAAAACAACAACTATCTCTAATGGTGGAGTGTTGAGGATGAGTTCAGGAGACAGAATACACTGGAAATATTGTAACTCCAAAAGTAAGTAAAAGGAAACAATGCAAATAACTTGTCTCTTTCTTGTAATAAGTAAAAAATCTGCCAATAAAAGACATTCAAATGATCTAAAACCAGATCCAGTGTGTCTCAGTAAAGTGCTATTTTCTATCTGATTGTGTCTTTTACTAAATTTATTGAGATGGTTTGACTTGAGATTAGATTAGGAACTTTTGCAGTGCAGTTTTAAGTTTTAATATCCTGTCGGCTGCACGCTGTTTGTCTCTTTTTCACCTTCCAATCTAAACTCTAAAGATATTTTCACTTCCTCAGGGAAAGACAGCGCTCGGGATCAGAGCCGTCAGCAGGAGGCAGAGGAGGCGGCGTGAGGAGCTGCTGGGCAGAGAACAGAGGCTGACATCAGTCCTCCAGAGGGCAGCAGAGTCATGAAGCAACCAACCACAGCTGGTGACCACTGGCTGGAGGAGGGGTGGGACCTTGAAGTAAAAGATAAGAGCTTGGATCAGTGTTTTTACGTGATCGTGAGATGGTTTTAAATAGATGTTTCTTTTTAAACTCAATGACAGATGAATAATTAACAAAGTGGTTTCAGCAGATCCACATGAGTCCTTGAGTTGTTGTCGTCGTCAGTGGATCCTCAGAAGAGAATGAAAGTTGTCACTATTATTATAGAGGGTTGATACGACCTTGGCAGGGGGCTTAACATTAATAAAGGCTGAAGGTTTTCTTTTATAGAAAAAGCTGTGATGGTTTAACCGAAGTGAGCTTTCAGGAGGAATGGAAGAATTTATTGTGGGTCAGTACATATCTCCCTTGCTTGGAAATCTTGGTCTGATTCTTGTGAATACTCCAACTTTAAAGCAACATAATGTAGAAATTGGCATTTTATGTGATTTGGCGCCTCCTGCAGTTTCTGAGTGCAGCACCACTGTCGTAAATACAAATCCCAGGTCTGTAATGGTTTGTCAGATGTAATGTAGGTGCTGACCACAAACAAAACTAATGATGTCGTAGCAATGTTACGTGTTGAACGCTTGTATCTTGAAGCAAACATGTAACGCCGTGATCGACCCTCTGCTGAAGTTACATAGTGCACAAACAAGTGATGGAGGGTGGAGTGACTGAGACAGACACTGTACCATCAAAATGATTTTGAAGCTGCTACTTTGAGGTAAACAAGTTACATAAAGTTGCTTTAAGCAACACTGAATTGCTGGAATGTATCATTTCTATATCTGTTTTGTTGAATCTTCGCTGTTATCAGGCATTTATTTAATGACAATATTGTTTTCCTTTTTTAGAAAATGTGCATCTGTTAATCTAGAAAAGAAAAGATTTGTTGCAGGTTCTGTAGTCACATTTATCTATAGTCTCGATTACAGAGTCACAGAGATAAGCATCCATTTTATCTTTAAAGACCCTGAAACTCATTAAACAGAACTCACTGCTCTTCTGACGGTATTTCCACAACTCTCAAGACTAAGAGCATGAAATATTCTGATCACTGTATAAAAAAACTAAAACGTTGATATTTGTCGCCACTGTTGGACACTGAAAATGAATGTCCAAGTTCAATTTGTGCAACGTGAAACAAAGTGTGAAAGTTTTGTCCTTTACCTTATATTTACATTGACATTACTTTGCACTATCTTATACTTTTACTCAAAATTACTATGTATGAATGAAGCTATATAGTATATTTATATATTTAGGATATATGTTCTTGTATCATACAAAAGAAACCATGCAAGGAAGTGTGTAGGGATAAAAAATATTATTATTATTAACATTTTTTTGTGTAATGGAGGAAATGTTGTTTCATCCAGATTGTCGGAAGAGTCTTTCTGCTGTTCAGGCAGCTGTACGTGTTAACAAGAAGATTATTTTTTCAGAAAAACTGATCCGCAGCTCTGTAATGCACGAGACACACAAACTGGGCCGACTTTATCTGCAGGTAGCATCGGCAGCAGCCGTTGACCAGAGTCCAGGTGGCCCAAATCCCAACTGAGCCTTAACACGATGAAGAATTACAGCCAGTCTTTGATGAATCATCAGAAGAGTTAACTAGTCACGACGCGCTGCAGGCCCTCAGAAGAGTTCCAGTCAGTGTCTGCGTGTCGTCAATATTAGCTTCTTCATGCACGACGAAGTATATAATTATGCGCGCCACACTGTCAGACTGACTTTGAAGTTTCCTCTCTCTCTTTCCGTTAGACATTTTCTGAATTTCCACAGCTTTGTTGATAACTAAATGCACCAGTAAATTTCAGAAAATGCAAGGCTGTCTTATCGGACGTGTTAGATAAAAGGCTGCTATTGTACGTGGCCCCTCTCCATTCAAACAGCTGCTCGGGCTCCAACTAGATGACCTCATTTCCATGCAGCCTTGGGGGCTTTGCTTCACATAGTGAAGTGGAGAGAGCTTCATTGTAAGCTGTTTTCTTTTTTTTTTTTACATGCACATCAGAGTGGTGCAAGGCAACTTTTGAATGAGGGTGTTCTTACCGCGAGGACACTCGATGTCACAAGATGTTTTCAAGGACTTCAAGCAATACTGATGTGCTTGCTCCGGCCAGATCAGATGGAAGCTAGCCGATGTGTGCAAGTCAGAAGGAAAAACTAAATGACGGGAGAGGTGATTTGGTGTGAAAGGGGATTATCTGTGTGCACAGGGGTGATGGCTTTTATCACTCATGGTGCTGTGAAATAATAAACATCATTCGCCCTGCGGCAGCGCATCCTTTATGGTTCCTGTCTGTCCTCTTTTCAACTCCGAACACTTACATTTCAGCCCATGAATGTATGCGCACACAGGTCAGCATGCATGTGACTCCATCTGACACAATAAAACAAGGGGATGACGCTTTTGAGGACACAGGGACCTTCAATCCATTCACATATGCAGACTCTTATTCAGTGCCTGTGCGAGGAAGCCTTCGTATGACGTAACCATGCCAAGCGTCACCGGTAGCCAGCGAGGACCTGGCGCTCAGAAATAACCAATGTTGACACAGACATTAACTGGTGTCTTGATTGCGAAGACACTGTATCGAAATGGGACCATGATTTATAAAATGACCATAATGCTGTATTAAAGAAGACCTGAAAATTGAGATGATAAACTCACAAGGAAACTGTTTACAGAGGTAAATAATCAAGTGAGAAGTAGGGTCATTTTCTCATAAGCTTGCATGCAATTGGACTTCCTTTTGAAACCTCTGGAGTTGAAAGAACGCAAATTTAAGGCTTCACTTTTCCTATCTGGCCGCTCTGTTGATATTTTTCACAATCAATGGTAAAATAGACCATTTCTATCTCTGTTCATGATGTGGCATGTACACTGTCTTTGCAAACAAGTGTGTATCTGAGTTTTTGTGTGTATTTGTGGAGGTTTTGTGTGTTTTTGTGAAGACTTTGTGTGACTCCATTTAGCCTTCTCATGACACTTTGGTCCTTGAGCTGGTAAAACCACATAAAACAATGCAAATTAACAATCAATAAATTCACTAGAGACTTCTGCCTTCCTCCATCAATGGAAGTCTCTAGTGAATTTGTTTCTAGAAGATTTGTACCTTCTCTTCTGTGAATAAATATTTGAGTTTCTTCCACCACTTGGTGCAATTGGGTCCAACATTTTGTTGACTTGTTGCTTCACTTGCAGAACCGTGACGGCTTTGTGAGTTTATTTCTTTGCCAGGTGACTTTTATCTAGATGTTTCCCTCCAGTCTCCAATAACAAACACAGGAGATTTACCTTCTCATCTTAGTCTCTGCCGCAAAACAAGCAAGTAAAATAACTCTTGACTATTTAACCTAACAATTTCCACATGTTACTCATCCTTATTACCAGATACCAGATGATTCAATCATCAGGTTGAGTAATCCTACTAATAATCATGTTTTTTTTTTTTTTTAATATTAACAATGACCGCAAATAATTAGACGCACCAGAGGGTCTAGGATATTGGAAAAAAGAGCTTCTGGTAGACAGGAAACCAAAGACGCCCACACACATGTAGTGAAGACACAGAATCAAAGCCTCATATTGATTTGTGTTGATGACAAATGGTCGAACGGCAGAAGTGAAGCTCACGGATGCACCAGCACAGTTTTCTGCGACATAACTACGCCCACATTCAGATGATAAAATGTAATATATTTATGTGGCATTAAATCATCGAGGTTGACCAGAATGTAAAAGGCGCAGCGGTCTTACACACACACACTCGACGTGACATCCCAGAAAATCAACTAACAGACCGATGTTGATGTGATCAGTGCGCCATAAGTCTGAATCAGGACAACCGCCATAAATCATGTCGTGCTTTCTCATATTGAATCATGCGAATATGCACTCTCCTCGTTTCATTTGCAGTATTGTTTCTCGGAGAGGGGGTCCATTATTCTTTGTGGTAATTCCATCAAAGTAAGGTCACCCACCAACTGGGGCAGACTGCGTCACCGGGTTTGGTTGAAAGGTCAAAACAACAGAGTTTTAAAGGTTAACGTCCTGCAGCAGCAGAACATCGCCACGACCCTCTCCTTTTGTCCTCTTTTTAATAGAGCTTTACCGTTTTTATTTCATGCCCGAGCCACTCAAACTTCTCTTCACATCATCGCCTACAGCTCCGTAACGTAGGAGAATGCGTTTGCGCTGGAGAGGCCAGTGCTTTCCATGGTCCTGAAACAAACATCTCTCTTTCTCTTTCTGTCTCCGTCTGTCTCAGCCTCTTGTTTATTCAAATGTGCGACCCTAGCTCAAGGGATACCACACAACAGTCACTAATAGCCCCCGTAACCCCTCCCTTCTCTGTCTGTCAGTCTCTCTTTCTGTCTCTCGAACACACAAAACACTCTCACACACTGGTTCTTGTCAGAGGAGGAGCGACATCAACGTTGGGTTCCTCTCTGCCTCTGCCTCCGCTCCAGTGTGTCGACCGAGGTGAGAGGAACATGGACCGGACTCAAGCAGCTCATCCACGTCGTTCTCAGCAGACAAGGTGAGAGAATATTTCCCTGTGGATTTCTGCCGAGGTAAGGACACTTCTTTACAATGTACAAACTTTATGGAGACACAGGTTTTAAGTCAAGCTTGTTTCGGCACTCAGAAAGTCAGAGAATCTTTTTTAACGTGTCTGGATTTTCACACAAATCCCCCCCAGGGTCTAAATAACACCTTTTAAAGTAGAAAAACAAATACAGATATACAACAAATATGTACACTTTACAAACATAAAGCATTTGTAAGTTAACAGGACATTAAAATGTTGATGAAAACATCCCTCACAGACCTCATTTTCCAAGAACATAATGTCATATCTTCTATATTGATTACACATTGATTGAAATTTTACCTTCCACATGTTGTTTTGGCTTCCTGTCGAAGTTTTTTTATATACTGGAGGGGTAGATATGGGTTTCATTGTTCCCTGAGGCTTTTCTAGACATGTTTGTCTTCATTTCTGTCCCGAGCTGAAAGCATTCAATCAGCGACCTGCATCAGATCCTGGCTCTGGATTCCCCAGTCTCCCTGCTCCCGAGGAATCCCCCCCCGTGACTCTGTCTCTGTGTTTAATTAGATTTGAAACATGCAGCTCCTCCCTGAAAACTGTACCTACCAGATGAAATCAAGTTATGTTTTTTTTAATCCGGGCTCATCAGCCCTCCTACTCTTGGACTCGCTCTGCTTGCATGGCACTAAAACCACCTCTTATGTAGCCACAGCTTTGAGAGATTGTTTTCATCTTTTCCTTCCCTCGTGCCTTGTCTCCTCCGAGCCTTATTATTTTTCATTTTTATTTTTGCAATCCGTCCCACCTTGCTGGTCTTCTCTCCTCTGCACTTCCCGTGCTCTGGTTCTATTGCAGTGCAGGTTTTTCTCTCCTCTCCGTTACCACTGCCGTGCGAGGCCAAAGCTCAGGTTCATGTGAAATGTCCCACAGTTCAGACACAGGACAACAAACTTACAAAAACTAGTGCAACAACATCAGGAACACCTGCTTCAAAACACTGTCTTGATAAGCTATTTCATTTCTGTCAGATGTGCCCCCAAATAATGTGTGCAATGCATTTTTTTTTTCAGGTCAAACATATTGTGTGTTTACTTGCTGCTGGCTGAGTTAAAATCCCATCTGTGCAAACACCTGGAATGACGTTACAGATTTCCAGTCAGAAACATGTTTGTCCTGGAGAGATATAGCAAGCAATAAAATGCATTTAAGAGATAAAAGCTTTTTTTCCAACGAAATAATTAAAAACTGCAAAACACACTTTGATCCTTGCAGTCGTTAAATCCTCCTTTTGATGGAGCTGTGTATCCACACCTGCTCATGTGTCGGCAAACAAGCCTCTCGCTTCATCGTCTCGTCTGCAGGTAACTTTACTGACTCTGCGGCTGACTGTCATCTATCGTTCATGATATCAAAGACAGTCTTTTTAAGGCTGAGCTAACCCAGCCAGAGGAGTACTACTATATCCTACAAGCATATTACCGGCACAGCTGTTGCAGGCAGCATCTGCTGGATCTAATTACTATGTTTCTGTGGCTGTCAAGGAAATACTGTTTGCCTCTGTGACTCTCTCCAGTAGCCCTGAATAACAATTAGGGAGGTCCAGTAATGCAGGTCTTATTAGTGTGAATGAAGAGAAGAGGTGCAGACGGGCTCGTGAGCAGGCAGCGATCTCCCGCTCTGTTACGAACCAATACCACATGACATGGAAACATCTTCACACCAGCTCATTAGACAGCTTGTTAACATACGCTGCGTGTGTGTTTGTGTGTGTGGGAGAAGCAGCTTTCAACAACAAGCCAATTCAAAGTGCTTTACCTAAAACAGATGACATAATAATCGATACACAAGGTAATTTAAAAAGACAATATGAATGAGGATTAAAATACAGGGAAACAGAAGATTACAATTCTGTGAATAAATGCTCACAAGTTTTACTTAAAGCTGCTGTAAGTGATTTTTTTTGTAAAGTTGGTGTTGAATAGCGCTGTATTTCAACAGTAATCACAGCTACAGAGTGTTGATCATTAACAGATGTGTCATACAGTAAAAGAGGAAAGAAGGCGGTCCTGTCTGCTCGTGGACCCACAGAGAGAAGGATCCTCCTGTTTGCTGCTGTGTGTGGAGATTATCACTGCACATACATGTGGCGACATAGAGAGGAGGGAGGGGATTGCTTACTGCATAATGGACAGGAAGTTAGCTAAAATGATGACAACAGAAAAGCCTTCAGCAATGATCTCAAAGTTTCCTGGGTGTTTGTTCTACACAAAAATGCAGCTTCTCTGCGTTTGGTTTTGTCTCTGGAGACAGTAAGCTGACGGATCTTAGAGATTTTGCAAAAGAGCAGCGGATCAGAAATGTGTTGAGGCACTGAAACAAACTCAAATATCTGAGAATTTGACTTTTCTGGTTTTTGTGAGGACTATGAATGCTGTTATGATCAAGTGCAGCGTTGGAGTAGTCGAGTCTACTGAAGATAAACTGATGCTTATGTATTTCTACAAGTCTTTTAATTGTTAATATATTCTTGAGGTGATAGTATGCTGATTTTGGTATAATCTTAATTTGACTTTCAGTCATTGTTTCTGTAATTTAATGTTGGCACCGGCATCTGAGCAGTCGTTCATCTTTGGGTCCAAAAGCAGCTGTTTGTTCAGTGCACCTTAGTGTTTCCATGGGAACATAATCACCTGATGGTATCATTGTATAAATGGTTTTGTTGCCCATGTGATTAAGCTAAGAAATACTTTTGTTTCCCATAAGAAGAGTTAGTGGGAGCGTGTAGATATTGAGCAGACGAGGTCCAAGAATGGAGCCTTGAGGAACTCCACATGACATTTTTCCACGCTCAGATATTTAATAACAAGTCGACACAAAACAGTCTCTGTCCTTCAAACTGGATTCAGTCCAGGTTTGCACTGTGACATATAGGCCCACCCAGCTTTCCAGCCCATCTGTTAATGTGTTGTGGCTGACTTGATTGTTGATTGCAGCGCTGAAATCTAATAATATCATGAGAGAAATGTTTCCAGTGTCTGTGTGGATGTCATTCAATACTTTAACAAGAGCAGCTTCTGTGCTGTGGTGTGATCGAAATCTTGACTGGAAAACATCAAAACAGTTCTGTAGGACCAGGAGGGTGTTAAGCTTTTGAAAAACAGCATTTTCAACATCTTCTTCTTGTTTTTTAAGAGTGGTTTTAAAACTGTAGTTTTCATGGCTGGTGGGGAAAAGCCTGAGAAAAGAGAAGTGTTCACTAATTGCAGAAGATCTGATGCAGTTGAAAATATTTTTTCAAAAGTAGGTCGGATTTCTAGGCAGCAGGAGGAGGATTCTCAATGCTGCACAATCTCTTCCGTGGTAACATGTGCATGGTTGATTCGACCGAAATATGTCATCCTAATTGAATTAAATTTAAGTGAATGCAAGGACAATACAGTCCCTTAACCTGGCACTGCAGGACTGAGAGCTTGTGAATTTTATCACTGAAGGTGGAGCTGAATTTGTTGCAGATTTAGCGGATAGAAATTCAGATATTAGAACAGAGACAGCCTGTGACTGACAAGTAAATTATATCAAAGGAGCTACAGCTGCAGATTAAGTTGAGCACATGTTGTCTTCTTTACTACTAATCAAACAGGAAGAGGAATAAAGACTTAGAAAGAAAGAAAACTTTTGTTGACCCTGCTGACTCAGAGCACGTAGGACAGGGTTGTCTTCTGTTCTTTCTTGACTTTGTTCTCAGAGACGTTGGTGTTGCAGAATGTGCTTCGTTGTGATGGAGTCAGACAACGTGGTGTCTACAACTCTGCACCACAAAGAGTAAAATCATCATCACAGCTGGTTTTTGCCGCGCTGTTTTGACCTCAGTGATTGAAGCCTGGTGAACCTGTCGATCCCTCTGCTGACCGTTATTGGTGGCACACTAATAAAAACTGGGCTTCCTGGTTTGTCCGATGAAATCCTGTATTATCACATTTCTGATCGCTCTTTGTCAGTAGCCCCCCACATCAAGACTAAAATTATTCATTTTGAGTTGTCACAGACTGTTTGTTTTTATTGTCTTACCTCTTTTGTTTCTGATCTCAGCATCACCCACATCCAGAGTTACAGGTTGAATAATCTCTTAGGATGTGATTTGACTTTTTTGCCTTTTTCTTTTGGCTGGCACACTTTATATGACTCCCATATCCAAAACTAATCAGCAGTCATCTCCACATCAGCCTCAAGGAGATATTGTAATGGTCTGTTGATGTGATCCGCTGTTTATGCCTGCCTTTGGCTGTCTGCCAGATGTCTGGGTCGAAAGTTGGCTGAGTCAAATCCATAAATTTGGCCTTCTGTGGAAGTGCAGTCTTGCGCTTATATTTCAAGGTTTTCCACAGAGATTATCCCAGCAGGTAGAAATCCCCTTCACAGCACAAGAGTTCACAGGTTATGGAGAAGTTATGGTGTCATTCAGACAACTCTGATGAGCCAACTCACCAGCAAAGGACATAGGAAAGTGTTGATACTTCTGATGGTTTCTGATAATGTTTGTATAATGCATAAACAGGGCTAAATGGACCCGTTTATAATGTATTTCTATAAAACTCTTACAAACGATCACATCAAAGCACGTGCAAATATGTTGTTGTCTGTTAGAAGCAGTGGTGGAAAGTAACTAATAGCATACTTGAGAGGATCTTTGCTTATTTTCATCCACATCATTAAAGCGACACAAAGTAAATCCTGGAGTAAGACAGTTGATTGTCGAGTCTCATCTTCAGGTCGACAGGTACTGACACTGTGGGGTGGCGTCGGATCTGAACCACCAACCCAAAGCATCAATATTCGACGACCTAGGGGATGAAACTCAACAATCAACTGTCTATCCAGAGAAACTGCATTGTGTTGCTTTAATGTTTCGATCGTTATAGTCACGAACGACTTGAGGTATTAAAAGAGTACTGCTCCAAATACACCAAAGATTCGGAACCAGAGGTATCTTCTTTTTAAATTCCATGCATGTGGGTCCACGATAACAATCAATTATTGCAACAAGCGTTGATAATTAACTCTCACAAACAAATGACTACTTAAAATGAATATCTATATGTCCACATAAGTAGCTATAATGATCACAACAACTGGCTAAGTAGGCAAAACTGTCAATGTGTGGGTTGTATTTAAGCAATATACCAGGTACAGTGCTGTTTATTCGTCATTATACAGGGTTGCATAATAAGGGGAAGTTTGTGAACACCTCAATGCTACACAAATTACAGAACATAATTACAGTTATTAATATAGAAACATACATATGCAGTACATCTTTTGAATCTGCATCAGGGTGTATGTAAACAGCAGCATCAGATGACGATAGTGTGGTCGCGGTCAGCAACTTTGACTGTGTGTGAACTCACTTGCAGAGCAGATGAAGCCACATTGGAAACGTCCATTCTGAGGAAAAGTTTCAGTGCAGTAAGAGGTCAGGCTCATCTCACAGACGAGGCTATGAAGACGTAGCGAAGCGTGCTGTCATTTCCTGCAGGCACTGCGAATGCAGCACACACTGTCCAGGTTTCACAGGCCGGCTTTGTAGGTTTTCTTTGCAAATGCATCACAAAAAAAAAAAAAAAAACGTCAGAGGAGAGAATGATGAATGGGGAGATGTTTTGCCGCCTTTTCATCTTTAGAAGTTAACGTTACAGTAGCTCCTGATAGACTGGAGGGAAGATTATTCACGGTGCTGCTCAAAGGCTAACAGCGGCTAACAGGAATATTTAAGATGGCGTCTTACAATCAACGTGTGTCAATCAAGACGCCTTGAATTTGACAGCTTTGACTGTGAATGTCTGTGCTGGTCTGTGTGAATTATTGACTGACAACTTAATGTTTCTATTTGGCAAAAAAAAGCTGATTTGCGTATTGTATCTACCTGAGTGGGCTGCTAAAGTAGAGCCACGGGATACAAAATGTTTACTTGGTTATAGGACCTTGAAACTTCTTCCGCCAAGACCCAGTGTTAACAATTACTGCCACATGCCCTAAAATATGACATCTACAAATCGAGACCCTGCATTTCTAACTCTAAAGTGTAATAGTTACATTGTTTGGGACTCCATAATGAGAGGTGAGTTTAATGTAATCGTGAGAACAGATTGTCGGCACCATGATGAATGCAGGTAAACACACTCATTTGCACATCCGCACAAATCCTATACAGCGACTCCACTGAGACCAAAATGTCGGCACAACTCGATCCTAGAAGTCACAACAGGCTGTCAAGACCAAGGTCCTGAAATACACACACACACACACACACACACACACACACACACACACCAGCTCTTTCTCATCTGCGACAGAAAAGGGCCCAGAATGGGTCTTTGATGAGTGAGTGATAGAGTTACAGATGCGGTAATGAAGTTTCATCTGGCTGTAAGAGCAGGAAGGAAACATCTCTCAGGTACAGTATGATGTTATCATGTGGCCTAATGGAGTCACTTAGAGGGTTTTACCAGTATGCAACAACCCTCTTGGTCTCATCTAAGTGTCCTCACATTGATTTTCTGATCACAATACGTCAGTTAATCACATTATTATGCTGCGTATGTATCGCAGGTCTATTCCCGATGTTTCTTGGGTTTTTAACTGTAACTGTGATGTTGTGGTGTTTCGCTGTTTGTCTGCTTTCCTGGGGGCATTTCAAATAGGCATTATAAAATACAAAAGAACAGGTATCTCCATGTGCATGTCAGATGTTGTTTAGTAAATGCTTTTATCCAAAGCACCTAACAGCAGCACGAGTGCCTGGATGTTCAGCGTGGGTGGCCCCAGTAGAAATCCGTCTGTGCAGTCGCTGGAACAGACTTTCACAAGTCTACTGTGCCTTGAAAATCATCCCTTTTTTTTTATTTCACTCAGAAAGCTGAAATTGTTCCGCAGATAAACCGTCTTTCCCTCTCTTGACATTAAAAATGTGTCCTCTATTAAGGTTTATCTGTGAAAGAGAGCAAACACATCCACACCCAGACATTCCCTCCCAATTGAAAACTCCAATTTTCAAACCAGGCAGTACCTATTTCATATCAAGGGGCAGAGATGTTGGTAGGAGCCCACTCCCCCATGCCTGAAGGATCAAGATAACAAATTGACATTTTTGAATGGGCTCTCATGCATAGATTAGATCCTCTCAAAGGGCATTTTGTGACTTTCAAGGCCGAATGGTAGATGTAAATGAACCCTCTGGAGGTGTAGGTGACCTCGTTGGATGCTCTCGTTCAACCCGTCAGCTCAGATTTGATCAGAGTTAAGACTTCCAGGTCACTTAAGATGTGTTTAAAGATACCAACCCGGGGAAAATAACACGAGCCGAGTGTCGGCCAAGCGCCAAGACGGTTTTAAAAAATCACTTTATATGACAGCATTTAGGTCTAATCATGATGATTCATACAGACCTGCAGATTTCAAGCCTTTCAACTGCAGACCAGCTTCAACGTGTCATCCCTGATTTGAGTATGTGGGGCACCGCTGCTGTATATTTTAAAACACAGCTGCTGCAGCCTGTATTTACTCACCTGTCCATCTTTCACACCTGGGCCAAGCCGTAAGCTCAAAAACACTCAAGCACCTGCCATGTGTTTACACGCTGACAGTTACGCACGACTATGCACGTGTGACTGCGCAGACAGATAAACAGGCACTCAAACACAAACATCACGAAACACGGCAGAGTTGCTGCAAAGAGGCTGATCAATTTCTAATGTGTGTTTACCAGATACAGGCATGATTCGAGCCTGAAGCATCTGTGAGAGGGACTTCCAGAATCAGCAAGTATGGAGACTCTGAATTCATCCCACGCCACCAACACCAGCAGCGTGGATGACGCCAGTCTCTTCTCCGCGAGTCCGTACACGACCGTGGAGATCGTGCTCATCGTCCTGGTGGCCGGGTCTCTGAGTTTGATCACTGTCATCGGAAACATCCTGGTCATGCTCTCTATTAAGGTTTGGGTTTCCTCTTTTTTTCATCATTTATGATTAATGAGTGTGTTTCAAACATCCATCTCTGGACATCTCGAGAGCCACACCCCAGACTTGGAGATAAGAACACAGCATGTGAGGAGTGGTAATCTAATAGAAATGAGAAAACGCACATCACATTGCACAAAAAAAGATTAGCATCTGACAGCCTGCCTCGTGTTGTTTCTCTAAAGGTAAACAGGAACCTGCAGACTGTCAACAACTACTTCCTGTTCAGCCTGGCCTGTGCAGACCTCATTATTGGCGTCTGCTCCATGAACCTCTACACCGTCTATATTGTGATTGGCTACTGGCCCCTGGGAGCCGTGGTGTGTGACCTGTGGTTGGCTGTCGATTACGTTGTCAGCAACGCCTCGGTCATGAACCTCCTCATCATCAGCTTTGACCGCTACTTCTGCGTCACCAAACCGCTCAGCTACCCAGCGCGCCGCAGCACCAAGATGGCGGGTCTGATGATCGCCGCGGCCTGGGTCTTGTCCTTCATCCTGTGGGCTCCCGCCATTTTGTTCTGGCAGTTCATCGTTGGCGGCAGAACCGTCCCGCCAGACGAGTGCTACATCCAGTTCTTCTCAAACCCAGCGGTGACATTCGGGACAGCCATCGCAGCTTTTTACCTACCCGTCGCCATCATGATCCACCTCTACTGGCGCATCTCCAAGGCCAGCCGCAGCCGAGTGAGGAGGGAAAGCAGGAAAGCGTCCGGCACCAGTCTGGGAGATGGCCCCTATCCCAGCCAGGAGGACAGATGTGAGAGCCAGAACACCTGCATCACAGCAAAAGAAGCTCAGGAGGAGGCTGGACACGCGAAGCAGACGGAGCAGCAGCAGAACGGAAGCGGGCCCTGCAAAGACGAAAGAACTGTCCAGGTGGAAGCCGGCGCAGACAGCGTCCGCGCTTCGACGTCTGAGGACACTGCGGTCCCTGCATCGTCACAGAAAGGCTCAGAGGGTGAGAAGACAAATCAAACACAGCCACCTTCCCCGGGGAACTCAGCCGCTGACAGACAGAGTTTGGTCACAAGGAACCTGTTCAAGGTAAAATTTGTTGCTCGTACATTATGATTATCAGTATTTCTGACCATGCTGAGACTCCAGGGATGGCAATGTCAGTCAGCCAGCCCGTTGGTCCAGACTGAAATATTGAAACTATTGGATGGATCATAGGTTTTGTACAGACATTCATAGTCCTCAGAGGATAACACCCAGTGACTTTAGACCTTCACGTTCTTCTCAGAATGAGTTACAATAACTTTGATGATCTCTCTTTCAGTTTAGTGCCATCTCCAGTTTACAAAGTTTAACTTGTCCAGTATTTATTTTGATTATCTTGAATATCTGCTAAACAAATAGAATTCCCATGAGCCTCAACTGCAAGCTTCTTTGTGTATACTGCTAATTACCAACACCTAAACTAAGATGGTGAACGTGGTAATCGTTACACCAGCTGCACTTCAGCACACTAACATTGTCATTGTGAGCATATTAATAACAATACATCTTATTTAAAAGGTGCCTTTCATGGCACTCAGTGCCACCTTACATCATAGAAATACACAGTTAACAATAAGTTTAAAGAATTTTAATTAAATAATTCAAAAAGTATAAAAAACATTTTTTTCTCCCAGTGGTCCAAAGCTTCTTTGTTAGCGCTGTAAACACCAACACTCCCAGAGTAGTCTGGCTCGCTGCACGGCTAACTGAGCTAACAAGCTAACAGTATCAACAGTCACGGGTGGATAAACAGCATGGACATTTCTTACAAAGTACACCTTTAAAAGCAATCAATAAAACATCTCTTCCTCCTCTGATTTTCCAGGTAACAAAGCAGACTGCTGTAGCAAAGTGGAAGAGGAAGGGCATCTCCTCCAGGGAGAAAAAGGTGACGCGCACCATCATGGCCATCCTGGTTGCTTTTGTGGTCACGTGGACGCCGTACAACGTGATGGTCCTGATCAACACCTTCTGTTCCATCTGCATCCCAAACGCCCTGTGGACCATCGGCTACTGGCTCTGCTACATCAACAGCACCATCAACCCGGCCTGCTACGCCCTCTGCAACGCCACCTTCAAAAACACCTTCAAGCACCTGCTTCTGTGCCAGTACAAGAACATACGAACAGCGCGATGAGGGTCAATACACCAACTCGTGTATAAGTTATGATCTTGTAAACTGCAGTTACACAAATATTGGAATGAACATGTTAAAATATAGACTAGATGTTTTATTATTGTACACGTTCTCCATTTCTTTTTCAGTTTCCCACATCGAGAATGAATCTTAACTGTAATGACTTTAAAAATACATGGTGTGCGTTATAATTCTGTAGACAGTGTGTTCTGGTGGAAATGCAGTTTATTGTGAAAAGTTAGATTTGACTGGGTGTCAGTAGGGGTTTTACTTTGACGGGA
The DNA here is from genome assembly GCA_963678695.2 of Diplodus puntazzo. Taxonomy (NCBI): domain Eukaryota; kingdom Metazoa; phylum Chordata; class Actinopteri; order Spariformes; family Sparidae; genus Diplodus; species Diplodus puntazzo. The sequence goes on from OZ023161.1 coordinate 28,330,633, forward strand.
TGTTTCCCCTCTTTGGTCTTTCTATGAACTTGTGCAGTATTTTCTTTGAGATGCAACCTGTTTTTTTTTTTACCCCCAACTGTATAATTGTGGAAAATATGAACAGTGATTTTTTTACTCTAGAATAAAAGTATAACTCCAGTATAAAAAGAAGATAACATGCAGGTGATATAAAGACGGTGTATTGTTGACACAAGCTGAGACACAGGAGAAATCAGCCAAACTAGAGAGAGACGAAGAGAGTATTAACAGCTATAAACTGATGTTTGAGTGTGTGTGTGTGTGTGTGTGTGAGAGAGAGAGAGAGAGAGAGTGTGTGTGTGTGTGTGTGTGTGTGTGTGTGTGTGTGTGTGTGTGTGTGTGGTTAGAGTTACTCATATTAAGCGAACGACCTCTGTAATCCATGTTGTTGTAAAATGAGCCCAAGTGTAACATTTGCCCATATCTTCCCTTTCTTCTTTCTTCATGTATTACAATGTTTTCCGTAAATAAAAGCAGTAACGAGAGAACGTTTTGTTTGGGGTTTCTCATAATCTTTGTGGTCAGAGCGACATATGAGCCTCATTTATCTGCCCCCGTGGCGGCATCGGGCTTTTATTGGGGCGTCGTGACTACAGTCCAGTTGCTGCTGGGCTGCCTGGGAGAATCACACACTGCACCACAAACAGAAATGCAGCACTGCAGTAGTCGGCACGCCGGAGGAAACGGGGCAAACCCCCAAGAAGCAGAGTCTCTCAGAGTTATTTCACAGTGTTGTTACGACCACCGCTGAGCAGAACATGGTCGACAAAAGCTGCATATTGTGTCGTCTGTACAGGAGATTATAGCTTCATTCCACTCAGTTAGAATGGAGCAAATCTCATAATATGTTTCAGGGCTTTTTTCCTACCATCTGAGCACCACCTCAGCCAGATGAAGTGGAGATAATCAAAACTGACTAAATGACTTTTTCCAGATCTAATAGTTGTAGTTCGTCCTCAGTGGACTTCTTTGGCTGTGTTATCATTTAGCTTTTCGCATGTGCTGTTTGTTCATTACGTGTTCCGGCTTTTTCCAATTTTCACAGAGGTAATAATCGTCCAAAATTATGTGAAGTGCTTATTTTTAATCATATTTTTCTTGGAAGAGGATCATCAGATAGCATGCCAAATAATTCCGCCATAAACTTTGGGAAATAACATGTTTTTGTAACTAAATGTAACTAGTTCTCTAAGTAAACAAACTCTCCTCTTTCCTTTTCTGAACAACACTCCCTGTTTTTGCTTTTCCTTATGTAACTCAGATCCAGCACAACAATTAAGATGCTTCATGAGCAAAGAGGCAAAACAAGATTGTGCAATCCCACATTCGCATGTTTTTCTTTCTCTGAATTGTTTCTTTCCCCTCCAGTGTAACAGTATACATTTCTACCATGAGAAACTTACTCGACTCGAGGTTTCTGTGTAAAAATCTGCTGGGAAACACTCTGAGGAGGAAGTGAATAGCAAAAAGAGGGAAAAGGAAGATTTACACAATCAAGAAAATCAACACTACATGAAACTGATAACAGTTCCTCTCAGTTGAGAGGGAGAAAACCACAACAACTCTTTAATTTGAAGGGTGTTATAGTGAACACCTCACTGAGCACTAACAGGGACATTTTTATATTCCTGCCAGTTTAACACCAGAGTCTGAAATTCCTGCACTGAGTAGAAACGCGGAGACACTTTCAGACTGTGGAGTGTGACTGTAACAACCCCTCCTGCTGCTTCTCCCTCTGGTCATAAACCTCTCCTGGATCCTGTCAACCACCAGAAAACCAACCAGAAGGAGTCAATCTGAAATCTGCTCACAGGCTTCACACTGAGGATAGAAAGGACAGAGGGTGTCTCTGTCTGTGTGAAGAGGAAACTGCTGGTGTAGCTGTGGATCCGCTGCGCCCTCTAGTGGAACAGATGAATCATACTGCTGCGGCGAAAGCCTCATTAGACAGAAACCTTCAAACTGTATCTGTATCCTGTCCGTTTGTTCAACATTTGGTAGGTGCGTCTAACAGTGTGAAAATGTAAAAATGTGTAATCACTGTGTGTTTATTATGCAAGCTGCACAAAAATAGAATAGAAAAACAATTAATTCACTCAACAATCTTCATCCCACCAAATGTAACCTGACCTTCAGCAACAACTAAAACTAAAAGCAGAGGTACAAAACAACAAAAAACGTCAGTCAGAATCAGACTCAGACTCAGAATTGCTTTGATAACCAAGTAAGTTTACACATACAAGGAATTGTATGTGGTCTGTAGGTGCAAAACAACAAACAACACTAAAAAAAAATACTCATAAATAGAGTGAGAACGATTTTCAAGTAGGTGAAGACAGTTGCTGATACGAACATTAACGCAGTAAAACTTTGTGTAGTTTTTCTTCCAGTTCATTTGGGTCATTAAAAACGTATTTTTGATTCAAAGAATGGCGCTTTAGGATGGCGCCTGGCGTGTCCTACAATTTAACAGGGTCAGTTCTCAACGAGTTGGGAATGAGACTCAAAAATGAACTTTCTTTACAAATAGGACCTTTAATGTGATTTCAGTGTCAGGTAGCGATCAATTTCCTCTGACATCACGGTCACGGTCTGCTGTCCTTTAAACATCAGGGATCCAGCAAAATGTGATCAATTCACTACTTCCTGGTGATAGAAAATCAAAACCCGGAGAGACATCGGGCTAATTTCTAGGTAATATAACATATTTGGTAACCCAACAGCTAACATTAGCATTAAACCACTTTCAAGCGAGCATTACTGTTTGATATTGTTACAGGATACGACAGGAAAGGAGTGAATTAAATCTAAAATATCAACGCGCATCTCGGACGCCTTTATTTTCACCTGGAAGTGAAACAAACTGGAGGTAAACAAACGGAGATGTTAGCTAGGAAGGGGCTGAATGCTAACGTTGGCTAATGGGTTATCATATATGTTGTTTGTGGTGAATTTGTAACCTGGAACACATCAGTATAACATTATCCCAACATTCGAGCCTCACATCCTAAAAGTAACATCAGAGGAAAATGGCCGCCGTGTGGATACGGTCTATGGGGGTGATGGGAGGTAACAACCACACTCATCCTTCCATGAAAAACATTTAAAAGTTTGTGTAAAAGGTTATTTGAGGCTCTATCATTGTGACAAATCAAGTGGATATCTTCCAAGGTAAGATCTTTCTATCACAGAGTGCCCTATAACTTTCCTCTGCAGCTCAACAAACGAACACAAAGAGGAAGTTATTCAGCGGAACATGTAAAATGTTTCATTACAAGCGGCCTCACAATTATCTCAAGGCAAGACGTGAAAAACTCTGACACCGTATGAAACTTAAAACATGATCAAATCTGAAAGCTACTCCAGTTTGTCCGTAACAGAATCTGCCTTCTCGTCTGTCGTGCCCTGGGCTGCTCCCGTCTTTCCGCCTGGCAACAGACACATAAAAGGCGGCGGCCGGTCACCATGGGGCCACTATTGATGCTGGTGGGGTTTGATGTAAACATGCCTGTTTGTTTATTATGTAACCCTCTGTTTGCGTTGCACTCATGAGTTTGTCCTGGATGTGATACGAGCCAGTGTTATCAGAGACAACACAAAAGTGGCTCTGCGAGTCCGGATGCCTGAGGTCTCGAGTATAAGAGCTTCTTTTTAACATACACGGGGTCCTTTTGGGTACAAAAGGCTGTTCGAGGGCATGTTGACTTGTACCTACATGGCATTTAAAGTGAGACACATTCCTACATTTCCAGGTTACATTCACTGCAGTGCTCCAATCAGTGTTGACCCTGTAAACACTGCATCCTGGACTAATTATCTACTTTACATTTAGTCAAAGTAACCCAAGAGCTGCTGCTGTTGAGTGTAAACAGACGCTTGCAGCAGGAAATAACATGTATGTGGGCAGGGTACGGCCGAGCCGCCACCTGGTCTCCTGTCGGGTCACCTGAGCAGGAAACTAATTCACTTCATTACTGGCAGTCATGTCGGAGGAAAAGGACCAGACAGGAGCCTCCTGGGAGGACCTGCCGCTACCTGGTGAGTATCCGGAACCACACATGGAGGACAAAGCTTCACTGAACAGAGAGGAAGAGGAGGACGCCTCTGCCGCCACCACAGAGGAAGGAGTCAAAGATCAGTCAGCAAAATGCAACCCCAACCTGCTGCAGATGTTAAAGGCAGCTGAGAGCAGGTGGACGCCTCAGGGACAGCACGAAGACGGGGAAGAGGCGTCCGAGACAGGAGAGCAAGTGACTGAAGCTCGGAAGACTGACATGGTGAGCAGAGATGTTTTATATAATACGTGCATCCGTAAGCATTTTCCACAAGAGGTGTGAAGCTGCATATACTCAGGCTGTTAATGATTTGAGTTGCAATGTGCAGCCTCGAGGAATGTTTGACCAGCACCCTCATACATATTTATAACCCCGCAAACATTTAGTGTCTTTAGAAGAACTGGACGGACTTAAAGGAGAAATGCTCTGATTTCATATATTCTATAAGTCCATTCTTACAGGGCAACTTTTAAAAAAAAAAGTAGTTTAAAGATTTTTGTGGCTCCAGAAGAAGCTGCATGTATTCTGATAAACTGCCTCCAGTGATGTTACAGTAAGTTGCATTGTGGGTAAAGAAGGTGCCCGGTTTTACAAAGGAGGAAGAATGCATTGGAATAAAAATGGTGATGTCTCTGATCATTTGTTTATAAGCTGTCCATAATGAGTCCAACATAGGTATGAAATAGTAGACCAGTGGACCTGATGACAACATTACCCACAATGCAACTTAGCCACAGAGTGACATCATTGGATCAGATTGCTTGCAGCTTCCTCTGGAGTCACAGTTTGCAGTCCACCTGTAAAAACACTTTCATGTGTAAAATTGGTGGAGTCCATCTTTAAGTCTTCTTACAGATCTTGGAGATTATTGCTGCAAATGAAAAAAAAGAAAAACTTGAAGACTACAAGTTTTATCTGGAAGTGAAAAGCGAGCGTACCTGACCTCCTCACCTCACCTTGAAGCTATCTTGAGGCTACGTGAGTCACAACCACCAGCATACCCCACCTGCACCTCCACCGCCTGCCCTCTGTGGGTACTGCAGGCGCCAACGCGTGGAATATAAACAAACTGCATTCTGGTTCTGCTTCATCTTTTTTTGTATGTTCTGTGTGTCCAACAATTGTATAGGCATACTAAACTTCTAAACTGGAGGTTGAAACAGACACTATATTTGTACATCCACGGAGCTGGAAGACATAAAGGACAGAAATCAAAGCAGCAGAAGCCGAAAAAATATCTTGAAAAACACTGAATCCTTATACTTCCCATAATGCAGCTGCATAGCATCTTTTATTAGACCTGCGCAGGAGGTTTTAACTGTGCTTTGCTGTTTGCAGGCTGTGTGATACTTTCTAGGACATGCACTGTCCACATATCAGGAAAAAAACTGTGGACGGCCCCTTTAAGAGTCTTTTAGTACCCTTGTTGAGCTGCTTTAGTCACTTAGTGGACAGAAAACAATGACAGTATACAGTCCAGCTCAGTTGTCTGATTTACGTGAGGAACACTAAGCTGCCGTCTGTCCCTGAATGCAGCTCTAAAGCTTGTGTTTTTTCACTTTGCTGCTTCTTCTGTCGCAACAGCTGCTCTCTTCTCTCTCTTCTTTCTGTCATGAATGTACAGTATGTTCATGTGTGTGCGCCTCTTTACTGTCTGTTTAATGTACAGCCTGAGAGCAAAGTGCACTTGACTGTACATGCATTCATCTGCCGCCTCCAGTAACACTCGCCTGAGCTTCTCCCTCCTCACAGCTCTCTTTCTTCCCTTCATCTCTAACCTGTTCTTCCCCTCTGTGAGCCTCACAAAGACTCCATTTGTCTCCACCTGTCACCTGTGCGTGTGTGTGTGTGTGGGGCGAAGGTGTGGCATAAAGCGTCACTCTGTGAACTCTGATCAGCATCAGCTCGCCGCTCTGCAGAGTCGCTGTGGTCAGTGTGGAGGTCAGCATGAAGAAAGCGTACAGTCTAGTGAACATAACTAAAGCCAAGGATCAGGAGGCCGTGCAGTCCATCTGCATCAAGGTATCAGTGCTTTTTGTTGGTGGAGAAGTTTTCTTCTGGAGGGCGGTGAGTCAGGATGATGTTGTTATTTAAGCACAACCAAGAATTTTCTTGGTTCTATTGATTCCAAGGACAGAGAGGAACATTTTGAAAAGTTCATTAGGAATTCAGGCTACAAATCAAAGCATGAATGGTTCCCCAAGGAGACACATTTTTACCACAGTCACTCTAATTAAGATGATTATTAGCTTTCATTGTTTTTTTAACAATAGCTGAGCTCAAACTATTTTCTGACCCCTGCGTGAGAACGTTAAGTTAACTTTCACACTGCTCCGAGTCACAGCTTAACGTCTTTTTGTGTTAAAGATTAAGCAGCTGCTTGAGTAAGAGTCTCCTTATTCAAACATTTGTATTCCAGTGATCATTACTTAGAACGAAAACAGAGTTTAACACTCAACCAGTCGGTCTTTAAACAGACATAAGTGCTCGACAAAGACATTTATTTGTCTTAAATCAACTCAATGGACAGAATGTTTGCAAGTATGTGACTGCTAAACCACAGATTGTTAAAACGTCATGTTTCTTTATGTTGCAGTTTTACATTTCTACAGCTTTAATTTTCTATTTCTCTCATGTCACATTGTGCTCATGCTTTGGTTTGGTTTGGGCACAAAAAACACTAACAGTGTTTGGAAAACATCATGTTTCGGCATAAAATAACTGCTTTGTTCATCCCAGGTCTTGTTAAAACGACGCGGTTTTATTGCCACAAAAATGCCTGGAGATTATCCTCGAGGTCCCTTTAAAATATCCAGTGTTGTCACGCTCACGGATGTTTAAACGCAGTCTCACACTGCAGTCGCTGGCTTGGCAGCCGTCTGCCTCCTCCATCTCCTGACATGAAAGTTATTCAGTGAACATGTCATGTGAACGTGTGATATGACACATTTTGTACAAATGTCACTATGAAAAACTCGACAGACTAATATTTTTTTTATCCTGAGGACCGAGTCGCTTAAATCCGAGATTTATTTTGCGGGTTAAATCGATCAGGTCAGCAAAGTGGATAAAAAAAACAAAACTGAATATTAATAATTTACGTGAAAAACGAGAAGGATGGTCCATCTCAGGGGAAAATACAGGCATGGTAAAGGAAAATCTAACAAACAAGTAGCAACCGAAACATGCCCATTCAGTCAGAAATATATCTGTCTTTAATTGTCGATATTATCTATATAAAAGACGTCCTTAATTTTCTCCCTCCATTGTGTTACTGTGGAGGGCTGTGGCCTCAGTCAGGAGACTGTCATCATCTTTTTAGCAATTAAAAAAAGGATTTTCGAGCTGTGTGGAAAAGATGTTGTGGAGTGAATACAAAGTTAAAAATCAGTAGAGAGCGGAGAGACCCCCCACAGAGATCATCATTACAATCGTTCATGAGCATCTCAGGTTTAATTGCTCCTAACGAGGTTTTGGGGGATTTGATTAGCAGCAGGCCAGACTCCTCTCCTGATCCCGGCTGATAAATCAGCCTTTTCCAGATGAAACGTGATAAGTTACGATGAGCAGAGACTCTTTTTCTTGTGATAGTCACGTTGAAATATATAAATCTGCAATTCAATTTGCATATAAACAAAAAAGCGTTGAAGGTTTCCTTTAATATTTGAGCCGGCAGCGTATGTTTTCATGTAACAGTATAACAGACTTGTAGTATTCGGTAGTTTCATATTTAAATCCTTCCCCTCTACGTTGAGCTCGTTAAACCTGCGGCCCCAAAGCTCTAAACACTGCACTGTTTGGAGGAGGGGTCGGTGTGGAGGTGGGGGTGTGTCTGCGTCGGTGGGTGTGTGCACACGTCTGCCCACATGGGTAAGAAAAAGAACAAAAGCAGGAGATTATAGTAGGAGGACGACAAAGAAAAACCTTCAGTTGAGCCTGCAGGGGGATTTTTATTGTTTTGCTTTTTTGGAGCTGGACTGGAAGCAGCAGAGTCAGGCGAGCAGCCAGGGAGCAGACATGGCCAAGTGGGACTCCTGTGGCAGCAGCCCAGCCTTCACAGAGCCACGCTGGATGGTGAGACGGCAGCAGATGATGAGGGGATGAGTCAGGAGACGAGAAGGAGATGTGTGTGATAGCGACAGGCTCTGAGCAGGTTACATGATAAATCTGCTCTGAAGGGTGTTTCTGTTGTTGATGAGACTTTGTGCTTGTGACCAGCAGCTACTTAAAACTACAACTTTTCTCTGTCTTACTAACTTTATTTTGTCTTTTCTGGCTCCACAGCAGATACAGCTCACCGACCAGAAGCAGGAATTCAACAAGCGTCCCACCAAGACCGGCCGTCGCTCTCTGTCGCACTCCATCTCACAGTCCTCCACAGACAGCTACAGTTCAGGTATGGAAACATGAAAACACACACGCATACCTTCTTAAGTCTGATCACATGTCTTTGATATATACACGGAGCTAATTCTGATCCCAGCAGCACGAGAACTGCAGGCCCCCGAGGATTAGCCTCTGCGCTTTTTCTGCTTCAGCTGAACCTTAATTAAAAGGAAAAGTCCTCTGAAGACTTAAGTCTCTTTAATTTGGTCCTAATCGGCTCTTTATGCCTTTCTCAAACGTGTCAATCACTGTCAGGGTTTGTAGAGACTTCAAAGACTCAGAGAAAAGACTCACCAAGCTTGAGTTTCATTTCTGAAACAACAGAAACAACTTATACCTTGATTAGTATGTCTGCTTTTGGACATTACGTCGTATCAGCGGGTCATTTTCACACACAGTGCCTTGTTTCTGTGTTGCAGTGGGCAGCGACAGCTCAGAGGATGAGTCTTCTCCCAGAGACAAGGCTCAAAAGACCTCCAAGGGCTTCTCTGACTTCTGCATCAAAAACATTAAACAGGCCGATTTCGGACGCAGAGAAATAGAGATCGCACAGCAAGGTAACGTCAAAGAGTCGTCAAACCACTTATAGACTGGAGCTTCCAACCAGTATGACTCACACAAGAAGAAAAACAATCCCTAGATACATGAACGTGATCGGTTTCTGTCTGTGATGTTTAGAAATGCCAGCTCTGATGGTCCTGAGGAAACGAGCAGGAGGGGAGAAACCTCTGGCCGGAGCCAAAGTGTTGGGCTGCACACACATCACTGCACAGACGGCGGTCAGTTCAACACACACACACTCACAAAACACACTGAAAACACGCTGAAAAGCTGTGACTGTCTGTGGTCTGTCTGTCCCGACGGCTCGCTGAAGGCAGACGGTGAATGTGTTTTGCTCTCTGTTGCAGGTGCTGATTGAAACTCTCCTTGTTTTGGGGGCTCAGTGTCGCTGGGCGGCCTGTAACATCTTCTCCACCCAGAACGCCGTGGCTGCTGCTCTGGCTGAACGAGGTGCGACCGGCTGTGTGAAACTGACTCATCTGTTTGTTTTAACTTCCTCACTTTCTCCTCTAAGTATCGCCCGCTCTGTATCTCAGGCATCCCGGTGTTTGCATGGAGAGGAGAATCAGAGGACGACTTCTGGTGGTGTATCGACAGATGTGCGGGTGGGAACACCTGGCAGCCCAACATGGTACCGTGAGCAAACTCCTCTGATCTGTCACAGGGATGTTCTGGGGTTATGAAATTATTTTTCACCTTGAAATAACAGCTTCAGAATCATGTTGATGGTACAGGGTCTTGTAATAGAGTGAATGGTGTCGTCAATATCACTTGTTTCTGCACTCCGTAGCTTCAGTGAGATGTCAGGATTTCAGTATTCAACATAAAACATTGTGATCACAGAATAAGTTTGGATTGTAGTTGTTACAGATCTGGGATTTGTATTTACAACAATGGTGTTGCACTCAGAGATTTTGGGGGATGCCAAATCACACAAAATGTGCCAATTTCTATATAACGTTGCTTTAAAGGTCCCATATTATGCTCATTTTCAGGTCAATATTTTTATTGTGGGTGTCTGTAGACTTCCTCAAATCGTCCACACCTGCAGGACCTCTATTCACCTTCTGTCTGACCGCTTCATCGTAGTGCCTGTCTCTTTAAGTTCCCCTCTCTCAAAAAAAGCCCAGTCTGCTCTGATTGGTCAGCTCTCACAGGCCTGAGCAGGCACTACTCACTTTTTACAATCAGGAACCTTTAATTACTTTTTCTAGTTCGGTGAGAAAAGGCTGGACCGATGGAGGGCTTAGCTTGTTTTTTTCACTCTCAGATTCTGGATGACGGAGGCGACCTGACCCACTGGATCTATAAGAAGCACCCGAGCCTGTTTAAGAGGCTCAGAGGCATCGTGGAGGAGAGTGTTACAGGCATCTATCGGTTGGTGTCACACAGAACCAGAACGATGTTCCTACGAGTCCACAAGGTGATTCTCCAGCTCACGTGTGTGTCTCCGCCTGTGTTTCAGGTTGTACCAGCTGTCAAAGGCGGGCAAGCTGTGTGTCCCGGCCATGAACGTCAACGACTCGGTGACCAAGCAGAAATTTGACAACCTTTACTGCTGCAAGGAGTCCATACTGGACGGGTAATGAACTAACAGATGAAACCACTGGTACAGCACAGAACTACAGTCTGACTGTGTTGAACTCTCCTCTTGTTCAGGTTGAAGCGGACCACTGACGTCATGTTTGGAGGGAAACAGGTGGTGGTGTGCGGGTACGGTGAGGTCAGTACGAAGAGGAATTTCAGTATAAAAGAGTGACGACGTCTCAGCTGCTCTACAAACCAATTTTCTGTCTTCTTGCAGGTCGGCAAAGGTTGCTGTGCCGCCCTGAAAGCGTTGGGCGCCGTCGTATACATCACAGAAGTGGATCCCATTTGTGCCCTTCAGGCCTGGTATGAATGCAGGAAGCTTTTATCAGCACGAATGTGAAGTCCGCTTCACGCTTTCAGGCACGCTGCAGCATAAACATCATGAAATATTGCTTAAAAAACAAAACAAAACCTTGTTCTCTCCTCCTCTGCTCTTAGCATGGACGGCTTCAGAGTGATTAAACTGAGTGAAGTGGTCAGACAGGTAGACGTGGTCATCACCTGCACAGGTAGCTGCTGTCCTCTGGCTCTAATCAATAATATCAATACAATAATAGGATTATGTTTAACATCATCTGTGTTTCTGTGCAGGAAATAAGAACGTGGTGGTGAGAGAACATCTGGACAGAATGAAGAATGGCTGCATCGTCTGCAACATGGGGCACTCCAGCACCGAGATAGACCTGGTGTGTGTGTGTGTGTGTGTGTGTGTGTGTGTGTGTAAACCTGCGTGCTTCCTTATTGCCTTGTATAAAACACGGACTCTTCCTTCTCAGGCGAGTCTGCGGTCTACAGACCTGAGGTGGGAGCGCGTGAGGCCTCAGGTGGACCATGTGATCTGGCCGGATGGGAAGAGAATCGTCCTGCTCGCTGAGGTGATGATAAATTTAATCATTAAACACCAGCGCCAAGGGATAAAAACTATTTATTGTCAAGTATATCCCCACAGTGGTCTCTGAACCGGGCTCCTGCTGCACATTATGATATTTATTACACAGAATCTTACAAAATAAATGAAGCCATTGACATGAAATGTTGATTTAAACAATGAGAAGTTCAAGTAGCAGCGACCATTTTCAGTACTAAGGTTGATATATTGTATCTGCAAGAGCATTTATTATTATCCCATTCATCCCACATAGCTTACACTGTACACAGCATTAACCATAGCCGTGCTCGTTGCTTTCTATAATGAGATACCTCTTGATGTGGGGTTGTGTGATGAATTTATCCCTCATCGGTGTATTTTTCTGCAGAAGATGACCGTGAACTTTCACCCTGTGTGGAGAAGCAGCATGCTCTGCTTCACAGCACAGGAGGAGAGCTGACGGTCATCCACTGCAGGTCAAACACCGATTAGTTCCTTATACAACTCCACATTAAAAGACCTGAACTATCACTTTAAACCTCCACATAGAGTCTTATAGCTCAACATATGCACGTCTGACCCGAGATAAGTCGAGCACCAGGAGCACATTTATCTGATCATTGTTATGGGATCCAGCAGTGCAGCACAGAGACTTGAGGATTATTCTATACATAATTATTTGAGATAACACACTTTCCTTTACATGTCTTTAGGTTATTATCAGTGGCTGCCGTCACATCACAGCGTGTGTTTTTGATGCTCTCTCAGGGTCGTCTGCTGAACCTGAGCTGCTCCACGGTGCCGTCACTCGTCCTCTCCATCACCGCTACAACTCAGGTCGGATCACACGTTTCATGTTATTCACCTACACAGTTTTATGTTAGCAAAATACTGACACTTTGAAAACCGGTGTCGTTGTGTAAACAGAGGCTTTCACTGTAATGTTTGTCAGGCCATGGCTCTCATAGAGCTGTACAGCGCTCCAGAGGGACGATACAAGCAGGACGTCTACCTGCTGCCAAAGAAGATGGGCAAGTCATCTGCTTATATGTCCTGAAACAGTCAGAGCTTTTATTGTGTTTCAGATGTGATTAACTGATGTGTGTGTTTTTGTACTTTTAGATGAATTTGTGGCCAGTCTTCACCTGCTGACGCTTGACGCTCACGTCACAGAGCTGACTGACGAACAGGCCAAGTACCTGGGCATCAGCAAGCACGGGCCCTTCAAACCCAACTACTACAGGTGTGTGCTTCGTCTTACACACACAACAACAACACACACATGGTTTATTCTTTATTTGTATCTAACAGAATTAATTGTCCATACAGGTATTAACCCCCAGGAGATAAAGCTGAAACAGAAGCATCCTGCAGACTCTGACGCCCTCTACAGTCTGAATCAGAGTCAGTTTCCTGGAGAGACGGTCGCTCACGGTTGCATCTGTTTAATGTGTTGTTTCCTTGTCACAGCGTCCAGAATGTAAACATAGTGAATTCTGATTTCAAATGAAACACAAAGTGCTGAATGGGAGCTGAAATAAATAAGAATATAATGTGTTAAATGGAGCAGCAATCAGTGATATATACTGTATTTAACTGTGGATTATAAATTAACAACTTAAGTGATTAAAGCTGAATATCTGCTGAAAAAACACGTTTGTACATATAGAACAGCTTCATGTCTCCTGATTTAAATCGCGGATCAAAAGTTTTTTTCTGAACTTCACCTTAAAAACTTCTGGAAGTTCAGCGTGCATGAAATGTTATAATAAAAACAAAAGTTTTGCTCTGTCTCACAGCTTTTTCTCGCGTCTCATCATTTTAATATAACCACACAAGCCTGTTCATGCAGGCAGTGCTGGATTGTAGCTAAGTACATTTACTCACTACAATTTTGAGGTACTTTACTTCAATATTCCCATTTTCTTCTACCCCACTAGATTTTGGACACAGATATCGCACTTTTAACTCCACTACATTTATGTAATAACTGTTGTTACTTTGCTTCAGTTTTAAAATAAAAGTATGTTGTCTGCGCTCAACTGAAAAATGAAATAAAATCATCAGAAAGATTGTAGAATGACGGATAATCAGTCGACCCACAATACATACATGTAAATATATTGTTATGGCAACACAAAGCAGACAGTCGGTTCAACTTTGTGACAGGCAACATATACAAAGGACATCATACCTGCAAGTTTGCAAAAACTGTACAAATGTAACTTGAATTAGTCTTGGAGTCTGGAGACTGAAACTAATATCTACATGAACTAAATTCACAAAAAAAAACTAAACCACCAGGCCTCTATCCTAAAATAAAATAAAAACAACTGATGGAAAGACAACAGAGCTCTCAGCAGGTCAGAGATGGCTTGTCTGAAGAAGAAGAAGCTCCTGATTCCTTAACGACCATTAAATATGCAGCAGGGTCTGATTGCTTCATCAGGAACACCTGAGAGAAGAGAGGATGGAGAAGAAGAGGAGAGAACCACACAGAGGAGGAGGAGGAGGAGGAGGAGGAGAGGAGTGCTGTATACTAGACTAATACTCCTTCTGATCCATTAACCTCTTCGATCCTATTAAACTATAAATTGTTCCCAGCAATGATTCATGGAGAGGCTGCACAGCTGCACCTGCAGGCCTTAGAAGACCACCGAGCCTCCTGAGTGACTGTTGTGCCACTAGGGGGCGTCAGAGCTCTGAGTGACTCTTGCAGTGGGTTTAATTAAAGGTCTCACTGCTGTTAATGGACTATATTTAGAACCAGTTTGTTTTTGTCTTTTTAATGAACCTCTCACTCAAAAAGTCACACCGCACTGAGGTCGAGGTTATAGGGATTCAGTGGCAGATGGACGGTGGTTTGCTTCGGTGTGTGTGTGTGTGTGTGTGTGTGTGTGTGTGTGCGTGTGCGTGTGTGTGTGTGTGTGTGTGTGTGGAGTAGCCGTCTGGGAGCTAATCTGCAAGGTGATGAGGTCAAACTCAAACACAACATACCTTTGCTACAGGAGACGTGTTGACATTTAGCAGTGATATGAAAACAAACAATAACAGGTGTAAATAATGAAAAATTAAAGACGGCTGGATTCCATTTAGCTGCCTCAGTTTCAGGTCCCTGATATTGTGCTGCTCTCTCAACTCATTTGTATTCTGTCAATTCAAGCCGGAGTCACAATCTGACATCTCTGGTTCCTGAGCTCTTGAATCTTAAGTGTGTTCTGCCTCTCTGCTGTGACGATCATGGGAGGAAATGACACACACATTGAGATAAAGATGTATTTAACTAGTGTTGTAACACAGTAATTCATGTATATACGACAGGAACAGGGTTTGTCACCTACAGAACATGAACTCGAGACGTCAGGTGATCATCAGTTTTTAATTCTCACCTTTTCTCTCCATCCTCATTAATTGTCCCCGTGATGTTTAAAGCTGCAGTGTGTGGAAAGCAGATATGTATTTTCTAATGTTTTCCATTTCCCTGTCATAGCTAATGATAGTGATCATCGTCTCTGAGCGTTACACAATCTATCTGTTCTCATAACCTGTAATTAGTTCCTCTAGTGCAAGCGATTAGTTTGAACTATCGGCTCCATTTATATGATAAATGCAGCGATTATATTTCAGGTACTTACCGTGTTTGTTTTAGTTTAGTCATTAACGTCACTGAGCGTGAGACGTTAGTTCCTTTTATTTTGTTTTAATTTTCACATCCATTCACAAAAAGTCCTCTGAGTAGCTTTCTGAATCAGACGCTACGTAATTAAATCTGCTCCAAGAGGATCCAGCTGGTCGTATGACAATCTTTATCTCTTTTACTCGATTGTTGCATCCTGTCTGTCTCTGATCATGAAGTCCTAAAAATACCCCCCTGTCCCTGGATTACTGTAATCCAGAATCTCCCTCTGTGTGTGTGTGTGTGTGTGTGTGTGTGTGTGTGTGTGCTGAAGATCCTTATTGAACTGAACACTGTGTTTCGTTTGGGGCAGCAGGCTAAAGGTGAGTCACTAATGCTGCAGGAAATAGTAGCCGCTGCCTCTCCTCTCTCAGATAACTGAGACTTTACGTTACTGATTTCCCTCAAACGCCTCGTTCCGTCACTCTTCTCTCATCGCGGTGACAATAAGTGAACCGGTCCACCGATAAATCATCAGCGTCTGGAGCTAACCTTTTTCCTGAGGAGGTGTCAGCACGTCAGTGTGTCTGTCTTTGTATTCTGAGCGATCGATAAACTCGGACTCGACACGCTGAGATTAGTGTAATACACCTTTAATGTAATAGACACAGCAACACAGTGATGTACAGCACAGAGGAGCGGTCGAGACAAAAGCAATTTAACAGCCATTAGTGTGAGAGATTAATGAGGAGATCGCCACACCCAATCTAATCTAATGACACCACTCATTCTCCTGTATTACCAGTGTGTGTGTGTGTGTGTGTGTGTGTCCTGCTGATAATCCATTGGTTGATGATGCATCTGAGAATGACAGATGGCCCGTTCAGCCTATACGCTGCAGGCCCCTGTGTGCTCAGGTTAAAGGCAGTGTTAGCAACCAGGAAGTTCAGGATTCTGTGTGTGTGTGTGTGTGTGTGTGTGTGTGTGTGTGTGTGTCTTGGCCTCCTCCTCCTCCTCCTCCTCCTCCTCCCTGTCAGGGATTCTCCCTAAAGAGCTTTGATGCCTTCCCTGCATCACTACACGGTCTAATCACTCGTACCAGCTGTCAGCGTGGCGGCCTCCCTCCTTCCTCTCTCCTCGTTCTCCACTGGCACCACTTAACCTCACATCCTCTGCAGTCGGCCATAATGGACTCTCACAGCGTCCATACTGAAACATGATGAACGTATATCAGGCGCTCATCGCTCCGACTGCTCAGACCCACCAAAGAGACGCAGATGGTGGACTTACTAAATAATGGACTCTTGCCATTTATCCTCTATCATCGCCTCATTCTGTTTTCCTCCTGGTCTTTAGTCTCACACTTTGCTACAACATAGTGTTCCTAATAATGGTAAATCATGAATTATAATTATGAGAAGTGAAAAATTTAAATCCAAGATACATTTAAAGGTTGCAGTGCATCAGCTGGTAACCCTGACATGTTGTAGTGCATCAGTCCTGTACAGGGTGTCACTTTAATTCAGTGTTTTAAGACCTTTTCGGGTCAGAGTCAGTCAGATTCTTGGACAGTTATGAAGGAATATGGTTGTGTGAGTTGAGTTTGGTTAATCTACATTTTGTCAGAAGATTATTGCAAGTATAAAGTTAAACGACAGTGTTGGTTTCAGTCGTAGGTTCCAAGAAATGTGGATACAACTCAGAAGGGCTTGAAAAATACATTATAAAGTGGATTAATCCGATTAGATAAAATGTTTGTGGCAAGACCTCACAAATACAATGAATTATTTATTGACTTTTAAGGCCTAACTTGTATTAAATTGATTTTAGGACTTTTAAAGGGCCTGCAGGCATCATTCAGCTGTAACTGCACCACAGATATTCAGCATTTTTTGGAAACATTCTGCTTTACCAGAAGGTTTCAGAGTCACAGTCGGGACTTCAGGAATACTGAGGTGTTTTTCTGAATCTTATATTAATCTAAAATGTTGTGTTTCAAAGCCTTCCCCTTTATATTAATATGTTTTGTGTCAGAGTGCACGATAATCACTGGTATTAGTCGATAGGGGTCTCTTAATCCAAACTTAACAAAAAGAAGTGACCAGCAAAGGATCATGGGAGCTGTTGATGTCTGATGTTCATGGACGAGGCAATGTTTCCAAGTTTATTCACGATATGTTCAGTAACATTCGCTGACTCTCCTGGAAGTTACAGTAACAGACGACAAAATGAAACGCAGCGTTGCCTTCAGTAAATTAGGATTTTTCTCTGAGTTTAAACATTGTTAGAACATTCGAGATAATGTAAGCAAACACCTCAAGAAAAACAATTGTGAAGGTTGAGTTATTTTTATACATTTTAATGCAGAAATGTTACATATATGTTTTAAATGAAACATTGCAAACAGCCTGAAAAGATAAAAACGACACTTTAATGACGCACATGCAACACAATCCTGGAGTAGTTTTCTCGTTTTGTCCTGAAAAACAGTGTGTGTCTGCGTCTGGTCATGATAATAAGAGTCGGCATGATAATATGTTAATTCCACGACAGGAGAGATTTGATGATCTCTGCGATTAGCTGGAATAAAATATGTGCATATATCGTTATCATCATGCGCAATCTTCCAAAATGAGCTGGATAATATCAGGTACAAGTTCAACACTTTCCAAGACTTTTGACTCTGAGCTTTGACTGGTCGGGGAGCGTAAACTCCTCGGGTCGTTGAAACCTCTAAAATTCCCAGAAATGTTGAATGCTGAACGTTACTGTAACAGTTCATTGTGATGGTTTAATGGTTTGACGCAGCGCTGACATCACTTACGATGGACCTCTTTGGCGCCTCGACGTGACCGAGCCGGATCAGGTTGCACCATAAAAGTGTGTTAGCCGCTGCCGCTAACTGCTAATACACTGAGGCTTTCCCAGCTCCAGACCCTCAGCTGGGGGCTTCACGGCCAAAACACTTAAGAACAACATTGATTTATTGAATTATTGATCGGGGTGGATGACGGTCAACTCGGTGCTTAATGGCGCGTGTATAGATTTATGTGTCGCGGGTCATTGGTCGAGAGTCTCCGTTGGTTCATACCTTCAGTGTGATGTTCCCGGCCGAGACGACCCCGAGGGGACATCATACATCTGAAAGGAGAGACAAGCAACACAAAGAGGATTTTAAATCTCTGGGGATGTTTTTTTTCCTAAGCAGCAGATTTACTGGACTTCCTGCACGTGGCTCATTTTGTTCTCCTTCCTCCCAGAAACCGTCAACTTCTTGCGGAGTTTCTCTGATGTTCTGCGACTGCAAGAACGCTCAGGGGGGGATAATCGATTCAGACCCCTCACTGCTCCGCCTGCAGCCACTCACACACACCCGACAACCACACCTGTGTTCTCCAACAATAAAACAAACCCTGTTCCCCTGTGAGGAGTTCTGCCGTGGTGGCCGGGCAGGTCAAAGCTCTCTGGCAGTTGTTGGCAAGTCTAGAACCACCGGATCCTTCCAGCCCACCAGAGTGAGTTCTACCATTGCCAAACACTGTGGGAGAGCGCACCACATCTGTGTGACGAGCAGGGCTCGGGTTACGCGCCATGTTTCGAGCCTCCATGGCAACCAATGATATCTGAGATGGGACGACGCAAATCGATCGGATCCATTGCTCATCCTCCCGTCTCTCCTCTCGCAGACAGACAGACAGACGTATTCTCCGAGCAGCTGGGTGTCTCTCTTGTCCTATATTGGCACTACACATGATTGCTCAAGCGAGGAGAGACAAAGCAAAAATGTGCTAGTGCCAAAATGGGCAAAGAAGAAGGTCAAACGCCAACCGGGTTGAAGCTGATTAGGATGTAGGCCTTGTGGTTCTGTCTCTACTCTGTTTATGGCCCTATGGTAATTCACTGATATGGTGCTGTGACAGTGAATTCTACCAGTGCCATACACAGAACAGGAGGAGATACGACTGGAGCCCGACGCCAACATACAATGTCAAACACAGAGCTGTCTGTGACTTCCTGTAAAACTCCTGCTGACCTCTGTAAAGGTCGGGGAGCACGCAAGAGTGGAAATAAGCAGCATCAGAGTCAGCGGCGTCCTTCCCCTCATCTCTGCGTTGTAGTAAAGTAAATCCAGCCACGCCATCTGCTACACGCGGACCTGTAGTGGGAGAAAATCTCCGCGTAAATTAGCACCGATTCATCCTTATTACGGGATTATTGTGGGCCTCTGTGTTTTGGGACTCCGCGGCCTCCATGATGTGATGCCTGCTCGGTTGGAGGAGCAGGTCTTCTGCTGCTGCCCGGATTGATTCTGGCTGTAGGGAATGATGCGCTAAGTGATTTTTGAGATGCTCCAAATGGCTCCCAAAGCAGGGCTCATCTTTCCGTTTCCGGGAGAGATCAATAGAGCGAAAAGCTTGAGAGAGAAGAGAGAGAGAGAGAGAGACAGAGAGAGTAAACAGAAATGAGCTGAAGCTGCTGCGTTTGGTTGAATGTTTTTCTTTTAGTTGCTCCTCGTGTCTTGGTCGCTCTTTTCTCTTGGTGACAGTCACATTGTCTGGAGTGATAATCTGACAGTCTAAACATGAGTGACACTTCATTGATTGTTCAGTTTTTTTTCAATAAAGTCATTTCCTGTCAAATCCACCACATCTCGTGCGATCACCTGCTAGTTTCCAGGATCTCCAAATCTTCACATTATGAAAGCAGAAATCAAAAGCATCATTTCCAAAGAACAGCGACTCATGTGTTGTATCTGTTTGTCCTGTGATGAGCCTGGCTAGAGGTCATAAATAAGCCAAAAAAAGAGAGTATAACTGCCTGAATACTTTCCTTTTACAAGTGAATTTTGTTTGGATTCTTACCTTAGAAATGATCCAATATCCTCAAAGCTCACAACAAAACTTCAGTTCTCTCGAAAAATACAAGATGAAACTTGTTTGTTGAGCCTCCAGTAGCAGAATATCTCCACAACCAGACATTTTGTTTGTTTGTTTTTTTTAAATGAAAGAGGAGAAAACAACCTCGAGGTGGTCTCCATCTGGATGACCTGATGACTTTTCTCTTGCTCCGCTCTGTGCCAGTCTACCCTCCATACCTCCATCACTCCGTCCCTCGCGGCTCCCTGCTTGTTTAGGCTGTATGGCAGGGGATTTTAGTGGACAGGTAATTAGTTGGTAAGCATCTTAACCCACTGGCAGTATAGTAATCCAAGCCTCCCTCCTCCCTCTCCGTCTGCTGCTCCTGTATCTACGCATGGCCTACAGCACATTCCCCCTGCGCCCTTTTACGCACAGGACGCGCACTGCAGTGGCGCAGAAGAAGATGATGGACTCCAGTGATGCCCAAATCAGCCTGCATACGTCAGACAAAATCAAGATTACGGGCAGACGAAAATAAAGTTAATTTAGAGCGACACAAGCCGGAAATAAAGCACTCAGAACGTTGTATGCCGCTTTAAACTTTAAAGATTAAGGACTTGCCGGACGCAAAGCTCTCAGCTTGTTTTCTAATATTTTACACGCTACGAAATAAAAACTCCTGACGGTTTTTTTTCCAGACCTACCAGCATCTTCCACCGGGTGTGGCACCCTGCTGCTGCTGCTGCAGCTCCGGCTCATCCCTCCACGGGACCCAAAAGTTTTCCTCCGAGCGCAGGCCTCCTCTGTCTGTCTGTCTCCGCTCTCCGCTCCTCGTTATATATACGCGCACCCAGAGGTCCCTCCTGGGCTCATTTACCTGCTGTCGGTGATTATTAGACAGATTGCAGGTGGAAAAAGAAGCATCATCCTCTCAGCTGCACGGGAAGCCGTCAGAGTGGGATGGGGCAGGTTTGGGTTACGGCTCTTTCAAAGTTGACGCTGAAATCCACCCGGCCAGCCTTTTGTCCTCTCCATACATTATGAAGGAGGCGCAGCCGGCCAGCAGCGCTGCGCTCCGCTGCTGCTGCTGCTGCTGCTGCTCCACTTACTCTCACATAACTTCACTCAGCAACAGCTAAAGCCTAAAACAACAGATACATCTATTTTATTACTCATGACACTCATTATTTCTTCTTTTTCGATGGTAATACAGTTTTAAATCTTCTTTAAAAAAGCAGCTCTACACTGCAAATATTAACTGTTCTGAGCCTGAAATAACACACATAATAATAAAATATCTTTACTTCAAACATTAATGGATCATATTCTAGTCATCCATTCTAATCTGAGCAGAACACAAAATAAAAGGTGTGAATAAAATATACTGGAGTTTGTAATCCCATAAAAAAAACCTTAAAGTCAACAGTGGTATTATTAGAAGTAATAATGAGTTTCTAGAGGAAACAATCCGAGTGATCAAATGTCTAATCTGCCTCACTGAGTGTGTCTTCACCCTCCGGCTAAATTAAACTGATGCTGAAACAAGAAACCTGACTGCTCCTGAAGAGGCTGAGCAGCCACACAACTATGAATATTTCATAAGATGATTATGAGCTCCTGTGTTCCTGATGAACAGCGTCATACTCCAGCATCTCATGCAGCAGGGCTGCCTTCATTCATTCATTCATTCATTTACTTACTTACTTTCTTATTAACCCAGTAGGAATTTAATTGGAGAGGACGGGATAACATTACCACCATCACTACGGGTTTGGCCCTTTGAGGAGACATGTTCAAAATTAACAAAGTGCTCAGAAAAACATTTGCACAATTAATTGAACTGTGGACAAATGCAATATCCAAACTGAAGAGGGTGAAATGTTTTAAAGAAGGGATGAACTGAACTACAAATGTTGTTCTATAGATGTGAGAAGACAACGTGACAAACGTCACATCATCATGAATGTACCAGGGATGCAAATCTGATTATTCCTTCTAATCATGAATCTTATCAGTCACAATATCTGTCAAAAACAATGTTTCTGAAGAAACATCACGCAAGAAAAAATGCTTATAGTTATGAGATGGTGGGTCTAAATCCCAAATCCTAATTTTGAATAAATTGTATTTATTTTATTGTTATAGTTTTATATTTTTTAAATTAAATTAAACATTTTATACATACATACATTTTAAAATTTACCACGAGCTGTTTTAATTTCATCTTGACTAACTTGTCATCGATACAATAAAGGGAGAGGCAAAAAGCATAATATGACCGTCTTTAACACAATGACAGTTTACTCAAAGGTAATGTGGATATAATTGTCGGTAAAAAGCATAACATAAGAACAAGTAGATAAGTCTGATTAGGTCAGAATATGACGTCACTTTACTGTAATGCAGCATTTAAAACCAGGATTACACAACACTTATGACATCTCACAACAACACTATATATATATATATATATATATATATATATATATATATATATATATATATATATATATATATATATATATATATATATATATACACACATACCTTTATTGTGTTATGCAGCATTCCAACAGAAAACTCTGCTCCTGCACGGCCCGAAACACCTGGTTTGGAGTCGAACCTTTACTACAGTAACTTATGTGCGTCACTATGTAACAGGAGTTATAATATATATATATTTATATTGCATGGTTACCAGTTGAGTGGCTTTATTTTGGATCACACTACCTAGTTCGACATGACCTGCTGTACTCTGATTGGCTACATCCTGCTTATTAAGTATGGCACCTGAGCAACTCTCATCAAAGATTGAACAGAGGCGAGATGTCTCACTTTGTAGCTAAAATGGAGCATTCAAGACATAACGTGAAAAGGGATGCTGCGCCAATGCACAATGAGACAAATAATTTGTTTTTTGAAAATTAAAGTATGTAAACCTGTTCTACTAGGACCCCCAAACAAAAGAATGAATCTGAAAACTAGCACAATACGACCTCTTTAACACCTGAGGGCTTTCCAAATGTCATCTGTACAAAATTGTGTAACATCAATATCCATCATAATCGATTTTGTTGACCAGGTCAGCATTGATGAAGAAATTCTAAGGAGATCTCATAGTGTTGAGGTATATGTTGTGTATCGCAATTTGTCTGAAAACATTATTCTAAGGTCATATTGCCTGGCACACACTTTACTTTAATCAAGTATCTGCAGTAAGTCATGACAGAGCTAAATGGAATTCAGCCTTCATGTATTTGTAATATTTAGCTGCACCTGTGCTTTCCTTCCTGTGACACAACAAAAGGCTTATTTAATATAAGCCTTTTTTTATGACACACATAAAACCCTTTCTCTCAAATAGAAACATATCCAAGACGACAACTATTAAAACGGCAACAAGACATGAAAAATTAATATGTAATAATATACTACAGATAATCATTTCCTACAGATATGAGCCATGTAAAACATCTTTGCAATGTGATTGAGAAAAGGGTGTTTTTCTTATATATCTAAAGAATAAAGTTATGGTAAAACAAACAAACAAAAACCATTTACAACAAAAACTAAATAAGTGAAGGTTCCTCTTAAACTTGCCTTACATTATGGTGGACCTCTACAGGCTATGAGACAGATAAGACTGCCATCTAGTGGTCGGAGGTGGGACATGTTATTGTCATTCAGTGAGTTTGAACATGAGTGACATCATTCTGCCCGGTCACATGACTTCAAATATGTTCCATGTGTGATTAGTCCTCTGGAGACTAGATTCAACAACTCAAACAATTCGAAAAGCTCCTTTGAATGACATTTCAATCATATTGATAAATGGCAAAAAAAAAAAAGTCTTACCTCAACACGTGAGGCGACCTGTAAACATGTCATACACACAAGCAAAGTACAGACATAAATCACATATTTTTTTGTTGTTTATTTCTTTCTTCAAGTTACAAGGGAAGCACATTTATTCATTTTTTGCTTTTTAAAAATCAGTGATATCTGGATTTTCTTTTTATCCTGGACAAAGGGCTTAAAAGACAAAAAATAAAAACATTCAAAGAAATTATAGGCGTCAAATATATGTGTCTCATTAATAAAAAAAATACGCAACACACTGATGAATCCAGATAACAATGGACGACAAGGCTGGACAGTGGTTTGTTTTATGTTGCAAATGACAGTCCTAAGACCTACACCAACTTATATTTGGTTATTGAGGCCAATTACAGCCGTTTCAACTAGGGTCATTCAACAAATACATTTTTAATGTCATCTCAAAAAACAACCTGTGACATGCGTGTTATGCCAAACTATGTTAATTCTCAAACAAAGGTAAACCCTCTTGCAAGAGACCAGAGAAAGATCCTGATATCATTTTGGAAAATAACAAAAGGGATTATTAATTAAAGTTTGGATTATAATCCAAGAAGCCTGTTGTGACTGGGCTAAAGTAGGAGTCACATTTTTGTTTTCCTTTCCAAAAATAATAAACCCTGATCTGCAACGCCTGGAGTGCATCCTGCAAACATGTCAGGCTTTAAGCCCGCACTGAAACGCAGACCAGCGTACCATCATGAAATTTAACAGGAATCTCACTCCTGGAACACAAATCTTTTCATGGAAAGCTTTTAAACTGAAAGAAACCTGTGCCTGAACTTGAGCTTTGAGATTTTGACACTTGGAGGAACATTATTTGTCCATCTTTTTGTTTAACCTCAGACTCGAGTCTTTTTTCCTTAGTCTGAGGAGGATTTCTTTGTTTTCTCAGAGGGTATAATTATGAAACAAAGCTTGTAGATCCATTACATTTTGGTCCCACCATTTTGAAAAGAAGAAAGAACAGGCCATCAACAGCATGAAAACATAAATGCGGCAGTGTTGAATGGCTGAAACAAAGAGCACTTCTGTCCGACAACGTAAATGATCTTTTATGGACATATTTGCATATAAGAAGGGGTGCAGGGGGTGCAACGTGTCTTTGGAGGAACTGATTCATCCCACAGACACAGAAGTTATTATTTCTCCTCATCTTTACAGGACAATTAGTCTTTAAACTAGTGTGTTATATAAGTATTAAACCATACATAATGATAGGATTCACCACCCGCAAAAAAAAAACTAAGTATCCCTACGCAAGTCAAACACCTATTATAGTTCAACACAAGCAATAGGCAAAGTTAAGAAGTTCAATAATTCAACAAGGACCTGGATAAACCTCACCTGCACACAGGTGTCCTCCCCATGTCTACAGCGTTACAGCTCCA
Source organism: Diplodus puntazzo (assembly GCA_963678695.2). NCBI lineage: Eukaryota > Metazoa > Chordata > Actinopteri > Spariformes > Sparidae > Diplodus > Diplodus puntazzo. Next base: position 28,355,856 of record OZ023161.1, read on the forward strand.
CAAAGCCCTACACAAGTTTACTTCTGTGTCATGCCACAATATACAAAGATACTCAGAGAATGACAAACACTTTCCTAAAACGGAGAGGAGCAGGAGGAGGAGGAGGAGGAGGAGGAAAAGGAGAAGGGAGGAGATGGGGGTTGAAGGGAGGGATCAGGAATGTGCTCCTGATCTGTGTCAGCGGTCAGTACAACACAGGTTATCAATACGCCATGATTCCCTGGATTACATTCATGCATTCTCACACACAAACACACACACACATACACACACACTTGTGGCGTCGTCATGGTTGATGCATTTGCTGTTTGATGGCGTGTGTGTGACGTGTCAGCAGGTTTGCAGTCCTGTCAGAGAGGTTACACCTGTACTATCTATACACGATGAACACGTGGCGGCGCTGTGGCCTCCTGGTCGTCAGCTCCTCGGAGGCGATGATTGTAACGGCGACTCCTTCAGGGAGGGGCAAAATCAAAAAATCAAGAAGGTGACAGTTGAGAGTCCACGTTCTTTTGAAGCTGACACCGCTCAGAAGTGGTGGATTGTCATCCTGCAGTCCTCTGTCGGCGATGACTCACTAAAATGTCAAATTAACACGGAAAAAACTGGTGACAGCTACGCATGTTACAGCTGAGGAGGTGGTGAGTTGTGGCTTGTGGAACCAAAAATGTAAACAGTTTTGTTTGGACGACAGTCCTCCTGCCTCCAGCGCTGGTCTCCCCGCTGGAGATCATGGAAATGAATGATGCACTCCTTTCTGATTGAAACAGGCTCTCGGGGGCAAAGGGTAGGTGGTCGTGACTTCCTAAATAAGAGTTAATATTCTGCAATATCATACTGCAAATCCTTGTGTCACAATAAAAATCCTTGTGTCGCTGTAAAAAATTGTCTTGTTTAAATATGAATATAGTACTGAGTTTCTGCTCTTTAGGAAACAACAGTCTGTTGTGAGGTGAAGGGGGACGGGGTCTTCCTCCCTTCACTACAACTCCATGTCCTGAGCCTCGTCCTCCGAAAAGTCTGACATGGAGCTCTCGGAGGAGGAGTCGCCCCCTCCCTCCTCCTGCTCCTTTAGAGCCTCCTCCGTGGCATACCTTTGGATGTACTCTGAGAAAAGAAACACAAGGAGATATTGGGACATATTTCAGGAAATTATCAGTCAAACTTTCTTTTTCTTTCGCACAGTGAAATGGCCACAGAACAATGACACCATCAGTGACTCCACCATTTCCATGGCTCTCTATTTTTCACCCTGCTTTCACTATGCAATTTTGTCTGCCACCAGGCAGAAAACCTCCCAGGAAAAAGAAGGCTGATTGGGGATCCAGTCAGGCTCTCAGCCCAGCACAGTTTCTATCTGCTTTCACGTCTCCATTGTAGACTAAATTAAACAATAACCTCACTTGTTTGGTAGTTGCTACGCTGGGGAAAACAGATAGCAATCCATCTGTCTTTGAAACTCGGCACCAACAAGAATTCCCCTTGTAAATTGTGGCGGGGAAGTTATGTGCTTCCACTTTAAGTCTTCTAAATACTAATGGAACGTTCCAAAATCTACATTTGGATGACTACTCAACAAACACAGTCGTTTCCATCAACCCGATTTTACGCACATTTTTAATTTGTGCATAAAAAAAACATTTAAAAATCGAATTAAATGTTTACACTCAAGCAAAGTGGAAGAGTTGGTGTGTCGTTAAAAATAAGCCTCTAATGAAGAGACGAACACATCAGATCTTTGTGCAGCGATGAAGAGACTGTACAGTTCCTCAAATTCATACATGGACACACATCTTCAACACAGTTTCTCCGTTGTTGTTTTCCAAAACGTGATGTTCGAAAGGCTCTTCTTTTCCTTTTTTCAACTTGCTGCACCCTCTTCTTCTGCAGTGTAAAATGACACCCAGCTGGATATGAACCATTTCAACAACATTCACTAAACACTTGTGGATTAAAAGTGTCATTAACGCACTAAATCCAGAACAAGCCAGTATGTGGACTTTGAGGTAGGCTCGTTTTGCACAACCACTACCATTGTCATCTTTTTTTTTTTAATGTTAACATCTTACCCGTCATGTCAGATTGTCAGTATAAGATGCCGGTGTGCTACCTTTGATCTTGTGTTTATAATCCTCCGGTCGGTGCAGGTACATGGCTGCCGCGTCCCCGTTCAGAGGGTCGATGGGGTTGGGGTAGGCGAGCAGCTGAGGGAGGAACGACTCGAAGATGTTGGTGAGGTCTAGAAGATGTGGGGAGAAAGATCAGTCAGCACAGAGAGCTACACAGTCACAGCTCTCACTACTCCATCATGTGTGTAGCTACGACATCATCCACTAGAGGGCTCTCTTGTAATGAAATGATCAAACACCTGACTGGCTGCATAAATGTACTGCTTCCTGGTCATGTGTCATCAATCTCAGCAATTAAAAGTGTGAGTAAAGACAGAGAGGTACATTGTCTACATATGCTGCTCTATGCAAACACATCATACCTACTTGAAAAATGGTATCTGAATAACATCCAACACTGTAACCACACAGGATGCGTTCAGTGTTAAGTGTATTTATCATAAAGCGCGTATAACAAGAGCTGTTGCGTGTCTTGTGTAGACAGCTGGATTGTTAAAAATGCAGGTGCACTTCAGAAAACAATGGGTGTCAGTCTTTCATCCAGTGTAAGTGCAGGACTAAGGGAAGTCTCACATTGTTTTAACATGAAAATAATTTTGGAAGTTACATAATTAGTAGAAAAAGGCTGCAGTCTCAAACTAAATCTTTCCGTTTTGATGCATCTTTGAGGCATTTTTAAGATTTGACATGTTTTTTTTTTGGTCGGTCAGCTGAAAACAATTTGCAGATACATGATTAAACAAACCAAGGATATCTAAAGGGCTGATCTTCCATGTTGAAACTCACTTTGTTCAGTCCAATGATGTTAAGGTTTCAATAACACCTTCACATAATCTAAATGTTACATCAGTCTAGACTCAAACTCAGCTGCTGGCTGTGTTCTTCTATTTGTTCAACAGTTAGTCATCGCAGCTGAAGATTATCATCGGTGCTAACTACTCATCACGCCGGTGTCACACTGCCCCCGCAAAGACACACAAATACTTATCAGGGTGTTTTCACGTACACAGCACGTGTAAAAACAAAGCTATGGATCAAAAGCAGGCTGAAGAACAGATAAACTTCATTTATCTCTTGTCTGTCCCTCTTCTGTTATACAATTCTAACACCCTTTATCTTTCTTTACAACATAGAGGGGCTTAAATTTGAAAACAAATATACCTTTTTTCTTGAAGTCCTATGCAGCAGCTTTTTTAAAACAAATAGCTATCAATATGAGTCACAACCCGATTAAATGAACTATGAGTTATCACATCTGTTACACGTAAAAGCCAAGTTTTTTCCTTAAGTATGACACTTTAAACTTCTTTCTTCCTCCGATTGAGGGGCCTCCTTAAGGATGAAATCGCAGAATCTCTGAAAAGGTTTTCTAAATTGAGGAAAAAAGGTATGGCATTTACCGGATTATGAGGTTTAACAGCCGTACATTTCTATGGTAAAGTCGACCATGTCGTGATTAAAAAGGGTCTTGCTGAGTTCTTTTGAGCAAATTTAAGATAATACTTAAGTATAAGACTGAGATAAGGAAACCTTCATCGGGAATTTACTGGGTAATTTTCACTTGAGGTGTTTTGCGCAGCTGGCCTCGGGAGCTAAACGACCTAAACCTGAGCACAGAGTTTTACAGTCACTGTGACACAAACTTGAAGAACAGACACAAAGTGATAAAAATCCCCTTCAGGTGAGCGAGTTCACCCGTCTCTCAGCCTCAGGACCTTTTTATCTGTCCCTGCTCAATGCATGACCTCAATACAAGCAGCGGTTATCACTGAAGTGTAAGCTGATTAAACCGATAAAGATGCTCTGCCCGAAGCTGCACTGCAGAAGTACAAGAGGCTCACTTTGTGTGTGTTTTCTGTATTGACAATTCCTGCCAGTCAGTTTAAACAAGAGACCGATGAAACTCTATGAACCCGTGACCCACCGTAGAGAGCCGTCCATGTCTGGTTAATGACATCTAAACACACAGTTCCTGACCTGCAAAAGACAAAAACACTGTGAGGACAACACAATAGCCTACTTATGGTTGTCAAAGCAAAGCAGCGCGCAGAGAGTGAAAAAACCATCAACTTCTTCTTAACTGTGTGAATCATCTCTATACGTCAAACAAGAGGATGTGCTACAGGAAATTATGAAAATATTTGTGCTCAAGCCGGTTGTTGCTATAAAAACCTGTTTCAATCTTGGCTATACCGACTGGTTAAATAAGAGCCAGTGCAGAGAGATATCTAAAACACTGTATGTCTACTTACGCTTCATCGATGTTGGGATGAAAGATTTTATTCATGAATCCTGTAAAAAACAAAAACAGATGAAAAAGAAGCAGGTTTTAATCATCGTAGAGTATGACATCCTTAAGATTTTACGGCTTCACCACAACACGTGTAAAAATAAATATTTCAAACCTATTGATGGTGATTTGAAGGGGTATTTATCTGGTAGGTCCACTCGCACCTTCCACACACCTCCTTCATACGCCGCTGCAAATAAAACACAAACCAACTGATTGAGTCCCAAACTACATAAAACAGCACAAACCGAATGAGAGGGAGAATACGTGTTAAAAATCGGTAAATATCAAGAGGCACTTACTTCCTGGTGGTCCGTGAAACTTGACTACAAACTCATTGAGACCACTGAGGATGGTGACCTCGTGTTTGCTCTCGATGCTGACGGCTGGTTAAGGAAAAGCGGACCACAAAAAAAAACGAAGTAACAGGAGACGCGGAGAGAATTCAAACATAATCAAACAACAAAAAAGCTGCAGTGCTGTGTCTAAACTGATCCAAAAACTGCCTCTCTCTCTCTTTTTTTATGTCTGGGCAGAGATCAAACATAGGATCAATAACATGAGCAATGGCAGTGAGATGAATAATGCACACAAACTCCACCAACACACAACTCAAGACAGCCGTAGAAACTTCAACAACCAACAGCTACATCATCACTTTTCTGATGGTTAAGGAAGAAAAACTTTCCAACTAAAAAGCAAAGCTGATCAATTTATCATCACAGATCATTAATCCCTATAAAGGGAAATGATGGCAGAGACATCAGTGGAGGGTGTATCAAACATTATGAAGCTGTGTCTGTTCTGCCTCCGCCCAGCTAACTGACTGACGGGAACTTTCATCTGTTTCCTCAGGTAACTTCAGATCTCGATGGCGAAGGAGGAGGATGTGTCATAATCACAGCGTGTGGTGACAGCAGAGAGCCTGAGCGTATTTAATCAACCACTGCGCCAGTCTGACACAATGACAGACCGAGAAACAAAACACCGCAAAAACCTCACAGGCAACCGTCACGCCCCGTTTCATCATCCTGTCATAAATCCTTCTGTCATCTCTCGCCCCGCCATCTAACCAAGGTAACGCAAGGATGCTAATTTAGCCCAACTGCTGGAGCTCAAAAAATAGCGCTACATAGCTCGATTGCATAACTGTCAGGAGGCAAAGCCACAGTAAACATCTACCAGAGGATGATGGTTTAAAAAGCCAAGACACTCAATAGATGGAGCTTCGCAAACCACTGACAAAGACGACAGAGATGCACTAAATGTGATCCGAGGCAACGAAGCCTATAAATAAACCTGTTATAGACCTGTGCAGTAAAATTGTGCATCTGTCTCTTATGCCTTTCCCCAAGGGTTGAGCACAGAAAACCCAAGCATACGCTCACTCAAGAGTAATGTTACTACACCGGGGAAGAGCTATATATATTAAAAAAAAGCTCTCAGTGCACTGTGATTTATCTTCTGATACCAAGAGGTTCGTGTTTAGGTTTTCTTCCACATTGTCCGATCTAAACCCATCCATGCCCTTAAACTACACATCTAATGGACAAACTCTCCCGACCTGCAGTCAGAACATATGGCAGGACATTCTGCTGCAGCCTGATGCACACGTGTTCAACGTACACTGAGGTTTGTTTGTGACTGTACGGTAATCTGAGAGCAGCTATGACAGCTGTGGCGACCGGCCAGCATCAACTGTGCTCTGTCACAGTGGTTCAGTCGCACATATTTTGATTTAAAGCCACATCATGAAACTATGTATAGCATCCGCTGGTAAAAACAGCGGTGCTACTGTCGAAAAGAAGCAACAGCAAGGACTGAAGGATCCCAACATGTGAGCACTGTGTAGTCTTTGTTTCCACGTCTGTATTTTACTACACTGAGAATGAAACAAAACAATATTAATGACAATAAATGAGCTTATGCCGTGTTCTCTCTGTTTGCATCTTTTCACTAACAGGACTGCACATTAACAACTGTGCCTGCGGTACCTGACCCCATGCTGTGCTGTCTTTCTATGCTCAAAGGTACAGAAATTAAATAAAATAGGGAAATTTAAAACTGTTACATGTGACTCATGGCGGCGACACTGATTATAAAAAAATAATAATAATTCCAAACACATCCTCTGGAGTGTTAGGTCGAACTTTCTATTTTTAAACCGAAAAAGTTTTTATGTCAAACTTCAACTTTAAACAAAAATGTAAGTATTTTTTAACCGCCTGGTCGATTATTAGGGCCAATATTCAGCATTTTTTTCAATTATCAGTTTCAGTGGTTATTATGTCTGATTGGCAATAAAATAAATTAATTTAAAATTCACTACTTTGGCTCTGATTCTTTATTATTTGTAGGTAGTCACCGCTCTCATTAAGTGAGCTTCCCACAACACTATCTGACTGGTTACAAGTCACGTTTAATAGACTATTTAAATTGAATAATCTGAATCTTGAAAATAACTAGTAACCAAAGTTATCAAACAAATGCAGTAAAGCAAAAGTTTAAAGTAGCAGAAAATGGAAATATTTAAATAAAGTAAAGCACCTCAGTAAAGTACAGTACTTGAGTAAATTTCCATCATTGCCCCACTGAGCAAACCATGTTCAAAAGACGTCAATTCTACATCATTGAAGAGACAGAATTAAAGTTTCTGCAACATCTTTTCATTGTTTCATTGAGATGAGGCTCACCTGGTAGACTCACCTGGTAGACTGTGAGCCTGGAGGTGTGATTCCAACCTGTAGCTTTTGCAAAGTTTCAATTGTTCATCATGAAAACTTTCATTTTGAACCTCAAGAAGTTCTTTATACAGCCGTACCTGAATTTACATGAGTTGGTCCAATTTTAACATAATTCTTATTTAATTACAGAATCTGCGGTAATCTTTTTTTTTTTATATATAAGGCAACCATTATGTATTCAGTTATGAAGGACTGAACTGAGGAGGGGCTCAGGTATAGAAGTACACTCCACAGAAACAACACTAACAACACTACATGTTTGCATGTTTTTTGTGATGTTGAATAAAAGTGCTGTTACTCTTCCTGCAGAGGTGGAAGGTGACGTATTTAACATAAAGTTGATTTCAGTGGCGTTTTTTGTGAGGTTGGTCAAATTGTGCTACAGGATAAAGTGCGTGCTTGTCTATTTTGCCTATCTCTATGACAAAGTTAGCTTATTGGAAGGCTGAAACAAGCATGAACTTGTCCAACAGCTACATGAGATATACATAGATTATTATCAGTGTTAGCCTCTTATCCTGTGTTTAATTTTGGTAAATGTTAAATGTCAAATAAATAAAATGTTTAGTACGGTCAGTTCACGATAGCACAGATGCCAGTTAAAACTAATGCAGTCTGATACAGCAGTCCTGCAATAAACTCTCCTTTCATGACTTATAATGTTGAAGATTTGTTGAAATTCTTTATGAGAGGAGTTGATTTTATCTTCTAAATGTTTCTCCCCCTTTTTTTCTGAACCAAATCAAGGTTCCGGACTCAGATGTTGAAAGCTGTTCAGGCTACAAAGCCCTCTAAAGCATATTTTGGGAACTTCATGCTGCAAAAATGACTATTTCCACTCTTGATTTACACATCAGTCACTCTCTCATTAATGTTTGTTTAATTGTACGTCTTCAAATTGTTGTTCTGTGTGACCCTACAGAAAATACAGCAAATGACAGCAAAGATTCTCAGAACTGTTGCTGATCAATCTTGTATTGATCCGCAAACCAACAGACAGTTTAATCAGCAGTTTGTCTGTTTGCTCTCAAGAGGCAACACGGACACAAGTTGTCCGCCTCCTCAGCCTGCAGCCCCTGTCCTGTCCTGTCCTGTTCCTGGACTGGACTGGATGTTCCCAGCCCCCCTTCACCCCCGCCCCCAGCCCTGCATGTGCCCCCTACAGCACGCTTGTTGTTCCTCGATCAGCTGTGTGTGAAGCTCCGCCTTCTACCATGTTCCGGATGGTAACAGGCGGACCAATCAGAGCGCAGCATCTCGCTGCAGGACAAAAACAAAACAATTCACCTCACGCTGTCAGAGATCCTTTCATGCAAACTTTCAGCTGATCTCTGCGAATAACTGGCAATAACTCAAAAATATACATTCGACGATCGAAGAGGATTATGAGCAGTCAACAAATCAAACATAGCGCGAGGCATTGCGACTCAAAGAATGAGATGTTATGGAGAAAAAAAACACAATTAAAAAGGAAAACATCCATTATTATTATTTTTGTTTGTTTTTTTTAACATCGCTGAACTGAGATAACATCAAATTTCGCCTACATAGTTTTTAGTCAGTAAGATTAGAATTCATATGTTGTTTATCTTTAAATTGCAAGAATTCAAATGGCACAAAAGGTCAAAATGTGGTGTCCCTGTCGTGTAGTAATCTGTCGACTTTGCATTTGTCATTTGTCACACATCGTCTCCGTCGCGCTACATCGAGCCTGTTTGTTCTCCCTTGGTGATAGCATGCTACACAGCTAGCTTGCTTCAGACGTTAACGTTACAAAAAAAACACGAAAAAACAAACGCGTCTTTCCAAACAAGGCTCCTCAAAACGTGAAAAAGTCCTCGCTAACCCTTCGCATTGTGTTGTCAGTCCTGTGGGAGCACATATTTATATTTATATATTATTTTTTTTTTGTTAGCTAACGGGCTAACTTAACGCTTCCGAGCTAAAGCTAACACAACCGTCCAAAAGCGAACAGAGAGTTCAGCGTAATGTTGCGACATATTCCGTCGCTAATTCACGACTGATGCAAAACAAGACGAGCACTGCTAATGTGTTAGCAAAAGCTAAACGCTGGCTAACAGAGCAAGTGTGAGTTCACACAAATAACCCTGAACTAAACGCGTAGCTTTCATCGCCACCCTGCTAACTTAAAACAGCGGACAAGCTAACGTCAGAGCACATTAACGCGAAAGTGTTCAGCGTTAACACACTTTTTCACCAAATCTGTTAACATCTCATAGCTGCTAGCCAACACACATCCTCATAGCAGCCGTCGGGAACAAATACTGTAATTCAACAAACATTACAGAGCTGACAATTAACACAAAATGACATATTTGGCGTTTTTTTTTTCTATCCGGGGCTTGTTGTTAATGTTCTGGAAAAGGATACAGTTTCACCACGTCGGTATCCATTCGCCTCTTGCCCGGACTTGGAGACGACATTTTTGTATTCCTTTCAGAAGTGATCTAAAAATACTGCGGCGATGAGGCTACCTCAACCTTGCAGCTTGAAAATACCTTACAAGCCCTCTGGACTGTATCAGCAGCCTTCCCACGATGTCCATAAACAAGATCCTAGCTGCAACATCGCCCACTTTTCTTTTTTCTTTTTCTTTTTTTTTTTCTCAGCGGATCTTCAGTGTTTCCCCTGACCAGCTCTGCCTCGTCGCGTCCCGTCCTGAAGACTCTCTCCGCCTGTGACATCAACCTCCAGCGTCCACACCGCGGAGAGGAGGGGCCCGGGTGTAGAGCTGCACCGCACAGAACGCGCTCACACTGTTTGTTTGTCGTTTAGTGGTGGTGGATAAAAGTGCTGTCCTGTTCCTGCTGAGAGAGAAGTCGACATTTTAAATGTGCAGTATGAATTTCTGAGGTATTTTATGCGAGGCTGGTCGAATTTGTGCGGAAATATAAAGCGCGTGCCTGTCTAGTATGCACACATCTATGACGAAGTTATCTTATTGGAAGGCTGAAACGAGCACTTAAAGGCCAAAGTTGTTTCTTAACAGTCACTCTGTGTCCAACAGCTACATGAATTATACATAAAGATAATCATCAGTTTTTAGCCTCTTATCCTGGAAAATATTACTTGTCAAATATAGCTCAGCTCATCATTAGAATTAAAAACTAATGCAGTCTGATACAGCAGTCCTGTAATAAATTCTCCTGTCATGATATCAGGATTTGTTGAAATTGTTTCAGAGTGATGTTAAAATGTCACTCCCTGCTTTTTCTGGAGTTCTGGACTCTGATGATGCTGCAAAGCTCTCTTAAGCATTGTCCTTGTGATGTTTATATACAGGTACAGGTACATTTGGTAGGATTGTTGATGAGTCTCATTACCAATTTGTCAAATACTGATATTTTGGGTTGGTGGCTTGACCTAACAACACAAAATGTCATTATTTGATGACCTGGGAAAGCCAAATCGTCAGTATTTGATGGGCGATCATACAAATTGGTCCTTCAAATATGTATTTTCCATGTACTATTTGCACGTAGAGTAAATAAACAGTATTTATTAAAAGGTTTGTCAAAGACTGAGGTGCATATGTGTCACAGGGGTCATCCCTGAAGAAAACATGCACAAAAATAAGGATTTTATATCGTTGGAGCAAACTCTGATCTGGACAAAGTCATTTAGTTATTCCTACATTCATTTTATATTTATTTGGTGTATGTGGTGTACTCTGTCATTAGCTCAGGTCATCCAGAATCCTCTCCCCTATACATTTGTTTGAAAGGAGACCTACAGTAGCAGCTAAAATCCGTATCGACAATAGTGTATTTGTGTAAATGGAAGTGTGCGTGCATATGACAACACACTCAAGGAATGTGAAAAAGTCAAATCAGCTGTATTCCCACAGTCTCACATGACCTGACATGAGTGTGTGGCGGTCGAAGTATGACCCCCCCCCCCCCCCCCCCCTCGCTTGTCATCAGATGACAGAACCAAACTTTGTTCTGCTGCTAGAAATCACATCAGCTGTCTGAACTGTGTCGCTCCAACCACATGGAAACAAGAGAGAGCCATGTGACAAAAACAAAATGTCATTACTGTTTGACAAATGTCTCTTAAATCTCTGTTTGTCTGTTGGCTGTGAAATGTTGTCACCGTTGATAATGTCTGTGCAACATATTGCTGCCAAACTGCACGGACATGGCGAAGGTCTCGGTTAATTAAACTATGAATCACACTTTAGTTGAGTTATGAAACTTGACTCCAAACCGAAGGACACGGAAAACCTCTTGCATTGCAGACTGTGTCCCTCGGGGTTAGATTTAAAGGTGATGCTGTCATGAGATCCAGTTTTTAATGAACACCAAACAAACTCTTTCTGCAGGTCAAAAAACAAACGTGTTGTACAGAACTTTTTTTTTGTTCACTCAGCTAAAAATGTTGCTTTAAAGGCTTCAAGTAAAATCTTTTTCAAGCTGAATTTCGAATTTTCAATTTCCAAAAGGTTGCTGAGTGCCAGAAGGTGTATATAGGCCTTTCATTTCTCTGGGTTAATAATAAAACAGCTCTCTATCCTACAGAAGTCTATCCTACAGATTTAAAACATGCAGAATTGATTAGACGGTTTAAAGTCCTGACCTCCATAAATCTGAGTAGATCACTGGATGGAACAAAAGTTGATGACTCGTCTCCTGTTTAATCTCATTAACACAGCTGCAGCTCATTGTTCCATTTTCCTGGAGTGGCTTCATCTCCAACCGGCTATCAATCTGTGGAGGAGTTATTTGCAGAGGCATCGTTACATTAACTTTCCAACAGAGGCGGTGATACTTTCTGCTGACAAACCACCTGCACAATAAACCTCGGATGAACATCATATTTATACTGAGATGGCAGCCCCACAATGCAGCAATCTACTTAAGATCCATGTTGTTTCCTCCATCACACTCCGTCACAAGTTTCCCTCTGACTCAAGACGCCACTTTAGGAGACCAGGAGTGCAATCCCAGTTTGCCTCAATTATAACTATCTTGACGGGCAAGAGCCCTAAATGTTAAACATGATCGCATGTGCATGGTGAAAACACTGGTGTGAGGTGTTTATAGCGTAAAAACTGTAAAGAAAACTGAAAATAGTGTCTTAGATTCAGATTCATACAGCGGTTGTCCACTATTTAGTTCACTCTTGATACATTTTTGTTGGTTGATTAATTGCTTTAAACAATTAGAAATAAAAATTGTCTTATTCCAGCTCCTTAAAAGTGTTATTTGTAAGAACATGATTTTTGAGTCTCATTTCCAACTCGTCAGATTTGAAAAAATCAAGTTTTCTCACAAATAGCACCTTTTAAATGAGAATATTTTTATGAGAGTTAACTTAATATCGGACATCATCTCGGGCTGTGGAGAACACGTACCCTCAATCTCTGATATTTTATACCCTAAACAACTAATCGAAAATAAAGATAATCTTTAGTTGCAGCCCAGTCTTCACTTGATCATTTTGATAATTGTCTGCTCTATGACAGCTACTGATGACAGTTCTTAACTGTACTAAGTTTATTTTCACACAGCCTGCATAAAAAGAAAAAAGCCACAGCAGTTTCTCGAGGGATTGGTCCCTTTGCTCTGATTTGCTACTTCAGCCTATCCCACCGAGCTTCAAATCCAGATTACCACATGTCAGCAAAGCAGCCCCCGAAGATCTGGGGTAAAGGTTGACTCTTGGTTTAGTCGATCGAAAGGAGTCAGACCGACCACTTGTTGCTCTCAAAGTAAATAATATGTCCATAGTTTAAGCTATATAGAAAATGTTGTTTATACCTTCCTTCAATTGAACTTTCTTTTGTCAGGTAATATGTCACCATTAGCAGACGTACTACAGTCAGAAAGGTCCTGTGACGTTAAACTCAACAGAGCGACAGTAACTGAGAGACAACATCCAGGCTTTACATGTGACACCTCAACACATTCACTTTGATCCCTTTATTTCACTCACTGACGGATATTCCTCACACCCTGTGAATCTCTGGTATTTCACAGCAGATGACGACCCATTTAGTGACAATGTTTATACTAAGAATGCCAAACATTCATCGCTTCCAGCTTTTAATTCGTGAGAATTTGTTGCTCTTAAATCTTATGAGATTGCTACGTTAATATCTTTGGATTGTAGTCGAGCTTTTCACGATTAATCATTTAGTCTTTAGAATATCAAAAAATGATAATAATTTGAAAAATGTTTATCAAAATTTCCCAGAGCTCAGAGTGACGTCTCCAAATTGCCTCCTTTGTCCAAAACCCAGAGTCTTTACTATCTTAAATGACAAAGAAAAGCCAGACAAAGACTTTTTTTTTGCTTTAAAAATGACTGAAATGATTAATAAATGACCAAAATAGCTAATAATGGTAATAATAATACATATAATTTGTATAGTGCTTTTCACGAGACTCGAACACACTTTAAATGTGAACATAAAAGCAATGCACTAGAAACAAATCTAAAAACATACATCACACAACATTACATCTGGCAACTCATTTTCTTTTGATTGCCCTCAAAAAATAATTCTGATGGACATTTTTCACTATTTACTGACATTTCTGTTGATCAAGAAAATAATCTGGAGCATAATCAATAACATTTCTATTAGATTCAGCTTTGCTTTTATTTTTTATTTTTTTAAAAAGATTCTGTTTGTATGTTTTTTCTGTGTTTTAACTGTCATTTACATGGACAGTTTCAGGCCACTACAGCCTTCCACAACTATAAACACCACCATGTGGCTCTTGAACGCATCACGAAGGGTCCCGCCTCCTCTGATTGGTCGGTCGAGGCCAGCTGGCTGTGACGCGGCAGCAGCAGCAGGTGTGGACGCTCGGCGCTGTTTGTTTCTTTAGCCTGCTGTGATTGCTGGAGCCCGCGGTCTCATGCCACTGCGTTTGGTCAAACCGAAGCGGGTCGTTGTCCAGCTGTGGGTCTGCTGAACCCGGTCTGCGTGGCTCCCTGTCGACATGTCGGCCGAACATGACGGAACCTTCAGTCAGCTCAACAAGTTTGAGAAACTGTCGTGGAGGCCCTTCATCCGCGACTCAGGTTTGTAAACAAAGCTCAGTGCTGTGCAGGAACAAGCAGCCTGCAGCAGCCAGCAGAGCAAACAGAGGAGCTAATGTCGATATAGATGACATTACTCATAGTTTATTTTGTCTTCGTGTGCACCAGGACACTCATTTGTGTGAGTAAGCGATGTGGTGTATCATCAGGCTAAAGCTAGCTAACGTTGCTACGGAAGCCAGCAGGAGTTGGTGAGAGAATGAGCACCTAGCAGGCTAACACGGAGCTATTGTTGCTCTTTGTTTTCTTTAAATAAACATCGTGAGAGATTTGATAAAGAATAGAGGGATGAGCATTAGCATTAGCAGTAGCTTCTGCTTATGTTAGCTTTACCTCACTGATAACAACTCAGGAAACGTCCTGTACCTGCAAATACAAGATTAATAATTTATATTCAGTGTGTCAAAGGGCCTTCAACTCCACACAGTGTTTGCCAACAGAAGTGACTTTCAGTAAAAACATTAACTAGCTAAATAAACAGCTTGAAACTGGACACAAAATCACTGAAGAACCACTTTGAATGGCATCTAGTAGTTCTGGTTATAAACATTTTAACCTGAGACTCTCAACAAAACAAGCTTCAGTGTCCTTTACCCAACATATAACTGCACTTTTTTTGTTGTTTTCCGTCTGTCACGTCTTGTTGGATGGTGACTGACTGACAGGCTCTAAGAAGCGGGCACGGTGGCTTCAGGCTCGACGCATCTTCTCCCCTTCCTGCCCCAACCTGCGGATCCCCAACAGGTTCCTGAGAGAAGGTGCTGTAAGAACACGTTTGATTGCGTTATCTCAGAAAATGGGAGACTTATGCCAGATAATCTTTTTAGGTGAGCTAGTTGCATCATTTCCTCTGTCTTCCCCGTCTCCCAGGACACTGTGTGCCGCCCGCCCGCAGTGGACACCGCTGTGTTGCAGACAGCACCAACCTGTACGTGTTTGGAGGCTACAACCCAGACTTTGAGGAGGCAGGAGGGTCCGACAACGAAGACTACCCTCTTTTCAGGGAGCTCTGGCGGTTTCATTTTGCCACAGCCACCTGGCAGCAGGTCCGCACAGAGGGGTACATGCCCACAGAGCTGGCCTCCATGTCAGGTGAGGACTGATGTGCAAACTCTTGTCTTGTTTAAAGGTATGCTGTTGACCCCTGGTAGGACTTTGTCATGATGTTTGTATCAGAGTCTTTATCTTTCTCTTGATAGCTTCAGATTATTCTGAGCTACAGGTGGCACTAATGCACCAAAAGCAACGTGATGTTCCAACAAGGGCAGAGAAGACGATTGCTGTGTCTCAATTCAGGGTCTGCATCCTTCGAAGGACGCAGTCTTCGAATGTGAGTCCTTCGGAGAGACCTTCTTAACCACGTCAACCGTTGTTAAATGGCCTTTGGAGCATTTCCTGGTTCCGTCACCAGATGTTTTACCTTTACGTCACGATTTCTGCTGCCCAGACCCGCGAAAGTGACGATCTACGCCACGCGATGTCGCCATTTTCTCTCTCTCTTTCTTTCTTCTTTTTCGGGCACAAAGAATCTTGGGATATGTGAGGCCATGAAGGATAGTAGCGGTGCATCCTCCAAAAACAGGGAAAAGAAGGCCGCATTTGTGGGCTGCATTAGGAGGAGCCTTCGAATTGTGACGTAATTGCCCTTCAAATGTGGCCTCTGAAGGATGCAGAACCTGAATTGAGACACAGCAAATGCGTTAACAAGGGGCACATCCCAAGTCTCCTATTTAATATTTCCTCCCTCCTTGCTTGAACCAGAAGTCACTCTGTTCCGCCATCTTGCTCATGCTTCTGCTCTGAGGAGCGAGCAGGGATCTCTAATCAGCCATACTAACACAAGGAAGGAGGACAACATGGACGCAATTAAAGAGACTTGGGAAGAACCCATGGACGTAAACAATGCTGTTTCAATCAATTGGTTGTTATAGGCGGAAGCAAATGTATTCAACACAGGTGTTAGAGCTCAAAGATGCGGACAATGAGTTGTGTTGAATGAATGTAAATGGAAGCTTTGTTTGTTGGCAAGAAAACTCTACAGGGCTCCTTTAATTCCTTCTGTTTAAGCTGTGTGACACACTGCAAACAATCAGAGGGTTGACATGCGTTCAGTAACGAGATTAGAGTCAGCCTTCAGGGATTTAATGCCGTACACTGTCTTAGTTTGCACTCAGCGTGACTCTGACTTCATGAGACAACATTTGTGAAACCTTTTTTATTTTATTGTTTATTGTGCTTCACATCACAGTGAAACAACACACAACGCTGCTCTGTGATCGAAATAAAGGTCCTAAATTCACAGGGGTACCTTGAATGGATTTTTAAATTTTGAATGAACAATATATTTGTAGTTGGGTACAACTGTAGATTTGAATGAACCTTTGTTCCTCAGATCTTGAACTGCAGCAGCAGAGGCTGATCGTGTCGATGTCTCTCTCGCTCTTTCAGCTGTTTTACACGGCAACAACCTGCTTGTGTTCGGTGGCACTGGGATTCCATTTGGTGAAAACAACGGCAATGACGTCCATGTTTGTAATGTTCAGTACAAGCGGTGGAACCTGCTCAACTGCAGAGGGAAGAAACCAAACAAGATCTACGGACAGGTAACAGTAGCTGGATTACATTTACAGCCCATCACGTGTGTGTAGCCGTGTATTCAAACAACAGACATCTCCATTTTCAGGCAATGATCATCATAAACGGCTACCTCTATGTGTTTGGAGGAACAACGGGATACCTTTACAGTACTGACCTGCACCGGCTGGACCTGACCACCAGAGAGTGGACACACCTCAAACCCAACAACGCACCCTCAGATCTGCCTGAAGAGAGGTCAGAACGCAGTCGTAGTTTAAACAGCTCCAGTATGTGTGACCTGCAGTGAATCACAAGAATATTCATTAAGATTGAAACTGAATGCATGATTTTACAGGTACAGACATGAACTGGCTCATGACGGACAGAGAATATATATTTTAGGAGGTGGGACTTCCTGGACGTCGTATCCTCTTGACAAGGTGAGAACTGACGAGTTCAGGTGAAAGATTTGACAGGAAAACAGTTTGTTACTAATTTCTGTGTGTCTTCATCAGATTCACGCGTATAACTTGGAGACAAATTACTGGGAGGAAATAGTCACCAAGCCTCATGAAAAAATAGGTTTGTCGTCCAACCTGTTTCTGCTGAATACAGGATTTGAATATCAGATGTTCAATTAACTTAATTTGTCATTGTTGTCGCAGGATATCCTGCCGCCCGCCGGTGTCACAGCTGTGTGCAGGTGAAAGATGGTAAGGAGTATTTCACACAGCCTTACCTGGTCACACCTGTCTGACATGTTGTTGTTTTTAAAGAATATCTCACTCTCTCTTCCTCCAGAGGTGTTTATATGTGGAGGATATAACGGGGAGATGATCCTGTCTGACCTGTGGAAGATCAACCTACAGACATTTCATTGGACCAAGCTGCCTGCCGTCATGCCAGAACCAGCCTACTTTCACTGTGCTGCTGTCACTCCGGTTAGTTTAACATCATTCACACAGATTTCTCTTCTTCACCGAGTGACAGAAGAAATCTACTAAAATCTTATTTGCTGTAGGACTGATCAAGACTAATGACCATTTTCATGGTCGATTAATAGTTTATAATCTGATTAATTATTTAGTCGGTAAAATGTCAGAACCCATGGTGATCTTTGATCTGACAAACAGCCTACTAGGGCTGCATCTAAAGAATGTTTTCATTATTGATTATTCTGCAGAGTATTTTCACAGTTAATACATTAATAAATTACTCTGTAAAAGGTTGAAAAATTAATAATTCTCATTAGAATTTCCCAGAGCCTAATCTTACGTGTTCCAATTGCTTCTTTTGTTTAAACAACAGTCCAGAACCCCAAAGATGTTTCATTTACTTCTTATTGATCATAAATGACAAAGAAAAGCAATAAATCCTAACTTTTAAGAAGCTGGAACCAGCAAATGTTTGAAACACTTAATCGTTATCAAGACAGTTGGTAATTAACTGTCTTTGAAACCATTAATCGACTAATCGTTGCATTTTTAAAGACCAAAAACCAAAGAGACAAGCCTCATGTTAGTCCTGATGGCAGTAAAACTGAAATCTGAGCATAACTGGATCGATTGGCTTGATCGATCAGTTTAACATTAATTTTTTTTGTCACTTTCTCCTGCAGGCTGGCTGTATGTACGTCCACGGCGGTGTCGTCAACATGTCCGGGAACAGGAGGACGGGCTCTCTATACAAAGTGTGGTTGACGGTGCCGAGCCTGCTAGAACTGACCTGGGAGAAACTGCTGAAAACTTTCCCTCACGTAGCCCAGCTGTCCACGCTTCAGCTGCTCAGCCTGGGAATGACACACACACTAATTCAGCGGCTCAAATAGAGACCGAAGGAGGCGGTACGTGACGCAAACAGCACTGACTCTAAAATTGCAGGTAACCTGGCAAAAAAAAAAAAGGACAAAGAAAAGTTTCTCGTGATGTCAGATGGTTATGAAACAACTTTGAATGCCTTTTAACTTTGGTCTTATGTAAACTTGTGCTTTCTCTTTAAAAGGAAAGTATTACTAGATTTCAGTTTGCACGCGTCAACAAGAAGCCACGCATCCACGGAACTCACAGTAGTGTGCTTATTTCCTCCTCCAGGTACTTGCTCTTGTCATTTTGGTACTTTTATCACCGTCAGAAACTTGTGCTGCATGAGCATGAATAGTTCGATGTTCCAGAGACGACTTCTTGAAGGCAAAATGAATGTTGCTTCTGCTTCTAGAGATCAGCTTGTTTCCACAATCGCTGAAGTGACAATGATGCTGAACACGGTCGCCATCTTTAAGTCAGCTGCTGCTGCTCCCACTGTGATGTAGGTGAAATCAAACAGTGCTGATGTTCACTAAAATTTCCATTTAGTTAGTCAACATAAGAGGCACGCTGCTGATGAAGCATGGACACATAATCACTGTGATACCTCTTCACTGTCTAATTAGGTCAATTATTTAAGGAATCGTGTTTTCGCCTTGAGAACTTTCTCACTGCATGCTGACATGGAGCTGTGATTATAAACTGAAAATGATTCCCCCTGCATCAGGCCTTGTGGTCAGATCTTTTACGATCAGTGACACGGCATCACTGTGAATCTTCTTGTGCCTCTTCGCTTATTTTTCCTCTTTTTGGAAAAATGAGAAGAAGTTGTAGCTCCGCAGTGATTCTCTAGACTTTTTATTTTGTCATTTGGTGCCTTCTGAATTTCCAAAATGTCACACGTTGTTTTTATATTTCTGTAAATCGGTCTTCTTTTTAAGATTTTTATTTGTTCGTTGCTCTCTGAACGGTGTACATGCAGCCCCTGTGATTTGCTTGGCGCATTGTTGCTGAACCTTTCTGCTCGTGATCAATCAGGAGATGCCGCTCGCAGCTAAAGTTTTTTCTCAAACTTAAATCCACAGAGACTTTTTTTCAAAATTTTTACCTATTTATTTTAAACACTGTGCTGCTGTTTTATTCTATTGCAAAGTCTATATTGTAGCAGAACGTGTTGCTGGATTTTTTCTTTTCACCTGCTTTGATTTAATCTTTTCAGTTCCCACTTTATGCCTCAACTCCACTTTAACCTTTTATACTGTAACATAAGCTGTATTGTTTTTTTTGTTTGTTTTTTTTACTTTTTGTCTTATTCTTCTCAAATGTTTTGCTGTGGTACTTTGAAAAATAAGTGGCATGTGACTTTTTTAACTAGTCACAAGGCAGAGTATGTAAGGCGTACTCAGGATGTTAAATACTGTGATCAGACTCTGTTGAGCTCCGCAAACATTTGCCAAACTGTTAACAGACTGTAATTTTTGTGAAACTAGATTCCGGTACGCTGAGATGACTTTGATGAAAACGATTCTTTTGAGGTTGCTGTGGACTAACAAGCTTAAATACTGTAGTAAATCTCCCAGCTGCTTGTATTAATTAACACTTCTTTTTTTTTACCTGTTCTGTCGACCTCTCTTGAATTTCTTCCGAGTATCTGCAGCATTTTATTTCACATGTTCACTGTAAACTAATGCTAAGCTCAAACTCACTGTGTCATTCATCATATTGTCCTATTCCGCATTCAAAACTCTGCCTCAGTTACTTTTTATCTAGTTTGACATGTTATGGCCTTATTTATATCTTACGGTGAAGCAACAGTCTGCTTCGGTACGTGCTCTGACTTGGTAAATGTACTACGTTGCTAAAGATTGAGATGTTTATATATTTGCATCATTTTCTGATGTTAAAATGATCCCTTTTGCATGTCGGTATGGTGTGCATGTGACTTTACATAATCTCTTGGGAGAAAAGGTGAATGCCTCCTCAAAGGCAGTTATGGCTGTAATGTACATTACGTTTTGTAATTCCTCCTTTTATTGTACAAACAATAAACACACAGGCAGCCAGTTTTTCAAAATGTTGTATTGACGGATTATTATTGTTGTTAAGCACAGCCAGCCATGCCTCGTTTTACAGCTATATGGTGCCAGTTAATTTAAAATAATGTACTTGTATCATTAACTCTGACAGACACGAACCATTTAAAAAGTATACAAATGTATTATCACAGTACCTAACAAAATAGCATTAGTGCAGATAGTAAAAATACAGTTCTCTATCTTTTCATCAGTTTACAAACACCACAATAAGATCTAAGGACACATAGTTCAGTGTGCTACCTTACAAACTGTACATTTTACAGTAGGAGTGCTGACCTGAGATTAAAAGTTTCAGTCTTGTCATTAGTATAATTTAGCATAAGAAAAAAAAATATTCAAAGGATAGCTTCACCAAAAAAATGTAAATCCAGCCATGCTCTACTTGCCTACATCCAGATGAAAAACAAAATGCAGCAAAACACTGTTGCAGCATTCTGCTAAATGACTGAAGTAGATGTGTATTTGTTTTAAAATGTAATAAAACAACTGGAACAAAAAAAAAGCTGCTGAGCTGAAAGCGCCCTCACCCTGTCTGAGGTGGGTGCACAAGCTTTACCCTGGTCGAAGGTGTAAATAACGTTTATTCAAATCAATTTGGGATCCCCGGGCTTCTGGAGACTTAGATTACACTGGATGAGCTGTATGGAACCATTTTTATTATTTATTTTCTTGTTTTAATTTTAAAACTAGTCACGGTTTTCTTCAGTCGTTTCGGTGAATACTGCAGCTTGAAATGTTTTGTGGACTACAAAACTATCTGACTTTCCATTGGGTTGAGTAAATGGTGGCTGAATTTTTAGGTGAACTAATCCTTTAATAATCGGCCAGTGTCATGATTTATGCATCAGCGTTAAGTCATAATTCTGTCAGAATTAAATCTTGTCAAGAGGGGAGTGTTATTTAATGTGGTCCTCCATGTTGCTGAAATGTGTCAGCAGCCTGCTGGAGATGGAGCGAAGTAATACATGGCCAGTAGAATAAGGTAGACGACCACCAGAGCTGTGCCTGAAGGAAAAAACAAGACAGGAAACAACAGTGAATATAGAAGATTGTAATGTCGTTGATTTCAGTCGGCGTCAGTGGTTTGTAATCATAACATTCAGATGCGCTAAGTGACTAACACTTCCTAAAGCCTGTTTGGCTGTTCTGATAATCCAAGTGCCACATTTGTTTGTTTTCTCCTGGTGTTTGGGAAAGAGTTAAATGATCATGACCAAAAAATAAAAAGAATTTAGTTAAATTCTGCAATGTTTTCGCAATTGCATTTATAGCTGAGTGATGAAAAAAGGCTTCGACAGGCTTAACATTTTTGAAAAGTGCTTAAATTTTGTTTTTGAAAAGCTGTACGAGTTCTGTAAAACACTAAACTTACCCTGTAGGTAATCCGACTTTCCGTCCATGAAGATGTAGTTGACGAGAATAACGCTGAAGATACTGGCCCACAGGTGCAGGTCGCTGAATAACAGCACAAAGCCCACATCCTACCAAAAACAGAGATGGTGTTTTATTCCAGAAACTTTAAAAGCGCAGACAGCAGGTCTTATAATGAATGAATCAATGAAAATGAAGAAAGGGTGTCTTACGTAGAAAGCATTAAATAAGACCAGAATTGGAATCTGTAGCATGCAGACCTGAACAGCAATGCAGATCCCGACCTCCAAGCTGAGAAAAGACAACTCATTTAGAATACAGACGTATCTATTGATTCAGAACCTTTCTGAAGAGAAACAGGATTTACCTGAGGCTGATGTTGTTTTGGAGTGCGAACTGGATCCCATTAACAATCTCTGGGATCTCAGGAACCATAGCGAGAGCTGTCACCCCAATGAAATACTGCAGAAAGAAACAAAAACATTAGAACAGCCAGATGATCACATAAGACCCGCCTCAGCGCGCTCAGGTGCGTGTCCCGACCTGAGAGATGTTGGGCTGGTTCAGTATGGGCTGGATGTTCTCCGTGACGAGATCGGCACAAGCAGACGTGAGCACGGTGGCCATGATGAGGATGACCAGAGACCTCCAGCGTGACCAGTGGACCACTGCTCCATGGTGGCTGGTCACTGCTCACACAGATGAAGAGATGATGGTGTGGTGTGTTTGCATGAGACAGAACTCTCACTTTATTGTAGTGTTAAAATCTTTACGATTATTGTGTGAGAGAGAGACGCTCACCCTGTCCTTCTCCCACGTGAATGTCATAAATGTGGGAGTGCGTCTTCAGCGTGAATGTCAGACCAATGATGTAGGCAACAGGCAAGAGGGCAGAAACTGTATAAACCAGCGGCCTGAAGACAAGAACACACACAATGAACGAGGGAGGAAGGAGGATATAACAGCTCACTGGATTCTTTTACAATATAAGGTTTTTGCTCTAGTCTTTGACACCTTAAATGGTAACTTTGGTATCTCTCAACCTGGATCTTATTTGTGTTTGGATCTAAGTGAGTAATGGTGACAACGTTCTTGAAATTGGTCCAGTATTGAGTGAGACTGCGGCTGCAATGTAATCCCTGCGGGCAATGTGAAAGTACAACCACTCAAAGTGCTTGTTGGCAGGCTCAGATAGTTTTTTAAGCACGAGACAACATTATGTAATAGATCCCTACAAAGACAGACATTTTAGTCAAAGATTAAAACGTTTTTTATGTTCTAACCCAAAACAGCTGCTATCGTTCTCGCAAAAGCCACCAGGCTCCATTTGCAGAAACAGTGATTATACCGTCGTAAACTTGACAGAAAAACAAAATACAACTCACCAAAAACCACCCTGGTTCATCTTTACACTGATCCAACAATCGCCAACTTCACTGAGTTAGATGTAAAAATATCGGGAGATCAGGAGAGGTCAGAGCGGAAGAGCGAGCATCGGAGAAGCAGAATATTTTCACATCTGAGGCCGAGTGCAATTAACAGCAGTGATTACATTGGAGCGCATTTCGTGGCTGCTGCCTGCAGTTGTCCCACTTATTACTGGACACATTTATTAACTGTTGCCCTCCAAAAATACCGAAGTTACCCTTTAAATCAGTGCCACACCGACAATCAAGGGATAAAACATTCAAAACCATTAGGAAATAAATGAGAAGAGAAAAAAACAGTTTCTTACTCAACATGGTTGTGGAACAGTGTACCATTGTTCTGTAGAAAGAAATCAAATCACACATAATTAAGTGTTAATTTACAAGTTTTTTTGTAAAATGAGACTCAGTGGTTTGGGAGTTCCTCCTGATTAACGACACCGACCAGATCGTAGTGGCAGTTGTGGCAGACGAACGGCCCACTGCTGTTACTCGTGCTGTTTCCTCCAGTGGAGTTGGTGCAGGCGTCGCAGACCAGATTTCCATACGCCTTAGAGAACAGCGTGGGGGCAAACACACCTGCCATTGACAGTCAGGCGGAGAAGTCAGTGTCAAACATTTTGGTAATGCAGCTGAATTCTGCGTCACTGATAATTGACACATCTCTTCTTTATGGGTGGAATATCCCTGAACATGTGACCATCTTTTCTTTCTAAAAGAAATTTCTAAAAACTCATGTTAAGCGTGGATCGTGGTCACGATATTTAGGAAGTGAATTCATTTTTACATGAATTTACCTGAACTTCATTTGGTGTTGAACTGTTATTAAATATCCAGTGGAGATGAGCGTGGCACAGTTATGTTAAATCTTTAGAGTTTATTTTAGAATACGAGCGGTGCAAGTATTAAATGTAAAACTTTAAATGAAAACAGAAGCTGGAAAAAGAAAACAAACGTAGCTGTAACATGTGTTGCCATCGGGAGGCAGAAGCATCAGCATTTTAAGCAGCTGCTACTTTTTGTTGTCTTTAGAAGGCAAAACAACATGTTTGAATCAGGAGGTTCACGCTGCTGCTGCTGTTTCCTGTACGACATGTCTGAGAATGGCCAAACAGGTGTCCCAGTGGACAGACTGCAGCTAAGTTGATGTGAAGGGATGAGCTTGTGAGTAAGTTCGGAGCCAGTTTGATGAGGGGGGGTCCCCTCAGGGAGGCGCTAAAGGACTGTCTGTTCCAGAACGAGCAGGTTCAGGAACAGCTTGTTCCCCTCAGCTGTCACCCTGCTGAACTCTGGGACTCTCTTTGTCTCTGACTCGCTGGCTCATACTTACTGCTATACTCCTGCACATGACTGTACTATATATACTCTCACATACTCTCATGATCTATAGTGTATAATGTCTTACTATTCCCATTATTTGAACTTACACCTGCAATGTATTTTAGCCTAATCTCTAATCTATTATCTAATATCTACCCTGTGCTTTTTATACATACGGACGTTACTCTACACTTAACGGCTTTTTGCACTCCCAGTTAAATGCTAAACTGAAGTCTGTTGTCTCAGTAGCAGATCTTAGCAGTACTGGATGAAAATTAAGTTTTATCCAAACTGAATCAAATTAAATGTTTGAACTATTAATATTTGATGTGGCACATACCTCCACAAAGACCCAACAGTCCTCTTTTTTCAAATGAATGAAAATGTTAAAAAACAATGTTTAAATCTTGCAATGTTAAAGAAAGTGAGAAAAAGGTCCTGGATCTGTCCCCCGAATATTAACTGTGTCTATTGTGGGCTGAGACCCATCCTCCATCCAAGTTTCATGGAAATCTGCACTGTAGTTTTTGTGTAATCCTGCTCACCAACCAACCCTGCACTTCCAAATATGTATAGCTGGTTGATGTGTGTTGGTTTACTTGCCTCCTACAGAGATGAAAAGCAACGCAGAGCTCACTCCTGTAGAGCGACTGTTGAACGTCTGCTCACTGTGTCTCAGCCCTCCGATTATCATGCAGATGCCCTGAATAAAAAAAGACAAACCAGGAGCCTCATTAATGCCGCGCTGCCTGTTTTATTGATGTTTTTGAACTTTTCTTGTAACTGATTCGTGGATTTATTTTATCATTGAGTGTACAGATTGAAATTAAGTTCATTCAAACCTCTAATTTTCAAATGTGCCTGTTAAAAGATGTAAAATGAGACTGATTGGCTCACGGGGATGAAGAGGATGCATCCCAGCAGCGTGCCTGTCAGCGCTGCTTTAACAACTTCCTGAAGACACTTGTTGGCTGCGTGGTGACCTTTGAGCAGGGCTGTGATGTAAAAGGTCAACTCTGTGATTGAGCCGAAGCTGGCGTTCACCACCGCACCCACAGCGAAGTTACTCTGGGCGGAGATACTGCAAATTTGACAGACAATTAACATCAGAAGCACTTTATAAGAACATGAGAAACACTTTTAACATTTCTGGTGCACTACATTTAAAAGGCAACATCCACTTTGACTTCTAATGTCACTGTGCAGGTGAGCTTTAAGGAAATAAAAACAACTCACCTGGCAATGCCCATACCAATATAATAAGACAGAGGTATGATGGAGCCGATCGCTATGGCGAACTTGACCTCAGAGCTGGCGTACTGGTTTTCTCTGTCAATATATCCAATTATCATGGCAAAAATTACAAGAGGGAGGAGATCTGAGATCGGAGTCAAGGATAACAACAGGTCCTTATAAGACAAACCCACACATATACACACATATTTACTGGTAAAGGATACTGACAGCAAACACATTGATCCCATCAACAGTGTACTTGTAGTAGTACCAGTTTACAGCGTGGTAGCAGCACAGCAGCGCTCTGGTCTCACAGCCCTGAGGCTGAGGGTCAAATAAAAAAATAAAGCAAGCATAAAACCAATGCTCTGTAATCTTTTTAGGTTTATGTGCTCCGGATGAAAAAATTTGATCTTTCCCTTGCCTTCCTCTGTGAGCATGTGGAGACAGAGACATCCTCCGGAGCCAAGAGAAGAATGACGCCCATTGTCCTCGCGTTCATCTTGGAGACAGGGATGGTGAAGACCAGGATCCAGGAGAGGAAGCAGGCCAGGGAGTGGATGACCACCAGAGGAGGATATCCCAGCAGCAGCCACACGTAGGTGGAGAAACGATGCTACACAACAACAACAAAAAAAAAAATCCTAGGATTGATACGCCATTTAGCAGAAAGTATAAAAAGTGCTCATGTGGTGTGTGTTTGTACTGTATATTTCACATGTGACAGTTACCCAGTAAGGAGTGCGCAGAGGTCGTCCAGGCCACTCTGGGACCGCCACCTCCGTGGGTGAAGGCAGCAGAACTGGAGAGTTTTCTTCTGTTCCCTCTACGTTACAGTCACAGTCTGGTGCTTGCTCACAACATCTCCTCAATGTATTTCCAATCTGGAGAAACACAAACAGAGGGGCGTGTTATCTCTGGCTCATTGGAACAGTCACAATTGGGGCTGCAAATAGCAATTAGTTTCATTATTGATTGATCTGTCTTTTATTATTTCAAATAATCAATTGTTTAGTGTATTAAATGTCCGAAAATAGTTCCGAAAGAGAACAGAAAGAGTCTTAAAAATGTTTTATTAGATCAACGGAGCAAAAACCAAAGATATCCCATTTACAGTGTGATAGAAACAAGAGAAAGGAAGCAAATCCTCACAACTGTGAAACGGGACACTATGGATATGTTGCCCAATAGATAACGTAACTGCTTAATCAATTATCAAATTTGTTGTCAAAACTACACAATAAAAATTAATCAAATGTATGAAAACAGTAAGAAATCAAATAATATAAAA
Source organism: Diplodus puntazzo (assembly GCA_963678695.2). Classification (NCBI taxonomy): domain Eukaryota; kingdom Metazoa; phylum Chordata; class Actinopteri; order Spariformes; family Sparidae; genus Diplodus; species Diplodus puntazzo. Next base: position 28,383,213 of record OZ023161.1, read on the forward strand.
TAGAAACTAGTCCCAAATGAGTTAAGTAAAAACGTTTGTTCAGGGAGAATTGTAGGACAGAAATTAAGTAACAGCAGGTAGTTTCAAGGTTTATAGAGGCCGTTACTATAAAAACTCAATCACTGCTTGAATGCTAAATATCAATTTGCTCCAAGTAGTTACAGCATATGCATTGTTCTGTGTTGCATACTTGCAGTGCTTTTCAATAGCAGCAAGATTTCTGCATTCATGACCACAAGTCATTGAGAAACAATGAGGAAACTTAAAGATTCTCTTTACAGAAACGGGAAAAGAAACAGCAGGAGAAACGTCCCAAACATCAACTGAACCCGAACAATACCTCATGGATCGACTTGCCAAATGGCCACAGGAAGTAGCACGACAACTTCCAGCAAAGCATGCCTGAAGAGTGAGAGATAAAATTAATGAGGAATAATGTTGAATAATAAACACTACAATTAATCCCTGTTGATTGGCACACCTACCATATGGTATACCAGAGATTGTGATGAACATGAGCATGCCGACCAGAAAATACATCAGGGAGACCCACCAACCGAAGAGAAACACATATGCTAAATTTCCACATGTGATAAGGCGACCTAAAACCAAGAAGACAAAACATTTTTAAAAGGCTGACAGGTTCTTCAGCAGCCACAGTAACATGACTACTTGTGACATATATAAATAATAATGTTGGTTTAATACAACTTGGATGTTATTTTTGTAGTTTTAGCCAAGTCAGTACATTTCTCCCAGTAATAACAATATACTTGTGAAGATTATTACTGATATTAATTTGTCAGTTTTTTTAATGAACTGGTTTTGTCAATTTAATTGTATGAATTACTGAGGGGATCTGACCAAATGTTATTTATTTTCTTGTATTACTTTTTTGTATCCATCTGTCCTTTTGTCTTTTTGATTGATATCATATAGTTGTATGTTTATGTTTACAGACCGACTTCTCGTTCTCTAAACAAATAAAGTTGTTACTGATGTGGCTGAGTTGTTGCCGTGTTTACAACCTGTATGATGATCATCTCATTGTTCATTTCTTTCGCCATCAGATTTTGTTTTGCAGTTGTTGTAGCGTTAGCATTCTCAGTAATTACTTTAGTGAGTGTATTGTTATTATTACAACGACAAACAATGGTCACATCTACAAAATTAAGGCTCAAGTTGTAATATAAACTTTTAACAAAAGCATCATAACCTGTACCTGAATGGGGTTTAATGACGTTCAGTTCAGAGTAGAGCTCTTTTACAACCTCTGACCTGACTTCAAATGGGCGCTCTGTCACATGGCTCTTCCATTTTCTAAAACCAAACTGACACAAACAGACACACACACAGTTTGAGGGATCAGCCTTCCTGCTTGCAGTGCTTCACCTAAACCACTATTGATTTATGAAGGGAAACATTTGCATTCGGACATCTTACCATATAGTTGTTGACCAGTTTGTTGGCTTCCACTTCGTTCTCTGCTCTGATGGTTCTCTTGCTTTGGATCTCCACCCAGCTGTCATCACAAGCATGATGGCTCGGACCTTAAATGACAAGCAACAAGTTGACTAATTAGTGTTTAAAAACACACCACACATTGGCGATTAAGAGATCTAAATATGTTGGTGCCCAGTACTCACATGTGTGTGAAGATGTGCATTTTGTTGTGCACAGAGCAGGACATAAGGAGGGATGTGAAGATGGAGTGCCGGTTGAATTAGGTTGTGGCCCGCCATGCAGTCGGTCATGGATCTGTTCATGATCGTGACCTGCCAGAGGATCAGACTCCCATGGAGAATCTGCAACACCAAGCAAGAAGTAGGTAAGTAGTAAAATATTGATCAACATAATGACAGAAATATTACAGGAAAGCAACAGCATCCAGATTTTTTAGCAGTACACAATAGTAGTTTGTATTTTTCAGAAAAGGGATTTTCTGAAAAATACAAACTACTATTGTGTACTGCTAAAAAATCTGGATGATGATACTGTGCTACTGTATTTTGTACTGTATTTTTCCTTTCAGGGTCACTATAATGAATAATTAGGCTAATAAATGTGTAATATTGTAATATGATGATAATTTCTGAGATTTTATCCTACGCTGAAAATCTAATGCCATTGTAATCCTGATGTACAATGAATTTTGGATGTTGTTAACATTTTAATAACCAGACAAACTAGTGCCAAAACCTGTGATTTTTGAGTGTGTTGCTCATTTACATAGTCAACTGTTCTGTTTATAAAACTAATTTTACTAGAACAGCGCTAAAGTTTCATTAACTGCGTTCCAAGGTATAGTACATTTTAATTTAAACACCTCCTCCAGATATGTTCTAAGACATATACATTAACTCTGATATTTGGAACATATAACACAATAGGCTTCAAAACTAGTTAGTATGGTCATAAACATACAGGTTAAACTCAGATTTAAGCTGAGCACATTTTGAGTTGAGTTCGACACTAAACATTTAATGGAAACATCATCTAACATTTGTAATTATTCTCAGACTGCAACAAGGGACAAGTCTATGTCTTGAGAACAACATCCAAGTCTACTGACGTGATGCAAGACTGTGTCAGTTACCATATCTGCAGCTCTTTCTCTGCAGAGAAGAGTCACACAGGTCAACATAAACCATACAGCCCAGAGCCACACCACCATTAATGGTAACACAGCTTAATTGGTAAAAAGAAAACTTCTAGTCCCATAAATTATCCTCCAAAAACCTCCAAGGTCTGAGACTTAACCGACAACCATCATACAAATAGTATTTAGGCCTGCAGCGCCTGACCCAGGCACAGCCTCCATCAGTTTAACACTGTACATCAAGGATAATAACTTTTGTGTGGATGTATGCTGGATAATGCTCCGAGGCATATATAGTACAACCTTCCTCTTAGGGTCAAAAGCTTCTCTATCTATCTTTGATCTGATTACTGACTCTAACAAACTGACAACAGCTTGATTTGTTCTGCGAGGAAACCAGAGGCATGACTGCAATTAAGGAAAGGGTAAAAAACATCTCAGATCATTCACTGCTCATTTCAAGGGTTTGCCTCTAACAATACACAGCGTTGATGATTTAAATACTGACAAAAAACTGGCATCATGAGACAAGAGAGCACAGAAAACCATGACTTCCTCATTTATACACTACAAAACTGCACCTTCACACACAAGTCTTGTTTTGTTTCCTGTTTCTTTTTTAAAGCCTGCTTCCTCAAATAAGTACAAACTTTAAATACTCTACAAAGTGTAAATGATTGTGCAGCATCAGTTTATTTCACTATTCACAAGTTTATTCATATCGATATCATGATGAGCATAGATCAAAGTAAATTCATGCAGTCAGGGCATCATTCATGAACTCACCCTTGTTATCTTACATGTCAGACTGTTACCGATTTGGCAATTTATGAATTTTCAGATTCAGACATGTTGCTGCCATGAAGTGATGGAGAAAGTAAAAGTAAATGAACTCACTATTTTGATAATCGATTCATCATTGACACAAATTTTCGAGCAAAAAAGTCAAAGTTCCTGATTTTAATTTCTCCAATGCGAGGATTTGTTGCTTTTCTCTATAAACATTTCTAGTTTGAGCCAAAAGCAATCTGCCTTTTATAACCTCGTTCTGGCCTTTATCCTATTATTAACCCCATTATTTTATTGGGAGGCATGTTCGCCACTTCATTAGTTATGTCTGGCTGTTTAAGAAGAGGGAATTTATGAATGTTGAACTGACCACCTACTTCTAAGATTAAAAAGGTGCATCTTTTTTCAGTACTTTTGCAAACATGTATAATATATATTTTCTAATTGTTAAAACTAATAAACAAAGCTAATGAAAAAGACATAGGGAATGTAAAAGTTGCCCCGTAGCCCTTTTTTTTCAAGAAGTGGTTTATGCTGCAGATGTTACCTCAGAATATGGGGAACTGTGATGGACTATTTCTCACTATTCTCATTTTTATACATGTGCCTAATTTAAAACGAAAATAATTATAAAAATAATCAATAATTCTTTTGACATTATAATAATGACATAATGCGTTTCCAAGCCGTTTACCTAACCATCATCACTACATGCTGAACCATAACCCTCAAAATCAAGTCTTAACCTTCAAACAGCATTTTGAAATTGTGATGTCCTCACTTTTTTGAAAATGTCCTCATTCTGTTCCAACTTGTCCCGGTCCTCACTATGTAACTAATACAAGACCACACACACAAACACACACATACACACAAGGGGGTGGTGGGCGGACTACATCGTAATGAATCCGACGTGACCGTCCGGTACGCAGCAGCCCTGTTCTGTACACTGGACCGCCGTCTGCAGCCTGTTTCATCATCACAGTCACGTTACGTTAAATAACAGCCCTACACATACTGACGGACTTAAAATGGAGAATGTAGTGACGGCGTTGTTAACGACACAGTCTCCTTGTTAACGTACATATAAAGTTTATTTATTACCACAAGCTAAATGAGCTGCAGTCGCTCACCTTGTGTGTGTTCAGCCGGCCTCCTCCTCCGGCTGCTCGTGTCCGAGCTGTGTGTGGAAGACAGGGACATCTCGGCCGGCACGGACACCTCACCGTGGGGTCGAGATCGGCTGCTCTGACCCGCTCATAGTCTCACTGAACGGACGCTGCTGCTGTCGCTCCGGTGCTGCGAAGTAGGCGCACTGATTCACGAGGAATTACCCCGCCTGGAATTGTGGGAAATGTAGGCAATCATAGTGGAGCCCCGTAGAGAGAAAACCAACCATAAACTTGACCTGTTTAAATGTGCCGTTAAAGATGTGTCATTGGGCTGCAGTGGTAAGCACTCGACCCTCTACCTTAGTAAAAGTAGTTAAATTGAAATAGAAATATACTTAATTGTATAAAAAGAAAAAGCCCTGCATTCAACAACAAAATGTAAAAGAAGGCCCTCATCATTGTGCAGAATGTTATATATTATTATGTGTCACATAATCAGATTTCTTATATATTTATGTGTTTGACTATTTAAATATTGCAGCTGCACACTGATTTCATCAGAGTAAAAAGTACCCAAAAGTAATAAAAGTAGAAAAATATCATGTTACAATAGGCTACCACTTTGGTAAAAGTCAAAGCCTTCTTAAAATAGTATCTGATATGTAATGTAGTAATTTTTCATGGCTTGCAGATAAAATAACCTATTTTTAAAAATATACCACCTTTGCTCTAATACAGCAAATAAATTGCAGAGTAACTAGTAACTGAAGTCATCCAATAAATGCACCTGAGTCAAAAGTATAATTGTTTATTTTCCAAGTGTAATGAAGTAGAAATATAAAGTTGCAGAAAACAGGAGTACTCAAATAAAGTACAAGTACCTCCGAATTATACTTATGGAGGCCTACATTTTACTTAGTGACATTCCATCATCTAAAGTTTTGTATGTAAAATCTAACACACAAAAAACACATGTAGTGATGTAAAATTACAATATTTCCCTCTGAATTATGTGAAATTTAAATACTCTGCTACAGTTCAATCTCAAAATTGCACTAAATAAATAATTGATATATGTACATATATATACATATATATACATATACATACACACATATATATACATATATATATATATATATATATATATATATATATATATATATGTACATACATATATATATATATATATATATATATATATATATATATATATATACATATATACATATATATATGTGTGTGTGTCTATCTATGTATATTTCCCAGACATATTTCCCGTGGTCATTGAACACTTGAGATTGTCTACTTTACTTTTTATTTATATCCAAATATAAATAAATGTCAATTTCCCCCCAGGGATTAATAAGTATTCTGATGATGATAACTGAAAAAATTATTTTTTTTCCCACCTGTAAGTTGCACAAATAAGATCACCCGAATACTCAAAATCAGAGCATACCTGATGACTTGAAAATAAAATTTAACCAAGTATGTATTTGTAACCTGGACTTTGGCCTTATGTAGTGGCTGTTAATAAGGTAATACTTTATAATAGCCATTTTTAATAAATTCTGAATTTCAAGCTTATTAAAGTTTATCAGTGGCAACTTTTTAATGGCCATCCAATGGCCATGTTTTTTGATGAAATACACAGTATTTATTTACCATTTACAAAGTATTACAAACATCAGTTGTAACTTTACAATAAACAATTGCTTAATACAATTTAAAAAAATAAAAAATCTTGTTCGTTTACAGTGAAATAAGTATTAATTAGTGTTCAATTAAAAATACATTCACCATATTTAAATTGTGTTTTTTATTAAATGTTGCTGTTTCCAAACCATCCGTCTGTATTTATGTCACGTTAATATTTAGTTGTATCCATTCACTGTCCTCATGTAGAACACATTCATCAATGCTTTCAAACCAGAGAAGACAACAGTAGAAATAACATGATAAATAATAATAATACATAAAAAACAAGATCTTTACATAATATATTCATTTTGCTGGAATAGTATGTGTTAGTAAGGTGTGTGTGTGTGTGTGTGTGTCCTACAATTGATCTATTCATGGTGTCTTCTTGAAGCGGAGACAGAGAAAATAGCTCCACAACATGGTCAATAGTGGCTATGACATGGAAGATTTTTGTTTTTCGTTTCACATGCCCAGCTCTTCAGTGAGCTTACCAGCAAAGTGTTGGCAGCTCATTTTGTGAACAGCTGTTGTGCATTTATGCATTAAAAAAACAACTTAGTATCTAAATAAGAAAATCTCTTTGATCATAGTGATTTAGTATTTTATCAAGCATAACAATTCTTAGATATGTATTTTCAAATCAATAATTGTACAACATTTTTGACAAAGCAAGAATTATCCTAGGGTTTAGTCTAGATTACACAGATTTTGAAAAAAGAAAGGATTTTCCTCTTACAAATGAAACGTTAAAAAGTCACTAAATCACTCAATATACCTTACAGTCTCGTGTGACCATTAACTTATTCTGGCTAATGTTAGCTGATGTTGCCAAAGTTCAGATAGATACTGAGGTGTAACAGAGATTACAGACTGGCTTGCTGACTTCACCTATTTTATAATTGTGCTATCATTATGTGAGATAGCTGTTTTAATTAGCATTATCACAAAAGTAAAACAAGTCTCTTAAGCAACTTAATCTTTATAGAAAGAAATTTGGTGCAATGCTGCAATAACAACGTGTAACCTCAAAGGCAGATGTTTAGTAAAACAGTTATTTAGTAGAGAATAGTTTTAACGTATTTGTCTACACAATGTAACCCCTCTGAGGAAGATTTTAATGAAAATGTTAAAATTGAAATGCAATTTTTTCTCATCACATCAAAAGGTTTGTAGCATGTGAATAGGATTGCTCTAGCTCTTTCTAAAACAGGAGTTTGTTAAATGCTGAAGGAAGGATGCATAATCAATTTCAGTAACACAACCCTGCAATCTTTCTGCTTGCTATAGTCAATAGTCTATTACAGCAAGTTGACTGCTGTTCAGCAAGCATGGCACAATGAAGCTCCAGATTCTGAGAAAGGGATCGGCATGACTAGTTTCTTGTGTTTCTTCTTCTATTCATTGTCATCTAAACCTTTGACATTTGAAGTTATAGGTAACAGACAAACTGCCAGTTAAACCAAATTGAAATTCTGCACATGCATCCTGTGCACTAGCAAAACAAACATTTTGGTACAAATACAGCCTGAGACCACCGAGATCTTTAATGAAGGTTTCAGTGACCCAAACGTTGGACTTGTCAATAAATGTTTAATGTCAGACTGTCCATCACTGACCTGATCTGACAGGGCATGTGTTTTTCCTCTTGTCCCACCCATACAACAGATCTTGTGAACAGTTTAGCAAGCATCCACCCAAATAATGAAAAAAAAAGCATTACCTAATATACGTGTTTATTAAAAATATAGGAAGCTGTGATTGGTTGTAATTTGGCCTAAGAGGTGGGGTTTTCAAAACACCAAGTCCAGTCACATATAAATATAGCAACACAGTGGTACAGTTGGGGACTTTCCACGTCAAACTGCTGTTGAACCATGTCAAAGCGCTGGAGTTTCGCGTCTTTAGTGGCAATAGCCCTGTTAGGGTGCTTGTTTGGGATAGAGGTTGAAGCTCAGACCTGGTCGAAGCCTGCAACACAAATGTCAAAGGGTTCTCCACCTCCTCAGGACCCACAGTCTCATCAACCTCTTCCATCACTGAAGGCTCCTCAATATCCTCAGACGCCACAGGTCCAACCTGTACCTCGGCCTCAGCCTACGTACCCTCAGACGCCACAAGTCCAACCTGTACCTCAGCCTCAGCCTCAGCCCAAATACCCTCAGACGCCACAGGTGCAACCTGTACCTCAGCCTCAGCCTCAGCCTAAATACCCTTATACACCACAGGTGCAACCTGTACCTCAACCTCGGCCTACATACCCTCAGACGCCACAGGTGCAACCTGCACCTCAGCCTCGGCCTACATACCCTCAGACGCCACAGGTGCAACCTGCACCTCAGCCTCGGCCTACATACCCTCTGACGCCACAGGTGCAACCTGCACCTCAGCCTCGGCCTACATACCCTCTGACGCCACAGGTGCAACCTGCACCTCAGCCTCGGCCTACATACCCTCTGACGCCACAGGTGCAACCTGCACCTCAGCCTCGGCCTACATACCCTCTGAAGCCACAGGTGCAACCTGCACCTCAGCCTCAGCCATACCCTCAACTATCACATGATCAATCTAAACAGACTAAATTCCCTTATACACCACAGGTTCAACCTGTCCCTCAGCCTCAACCCCAGCCTAAATACCCTCAGCCTCAGCCTAAATACCCTCAGACGCCACAGGTTCAACCTGTCCCTCAGCCTCAGCCCCAGCCTAAATACCCTCAGCCTCAGCCTAAATACCCTCAGACGCCACAGGTTCAACCTGTCCCTCAGCCTCAGCCCCAGCCTAAATACCCTCAGCCTCAGCCTAAATACCCTCAGACGCCACAGGTTCAACCTGTCCCTCAGCCTCAGCCCCAGCCTAAATACCCTCAGCCTCAGCCTAAATACCCTCAGACGCCACAGGTTCAACCTGTGCCTCAGCCTCAGCCGCAGCCTAAATATCCTCAGCCTCAGCCTAAATACCCTCAGACGCCACAAGTTCAACCTGTCCCTCAGCCTCAGCCTCAGCCTAAATACCCTCAGCCTCAGCCTAAATACCCTCAAACGCCACAGGTCCGACCTCGTCCAGCACTTAAGTTTCCTAAATTTCCTCAAGCACCAAAGTTTGGTGGATATCCACGAGCATTTCCTGATTCTCTGCAAGAACAACAGGCCCCTCAAACACAGCAACCACATCCGGAATATTCAAAGCAGCCCTCTACCCTGTTTTGTGAAGTGACAGAGAGCCAGAGAGTCCCATGTGGAGCTTCTGATATTTCTGCTCATGAATGTGAAGCGATTAACTGCTGCTTTGATGGAAGACGGTGCTACTTTGGAAAAGCAGGTGGGTTTTTTAACAAAGCTGTGATTATCTGAATTACATTCTAACTTTGTTATTAAGGCACATTAGCATCATTGCCCTGGCAAAGGCAATGCTGGTCGATGACAGACAAATATTGAATAGATTTTTGTGTAATTGTTGACTGATATTTAAGATCCTGACAGAGTGAATGCTAATGACCAATACCTGCAAAAAGGTAATTCCCACCAGCTTTAGCTATACTTTAATCAGTGCTAGTTACCATATTTCAGTTCACTGACATGCTCAACTGAGATGGTGAACATTAGCATGTTTAAAGTGATATTTTAAGCATCTTAGCAATCTGACATTAGCATTTTGCTCATGGCACAGCTAAAACAAAATCCTCAAATAGTAACTAAAATTGGCTGTGGACTTTTGACATTTTCCTTTGGTCAATAATATCAAATCTTTTAACCTATCAATGTCTGTTTTTGTGCCACCAGTGACCGTCCAGTGCACCAAGGATGCCCAGTTCATTGTAGTTGTGGCCAGAGATGCCACCCTGCCCTACATTGACCTCGAGTCAATCTCACTGTTGGGACAAGGTCAAGGCTGTACATATGTTGACTCTAATTCAGAATTCGCCATCTACCAATTTCCTGTAACTGGCTGTGGGTCGGTTGTTATGGTATGACATTGATTTTCTATTTTCCAATTAATAAGGACAACTTAGAGATTATTATCACACCTGACTTTTTTTTTTTTTTTTTACCTTTTGTAGGAGGAGCCTGGTGTTATCATCTATGAGAACAGGATGTCTTCCTCATATGAAGTTGGAATTGGGCCTCTTGGAGCCATTACCAGGGACAGCAGCTATGAGTGGGTCATCATTTTAAAAAAAATGTTTGTGTCGAAATAAAAGCTTTTACCAAGTATAACGCCAGTTGTCTTTTTCAGATTTCTCTTCCAGTGTAGGTACACCGGCATATCTGTTGAAACTTTGGTTGTAGAGGTACTGCCATTGCAAGATCCTCCTCTGCCAGTTGCTGCTCTGGGACCCATCAGTGTGTACCTGAGGTTGGCCAATGGACAATGCAATACAAAGGGTTGTAATGAAGGTGAGTGTATGTTAGCATGGAAGCATTTCTGTTTCTGTAGATAATTCCATAATGTTCATACGAACTGGTATCTCTGCTCTCACAGTGGATGCAGCCTATACTTCATACTATACGGATTCAGACTACCCTGTGGTCAAAGTACTGAGGGACCCTGTATACGTGGAGGTTCTCCTCCTCGAGAAGTCGGATCCTGCCCTTGTCCTGACTCTTGGTCACTGTTGGACAACCACAAGCCCAAACCCTCACAGCCTGCCCCAGTGGGACATTCTGATAGACGGGTAACTAAAACACAAATTAAACTGTCCTTTTTATAACAACATGTACATTGTTTTCAGAGTTTGCACTTCTGTCAGGTCTGGTTATTTGAACTAGTGAATGGGGAAATTATTTTTATGAAAACATTGACTTCCTCCTGACCCATTTTAATTTCAGTGTTAGTGTTGCATTAACTCAATTTGCTCTTCATCCAGGTGTCCATACAGGGATGATCGCTACTTGTCTCAGCTGGTCCCAGTTGACGCATCCTCTGGTCTGGAGTTCCCAGGTCACTTCAGACGTTTCATTTTCAAGATGTTCACCTTTGTGGACAATTCACTGGAGCCCCTGAGGGAACAGGTAATTCATTTATTGACAGTTGAGAAATTGATAACAAAATATGTTTGTATTGCTCTGCCAACACTGCTTGTTCCTTGTTCAGGTGTACATTCACTGCAGTACAGCTGTCTGCAGTCCTCTACCAGGTGGCAGCTGTGAACCATCATGCTACAGGAAAGGAAGTAAGAATTATACATTTTTTAATCTTCAGAATTCAGGAGCAATATGCACTTAAATCTAACCATGTTTGTATGTCTGTCTGCAGAGAGATCTGTCCAGGCCGAGGTCCAGAGGCAGACTGAGCCAAAGGCTGTGGTTTCTGTTGGACCTGTGATCATGAGCACACCTGAGGAGTAAACAACTCAACTCAAGAATTTTGCTGAAAACATTCATTAAAAGATTTGGAACATTAACATGGTTCATTTATTAGTGGCAAATGAAAATGACACTGTACACATCAAGTCAGTGAGGGGCAGATTTATCTGTAAATTTGAGGCTGTATTTAGTGGTGAATTTGTACTGAATTAGATTATATTCAAAGTGTTTCTAATGTTTGTCAGCCCTCATTTCTACATAATGGAGGCAAACAGATAATTGGAATCTCTCTATAGTTAAATTCAACAAATGCAACAACTTAATACAGCATCAAAAATAAACTCAACGACAACGATTTTTTGTTTTTCTGAAAAAGAAAAGAAATTAAGAGAAAAACATTTTTAGGTGAACAAAGATTGGATTGGACTGCTTTAAAAGAGTTAATTAAAAGTTATTTAAAACAAACAGGAGACACAAAAAGGGGGAGAAACAGTATTGCATGAACTTTTGACTGAACTTGGGATCTGTGACTTTCAAATAAACGTATACTGTTTGCATTAGACCATGTTCCCAAAAAAGTATGGAAAATGTCAATAAAACAATTCATTTCATTCACAAAAAATATGTTTTGTCAAATATTTACTGTAAATGAGTCATAAGTGTTTCAATGGACCTAACTGTACTGACATGGAATTAATTTCACTCAAAGTTCCTGTCATCTCATCAGGGAGTATGAACAGTATTTGATGGTATTTTTGATGGTTACAGTTTATTTTGTACAGTGTTGAGGGACCCTTTATATGTAGTAGGTTATACAGTGCTACCGCTATTTAAAAATACATTTTAAATATGTGTACATACAAAATATAAATTCAAAATTGCACTGTTATTTATCAATGAATGAATCAATCAAAGCTTTATTGTCATTTAGCTGTACCAACAAAAGATGTGCAGCAAAAATGAGATTGCGTTTCTCCGAGATCCATAACAGGAACACAAGAAACGCACACAATATATAAATATGATCATTTAAAAGTAAAACTATGACGTTTTAAGTAGTGAAACTGCAGATTTTCAGCAGAAAATAGGTGAAATTGTCAAAAGCAAAAGACTAATAAAGTTAAATTATCACTACATAGTTAACATGGTGGTAATTGAATGCATCATATTTAATGGCTTATCATATATTATGCAAGTAATAAATATTAATATTTAAGTAACTAGGTTACTACAGCTATCAGATGTTCAGTCGAATAAACAGTTCAATATTTCTCTTCGAAAAGTTGTTCTGAGGAGGAAAACTGTTGAAACACAAAATAAAATAACTAAGTATAAGCACAGTACTCGAGCGTATGTGCTAAATTTCCAATCTCTGATTCCGTGTAGGGCTGTTAGAAAAGGATGTTATTATTTCCTCCTTTATTTGCTTTCTATGGAGAAGTTCCAGGATTCATTTTGACATGATTTGGTCACCATACAATCAGTCTGTGTTATTCAGCAAAGGGAACGACTTGTTTATTTGTCACTACTTCAAATTAAGTTTTAACTATTTTATACTATGCAACTACGTACATTTTGTTAAGGATCGGATGATAATCCCAAACGGATGTATATACAGACAGCTGTGGACACTACACACCAGAATGTTTTAAAAAATGTGTGGTTACGTTTTAGTTTCATCTGTTTTTTCTTGTGATTGAAGGCCATTATACCAGTGTGCTATTGAGACAGCTATTTATCATTACACAGGGTTTGGAGGGTGTTGTCTTTTTTCTTGCCTTTCCAAAACCTAAAGAACAAGTACAAAAAGTGTAAGGAATGTATTAAAGAGTGGATTTATCTGCCCCAACCAATCTACATTGGTGACAGAGTGTAACTTCCAAAGCAGGAGCACATCATTAACTAGCCACATTATAATGTGGGATTCCAGGATACATTACAAAATTCTCCGTTCACAATTAACATGTGTAGCTTACTGCCTCGCTATGTGGAGGCAGGTTCTGGATGCTATCAGAGTTTAGGCTTATGACAGAAGCTCTGCCCTGCTCTTAACTGAAATTGGTGAAACTCGAGCAACCCCTACCAACACAACTGAGAAAGCATTGCTTAACACTTATCCTCATTCACATGGAAAAGCTTCCCCTCCTGGGTGGCCATTAGCTCGGATGGTAGAGCAGGTGTCTCATTTATAGAGACTTTCAATAAAGCCATATAAAGGCCCAAAATAAAAATAAATGTCCCTCTTGTTACATTGAAAATGAAAACATATATGGTTTGAATGTACAAAGAAATAAGACAGTTAAGAAACCAAACAGAGTAACAGAACTGATAGATGACAAGATTTTTTTCCATACCAAAGACAAATTACTTTTTGCCTGGGACATGCAGATTTAGCCTCAGTCTTTTAGCATGACATTGTGTTTGTAGCCATCAAGTGGATTTTTTATTTTTTTTATTATTTTTTTTTGCAGGATTCTCATTTTAAATTGAGTCGGCTGAAAACGTTAAAAAAGTGACATACTACTAATTTAAATATTTAACTCAGGGAGCCAACATTACCTAAATTAGCTTGCTAGCTAGATAGCTACAGCTAAATAAAATCTTCAAGCAACAAATTTCAGATGATAAAATCAGCGGTTACCGACTATATATGAAAAGCGGCTGTAATCTTCCTCTGTGTGAGATCAAAGCAGTGTTTGAAAATACTAAAAGTGTAATGAAGTCAATCTGCTAACGTTATCATGGCGAAATTGCTATGTTGCTAGAATGTGACGGCAGAAACGGTAACAGATACAAAAATGTATTCATCATTACCACACCTTGTGAGTCTTACATGTGTGCCATCATGTCAAAAATGTACACTTTTTTAAGTCTGTCTGTGGACAGATTTTCAAAACTGTGCAAGATACAGCTGTAAAATTTAAAGGTGTTTGGTTGAAATCAAAATGAAGGTCAAGTTTAAAGACAATACTGAGTTGTCGTGCAATAATGTAATGACTTTGGGTCAGAAGGTAACAATACAGCCTAAGAGAAACTTTTTCCAGCTCTTAGATTGGCTGCATTTTGAGCACATTGTAACATAATCAGGCTGAAAACGTTTTCTGTGTTCAGATTTTCACTTTAACACAAATATCATTCCACGAATTTGTTCAAATAATGTCTGTATTATGAGTGAATATGTTCAGAGCAGGCTACACAGCAGCAAGGCAAGAATATAGACAGATCTATCTCAAGCTAAAGTGCATTTTATGTTACAGCTTCAGAGAAAAGATCAATAAATTTGCTATTGTGCACTAACAAGATCAACATTTGGTGACAAATGAAGCCTGAGGCCACAAAGACCTTTATCAAAGGTTTTAGTGACCCAAATGTTGAACTTGTCAATAAAGGCTTTAATGTCAAATCGTCCTCCACCTCAGTGTCCTGACCTGACAGGACATGTGTTTCATCCCCGTGTCCCACCCATACAACAGCTCAGTGAATCATCAATCACCTGAATACTGTTGTAAAACATTGAATAATACATAAACAGTTAATTTTCAGCCGAGGACATTTGTTTTTAATGTTACACACACCCCTCTCTCTCCCAACTGTCCAATAGAGGCTAAAGTCTCTAATGAATAATTACATTATACGCCCCTGAAGCTTTTTAATGGTTACTGAAAAAAATAGGAAGCTTTGATCTGTGTTTTTTTTTTCCTCTGAGGTGTGTTTTTAGTCACATATAAATGTGGCAGCACAGTGGTACACTTGGGGGACCATCCAGATCAAACTGCTGTTGCACCATGGCAAAGCACTGGAACACCGCCACTCTAGTGGCACTAGCACTGCTGTGGTGCTTTATCAGGACAGAAGTAGAAGCTCAGGGCTGGCAGAAACCTGCAACACCAACGAAAAAGGGCTATCAACCTCCTCAACCACCAACGTTTCCTCAATATCCTAAACAACCACAGGTCTCACCTCCTCAACCACCGACCTTTCCTCAATATCCTAAACAACCACAGGTCTCACCTCCTCAACCACCAACGTCTCCTCAATATCCTAAACAACCGCAGGTCTCACCTCCTCAACCACCGACCTTTCCTCAATATCCTAAACAACCACAGGTCTCACCTCCTCAACCACCAACGTCTCCTCAATATCCTAAACAACCGCAGGTCTCACCTCCTCAACCACCGACGTTTCCTCAATATCCTAAACAACCGCAGGTCTCACCTCCTCAACCACCGACGTTTCCTCAAAGGTTCCACGATCAATCTCCTCAGGAGCCGCAGGCCCCTCATTATAAGCAACAGCAGCATCAACCACAGTCATCTTCCATCTACAAGCCAAGTGGTGCAAAGCAACCTCCTGTCCAGAGTTGTGAAGTGGCGCCAAACATGAGAATCCCATGTGGACATAACGATATCTCTGCTGCTGGATGTGAAGCCATAAACTGCTGCTTTAGTGGTCAACAGTGCTACTTTGGAAAGGCAGGTGAGTTTTTGAAAAGATTGACATTCGCTTCAAAGACAACTTTTCCTGTGACTTAAAATGACTGTGAACAGGGACCGAGGATGCAAATAGTTAAGACTGGATGATACTGAAAGAATTCTCTTCTTGTGCAAAGGTGCGTTGCATCTGTATGTTTTTACATTTGGTTGATTTCAAATCTTTTAACCTATAAATCTCTGTTTTTGTGCCACCAGTGACGGTCCAGTGCACCAAGGATGCCCAGTTCATTGTAGTCGTGGCCAGAGATGCCACCCTTCCCAACATTGACCTCGAGTCAATCTCACTGTTGGGACAAGGTCAAGGCTGTACACATGTTGACTCTAATTCAGAATTCGCCATCTACCAATTTCCCGTAACTGGCTGTGGGTCGGTTGTTACGGTAAGACTTTGATTTTCTGTTTTCCAAACAATAAATACAATCTTGGATTATTACAAGATTATTATCACACCTGACTTTTTTTTTTTCAACCTTTTGTAGGAGGAGCCTGGTGTTATTGTCTATGAGAACAGGATGTCTTCCTCATTTGAAGTTGGAGTGGGGCCTCTTGGAGTCATTACCAGGGACAGCAGCTATGAGTAGGTGATCATTTAAAAAAAAAAAGTTTTTTGTGTCAAAATAAAAGCTCTCACCACGTATAACGCCACTTGTCTTTTCCAGATTGCTCTTCCAGTGTAGGTACACCGGCATATCTGTTGAAACTTTGGTTGTAGAGGTACTGCCATTGCAAGATCCTCCTCTGCCAGTTGCTGCTCTGGGACCCATCAGTGTGTACCTGAGGTTGGCCAATGGACAATGCAATACAAAGGGTTGTAATGAAGGTGAGTGTATGTTAGCCTGGCAGCATTTCTGTTTCTGTAGATAATTCCATAATGTTCATACTAACTGGTATCTCTGCTCTCACAGTGGATGCAGCCTATACTTCATACTATACGGATTCAGACTACCCTGTGGTCAAAGTACTGAGGGACCCTGTATACGTGGAGGTTCTCCTCCTCGATAAGACGGATCCTGCCCTTGTCTTGACTCTTGGTCACTGTTGGACAACCACAAGCCCAAACCCTCACAGCCTACCCCAGTGGGACATTCTGATAGACGGGTAACTAAAACACAAATTAAACTGTCCTTTTTATCACAACATGTTTGCTTTTGTGAGGTCTGGTTATTAGAACTAGTGATTTCAGTGTTGGTGTCGCATTAACTCAATTTGCTCTTCATCCAGGTGTCCATACAGGGATGATCGCTACTTGTCTCAACTGGTCCCAGTTGATGCATCCTCTGGACTGGAGTTCCCAGGTCACTTCAGACGTTTCATTTTCAAAATGTTCACCTTTGTGGACAATTCAATGGAGCCCATGAGGGAACAGGTAATTCATTTATTGACAGTTGAGAAACTGATAACAAAATATGTTTGTATTGCTCTGCCAACACTGCCTGTTCCTTGTTCAGGTGTACATTCACTGCAGTACAGCCGTCTGCAGCGCTGCACCAGGTCGCAACTGTGAACCGTCATGCCACCGGAAAGGAAGTAAGAATTATATAATTTTTTAATCTGCAGAATTCAGGAGTAATATGCACTTAAATCTGACCATGTTTGTATGTCTGTCTGCAGAGAGATCTGTCAAGGCCGAGGTTCAGAGGCCGACTGAGCCAAAGGCTGTGGTTTCTGTTGGACCTGTGATCATGAGCACACCTGAGGAGTAAACAGCAGTGTTGGGCTCAAGAATTTGACTGACAATATTAAGTAAATATTTTGAATGTTAGCTTGGTTGATTCATGAGTGGTGTTAAATGAATTAAACATAAAACTACTGTCTAAAGAGCCAAACGCATGATGCTAGCAGAATGAAATGGCTCCCGCAAGTGTTGAGATCAAATCTGTATTAAAAAAATATTAAAGTATACATCATGTTTTCTGTACACTGTATTTTTTCTTGTCATTGGCACTCTAACAAAGAGGAAACATTGGCAATGATGTCTAACTTGTGGTTTTAAACGACATCTCTAAAGTAAAACAAAATACAATACTTTTAAATAAATGTTGACTGTATATCATAAACAGTAGCAATTCTAGTTTACCTTACCTTTTAAACACGAATATTTTTTTTGATTTGCAAAGATTTACAGAGGTTGACATTTACAGACAGAGCATTAAGATTCTATAGTTAGTGAACGGACAAAAAGTACTGAAAGAGTCATTAAAACATCCCGTTTTATATCGGCAGACGGTGAAGTCACTTTAAACTTATGTGACAAATTTGTTTGAGTTTATCTTGTTGCTTTTTCACTATTCATTCAGTACATTGTTCTTTGTGTATGCTTTTTTAACAGTTATGGTTACAGACTCTCTCCACCTCCCTACACTCATATTTTGAGGCTCATTAATTTTGAAAAAAAAAAAGGGAAAACAAAAAGGCAACAATATTTCAGATACATACAACACATGGTTCAAACACACACGACTTCTTTTGTAACTGATGGAACACAATGCATACCAAACCTTTAGCAAAGGTTTTATTTATACATGTTCCTCATACAACATTGCCATTTTTAAATACATTGTCATTGTTCAGGAAACTTCCAAACAGTCTGCAACACTGATTAACACTTTGAAACCTTCGTTTTGCATCATACAAGGCTTGAATAGCAGTTTACAGTTCAGAGTAAATTTACAACTGAAAGGGGAAAAATAAATTCTGGTTTTAATGTCAAGGAAACCCAGCCATCGGATTTTTGTAAACATGGTAACCCTAAACAAGTTAACGGAGCATTAGCAGAGTACTTAAATGCGGAAGGAGGAAGAGATTTACGCCATCATGAAGATTCTGGGTGTAACGTGGCAGCTCGATGATAACATAGTGATATTCACAGTAACTATGAAAATATAGATTTTCGTTAAAAGAAGTGTCATGTAGATAATTCAAAATACTCTTAGACTTTTATAGTGACACAGTATTTATTACAAATAAGTCTGATTCTGCATCAAAAGACCGAGTTGTGCTCCACTGAGCTGAGGATCCAACCACCAGAGGGCGATGTGACCTCAGAGGAAAATGTCAACTCAAACTGGTCTGCACTTTTTCAAATCGCATCTTCGATCAGATGCATGAAGGTGATTTAAAACGCACTGCACACATTTTCTGACCCATGTATTTTTTTTCAGTTGACAGTGAAATATTTCCAGCTATAGATCACCGTTCTTCAATGATTGTCTCGCAAGTGCAATTTAAGTGCATTTACCCTCTGAGCTTTGTCCTCTTGTACGGTCTACGGTGAAAACAGTGACGTGGCTTATCATCAAAAATGAAATATGGACTAATTCAGGCATGGCTGGTAATATTATGGTGTGTTTTACCTTTAACAACAGCGCAGGAAAGTCTTTGTAGGTCCTTGCCACATACTCATATTCACCACTAATCACACAAAACAGAAACTTAAAGGACAAAAACAAACAAAACACAGACCCCCTCACCAAAATGTGTTCACTAAACTTTTGAGTCCTCTGTTAGTCTTTTCCTGCTCATAAATGCTATAACAGGCAAACACAGCGCGAGCCATCCACACTCTTCCTCTCCACGTCAGTCAGACTTGTCCTTCTTTTTGCATCCTCCTAGGGGAACTTTGCTGACCACTGCAGAGCCGACAGCAGTCACTCCTCCGGCTACAGCGCTCACCCCTCCGGCTACAGCACTCACTCCTCCTTTGACCAGCCCCACTCCCATCCCAGGCACAGCGACTACAGTGCTGACAGCGCTCTTGGTTAGGTCCAGACTTTTTCCGCCCACCCATGTCACACCGCCCACCGTCGCTCCTACAGCTCCCTTGGTGACACCGTACAAGCCCCCCGCCAACCTGCTGAACATGCCCGGTTGCGTCTGTGGGTGGTCCTTGTTGTTGTCTGATTTAAAACAACAAGAGCAATTTTAAGATTCAATATATCGCTGCCAAATAACAGTCAAAAAGAGGGAAGAAAAGCTCCATTCATATTATCATTTGACTTGATTACTTTCTAAATTAATCAACTGTTTTGCCTTTAAATCATCAGAATATAGTGAAACCGTCTATCGTGATTTCATAAAGCCAAATTCAATATGTTCAAATAGCTACGGCACATAAAGTATAAACAGTTTAATTAAACATTGCTAACCTCACTCATTGGCAACAAAATATGCTCATATATACACATCAGTGCATTCTTTTGGACACACACACTGGAGCTGCTTCAATTAATCAATTTGTTGTCAGCGCAAAAGTCTAAATTCTCTGACTCCAGCATCTTAAATGTGAATTTCATTTTGATTTCTTTACTTCTCTTTGACAGTTAACTGAATATCTTTGGGTTGTGGACAAAAAAACTAATATTTGAGGACGCCATCTTGGGCTTTGAGAAACACCGATTTACATTTTTCAAAAATTCTTACATCTTTGTTCTAACTCATCAAGTTTTTTGACTAAAAGCAGTACAACAACAAAACTTGTCCTGTTCAGTGTCAAAGGACATCTTCAACTGAATTTACCTGTAGCTACTGGCTCATCATTGAGGTATGCAGGCATGTCCTCAGGCACCTGCTCGGCCTGACTCATCGCTCTGGTGAAAATAAATGACACATTTTACCAAAAGAGACAGTGACAGATCATAAACATAGATACACAGCATAGAAAAGTATATGGAACGAGATTTTGTTTAACACTAATGCCTCAACCTTAAATCTTTTTTCCTCCTGCCATAATTGTGTAATGTCTGTTATGGTGTAAACCAGGCTAGACTAGATCTGTGCCTGTGCTTGTTGTCACATATTTCCCTGTGTTAATTCCTGTCTTGTTAAAGAGGCTGGGTAAGGTCAAAACTCCAGCAACACAGCAGCAGTACCTGACTTTTGGGGGGTTTTTTTATCCCTTAAAATGTGCATATCATTGCACACAGGAGATATTACCATGTTCAACTTGTTTTACCTGGTGCGCCTCTGAGGTGACAAGGCTAATTTCTTTATATGTTTTTAAAAAGCCTTACATTCAACAAACGGGTGGTTCTTCTCATAAGAGACAGTCTATACAAAAAGCCTGAGTGTCAACAGTAAGGAATGGGGCTGAAGTTTGCACACATGGTGCAAAGAAAATACAGGAGCTTGCTTTGGGTGTGCTGCTGATCCTAAAAACAGGGCAGACCTGTTCAGAGCTTTACAAAAAGTTAAAGGGCCACTGTGTAGTTTTGGAGAAGAAATTTAAACTTACAATATTAATGAGGTTGGATTACAAACTCTGATATATTTATCTTTCCCATAACTGGATAAACAAGCTGTTCTCGGAGGGAAATAAGGTCCCAAGAACAGTATTTAAGGACAGAAAGGTGGCAGAATCCGCCAAATGTAAACAAAGTCAAGCAGTATTAAATTGTGTCAGCTTGAAGATCTTTCTCCATATTGCACCTTCAAAATAGTAAACAAAGAAGTATTGAAGAAGCTACTATTAAGAGTCCTTGTATTCATGACTTTGGGAATATAAACTAGAAGTTTAAACGACTTAACTCCATAAGAACAGAGCAGACATCATCATGACTGAACTCTTCTGTCTGGTTGGGTTTTTAAAACATAAAGGCCTCGTCAGTGATGCCTTTGTTAAAATGTGCTCAGACAAAGGAGTTGTTTATTCAGCCATTTATTCAGTTTATGGAGTGAAAGATGAACTAAGGATATGCCACATCGCCTCACCTGACAGGTAAACAACACTACCCCCCTGTGTATCCTGGTTAGTTGGCTACAGGCCTAAACGTACACGGAGTTAAACTTGTGCTAGGTGTATTAGCTAACTTTACGTTGGAGCGTTTGTTACGTCAACTGAAGCTAACCTACATTTTGTTTTTCAACTCGACCGTCGCGGATGCTCGGGCTTAAAGTACATAAAACTGTACAGTTTAACTCGTGAGAAATGTTGCTGCCTCAACTTTTAAAAGCAGACATTAGTGAGCTTTGTCGTGAATTATCTCGCCCCGTGTGGCTGTTGTTCGGCATTTAAACGCCATCAACTGACGCTAACGCTTCTGTGGAACGTTCTAGCTGACATCCGAACAGACACGTCACCCCCGAAACACTATACATCACTTAAACCGTTTTTCATCGACTTTTCTTTTGTTACTATTTGGTCGAAGTGTCTCTCTCGTTGGTTCTAACATGTTTTTTTTGTCGTTTCTATGTGTTGTTGTTTTTTTTAAAGCTACTACATCAGATAACATGGCTCACTTTCATCATAACTGACGCTAGCGGAGCTTCAGAAGTTCTCATGGCTGACTCTCATTAGACAAACTGAACCCCTGCTAGCTGCTTTAGCTCTTACCTTGGTGTGTAACGTCAGCAGACTGCTCCGATGTACTGTTAGTGTAATGTGCGGGACTTTAAACCAACCGATCCAGGTAATGTCCAGGCTCCTGGGGCTCTGCAGGGATGTCGCTGACTTGTGTTGTCTGTCTGACTGTATTTTATTTTGGGGGAGGACCTCCGTCTCCACCCATCATAACACACAGAGGTACACACTGTCCGCACAGTGGAGCTCCAGCTGCCTGGCTGCGTCTATAACAACACAGTTTTATTGTTAAATTAAAGTATTGTCTGGATTAAATGTTAGTTCACGCAAACAAAGGGGATTTTATTTTGAAAATTCAGATATTACTGGTGATAATTAGGGACAAAGTTATTCCCCTCCCTCGCTCTTCCAGTAGCACATTCAGAAACGATCTCAGGGTGTGGTAATGCACAAGAAGATAAATAAAAGATAAGCTGGAGGTTTATGTAGTAGAGGGTGTAACTTTGGCGGGAGAGGAAACTGATCAAAACAGCTACAAAAAAACAACCTCTTCCCGACAACGTGGAAGTGACGTCAGCCTCTGTTCAAATCCTCAAAGATCGTCTCCTTTATGAAGAGACGTCACGGTTGGAAACAACACTTTGTTACCTGCCAAGGTGGTTTTGTCTTCACCAGTGTTTCGAATTGCTGAATAAACAAATACAGTTTATGTTGAAGTCTGCATTCATTTAATTTAATCAGACAGTTGTTTACTTTATTCACATTGACTCAATATCATAAAGAATTACACAATGTCATGGAACCTTCTGTATGTAATAGAATTGAATGAAAACTTGATTTGGAAAATGATTGAAAATGAATGAAAGTGACTATTGATTGATTGATTTAGTTGTTATGTAGTTGCCCATTCGTATTCTGTCAGTCAATCAAATGGTTTAAGCTGTGTGTTTCTGACAGTAGTATTCCAAGCTGTCAGGATGCGTTCCCCCTGTTTAAAATGGTCAAATTGAATGATATCAGCCTGAAAATCACAGGACTTATATGTTGTGAGGAAAGAAGTCGGGAGTATGAATTTGAAAGATGTTTAAGCCTCCTTTCATGTAAAACAGAGGGGGAACAATATCTGACAGTAGTATTCCAAGCTGTCAGGATGCGTTCCCCCTGTTTTAAATGGTCAAATCAAGTTATATCAGCCTGAAAATCACAGGACTTATCTGCTGTGGGGAAAGAAGTCTGGAGTATGAATTTGAAAGATGTGTGAGCCTCCTTTCATATTGAACAGAGGGGGAACAGTATCTGACAGTATTCCAAGCTGTCAGGATGCGTTCCCCCTGTTATGGTCAAATTGAATGATATCGGCCTGAAAATCACAGGACTTATCTGTTGTGAGGAAAGAAGTCTGGAGTATGAATTTGAAGGATGTGTGAGCCTCCTTTCATATTGAACAGAGGGGGAACAGTATCTGACAGCAGTAAGCTGTCAGATTCTGTTCCCCCTGTTTTAAATGGTCAAATTGAATGATATCCACCTGAAATTCACAGGACTTGTATGTTGTGGGGAAAGAAGTCAGTAGTATGAATTTGAACTATGTGTGAGCCTAAATTCATATAAGACAGAGAGGGAACAGTATCTGACAGTATTCCAAGCTGTCAGGATGCGTTCCCCCTGTTTCAAATGGTCAAATTGATCAAATTTAATGATATCAGCCTGAAAATCACAGGACTTATTTGTTGTGAGGAAAGAAGTCAGGAGTATGAATTTGAAGGATGTGTGAGCCTCCTTTCATAAAAAACAGAGGGGGAACAATATCTGACAGCAGTAAGCTGTCAGGATGCGTTCCCCCTGTTTTAAATGGTCAAATTAAATGTTATCGGCCTGAAAATCACAGGACTTATCTGTTGTGGGGAAACAAGTCAGGAGTATGAATTTGAAAGATGTGTGAGCCTCCTTTCATAAAAAACAGAGGGGGAACAGTATCTGACAGCTGTATTCCAAGCTGTCAGGATGCGTTCCCCCTGTTTTAAATGGTCAACTTAAATGATATCGGCCTGAAAATCACAGGACTTATTTGTTGTGGGGAAACAAGTCAGGAGTATGAATTTGAAGGATGTGTGAGCCTCCGTTCATATTGAACAGAGGGGGAACAATA
Source organism: Diplodus puntazzo (assembly GCA_963678695.2). Lineage (NCBI taxonomy): Eukaryota > Metazoa > Chordata > Actinopteri > Spariformes > Sparidae > Diplodus > Diplodus puntazzo. The sequence continues at coordinate 28,407,657 of OZ023161.1, forward strand.
TCTGACAGTCCATGGCAGAATAAGAGAATAAAAAGTGCATATATATATATATATATATATATATATATATATATATATATATATTGGTGACAGACTCTCTTCAGGCAAATAATTTAATGTAAATATTCTGAAATGCATTCCTTGTTGGTGACCACTTCAACAGACTCAAATAATCAGGCTTTTCACAATAAAAGAACAGAAGCTTGAATGAGTGTGTAAGCAGAACACACTTTACAAGCTTTTCTCTGTTTTGCATGCAACAAAACATTTTTCCCTCTGAGAAAAATGTCTCGGAGCAGAAGTAGAAAGAACTCAAGTGAAGTACAAACACCTCAGTAGATGTACTGACGCGATGGGACACTGTGGTCGGGAAGCGGAAATACAGACCCACGTGACCGCAGCTCTGTTTCCCGCCCGTATGTTAATGAGTTATTGAGGACCCGGAAACAGCAGCAGAGTGACAGCTCTGTCCTCCAAACCTCTCGGCTGCTGCAGGCCGCTTCGTGCAGATAAAGTTCCTGTTTTTCAGGAGAAGGAGACGCTTTTCCTGCAGCTGCAGCTCATGTTATACCTGCTGGGTGATAAAGTCACAGCTTAAAGGTTCGAGAAGCTCCTGAGTTCCCCCTTTGTTTTTGTTTTTCGGATGTGGAGCATCCCGAGCGGCTGAACGAAGTCACCGCCGTCTGCTCAGCATTCAAAAGGTCCGCCAACTGGAGAGCCAGGTAGGTGAGGATGTTCATGATCAGCCTCTCAGGATGTGGAGTGTTATTGTTACCTGGAGAGGTGTGGGGACGCCTTCTTCACCGTTTTAACAACAGTGTCAGCCATTTCCTGCTGACTTAACATGAGCCCATGTGCACATTTTCAAGTTTTTATTATTTCACTCGATGGAAGCAGCCTGATTAATGTGATGAGCAGCAGCTGAGGATTTCGCATTAGTGTAAATAAAGCCTGGATGTTCAGACTGACCTGAAGTCTGTTTACCTCTGTTTTCTCGTGTGTGTGTGTGTGTGTGTGTGTGTGTGTGTGTGTGTGTGTGTGTGTGTGTGTGTGTGTGTGTGTGTGTGTGTGTCTTCACCCTGCAGACTGATGTCTCTGCAGAGAGAAACTCATCTTTGCTCACAGCAGAGGAAGTGTAGAGAAGGCGTCCAACCAGCAGGATTTTAGGACAAGTTTTGAAGCCTGTCTTGGTCCTAAATCACTGTGATGTGATTCACAATATTTGTTTTTACTTAAATGTCATGTGTGTCTTGGTCTGCACCACACAGACATGTTTTCTTCCAGCCCAATCCAAATGTATGTATAGAGCACATTCAAAACAACAACAGTTGGCCAAAGGAATTGCAAAAGAACTGAATCAAACGCAGAGTAATCCAATTTTGGGAGGGGGACAGGATTTAAGAACAGGCAGTGTTGAGGACAGCCTGACATGTAGGGGCAACTCGTCCAGAGTTTGTGCTGAGCGATCTCTTAAAGAACCTTAAAGAACATAATCAATTTCGCTTCCTTACTCGTAAACGATTCCTGCGGGTGCATTTCCTTTTGTTAAAAGTGGAAATACCCTTGCTGTTTGATATTCGCTTTGCTTTGTCAGGTGAAGTTTTTCCTTGAAGTGACTCGAGTGTTGTGACGCTTCCTCTTTTCAATTGGAGACGGCCAAAAGCAACAGCTGACCTGAGCGAGCCCGTCTTACATCTGGAGAACGAGGACATCTCTGCAGCGCCACAGTTCCTCATTACAACTCTGATTTGTCACATATTTTAAATTCAACTCCTGTGATCTGGATATCGAACTAAACGATATTTCGGTGGAAACTTGAAGCCGTGCGGTCACATTCACTGAGAACGGAGACATCTTGTGTCCAGCTGTTAAAATTTTGTAATCAAAGAAAGATGCATTTCATAGATTTCGGATACTTCTCTTTTTGAAGTACGTGTCATTTTACTGTAACAATCTTTAAACATACCAGTTATTATTTTAGGAGATTGTCTTAAAGCCCAATGTTCAATGTGCAGATGTTCCTCTGCACATATTGTAAGCACTGATCTTTTTAAATTAAATTCTTAATGTCTTTATAAAATGTTAAAAAACAAAAGAACCTGAAAATCGGCTGATATTGGCCTTTCACAGACAATTATGCTCAGATTCGTGTGGGTGCATCTTTTGCCCAATACAAACCGATGTATCATGATAATGAGAATCTCAGGGCCATCCAATCCCTATATTCTCAAAGTGAGAGCTGCGTGCGTATACTCGGAAGTAAGTCGGACTTGTTCCAAGTGGGTGTTGGCCTCCACCAGGGCTGTGCCTTGTCCCCAATCCTGTTTGTGATATACATGGACAGGATTTCGAGGCGCAGTCGTGGTATGGAGAGGTTACAAGTCAGTGACCTTAAGATCGCATGACTGCTTTTTGCAGATGATGTGGTCTTGATGGCATCATCGGCTGTAGATCTACAACGCTCACTGGATCAGTTCGCAGCTGAGTGTGAAGCGGCAGGGATGAGGACCAGTACCTCTAAATCTGAGGCCATGGTTCTCAGTAGGAAACCGGTGGATTGCCTACTCCAGGTGGGGAATGTGTCCTTGCCCCAAGTGAAGGAGTTCAAGTACCTCTGGGTTTTGTTCACGAGTGAGGGGATGATGGGACGTGTTGCATGCGCTTCACCGCACGGTTGTGACGAAAAGGGAGCTGAGCCGGAAGGCAAAGCTCTCGATCTACCGGTCAATCTTCGTCCCTACCCTCACCTATGGTCATGAGCGATGGGTCATGACCGAAAGAATGAGATCGCGGGTACAAGCGGCCGAAATGGGTTTTCTTCGCAGGGTGGCTGGGGTCTCCCCTCAGAGATAGGGTAAGAAGCTCAGCCATCCGGGAGGGACTCGGAGTAGAGCCGCTGCTCGGCTGTGTGGGAAGGAGCCTGTTGATGCCACCAGCGCGCCTTCCTAGGGAGGTGTTCCTGGCACCTCCAACTGGGAGGAGACCTAGGACCAGGTGGAGGGATTATATCTCTTCCCTGGCCTGGGAGCGCCTGGGGATTCACCAGTCAGAGTTAGCCGATGTGGCCGGGGAAAGGGAAGTCTGGGGCTCGCTGCTGAAGCTGCTGCCCCCGCGACCCGATTTTGGATAAGCGGTTGACAGTGGATGGATGGATGGAGATTCTAAAGCAGAATAAGATTCTGATAACATAAAGTTCATTGTTTAACTGTAGAATATCCTGCCGATGTGTTTGGTGACCAGTTTTGAGGGATTATTGCTAAACAAAAAACAAAATGTGAGTGTATATCAATTAATATATCAATATTGAACCTTTTTACAGCCGATTATCCACATCCGCCCTAAAAATCAAGCATCAGTCAGGCTCTCAAAAAAACAGCAATGTCCACCGCATCTGTATCTAAACATCACAACGCTTCTTTAAAATGTATTTTACTTGGTCATCAAGACAATAATGAACTTTCTGCTCATTAATGGGTCAAATCCCTCAGAATCAGGTTTTATTCTGCTCACCATCATCTAAGTGAAGTCGTGTCTGTGTGTTTCCTCCTGGTGTCGCTCACACTGCTGGCTGCGTATTGATTATATTTACTGTTTAAACTGAGTTTATAGTTTGTAACCTGCTTCCACTGAGAGACTCACAACAATGAATCCAGTTTTAGCTTTCTGTGATGAGGTAAACTGCCCAGCTGAGCCAGTTTCAGCTCCCAAAGTGTGCAAGTGGTTTTTACTTTGTTTTCATGTGTAATGACGTTCAGGTTCCTGCAGGTGTCAGCGCAGCCTCACTGTTGTGTCTCTTCAGACTGATGACAGGGACGTGTCCGCTTCTGTTTGTCTTCAGCAGGTGTGCTTTGCTAACAAGTTAGTCAGTAAAGTATTGTGTTTTCAAAAAGGCCTGTTCTGTCACAAAGACTCACACTCAGATGAGTCGGTTGTCAATTTAAGAACAAGGATGAAAAACAGTTTAATGTCAAACAGTCACTGGTCAGATGTTAAGATTTAAGGCTTTTGTCTGTTTTTATACAAAAATATATGGAAATAAATAAAATTATTTTAAAAACTAGAGACATTTTTAGACTAAAAAGTTACTTGATTGTTTAAATTATTAAACTGCTGGTGGATTCATGTTAGGGCTGCAACTAATGATTTTACTCATTGATCTTTTTCTTGATTGATTAATCAGTTGTTTTGTTTATAAAATCTCAGAAAATGATGAAGAATGTTGATCAGAGCCGGACAGGATGTTTTTGAACGTCTTGTTCTGTCCACAACACAAACACATCCAGTTTGCTGTCATGGAGAAGTAAAGAAACCAGAACATTCACATTTAAGAAGCTGAAATCGGAGAATTCAGACCTTTTATCTTTAAAAAAAAATACTGAAACCAATTAATCGATTATCAGAATTGTTGTTAAAATGAATCTTATAGTTGTCGACTAATTGATTCATCTTTGCAGCTTGAATAGAAATAAATATCCTTAGTTTTAAAGGGGTTGATTTTACAAAACAAGCGGAAATTTTAAGAATAGCTGGTTACTTAATCCAATAATCAATCTTCATAGTGATTTATAATGTAGAAAGTTGGTGGTTGCAGCTGTAAATTAACAGGACAACCTTTTTATTTTTCCATTTCAGCTGCTTGTTGTGTTGTTTGTCACTGTTTGTAGTGTTTTATGTGATGGCTAAACCTTTTCTGTCAGAGCGAGAGCGCGGAACACAAAGAATCCACGTGGTCGTACAAAATAACGACACATAACTGGTTAACAAACATTACCGGTGAGATTGGTGTTTAATTTAGGGCTGGTGATTCCTCAGAGGAGTCATTAGTTTGCCATCGACCCACCGGGCAGCATTAGCTCTCCGCCGCCCTCCTTCCCCTCTGTGTGCACAAACAATATACCAACACAAATTAGGACTCGCTGCTTTGTGTCAATTGAGGGAGCAACAAAGATGCTACACAGAGTGATATGTCATTAGCGAGCAGGTGGGGACGGAGGACTCGGAGCTGCTGCCTCTCCAACTAAGTAATGAAGAGGTTTCCATGGCGACCAGGCCGCCGTCCCCTGTGTCGCGGGGGGGCAGCAGAGATCAAAGTCGGCCGTCCTCTGTTCTGCTGTAAGTGGAGGGTTAAATGCTTGGGGCTGCCGGGAAAAGCCCCTCATTAAACTTAACCAAATCTGCTTTAAGACGCGGCTGACGTACGACTCCAGACACGATGTTCACACTCAACCCCAGAGCCGCCGCAGCGACCGGCCGATTAGTCGGTCAGAGGAGAACTAGTGGCAACTAACTGATTAATCCTTTCATTCATTTTTAAAGCAAATATATATATATATATTTTATTTCTTTTTTTGAGGATGAGGATCAGATTTTTTATGTGATACCTGTTTCTCTTTCAGTTTAGTGAAGGTTTGAGCGTTCTCACTCTAGACCACTAAATATTGACAAATCTTAAAATATTGTTTTTGGTATTCACAGGAAAGAAGCCTGTTTTTCTTAATACTAGGATCATAATGTTAACTTACAGTAATAAAGAAAGTAAATTAGAATATCTTGATAATTGTCCAGTTTTTAGACATTTAAAGGACTTTTATGTTAAAGATTTACTTCCAGTTTGTGTCGAGACACATTCATAATCAGCAGAGCTTTTGATGTATCGCCTCGATTTAAAATTTCATGGAATTAAAGGGGGAAAAATCATCAAGATTAATCAACAACAGTTTTTATAATTAAGTAATTTATCCTGGTAACATGATCTGGGTGCAGCCCCTCGAATTTGACCATTTGTGGCTTTTCCTTTTCCTGGGTTTCGGATCACGTTTCAGACAAAACAAGTTATTTAAAAGATAATAAAGTATAATTGAAAACATTTAAATAAATCTGCGTTTGATTTACAATGAACATAATTGTTAGATGCTGCCCACATTTAAAAAAGAGAGTTCAAGTTACTTCCAGTCAAGACGGCAAATTAACCTGAAAAAACGAACGCTGGAGCTCGATGGAAGGAAACGTGTTGTCATGACCTTTTTTAAAGTATCGTATGTGTTCGTATGTGCAAACTGTGCTTGATGGGCCTTTTGGACAGCAGACATATGGACTTGTCTTCGTAGGAGAAGATGTCTGCTGTGAAAAACCCTGTTGTTGAACTGTCACGCTTTTCTTTTTATAAAATCTTTTAGCAGTTTAAACAGTATTTTCCATCCAGGAACATTTACGTCGGAAGGATTTCTGCCGGTGTGTCTTTTTAGCCACTTATTGTCACTTTTAAAGTGAATGCTTCAATGTGTTTTCAAGAGCCTGAGAATATTCACAATCCATCTGGGCTGCAGTTTTAGTTTTAGTTTTTTAGTTTTAGACTTCAGGTCGACTCAGGTCGATCTAACGGGATCTCTCATATATTGTTAAAGTTATTATGTGTATCCACACAGTTGTTCTCAAAGTAGGAATGACATGATTTCATTCATTTGTTTCCGTCTTTCTTCAGTTCTTTCTACCTCACATCGTGGCGTCTCCTCTGCTAAAAGAGGAGCTGCAGCTGTCGCCTTCTTGTTGTTCTGACACAAACTTGTCCTCCTGCTGCTGCTCGCTGCTGTCTGGCTTTTGCTCCCAGCCTCTTCAGTTGCAAAAAGGATTATTCAGCAGCCTGACTTTTTGGGTGGTAATGGAGAGCAGCGAGCTGTGCCCAGTGTTGCAGGACTGTCCTAATGAGATAACTGTAACCCTCATATGAGCAGCTACACTCCTGGTGGTCCGGTACTGGGACACACTGGGCTCAGCTTCTCGACTGTGGAGAGCTACGAATGTGAAAGGCCAAGAAGAAAAAAAAAAGGAGGGAGGGGGGAGGCTGGCTCTCAAATCCTTTTTAAGCCTTTTGTCATTTATACAGGGATTTATTTGTCATTAAAGAATAATAAAAGCATTTGTGGCACAATTAGGTCTTTATCAGATAAAAAGATTGACACTTAAAACGCTGAAAGGAAGTTTGATCTCATAAAAAACTAACTTTTGTGCACCTGTGGATGGGATTTTTATATTTTTTGATTCTGGGACCTTCGGGGATATGTACAATATTATTTTAAATTGTCTTAAGTTGATGCTGAAGTGTGCCTGAGCCTCACTGACTGTTCCCCTCCCTCGCAACCTGTTGCATGTGCTGTTTTCTTATTTCAGTTAATTTCAGGTTGTTTGTTTGCATCGACTTTTTCTGCAGGCCTAACTCCTCCAGATGTGATTAGAACTGAGTCTGATCGTGGGTCCGTCGCTACACTGCACCATCTGTATGAGACCTTAATAACTGGGCCGGTGATTTATTGCCTGTACTCAGCAGTGTCTTTTTGAGAGGAGTCCAGACAAAAGCCGAGACCTTCACCCTCCCGCTGTTTTTAATAGTTCTTTAGGATGTGTGGGGGGGGGAGAGAAAACCCAGTGGTAACGTGAAAGAAGATTGAGAGAGTAAAATGAAAGAGCTTTTTAAGATGGTTCAAAAGGTTGTCTGCAAATTAAGCATCAGTTTTAAAATGAGTATTAACTAATTTTCTTTAGTTGTTGATGTAGGATTTAAACAAAGCGTTGAGACTGATACTCCTGCCGTGTCTCCGGCTGTGTCGCTGCTCCTTCTGTCGCCTCCGGTGACCCCTCTCCTCGTCTCCCAGCCCCTCCGGAGGGCGATAAGGTGCTGCTGGAGAAAAGCTGGCCTTATCTCCCCGCTGCCCTCTGAAGCAGTCGTGTTTTATGGGTTGTAGCTCTTTTGTTTCCGTGTTCGCTGCCTCTCCCTGATCACTCGCACTCATCCCTCATGGAAGTTGTTTGAAGGCCGAGAATAGCCCCCCCGCCTCCTCCTCCTCCTCCTCCTCTCTCCTCTCCTTCTTCTACTCCTCTGTTCCCTCTTTATTGAATCACGCCTCCGTATCATTTATCTCTGCATCCCCCCCTCCTGCCCTTTTTTCCTCACTCTGAGGGGGCCGTTAGGGGGCATCCTCTTTTCTCTCCCAGCTGGGTTTGTTGACACACAGTCAATCTACGGTTCCCTTTCACCTCTGCCACCCTTCTTTTTAACTCTCTCCCCCCCTTAAACCCACCCCCCAACTCTACCCTCCACTTTCCCTGAACAGTAAAGCTGCCACAGCTGTGGACTGTATTAGCATAGCTGCTGAGAAGCAGAGGGGGGTTGCCAAATATATTGCGGCCATTACCTTTTGTCCAACAGTTGACAGTTTTAAAACATCTCGGCTCCTCTCTGAGTAAAGGGAGAGAAGAGAAAAGGATGGCGCGATGATTTCAGTGTAACAGCTTTTTAAATATGGGACACAGAAGATGGAGGGAGAGGAGGGAGAAGAGGGAGGGCGAGTGGAATTCACTGAAAACAAGTCAACGTGTGATTGGTGCAGTGAGGGAAAACAAGACGTTACAAGGAAATGCCCAGAAAATGAACAAACAATCAAGCCCATATTTTTCATTTTGCACAATTAAAGATAAAACGTGTCTGACATTCAAATGTCAATTAGACAAATCTCATTTTGAGCCGACGGCTCAGAGGAAAGGGAAGTCGTGTTACAGCTCATAAAAAGTGATTGATGTTTCATTCAGGCGCTCTGATTTGTTTTCTTCCTGCTGTCAACAGGTGTTGGAATGAACAGGTCCAGGTCCAGCTGGGATAAAAAGACTCCAGTCACCAGGTTAACTCGCAGCACCCAGACCAGACAGAGCGACCCCACAGAGACCCAGGAGTCCGGACCGGGCCTGTATGGAAAACAACGAAAGAAGCAAACAGACTCCGCTTTGGCTCAGGACCTCAGTCAGATGAGTGTGAGTGGACAGGACGGTTTAAGTACAAGGTGAGGACACACTAAGGTTTCTTATTTATACTTAATTTTTAAAAATGTATAACCAATAAGCAGAAGGAGCATTACTGCTTCCAGAAATCAAACATGAGACCATGAACACGAGCTCGAGGCCACACTGTGTTATCAAGATCAGTGATTAACAAACAGAGAAAATGACTGGTTTAATACATTTAGAAAAAGAATAGAAAGTGTCCCCAGATTTGGACTCCGTCCTCGTCAGCTGGACAAAACTCTACCGCCACGCCAGCATCTATCAAGGAAGTTACTAAGATACAGGAAAAGTAAAAAACTGAGATATTTCAGTCTGGACCAAAGTGATGCACAAACTGACCGACATTCCCTTCTTGCAGCCACTAGTGCCGGCAAAAATGACTTGTTTTTTGCACCAATGGACAGAATTTGAAAGTGTTTTTTTCTCTGCAGCAAACCAACATTCACTTATTTTGTTGGAGATCTCATGTCAGAACTGTTGACACGACAAGAAGCAAACAGTGAGATTTTGTACATTTAGGACGAGATGAGCAGTCCTCAGTCTATGTTCAAGTCAATCTGAGTTTAGCTGTGATCATGTTTGGTTTTATATTGTTTTCATGTGTCTTTTCTCGTCTCGGTCTTCAGTAAAGGAAAGATGTCCAAAGGCAGTGGTGACTCTGTGCAGGCTGCTCAGTCCTCTGGGTCTGGATCTGATCTGAGCAGTCCCTCAGTGGTTACTGCCAAGTCCTCATCCCGGGGCGGTCTAGCCTTTGTGGTTCGTCTGGTGAAGCTCGGTCGCTGTAAGAACATAGTGGTGGTGGCTGGAGCAGGAATCAGCACGGCCAGCGGCATCCCAGACTTCAGGTTGGTGTCTTTTTAGTCCCTCTACATTCTTAACCTTACCTTTCTTATTGCTGTCATATTTTTCCAGTTCTGCTCTTAACTTTAAGGTGTAAATCTGTTTTTACTGGATATAGAAAGCATCCAGGAACAGATTGGCTCAAAAGAGATATTGAACCCTTGGAATACTTTGAGCAACACGCTGACTCTTGGCTTCTCTTTAATGACAGCGTCTCTATGATATCCTCAAAATGTACATGTCAAAAACATGTGGAATCTTTCAGAACTCCAGGAACCGGTCTGTACGCCAACTTGGAGAAGTACAACATTCCCTACCCAGAAGCTATTTTCAACATCGACTACTTCTCCAACGATCCGCAGCCTTTCTTCTCCCTGGCCAAAGCTCTGTATCCCGGCAGCCACCGACCAAACTACATACACTATTTCATCCGCATGCTCCATCACAAAGGCCTGCTGCTCCGAATGTACACCCAGAACATCGACGGCCTGGAGAAAGGTGAGTGAGACCAGCTGGAAGACGTTTTTCACAGCAGGAATAATAAACTGTCATTGAAGATACTGACTTTTTCTCTTTACTCGTTAATTGTCAGGGGCAACATATATTAATTGGCATGAAAATA